>BSBK01000364.1:0-721792 GCA_027943335.1 Chamaecyparis obtusa
TTGAATGTTCATTGCAATTTGTTTTGTATATTTTTCTCCTATCTGTTATGTGAATTTGAAAGTTTAAGGAATCAGTAGGGAAATTATAGAACATCCAATCAGATTCGGGCTTCGATCTTTGTGGAAATTGTGGAGTTGTTTTTCTTGTTAAGAGAATTTATGTGATTATGGTATATATATATATATATATATATATATGTATATATATATATATGTATATATATATATATATGTATATATATATGTATATGTATATATATATGTATATATATATATATACATATACATATATATGTAATATACATATACATATATATGTATATATACATATAACATATATATGTATATATACATATACATATATATGTATATAGATATACATATATATATATATGTATATATATATATATATATATAAGTATATGTATACATATATGTATATGTATACTATATGTATAATATATATATAGTATATATATATATTGTATATGTATATATATGTATATGTATATATATGTATATGTATATGTATTATATATGTATATGTATATGTATATATATATATATGTAATATTTAATATATGTATGTATATATATATATATATATGTATACATACATATATATATACATACATATATTTGAATGTATATATGTATGTATGTATATATATGTATGTATGTATATATGTATGTATGTATATATACATACTACATATATATATGCCCAGTACCGTAGGGTGCTGATGCACGTTAGTACTTGCGATGGGGCCCGTGCATTGATAGAGGGGTGTGGGGCACGTGCGCTCCCCACTCACTTAATTTTGATTTTTTTGATTTGTTTAAATTTTTTTTAATTTATGCTTTTTTAAAATATACTAATTTATTATTAAGTTAATTTATTATATTTAGTTTAGTTTTAAAATTTGTTATTTTATTTTATTAATATATTTTTATATATATTTAATATTAGAATATGATGTTGAGTAAATAGTTAATTATAAATATTAATTCTTTTATTAAGTTAGTTTAATTTTTTAATTTGAACATTAAGTTATTTTGGATTGGAATATTAATGTTTTTATTTAGTTTGATGTTAAATTGAATTGGTAAATTATGTTTTATTGGGATATTTAAATTGCCAGTTGTATTTGAAAGTTAGATTAATTTCATTATGCTTAAGATTGTTTATATCTAATTAAGTTTTAGGTTGAAGTAGGATCTTTTGCCAAATGGTTTTTGTATATAATCCTGTGTGAATTTTAGTGATGCAATCCTTAATCATTTTGCAATTGGTTTGTAAGTGTTATCTCAATTTTTGTTTTGGATTGATTTTTAGGGGTTGTAGTCATCTTTTGGGGGTTATAATCCATAGGTGGGTTTTTGGATATTCTTTTCTATCATGATTGGTTGCCATGCATGTTATGTTGTGTCGGTAACTTGTTTTATGATGTATCTGGTTTTGCATGTTTTTGGTTTTGCATGTTGAATCTTGTTGTAGAGATTCAAGAGTTGTGTTAACTCATAGATCATATTGTTCATGTGAAAACCTAGAGTAGGTCTTCTAAGTGTATGTCAGGAAGTGGCTTGTGAATTGGTGTCAGAGCCCAGAAGTGGCTACCATGAGATCCCATTACAAGTATTTTAATAAAGTGATAATTAATAAACATTGAAGTTTAAAATGAACCTAATAAGATATTGTGTGCCTCGCCCATGCTGAGTTCCTAATTGAGTTTGACTAGGATGGGAGTTGAGATGATGCTTGTCGCCTATATGGACTGTATATGGCATAGGTAGTACTTGTCTACACGAGAGGTTACTATAACCACATAGAGTCACTAGGGCACCGGGGTCTGAAGGGACTACTAGGATAACCCTAGATTGGACTTATGTGATGACACTTCTTGTATGCATCTTAGGTTTCCTATGTGTTCTGTATGCCTCTGGTAAAGTATGTTTAACCTTGTTGTACTTTTGGTATCCTTGAGTTAGAAGTTTTCAGGACCTCTTCCTTGGTTTGTTGTTGTTTGTTATCTGAGTGGGTTCTGATGTTATCTCCTCAGCACGATGGGGAGTGGACTGTTTAGGTTCACAAGGTTGGGTGGTAGTGGTTCTTTACCATTTGAGATTCTGACGTTCGTTGCACCGAGGTTGGATGATCCATGTTGTAGTTGTTCCTTCTTTTTCTTCTTTCTTCTTATGATCTTTATCATTCTTTCAAATATCAGAGTCTCATGTTGTTTTTCTTTTCAGTTATTGTATTCACATACCCTACGACATGTGCAGTGGATGCTTATTGTTATGGTCACCTTATGGTACCAATTGTATTTATGTAATCATGCATATGATGTTGTATTTATCTTTCAGATGTAATCTTGGGATTCATATCTTATCTTATATTAATTAATTAACTCTTTCATAATCTACGTCAAGGAACCCTTGAGAGTTATAACCTATGCTAGTTGTTTATTGTTGTGCTTTGCTTCTATATTGTAAACTTTGATGTTATTGATTGTTAACTTTTAAAAAAAAAATTATTCTGCAAACTTAGTTGCATGTTTAGGTTAAGTTCTTCTGGGTTCCCTTGCGGGGCATTACAGCACCCACCTTCCTAGGATATTTGACCCTATGTTGGCCCCATCTAGCCACTCTGTCCACATCAACCTGATGCAAAAATCTATCCACACCACCACCTCGCACTCTAACTCAGCCACCTCTCATGCGAACACTAGCCCTAGGAGGAATCGGTGCAACAACAATCACCAGGATCACAACTCTACCTCCTCTAATGGCTCACCGACCTCGTCATCCCTGATGATCTTTTCTCCATCCCCCACCTCCATCCCTATCCTTTCCATCATTATTAGAATCCTCATCTATGCCAAGCACTTGCTCTGTAGGATCTGGAAATCTCAAAAATGTGTTTCAAGTGAACCAATCAGCATAATCATCTATCATGCTGGCATCTATGACATGATCCCTCATATCCCAAGGAAGGTGGGCCAGCTACAACACCTCCTGATGAGTTGTATGATAATCAATCTATGGCCCCTAGAGTGACCTCTCTACTTGTACTCAGGCATACAATGCCAATCCCTACGACATGCCCTATGTGCGACCATACTATCAAAAGACTCTCAAAAAGAAAAATTGCTCTATAATCAATAGAGTACGCTCTATCATCCACTAGGGCGTACACATGAAAGGTATCTCTGCCGCATCCTTTGGCCATGCTTCACAACTAATATATGGTTGCCATACGACTCGATCTATATCATCAATCACTTGTCTCTAGTAATCAAGCTTGCCCAAGTGGCCTGAACTACCATCCCCTTGTACATCCAGGCAAAGGGCCATCCTGGATCATGGTGCTTGAAAAAAATAGGTCTAGTAATAGGGATGTGCTCCCATGTCCAGAACTACAAAAGAATGACCCCAACAAAGAGAGTCGCTCCATGAAGGTACACAACTGAATGCATCTCGTGATATAGCTGCGCTAGTACACAGGTGCCCCAATCAAATCATCATGGCTATGTAATCATATCCTCAAGGATATGACCCCAACCAACTGTAAAGCCATGTCCTCGATGATCAGGAATGAGGAAACCACCAACTAGAGCTCCAAGGAAAGTAGGAAGAGTAGGGAAAGAAGGAAACTGGGCTCACTTAATATTATCATCTCCGATAGTATCATCACCAAAGACTCACCTACAAACAGTCCCATCATACACCTAGTCGTAGTATATGAAATCTCAGTGGCTAGGGATGCGGAGGATGTGATACACATCCTCAGGAGTGATCGTCATCTCCCCCATCAACAAATGAAATGTGTTATGGTCAGAGTGTCACCGCTCTACCATAGCTGTAATAAGGCCTCATATCATGTAGAATCAAGGAAGGGGGAGAAGAAATGATAGCCTTCATCTACCAATCAGCTGATGATCTGGATTGCTCAGGTCATCGATCATCTCGAACAGCAAGGGATACAAGCCTCTAACATCGAGCGATTTAAGCTTGGCCTACAAAAACAAAGTTAAACACATCAATATTTGAAATCATTACATTTTGGACCATCCTAAGTCAATCAAACATTTAAAAATGATCAAATCATAATCAATTTTCCTGACTCTACTTAGAGATGATGGAACATTTATCATCACCCATCATCTAAATCAAGATTGACAATAAAAAATTCAAAATAACTTGACTCAAAATGACATCGCACAACTTGCTACCAAATTAGACTTGTTACCTAAGCCAATTGACTGATTGACAACACCAGATGGTTTAGAAAACTGACTTAGCAGTTTGCATTTTTAACCAAACAGGGTAAACACTTGATTTTATTGTTTAAAAGCGCTAAAAGGTGAAAGTGCAACTAAAAATGGTGATTGCGTAGGAGAAATAATTGAAAGTGCTACTTTACATTGTACATGCTAGGGAATCTAGTACACGTTACATGAATTACTTGTACGTGCTGCTAAAATATTAAAATACACACTTAATTTTGTATGCGCAATAGAAAAATTCAATTGCATTTTATGCCCTAGTTCTCCTATTTGTATGCACTATTTAAAATAGCGGATGCGCTATGGAAAACCACATAAGCACTAGAGAAAGTGTGTACGTGCCATTAAAAGTCTTAAACGCGTTGTTAAAATTAAAAAAAAGAAAAAAAAGGTGGGGTTTTTTAGTAAAAATCCAAAAATTTTCAATTAAAATGCAGTTAAAGGACAAAGTGAGTTATCAAAGTACGTACTAGAGGTCCATAGCCAGGTGGCCGCAAGTATCAATTCCCTCGCTTGAATCTATGCTCTCAGATTAGGATAACCATCACGAAATAGCTCCAAGGGGTCAAAGAGGAAAAGTCAAAAGTGAAGGTGAAAATGAATAGTAAAAATGACTTTTACCTATATATAGCCCATTTTGACCTAAAAAGGGCATCTTTGACCAAAAAATGACCAGGGACCCAAATTTTTCACCAATTCTACCAAATTAGGGGCATTTGTCATCAAACGAACATGCATACATTATCAGAAATGAAATCAAAATTCTTTATTAATTGACCTCATCCGTGCAAAAATGACTGAAAACATTATATTTTTCAACAACGATCAAATTTAATTTCATTTTTGAGGGGGTTTACACTTGGATAATCAAGACCGACATCTTAATCAGCGAGTCAAGGGCACAACCATCAAATCAAAGAGGAATCTTTTATCAAAAAAATTTTCATTTATCAATCAAAAGGGGCATCAAACATCAAATTAGGAACCATATTAGACAACCTATCATCGAATCGACCATCAGGACATCAAATCTAATCAAACTTTATCAAATTTACATCTTTTATTCAAACATCACAATCGACCAAAAATCTAATCAGGACATCATATCAAGAACAATTAGGACATTCTTTGAATCGACGCGCTTCACATATCGACTCAAATAGGGGCATTTGTAATCACCTAAAATTGGACAAGATCAATCAAGTGAATAACCAAGGCAAAAATCAAAGCAATTAAATCAAATAAAGTTTTTATCAAAGCAAAATTGTAATCAAACCATAAAATTAAATTAAATTAAAAATCGAAGCCATAAATTCAATTTAAATCAAATAAATCATGATAAATTAATCAATTGTGTAATTAATCTAATTAATTACATAGTGCATTTAAATCAAATCAACCCATTCAAGGGGTACACATGGCTAAAGATATTAATTAAATTTAATTATTTAAATCCTATTTTCCCTCAACCACCAAATGGGAGAAAATATCATCAACCAATAGGATTTAAGGATTGAGCTCACATGGATCAAGCCTAAATGGAATCTCAATCACTCACTTGGAGAATGCATCTTGTCCACTCATTTTGTCCTTTGGTCCCAAGCTTTGAGGACAAAATATTTAAATGGTCTCCAAAGGTGGAACCATGGGCTTAACCCTCACCTAATCATGATCAAATCAACCACACCCCCTACCCTTGCCAAAATCTATAAAAGCAAGGCATAATTGAAGCAATATCCATCCACAAATTTTATGAAGCATCAAACCTCTTGCAAATTTGAGTTAGAAAGGCAAAATCTAGAGCAAATTAGTATTTCATTTGGAATTAACTAGTATTAGCTTGTTATCATTTGATTTCTCATATTAGGAGTGCCACTAGTGATAGCTTGCTGAGAGCTCATCATTAACATCCCTAATTAGAGAGCCATAGAGTGCTCAATCTTCTTTGAATTTACTTAGTTAAATTTCTTCTTGTGGTTATTTACTTGTTATTGTGATTTATTGAAGATACTAACCCTATGAAGGTGCTTTCCTTAGCACACACTAGGCATCGACTTCCCTAAATTGTCGAGATGAGCATCCCCTATCACAAAGTCTCAATGGTAAGAGAGGGGAGATAATATTCAGATCTGAATTCCAACTGAAATCATTTTATTGTCCTAAAATAGTGGACATGATATTTTACCTTTCTGAATTTGTCTAGGTGATGTGAGTTCATAAGCCTTTCCCTTGAGCATGATAATTGTTTTCTTAGGTTTAGTTGGTCTTTGGGTGGTTGTTGTGAAATGATTAAATAATTTATTAAGATTAATTATGTGGTTTAAATAATTAAATCTTATTAAATATAGAAAATTAAATGTAAAGATATTTAATTAATAAAATATATTTATTAGTTAAAAAAAACTTAATTAAAAGTTTAATAGTGGAACTTAAAGATTTAAATAATTATTATATTCAAATTTGAGGAAAATTGAATAAAACAATAATAAAGTGATTTAAAATAATATTCTTTTAGTTAAAATTGATATGCAATTAGTTGCACATTCAATTTAAATAAATGAAATAAATTAAGTAATTCTTATTAGTTAAGTAAACTAATATAAACAAGAATTACATAAGTGCATGGAGTTATTAATTAAAAAATTAAATAAATCATGCAAAAGAGAGATTGATAAAAACAAAGTTTGTGGAGTTGAGTTGAGTTCTGGATTTGCATGGTTAAGTTCAAATTTTAATTCCCCTTTTCTTTATTAGGAGGAATTTGACCATTATTCCAAACATAGATTTGCAGGTTTTGGATGAAGGATTGAATTGAAGGATTTTTGTGAAAACTTGAGATTTTTGACATTTTTTTGGTCTTCTTCTTTTTTCTTCAATTGGTGGTTTGAGGTAGGGTTTGAAAACCCTTGTAGATTAAATTCTTGTATTTCAAAAAGATTTTTTTCTTCGTGCTTGTTAGATCTAGGTGATATACATATTTTGTTGATTTTTTTTTATCATGCTTGGAATTATGGTTTTAGGCTTTTAAGATTTCATGCTTGGTATGTTAGGAATTTCCATAATTTAATCTCGCGTTTAATCAGCTAGGTTTTGATAGAAATTGAGGTGGAAAATCTTAAGGTTTGTATCAAATCAAATTTTCAGAGTAATTATGCTTCTTGGCAATAGCGAGTTATTTAATTTGTCACTTTTATAGAAAATAAATGTGTATTTACATATGTATATGTATATGTGTTGATGATATTGTTCTCTTTTATTTTTTATTTTTTAATTTTAAAAAAAGGGGATGCTATTGTTTATCATAACGTTTCTCATAAAATAATAAAAATATATTTAAAAAATATATTAAAAAACATTTACATTGGATGGAGGCGGGGTAATTCCCCCACCCCCACTTGATAGCCATGATGTCGGCAGCAGTCCTAAAAGGGAAGACTTTTCTTGAATATTTAAAAAAAAAATTATTATATATTTTTTAATATATATATATATAAAATAAAAATAAAAATAAAATAAAATAAATAATAAATCAAAAGTAATAAATAAATAATAAATAAATAAATGAATAATTAAAGAACATTAGTAAATGTTGATTATATATATGTATATATATACATACATATGTATATATATACATATATACATACATACATACATACATATATATATATATATATATATATATACATACATATATATATATATATATATATATGTATGTATGTATGTATGTATGTATATAGATACATACATATGTATATATATACATACATATGTACACACACACACACACACATATACATACATACATACATACATACATACATACATACATACATACATACATACATATATATATATATATATATATATATATATATATATATATATATATATATATATATATATATATATATATCTATGTATGTATGTATGTATATGTATGTATGTACACACACACACACACACACACACACACACATATGTATATATACATACACACACACATATATATATATGTGTGTGTGTGTGTGTGTGTGTGTGTGTATACATACATACATACATACATACATACATACATACATACATACATACATACATATATATATATATATATATATATATATATATATATATATATATATATATATATATATATATATATATATATATATATATATATATATATATATATATATTATAATGAAATACTTCTTGTTGAGTACATTATAATTAGGATTATTTGGTATCTAAATAGGAAGTATATTAGTTGATATTTCTTATAATGGATAATATAGAAAAATAAGTTAATTTTTTTTTTATCACTAAAAGGTCGTAGCCATAATCATTTTATTAGTTATTAAAAGTGGATACATAATTCTCCATTTAGTGTAGGTACTGGTAGGAAATAATGGAGAAGAAAACCTCTAGTCTTACCTGAGACTTATGTCCAGTTCAACAATAGAGAGGCATTGCCTCAGTACATTGTAATATAGATAGGGGAATTCCCTTATTTACAGACAAGAAGGATAGGGGCATTCCCCTATTTACATAATATACTCAAAATATCTTCCTCCATCTAAGGACTTCCAAAGATTAACTTGAAAGATTACATAATACGGGCTCGTAGCTTTTAAAAGTTATGATGGCTAGTCTAAAACATTCTCCATATCCATCCTGAAAAAGTAGCCATTGCTTTTTTAAACAAAGTTTGAAAGTCTTCAGTTGAGGTTCCTACAAAATAATTTCCCACACCAGATACTATATATATACTATATCACTTGTTAGTATGGTCTCTAATGTCGTAGTCCAACTATTATAACCTTTAGGATATCATGAGATAGTTTTATCTATTCAATATAAAATCACATGAATTGCTAAGGACTAAGTTTGTCGTAGTCCAACTATTATAACCTTTAGGATATCATGAGACAGTTTTATCTATTCAATACCTTTTACTTTGTTGGTTTATAAGGACTAAGTTTGTTACCTTATGATGCTAAAATTGATCTTATAAGACAAATTTTACATTAACGAGCTTTCTATTTTCTATTTTCCATTTGTTAAGAACTTAATGGGCCAAAGTACTCCCTTTATCTTGATATTAATTTAGGAGCTAAATTAATACCAAGTCTCAAACCATCTTTCTAGGAGGTGATGTTTCCCGTTTAATGGTCTGAATTTTAGTTTGTGTATTAGTACTTATAAATCTTGAATCATAACTTCCCCTATTTTGTTAGATTCTCATTATTTAATTAGGTAGAAATATAGTTACATGAGGGCTACTCGAGTCCCTATTTCTATTTTTAAACTTTTAGTCCATCTTTACTATATCCCTCCTTTGGCCAATTGTTTACCTTACTAAGACTAGTCCTTATCCAAAATTTATATCGGAAATTAACTAGGGACACTCAACAAATTCTACCTTTTAATGTTGCCATTTTTCTAAGAAAAAAAAAATGTCCATAGAATACACACATTAAAAGTATCTCATTATCCTTCTTAATCATTTGATGAAGTGAAAGTAAAGCCTGCATAAGATGTAAACTGAGCAAGAAAGAAACTGTACTCTGCCATGGTTATCTTCTGATTTTGAACTTCCTTCTCCTCCTATAATGTTAGTCATATAGAATAACTATATAATTGACTTAGCTTATTCTCTACATGTCTTTTTCTTGCTATGCTTATTCTATTGAATTCTCTTTTCAAACAAGTGGTCCTACTATTTAGCACCTTATTAATCACCTAAAGATATGAAGTCACATAAATGATAGGGGCGAGATGAGTATGCATATATTCATTTCTTTGTGCTCTATTTTTATACTTATTCTATTATTGCCAACTCAAAGAGAAACTTTTGTCTATTAATAAAGTACTAATTGTAGGGATTAGGAAACAGAGCCAAGTAATATATGAATTCTGAAACCTTATATTTTGATTTTATCCAAACCCTTACATCTTGATATGTATATGTAACTATCTAGATGGGTCTTTTGTGTGAATATATAATAATCGCCTTTAGATTTAACATTATATGTAGTTTATATACTCATCATTTCCTATCTTTGAACTTTTAGTACTATTTACTTGTCTATATAAACTGAAAAAAACTTTTCTCACAAACTTTAGAAGGAACTAAATCCAAACAACTACTATCTCTTTACAGATTTCCTACCTTAGGTAAATTTTCCATTATCCTATTTCTTGAACTTGGCAAAGTGGTTCCAGTTCTAACTCCTACCTTGTTGGTTACTAAAACCTTATCGATTGAATGCATGAATGTCCTTCTTGATCAAACAGGTTACTATCCTCTTTCCTAGCTAGAACCCTTAGGCCCTGCTTCTATTCTTGATTATCATCTATCTACTTCAAACCTACTACCGCTTCCTAATAGGCTTGTGCTTACTGCTCCTATTTCTGGAAAATTGGCCACTTTTTTGAACTTAATCTCCTAGAGGAAGCCTCATAAATTAGTGAATAGTTGAAATCTCATTGAATAGGCTTTGTAAAAGATTTTTTTCTAAGAACCTTTGACTAATCAGATTCTATTACTAATTTTTGAGTCCCAACAAGGGATTCAAGATATCCAAATTACATTGTTCATAAAAAAGTAATCAATTTATTTTCCTTATGAAGACTAGATTATCTTCTAAATTGTGACATAAGAGTGAGGATAAATGTAAATATAGGTATTTATTCATCTATATATGTATATACCATCTTAAATCTAATCATATGATCTTCCAGATGATGCCATATGAAAAGACTTCCATATAAGCACCATTTATGTTTATGTGTCTATACGTAAATTTGTCCATATGTTTATGACAGTATATCCATAAATATATGAATCTATACCCATATTTATATGAATCCTAATAGATCTTTTAAGTTATAATTGGATTAGGTTCATACTTACTCATTAGCAGATTAGGGTAAGTCCCTAGACCATAAGCATACACCATATTTAACAAAGAATAATCTGACACCATGAGCTCACCATTCAGTTCCTGATGACACTTTGGACTAAGAAAGGTTTTCCTCTTATACAGACATAATTATGTTTGGTTTTTTTGTACTTTGTTCATTGTTACTATTGATTTATATCATTTTTTTACTCATTTAACAATGTATCCTTTCATAGAATCTTTGATTCTTTAGATGTGGAGGGTCTTCTAATATTCCTAAAAGGGGGACTTAGTAAGACTCTTTTAGTTTACTGTTGAGAATATGTCAGTATGCTAATCTTGAGGAGGGTATTGATCTAGGGGATTTTCTATTTCCTATTTCCAAGTACAAATAGGCTTCTAATCTAGTTTTTACTAATGAGGATTCTTTCTTTTACAAAGATTATTCTAAAAACATGATTCAAAAATACACGAGTCAAATAATTTGGTTAATTTTTATTAATAAAGGTATTACACTTTCCTACAATTAAAATTCCACTGAACTAACATAAAACATACTTCAGGTCTAACAGTTAATAATAGAGGCTTTATATAATTACTTGTTACTCCCACTCTCGTTAGACTCCACCAGGGTTGGAGGATCTAAAGAGAGTTTTTGCCTTTTCTTTATCCTTTTCCTATTTCTGCCTTCCTCCAACCATACCTCCACTAAATCCTTCAACCCTGAGTCACTAAAACATTCTCTATCTACTTCCCCTACCTCATCCTCATTCCAGTATAAATAAAACCATTTTTCTTTCTTAGGTGTTTGCACATGCATAAAGTTCATAAGGAAGTCTGCATTCCTTTTTATGATTGGGAGTCTTGAACACAACATATTGACATCATCTATTACCAATATAGGGGAAGAGGGAACTGGTTTTTCATCCAGCATGGGTAAGTCATAGAATCTAGGCTTCGGAATCATTAGGTCCTTTCTTATATTTTGGATAACCTTATCTAGGTTTCCAAGGATTTTTCTCTTGAAAATATGGACACACATCCTGCCAATATCTTCCTTCTCCTGGACCACCTGAACTACGGTTACAATAAACATTGCAAGTATCTTCATATTGACTCTATACCTATCATCTTTAGAAAGGAATTTCATACCCAATATACTATAGACCACTCACAGAATTAAGGGATGTGTATTAAGCATAGTGGTCTTTAGTCTCCTAACTAAATTTTCACCCCCAAAGGCAATTTGAGATCTGGAACTCACTAATAATAAGTTAATTATTAATTAATAAAATTTATTAATTAATAATTAAGGAAATTTGTTTTATTTTTTAAATTAAATTTTTTTATGAAATTATATTGTTTTTAATAATTATTACATTTGGGATCAATTTATTTTAAATAACATTATAAATTGATTTCCTTAGTGTTGGAATTTAATTAGAGAATGTAATTATAGTTTTGTTAGTGATTATTTTTAATAAATTAATTTGTGTAATGATGTTTTACAAATTAGTTTATTATTATTAAATTCTTATGAATATTTTTCCTTCTGCATTTGTGGGTTAGGAAGGAATCTTTTTATGTCATCCTTTTATTAATGTACCAGGGGCAGGGTTAGGGTTAATGTGTTATGTTTGTTTTCCTTGCATACTTATGTGGCACTTGATTTTTTTATAACCTAACCTTATGGAAGCTTTGGTTTTATTTTGATGGAAATTGTTTATGTATGTTCTTGTGATACTTTGGAACCAGATTTTGATGTTATAATTCATGATGATCTATGAGATATGTTTTGGGATTTATGATCTTAGGGTATGTTATCTAGTTGTTAAACGGGAAGTGTTTTTCTTTGGAGGCATCAGAGCCTATAAGCGGCTACTTGGGTATCCTTAGTAGGTTACTTAAATAAGTGATAATATTGAATAGAGGTAAAATGGATTCACCACTATTCAGATGTAAAGGGGGAAATATGAGATCTATTCTCAAACCCGAATTCCCCAAAGAAGAGATCCGATTTGATCAACCCAAAAGGTTAATACATAATTGAATCAATTTATGGTTAATATGAGAGAGAGAGAGAGAGTAAATCCAATATTTCCCTATGGAGGAGAATTATTATGTTATACTTGGAATTGAAATACAAATACTAACCTCAAATTAGGGTAGATATGGAAAATGCTGAATTTTGATGTTTGTGTGTACTTTTGGGAAAATCTAAAACCTATCCTAGACTGGAAATGCCGAGATAGAGAAAACCTAGAAATCTTTCCTCAAGATAGCTCAGCTCGGGTTTGACCCTCATAAAAGGTCAAATACCACATTCTTTATTTGAAGTTGGATTCAAATTCTATTCGCAGATCTCAGAAGTTTTCTGAAAAGGGTATCCAAATTCGCTCTTAGATTTGAAATTCCACACCTGTACCTACAAGAAAATGGGGTTTTTTTTTTGTATGGGGGGTTTGCCTTGGTCAAACCCCAGTTTAGGAATTAACCTTGAAATTGAATTGAAATGTAGTATGCATAAACAAAATAATTGGAACAAATCACCTTGCTTATGTTGAAGTCCTTGTAGAGGATTCGAATCTTCAAATCCACAAGTAGGAATGCTTCAATGGATGTAGGATGTCTCCAATCAATGGTATTTGATCTTCAACACCAATCTTGACTTGATCTTTGCATATGAGAAGGCTTGAATGAATGGAGAAGGATAGATCATCAAAGGGGGCTCCAAAGAGATTGAATCCTTCAATAGCTAAAAATGGATCTCCTTGATAGATGGATGCTTGAACACTTGAATGCTTGAAGACTTGCTTGCTTGAAGACTTGCTTGAGATGAGATATCACAAAACTTGATGAAGAGATATGAATAATGGATGTCAAAATGAGAGAGGAAGGCCTCCTTTTATAGTGAACTAGGGCACAATTCTCTTGAGGGGCCACCTTGGAGAATTAAATCCCAATTAGGTCTTAACCTTTAGAAAATATACATAGATTAAATGCAATTAAAGGATTTACCATCTTGAAACCCGAAATGATTAACCTGAAGGTGGGAAACTAAATATCCCGAAAGCCCGAAGCCCGAAAATTAAGTATTTTGAAAATTTGGAGAAAGGGGCAAAATTGAGGTTGGAATTGACCTAGTCAAGTCCGAGCTCGACCCTTACCTAGTCAGGTTCAACCTCAAATTTGACCCAGGTCCCAAATCAGCTCAAAACCCAGTCAGGAGGTCCCGGGGATGCCCATAAACCTATAATTGATGCCAGAACAGGATAGAATGTCAGGTGCAAACATAAAATCCTATGATGAACATGATGAAGGCTAGGAGGATTTATTTTTGAATCCTACCTAGAAAATAGAGCTATGGAAGAGGGAAATTTAGTAGAATCCTTAAGATCCTAACCCTAATTTCACCTAGAATGAAGAAATCAAGTGCAGGGAAGAAGTGGAAAGCAGGGAGAAAAGCCAAATACATGCAAAGACCTGATCACGGTGCTTAACCTGACCCTAAACCTTTTACTCAGAGGGCTAAATGCTCTTATCATGGAAGTGCTTCCATTTTAAGATCACACATTAAGCCCCCACTTTAGCAAGAGTATGGACTCGTTGCAAACTCTTGGTAAAGGAGATTAGAATAAAAAGATAATCTTATTTTAATCCAAGGGACAAAGAGAAACCTTAAGCCCCCAGGGAGTCAAGTCTTCATCAACTCCTAGATCACAATAAGAGAGACATCTCTAGAGAGAGAAAGAAGGTGTGATTACCTCACCCAATGAGAACTTATGTCCCATTGTGAGCCACATAGGAAAATGGTGCAATTGGAAAGATGGAATTAAAATGCCCAGTGAATGTGGCTACTCACTAGTCAATCCATCGAGGATTTATCCTTAGGAATATTCTATTTTATAAGAATAAAATATAAAATA
This sequence comes from Chamaecyparis obtusa, assembly GCA_027943335.1. Taxonomy (NCBI): domain Eukaryota; kingdom Viridiplantae; phylum Streptophyta; class Pinopsida; order Cupressales; family Cupressaceae; genus Chamaecyparis; species Chamaecyparis obtusa. The sequence goes on from BSBK01000364.1 coordinate 15,121, forward strand.
AAAAAAAAGAGATCCAGTCTTAAGGACACCTCCAACCTTAAGGGATCAAAAAATATGTGTATTTGAAACTAGAGGGATCAAGAGATCCTAAAATATAAATCTGTGCTTTAAGGATTAGTTACTAATCCGAAAAGGGAAAAGAAGTATCTTGAAAAATATATGCGTATTGAAAAGTGAGTGTGTGCAACAGGTGAGTAGAGTGTATGCCCCCATGTTAAAATCATTGCTGACACTTTAACAGGAGCAATGGCTTTAATGGAAACATAAACAACTCCATTGATTACGTTTCCATGTCGAGATTCCCCTAGATGAAGACAAATCAAGGGAAATATCATAGAAACATATAGAGAACACAGAAGGGATCCACCTACTATGGGGTCAGTATGATCATAAGATAATATATATATGATATTATTGCAAATGAATTGACATCATTCCCTAAAGAAAGTAGAACTACAATCACAAAGGAGGAAAGATCACATAAGATATACGAAGGAGAATCTTTTCAGACCATGACATGGAGACCAAAAAGAATTAGTGCTACCATATCCCAGATCCAAGCAGATTACACAAGGAAACATTTATGAACAATAGCACAGTTACAACATAACATTGAACAACACATAGAAGAATAGAGATACATATAGAAGAATTTGAACAATAGTTTCGATTCCTTCATCACCTTGCACCAACTGAGTAACAAAGATCGTATAAAAGAATCTAACAAAATTTAGCAAACACATTATGGGAGAAGCACAATACAACAGGAAAACACACAACAAAGCTACCATGAAGGACAAGCCAATCAAGTGTGCCACCTACTTTCCCCATCTCATTGTATATCATTTAGGGAAGGTGGGTAAATCACAAGAGGGACTATATCCAACATAGTAGGAATGATAGCCAGGTCCAAACAAGGATCCTCTTGAGAATCACTATGTTCGACACTAGGTGTAAGAGTTAATTGTGATGAAAGCATATTAGGTAAATCAATGTCAATGTCAATAATTTCATATTCATCATTAACATCATCAGGATCATCAAGAGTATCTTCTTCATCCAAGTTAATTAAAATAGGATCTAAGATACAAATAGAATCATCATAATCATGCATGTGAACATCATTATTAGTAACAACATCTTCTAACATATTATGCATAAGTTTATCTGAAGAAGGTAGAGATCTTTTAGCTTTAGCATGAGCATGATGCTTTTTACGATGTTCATTAGCATATTTATTATGTTTTGATTTATTTGAAATAGGTTGAGAACTAGGAGGAACAATCATAGGATCCTTCACAGGTTCTTTAGGAAGATCAATAAGATTATTAACCATAGGAGAAAAAATCACAGGATCTTTGATAGGTTCAGTAGAAGGAACTTGATTAACAGAACTAGAGGTCATAGTTAAAGGAGGTATCGAGGGTGTAGGTAAAAGACCACGATTAAGATCCACAGGAGGTGAACTTAATTCAAGAATTTTATGATGTTTATAAGCTTGATATGATCAAAAAAGATTATCAGGGTGAGGAGGACATGAATTAGGTAATGAAGGCCAAAAGAAATCTAGAGTAGCACAATCTCGAGGCCTTGAAGGTTGATATAGACTATGATTGATTATCTTCACTTCTCTATCATGAATGAACTTAAGACACTTATGGATAGGAGAAGCAATAGCATGCATGGCATTCAACCAAGGCAAACCTAGCTTAACTTGAAATTGATCAGAAGTAGGAAAAACAACAAAGGTAGTGTTCACAATCTTTCCAAAAAGTTCAACCAATATAGTAATAGAACCAAATGATGGATAAAGAAAACCATTGCAAGTTTGAATCCACACATCTGATGTATCATAGAAGTCACATTGTAAGTTTTTCATAAAAAGATTTTCTTCAGTGATAACATTTACTAAGGAGGTAGAATCAATAAGACAACCATGAGTAGGTATCGTAGCAATCCTAGCAGCAATGTAAAGGGGACCATTAGGAGCTTTAATAATCTCAGAGTCATCAAAGGTAATCAAAAGTTCCCGAGGTCTCTTATTCTTAAATTATTGTCAAGGTTTAGGTTGAGTTTTCATTTTAGGTTTAGATTTTGATTGAAGTTGAGATTGAACTTGAGGTTGAATCTGAGGTTGAGGTTGAGGTGGAGATATAGACTGATCAACATGCTCCACTTGATTAACAACATGATTGAGATCATCCATCTTTGAGTCATACACAATTTCCATAGCAGATGGTTGAGCAATAGTATTAGTATCATGCGTAGGCAAAGGGTTCGTATAGATTTGAAGGTTCTAATTAGGAGGAGAGATAGATTGATTCCCACTACTATCTAGATTATCAACAGATAAAGCCTTAGAATCGATTAGATCTTGAACCTTATGTTTTAAAGAATAACATCTCTCAGTATCATGACCATTCTGATGATGATATTGACAAAAATCATTCTGATCGAAAGATTTAGATGCAATCGTAGTAGGTAAAAGAGGTCAAATAGGAGGTAAAGTAATCATATTAGTAGCTAACAACCTATTCATAATAGCATGTAAAGTTTTAGAAAAAGGAGTAAATGTACGATTTAATCAAAAAGCAGTGGATGCAGAAGTGGCATTATGAGATGCAACAACAACCTGATCAGCAACTGCATTCACTTGTTTGTTTATCTTGACATAGTTGTTGAATTTTTTAAATTTTTTTGGATTAGGAGCAACATCACTCTTATCAACTGGAATAGGAGCCATTGGAGTGTTGCTCTCAAATTGACTCACTTGTAATTGATAATGATGAAGCGCTGCACAAAGTTGTTAAAAAGAGGTAAATTCAGCAAGCAGAATCTTATCTCTAATATCCTTTTGCAAATTTGAAATAAGCATACATTGAATATCAATATTAGGAATAGGATAGGAAATCTGAGCATGCAAATGCTTAAATCTACCAATAAATTCAGTCAATTTTTCTTTAGCACTTTGTTTACAATGCATTAAATCAGTAAAAGACACTTGCGGGCCAATATTATTTTGAAATTGTTGAATAAAGGCATTAGCAAGTTATGGAAAGGAATCAATTAAATAAGGAGGCATAGAACAATACCATTGTAAAGCTTTGTCATGGAAAGTTCTAGCAAATAGTTTGGCTAAAATCCTATGGTCATGAGCATAATCACTACAAAGGATTTGGAAGGTTTTAATATGATGAACAAGATCTCCTTTTCCATTATAATTCTCAAGATGAGGCATCTCATCTTGTTGAGGAATAGGAGTATGAATAATATCCTGGGACAAGGGACTTCCCATGTCACATGTAGGTATACTAAACTTGTTTTGAGTTAAAGAAGCAAGTTGTTGTTGTAAGGATGACACAGTTTGAGCCAAACTGATGATTGTTGAATAGTTAGAGGAAATAGTTGTAGCAACATTAGATACACTAGGTAAAGTGTAAGAAGTTGCAGGAATAGAAGACACAATTGGAGGAACACTAGGAACTACAGTTGGAAGCGGTTTGGAATAAGTGAAAGGAACATTATGATATGAAGGTTGTGATGTAGGAAGGGACATAGGAGGAAAACTCATAGGAATAGAGGGAACCATCATAGTCACCAAAGGAGGAGTATAGATAGGAATACTAGGTAGAGGATTAGAAGGAGGTTCAACACTAGTGACAGGAGGAATCAACCCTAAATCTTGAGTTTCTTGAGCTAAAGGTTTAACATTTGAATGCACAAGATGAGTAATACCACGCAAGAGGTTAACACCCTGATCATTATCATGGAGAAATTTCTTAAGAGCATCTATAGCTTGAATGGAATCTTGATTATGGTTTTCTTACAGAAGCCAATTACCCATTTTATCAAGTTCAATGGAAATTTTTTGGACTTGTTTAGGAGGAACTCTTAAAGCGTCATCCTCATCATGAGATGAGTGAGAAGAGTTTTGCTCCATAGGAGGATTGGAATCATGAAGAATCAACTTATCATCTAGGATCCTAAGGAAAGGAGAAGAAGATTCAGGATCAAAGGCACCCATGAGTCTACGACTTCTTCGAATCAGAATGTTATAAGTAGGACTAGTGGTAGTAAAGCTCATAAACCAATGCAATGCAAATGAAATAAACTAAAGACACATAAATGATGAAATCTAATTAGCATGCAAGATCCAACACAAAGGAAAAATCTAATACTAACAATATAAAAAGGATAGCACAATAAGGCATCCAATTCCACAATAAGAATAGAGAGGAATCTAACACCAAAAGAGAAAGAGAGTAAGCTAGACAGGTTCACCAAAATGAATAGAGGTAAAATGGATTCACCACTATTTAGATGTAAAGGGGGAAATATGAGATCTATTCTCAAACCCAAATTCCCAAAAGAAGAGATTTGATTTGATCAACCCAAAAGGTTAATACACAATTGAATCAATTTATGGTTAATATGGAAGAGAGAGAGAGAGTAAATCCAATATTTCCCTATGGAGGAGAATTATTATGTTATACTTAGAATTGAAATAAAAATACTAACCTCAAATTAGGGCAGATCTGGAAAATGCTAAATTCTGATGTCTGTGTGTACTTTCAAGAAAATCTGAAACCTATCTTAGACTGGAAATGCTGAGATAGAGAAAACCCATAAATCTTTCCTCAAGATAGCTTAGCTTGGGTTTGACCCCCATAAAAAGATCAAATACCACATTCTTTATTTGAAGTCCGATTCAAATTCTGTTCACAGATCTCATAATTTTACTAAAAAGGGTATCCAAATTCACTCTCAGATTTGAAATTCTGCACCTATACCTACAAGAAAATGGGGGTTTTTGTTGTATGGGGGGTTTGCCTTAGTCAAACCCCAGTTTAGGAATTAACCTTGAAATTGAATTGAAATGTAGTATGCATAAACAAAATAATTGGAACAAATCACCTTGCTTATGTTGAAGTCCTTGTAGAGGATTCTAATCCTCAAATCCACAAGTAGGAATGCTTCAATGGATGTAGGATGTCTCCAATCAATGGTATTTGATCTTCAACACTAATCTTGACTTGATCTTTGCATATGAGAAGGCTTGAATGAATGGAGAAGGATAGATCATCAAAGGGGGCTCCAAAGAGATTGAATCCTTCAATAGATAACAATGGATCTCCTTGATAGATGGATGCTTGAACACTTGAATGCTTGAAAAATTACTTGCTTGAAGACTTTCTTGAGATGAGATATCACAAAACTTGATGAAGAGATGTGAATAATGGATGTCAAAATGAGAGAGGAAGGCCTCCTTTTATAGTGAACTAGGGCACAATCGTCTAGAGGGGCCACCTTGGAGAATTAAATCCCAATTAGGTCCTAACCTTTAGAAAATATACATAGATTAAATGCAATTAAAGGATTTACCATCCCAAAACCCAAAATGATTAACTCAGAGGTGGGAAACTAAATATCCCGAAAGCCCGAAGCCCGAAAATTAAATATTTTGAAAATTTGGAGAAAGGGGCAAAATTAAGGTTGGACCTGACCTAGTCAGGTTCAAGCTTGACCCTGACCTAGTCAGGTTTGACCTCGAATCTGACCCAGGTCCCAAATCAGCTCATAACCCAGTCAGGAGGTCTCGAGGATGCCCAGAAACCTAAAATTGATGCTAGAATAGGATAGAATGTCAGGTACAGACATAAAATCCTATGATGAACATGATGAAGGCCAACAGGATTTATTTATGAATCCTACCTAGAAAATAGAGCCATGGAAGAGGGAAATTCAGTAGAATCCTTAGGATCCTAGCCCTAATTTCACCTAGAATGAAGAAATCAAGTGCAGGGAAGAAGTGGAAAGCGGGGAGAAAAGCCAAATACATGCAAAGACCCAATCAAGGTGCTTAACATGACCCCAAACCACTTACTCAAAGGGCTAAACACTCTTATCATGGAAGTGCTTCCATTTTAAGATGATACAAATATAATATTAAATAGGGTTTTAAAATGAATTAATAATATAATTGATTCCTCACCCATGCCCTGAGTGCTAGTATAGGCTAAGGATGGGAGAAAGAGAAGATGCTTTCTCATCTAGTAGTGGCGGTGATCTCTAACATGATCGGTTATCATTGTCTGCATGAGAGGATTTCAGGTTACGCATATGATCACACTTTGGAGTTAAACTCTAGTGAGATCATTCCAAGGGGTCGACATATGTGATGACACTTCCTTGATTTCATCTTAGGTTTCTTACGTGTGTTGGTTTCCTCTAGATTAGTATGTGTAACTTTGAGTTATTAAGTTGTACCCTTGAGATAGGAACTTCTAGGATCCTTTCTTAGTATTATCTGATGATTGATTTTGGTAATGTTATCTGAGTGGGGTTTGATGTTATCTCCTCAACATGGTGGGAGTGAAACCACAGGTTTCAATGAGGTTGGGAGTTAGTGATAATTTTACCTTTTGAGACTCTGACATTCCTGTACTAGTGTTGAATGATCCTTGTTACGGTTGCTTCTTATCCTATCTTCCTTGGAGATTTGTACCCATTCTTTCTTTATTTTTACTTTTTACTCAGTTGTATTTACATACCCTGCAACTTGTGCAGTGGATGTGGGTTATCATGTATACTTTATGGTTCAGATGTATCTATTTATTGTTTGAGACGTACTATGTAGAAGACTTAGATGATCATTGTACTTAACAAATTAAATTATATATACAGGATTCCATGTCAAGGAACCCTTGAGATTTTTAATCTATAATTGAGGATGTGTATATGAGTATATATGGACTTTATGTTTTACTTCCACTTTTTAGTTCAATATTTTTTGTAAAATCTTAAGAAAAAATTTATTATGTAAACTCAATAACATGTTCTAGGTTAATATCTCCTAGGTTCCCTGGCGAGCATCACAATGGGAGAATGCTAATTCTCGACCCATGAAACTAAAACAATTTACTTGAATTCAAGAGACAAAGCGAAGTGAAAGATCCAAGATGGCTTACCTCACATAAAGAGGAAAACATGAAAGTGGACAAAAGAAAATAAATTCTCCATGAAAATGAAAAATGACTCCAGACAAGTAGGATAAATTGTAGCACAAATCCAATGAGTTGCTACCTACACAAATTTGACTAGTGTATCAAACATAACGAGAAAAAGAATGATTTTCTCTTATGGAAATTGGAGAAAAATCCCATTTCTCCAAAAACCAAAAGTGAGGAAATGAATCTTTTTTCCCAATATAAAATTAACTCCCAAATAATTAAATTAGTATTTAATCTATAACTTATTTGCGAAAACCATGGGAACTCTAAATGCATAGACAACTATACTGGTCTAAAACTATACAAATGAAGTCTAAAGTTATCCACATGTGTATATTAATTCAATTATGGATACATTGTCCATACAAAGATGATATTGGCTAAATCTTGAATGGCCCGTAAAACTATCCCCTATGCCACTGCTAGGAATAAGACACACTCAAACCTGTAGCTCAGGTAGACCTATTCACTAAAACACACACACTTCAAGTACAAATGATTGTAGTATAAATAGAAAAAGCATAAACATGAATTATAAAAGTATAGTTAATCGAACAACGATGCTCTAGTGACACGATCATTCGTATGCATTAGAATGTCACGACACTGGACTTTTCATATTTAATCCTCAATATACATACTAATTAACATTTTATTTAAATCAAAGTATTAAAATAATCATTATAAAACATTTAAATCATAAAGTAGTGAAAAACCTCAAATCAGATAACCATCAACACAAAGGCACAATAAGATGGGGAATCAGTGATAATCATCATAATAACATAATCCAATATTCTTGAATACAAAATAAACTAGATATAATCATAAAGCATCATGTCACATCTTGAAAGCATCATCATGTAGATATGATCACAATGGTAAGAAACAACATAATCAAACATCTATATCAGTAATGATATTGATAAAGCCAAAATAATGTACTATAACCAAATGCATCACATGGTGCAATTTTTTATCACATCATACGGATAGCCATATAATAAAATAGAATCCAAATTTTACCAAAATACCATGGAAAAGAATGCAACCGTGGGAGTCAATACATCCCCCCCCTAGGCATAGGCTTACTCCTGGAAGTTCCGAAAAAGAGAGGGGTACAAATATTTCAACCGTGAAGCATCCTTCCAAGTAGTTGAAGTCTTGTCACTTGGGTCCCATTGGGCCCTTATCTATTTAATATCTCTAAACCTGAGGGTTAGTCTCCAATGTTGAAGAATATAGATCGTTCTTATAAGATACTTAAAGATATGGACAAACAGGTTGTTCATATGAGAGAATATTTGGTTACCTCTCAGTACCGATAGAAGAAGTATGTTGATTCTTATGGGTTAGATTGTCACTTCTCTATAGGAGACCTTGTGCTTTTGCAAGTTAGATCATGGAAGAGCTCCATCCGCCATGGGAAAGGATCTAAGTTGTAAATTCACTTTTCCTATTGCCTAGCATTTCCACCTAGCCTATCACACATCCATGATGTATTTCATGTTTTTGTGTTGAGATAGTATGTTTTTGATGTGATGAATGTTCTCGATTGGGGTGATTTATAGGTAGAGGATGAGAAACATTATTTTGAGCCCATAGGGTGGTCCCACAATAGTGTGTCCTAATTTTTGGCCAACTTTGACACTGAGATCAACATTCTGAAAAAAACTTCACTCTCGAACATCTATCGCCGCAAAACTATTAGGAATTTGAAGATGATGTAAACTAGAGTCTTTTAGAATATTCTTTCTAGTTTCTAAATATATTTAAAAAAAATTTAAATTGATTTGAATCCATTTTTCTTTCTCCTTCAAAAAGTGGTTTGTGTGAAAAATCAGTGTTTTTAAGGAGTGACTATCACTTGGATTAGCATAACTTTTTTTTAAAAAATGATAACGATATAATTCTTTTGAGGTTATATTTTTAGCTTCAATATATAATGGATGTAATTTGTTTCATTCATTTTGGTTCAATATTTCATACTTTATTAAGTTCTAAAGTGAGAGTAATTGTAATTTAGACATACCTTCTTTTGGATCGCTCTAAATTGATATGTATATATCAAAATTCATTTTTTCTTTTTTTTAATAGAAAGGTAATGCAAATACATTTTCCTACATATTTTTCATTTAAAAAAAATTGTAAGCTACTATTTTTCCCAAAGCGTCGAAGAGATAGGTTGTTGAGTGACCAAACAACCTACATTTAATTAAAATTTCAAAAGTAACAATGAACTTAATATGTATTAAAATTATAGTCGTTACAAATCTTACTCGAAGTAGCATCATCTAGCATTTTTTATTTGAGGAAATCATCTTGTTTGGTCTTTGTTTTAGGCCTTGAAAGACATTTTTAAATTTTTTTTCATCTTGAAAAAAAATTCTAGTTTGGGTTCTTCGCACAAAGATCCCCTTCGCCTGAAGACATCCCAGGGTCTTCGTGCGAAGACCCCTTGGGAAAAATCCAGTAGGAACAAGCCCCACTGGACTTTTATTCGACCTACTTCACCCGAAGTAGGTCAGCTAATTATGGTAATTTTTTCAACATGGTATAAAATAAAATGTTTTTTTCATTTTTCACACAATTGCAATCAACTTATTTCGCAATTTTCACTATTGCTTTGATTTTTCAAAGGCATTTTTGGAGGAGAATTTCTATTGGTGTTTTTATCAAAGAAGTTTTTGGAGGATAATTGATATTGGTGTTTTTTTATCAAAGATATTTTTTTTGAAGAGGAGAATTACTATCAAGCCAAATTTTTAGAAGACATTTTTTTCGAGAGAAGAAATGGGGAACAAGAAGGGAAGACAAAGTAAATCTGCAAGAAAAAGGTCACCTAGTACCAATCAAAGAAATAATGAAGCTACATTGACATATTATTATAAAAGAAAATAAGGTATGAACCTATCTACCTCTAATTTTACATGTCCAAATTTTTCTCTAATTTGATTCATTTTTTTGCATGTAGCTCGCAATCAACATGGTCAAGGTGAAGGAGAAGCTCAAGTAGGAGGGTCAAGCCAAGTTGAAGAAATGCACGTTGAAGAAGAGTCATGATCACTCCCTATGGAAGCTCAAGAAATTTATGTTGGAGAAGGGTTGAGATCACATGCTCCTAATGGTATGGATGAACTTATAGATCTAGCTCAAACTGTAAAGAGAAATATTAATTATAGAAAATTAGATCATTTACTTACAATGGATGTGGATAAATTGAGATCATTTTCTAATGTTCAACCTTTAAGTCTTGCTAAGAATAGGTCAATGAATAAGATAGCAAGAGAAATATTGGCTAAATTTGGTAATTTTGAAACACTTGAACAAGCCCAATTGCTTTCAATTGTAATTCTAAACAAAAAGTTGGAAGAGGCATTAAAATTATTGGGTATAGACACAACATCAAAGAAGATAAAAGTTGTTGACATGCAAACTGATATGATTGAAAATATTAAGAAAGGTTTGAACCAGGTAGGGAAGATATCTCGAACTAAAGATAATGTCATGCCCATAATTCTACAAGCAAAACACACTAATTTTTTTAAAAAGTTATAAGTTATAAGTTTAAGGTTAACAGTTGATTAAGATGAACGGTTAAAACTGAGAGAGTGATGGTATAATTTAGATAGTGGGGAAACATGGCGATAGATAATCGAATTATGCACACCCCCTAAACATGATGGCATGCCCAACAGACTTCTAGGGTTTACTAATTTAATCTTAATCTTAGTCTATTAAATTGATTATTCACTAATCGCCAGTATATCAAACTATTGATGGATTTCAAAATCTTTCCTTTAAATTTTAGATCTATCTTAGGATTAAACCAAAGATTAACATATTAAATTAAACTATAGTTAAGAAAGTGATTATTATAGTATTAAATATTACTTAATTAAATATAATCTAATTTTAAACTAAATCCCTATGACATATAACCTTCAATAGAATTTAAATATTTTGATTAACTAAATCAATTTATTTATTTATTTTATCATTTATTTTACTCAAGTTCATCACAAGGGTACGTACTTGAATAACCCCTTTATGGTTCAATAAAATTTACAACTATCCTAATAATATCATTCCGATTTAATAATCTCCTAAATAGTATCATAGAATTAAACCTCTAAATTAGAATTCTTTCATTTAATTAAAAATCACTAAAATAGAAAACTCATTTGGAGAAGTTATTAATCTTACATCAATAATTAAAAGACTAATTACGTTAATTAGTTTTCACTTCGTAAATTTGATAATGTTATCATATTAGTACTAAAGAAATCATTAAGTAACAACACTTGAAAGATAATAAATCTATTATTTCCCATTAATGACCTTAGTTTAAACAACTAATGACGTTAATAAATTCCCAACTTCTAAGTAGAATAGAGGTCAAACTAATGTAAGGAAAGATCCTATGTCAACGTTCCCTTAAAAGAACTATAACAAGAAATTTTTCCTCTTAAACTAAAATGAAATTAACTAAGTTAATTATATAGCTTAGACACATCAAATAATCTAATTGAATTGATTAAAATGATTTAATTGCATTGATTAAAACAATTAAAATGATTTAACTAAATGAAATTTTCATAACCCAAATTGGATGGGTTCAAATGGGACAAATTACTAATTGGATTACCTAATTTAAGTTTGGATTAAAACAAAGCTCTAAGTCTATATATTAACTATATCAAATTTATATAAAATAATTTTAAAAATAAATTAAACTTGAATATTTAATTTAAACTAAGTAATAAAATTCAATTGATACGAAATTGTAATAAATACATAACTACCATAATTATTAAGTTTGAATTTAATACGAAATAATAAATAAAATAATACATTTTCCAGAGACCTATAGGTCTCTTTTTGAAGCAATTTCTTTATTTTTTTTTGTTGTCTCTTCAACATAGTTTCTTTTGAAGCTCAAAGACAATAAAGATTGATTTATCCATTTGATTAATTTACAACAAGAATAGATAGAACTTTATAGATTGATTTGCAATAATACTCTCAAATAAAGGCTATCTTTAACATTAATTCAACTAAAATATTGAACATTCTTTCTCCTTGTTATACACAACATGATTACTAATTCTACATAGTATTGAATTAAAATGCTGAAGGGAGAATGTTTTAACAAAACTTGTGAACACTACTATTCAACTTCAAGCAAGATTTCCAAAATTGAATTCCATTGATTCTCAATGCAATAAGTAATAAGGAAGGTATAGTTTGAGTAAATATACAACATTGCACAATGAATTTATTACAAGAAAATCAATTCCTTCCTTTCAAGACTCAAGAGGTATCGAATACAATGTTAGAAATATAAAATTTTTGGAGTGGTATCAAGATTACAACAAAGCAATACTTTTTGCTTCAATATGACACCAAAATAAAACCTTTCCAAGAGCTTTTCCCACATGAACATAGCTTCATAATCCTGCAAATAAAAATATATAGGCCATGGGGTGCTCACCTTCCAACTTAGGCTTCTAAGAAGCCACCCCCGACCTAGGGGAACCAAAGCACAAACAGGCTACACACACTCACAAGCTTCACATCTTCACAAAAAGAACAAACTACCAACAACAAGAAGAAAATCGTTCCCCTCCTAAGGATTTCACAAGGGTCACACAAGACCCATTTTTGGGGTGAAGGTGGACCAAATACTCCAATGGGGAGATAGCCAAAACCATAATTAAAATTCATACTAGCCTTCAGAAGGCATGAAGTAGCACATAGCTTCTATTCCCACACACAAAACTCAGCCACAACCCCTTATGACCCCCAAGGCATTCTATCCAAGAATAATACCCTTATGACCCCCATGGATTTGGAATCAAGGACCCCATACTCCATGCTTTATCCCTCTCCTCCTTGAGGAGGGTCTCTACACCCATGAGCTGTCCTAAAACCCTTCACCCCCAAGGCTACTCTTGCCTCCCAAGGGTGAGTGTGGCCTTGAGAACTCCCAAATAACATACTTTTTACAAGAACAAGAAAAAGAAACACATTACAACACTATCACAAAAACATGATCTCCACAAAATCTAAAGGAGAATAGGATTTACATTGCACAAAACTTCTCAACATAAATAACAAACTAACATGAACATGAAGATAGAACTACATCTTTCTCATCACACAATACAAATTTAATCATGCAACATGAAAACAAAATGAGTTGGAGCCACCAACCTAGATCCAATGCAAAAATGGTGAATGTTGAAGATGAGTTTCCTTTTTTTCCAAGCTTTCTCCTATCCAAGCTTCTCCAAATTCAACTAGTCTCTAATTTAGAGAGTGGGTATTCAAACTCTCCAAAATAAAGAGTCCCCACTAAAAAGACCTCCACACAACTCACCACAACCCCCTAGGGATAAGGAAAGCTTTCTAATTGGTTGGTCTTCCCTAAGCCTCTTACAACTTTCCAAAAATGGGCTTCTAAAAAGGCTGGCCAAAAAGGTGGGCAAAGGACTTGCATCCTAATGGATGGAGCTCTTACCAAGACCTTGTTTCAAAAGTTGATTTTTGGCCATTTTGAAAATCCAACTTTTGGAAGGGTCTTTTGGTCAACTAAGGGTTTTCCTATGGTTAAAAATTTCCCTTACCCATAGGTATATCAAGTGGGCTTACTAAAAAAAGCCTAAACACACCCCTAGGCACCTTTTAAGCTCCCCAAAAACTCATGGCAAGATCAAATTCGAAATTCTTTGATAAGTCACTACTTCAAGCTCCCTATCCAAGGGGCTCACATGGGGATCCTAAAGGGGTACTATCCTAGGTTGGTGGACAACCAATCCTCAAGTGGAACATGTCATGGCCACATGTACACTTTACAAGTGTTAAGTGACACACACAGACAAATTACACATCACAGGCCACATGGGATTTTCACTTGAGCATACACATACATAAAATAAAATAACAAGCTTTCAAAATAAATAGAGACATACTATCTCAACACATTTACAAAATAAAATATAATTACAATGAGGTTTTTGCCTCTCATTAGAAGCAACCTTGGCTCGAACTGATTTCACATAGGTCTATGCTTTGGTTCACCGAATTTACCATGGTCTAATTCCCTGCATAGTAAAATCCAACACCAGTAGTCCAAGGAATATACATGTAAATTCATAACATTAATGATCAAGAAAATTCATCTGCAATATTTGTAATTAAGTCATAATTCACATCGCATAATAATTCATCCATCACATAAAATCAACTCATCATGAAATATAAAATTCATCACTTAATTAGGCTTGTAACATAAATGTTGCATATATAATCCACTGCATAATTAAATAACATCATGACATCAAAGAATTCATAAAATAACTTTAATCAGACATGTAGGATCCAAATTGATATCACAGTATCATAAATCTAAACGTAACATAATGTGCATCACACCTCTAAGGTGATAAAAAAAACATAATATAAAGTGTCAGAAATCCATAAGGCATCAAAATATAAAATCAAATAAGTCTATCTCAAATGCAGAAACTGAAAGACTATGATGAGCTCGGGGTGAGGCCTCACAGATAAGACCATTACAAGAAGAGTAATGTTGACATCCATTGTAGGTAATGCTATACCCTAAAATAGTCAAATATCTTCAGTTTCATCTCGAATTGGTTTTAGTGGGAAAAAAATATCATGATTTGTTAAGAGGAGAATGATTTTGGATGATAGAACCTTGGAAGGAAATGGGGAAATCATGTATAGAGCTCCTCATTTTGATAGGATTGATGAGGGAATCAAGAATTTGGTCACATTATTTTGGAATGATAATACTTGTCCTTCATCAAACAGTAGAGATGTTATCAGACATAGAATTGCAGCTAATCAATATGAACATCATACAAAACATTGGTTGGACACAACACAACACGAAATGTATGTGTCATTTTTTAGTTCAAATCCTAATATAAAGATTGCAAAAACATTATTTGAAAGATTGAAGCCATATTATGTCAGGACAAACAAAGTGTTTAAAACTTGTTGTTGTCATTATGATATTGAATTTGATCTCCACTATTAGGTTTTTCAAAAGTTTGTAGAAGACACTTATAGTTTTGAATATATTCCTACTTGACGAAGTGAATTCATCTCATCCATTTTATGTGACAAAAGAGATGATGCAGTTGGTCAAATAAATTGCATAAAAGGAATATGTGAAAAATGTGCTGATTTGGCTCTTTTCCCTTTGAAAAATGAAATTATTGATGTAACAAAAGATGGTCAATTGAAAGAGTTACAAATATGTAAAGAATGAAACAAAATTTGGGAAATAATCTAAAAGACTATAATATGTTGAAGAGGAACTAGCTATTGGAGCATTTATGGATAAATTTAAAAAATTGATTCAACCCTACATTCATCATGTTTTTTTTGCAAAGTGGAAAGCACAACAATTCCAAACACAGAGAAACAATTTCCCACTTGGAACTATTCTATCAGTTGTTGCTTTCATAGAAAACTATTCATTTTTTCATCAAAAGGCGGTTTAATAAGAATACTATTTTTCAGAGAAAATTACTATTATGGTACATTTGTTTTATCGACATGCACAATTAGATTTGGATGGTATTTAGAGCACATTTGGAGCATGGGTCATCAAGAAGGAATATCATTTTTATATAAGTGATGATAAAGAGCATGACATTCATTATGTAGAACAATGCTTGAAGATAGTTTTTCAAATTTGAAAGAAAGGAGCATAAAATTTGATTAACATAATGTTTGGTCAGATGGATGTGTTGCACAATTCAAATCATCTAGACCATTTTATGCGCTATGTAGATATCATCATAATGAAAACATACCACATGTTTGGAGTTTCTTTGAGAGTGGACATGGAAAAGGTGAACATTATGCTGTTGGAGCTTGCATCAAACATGCTCTATGAAAGTATCAAATGAATTATAAGGGAGTTTGTATAAAAAATACACATGATGTTGTTGAATAGTGCAAGACACATTTCACATCAAACAAGGATGACATATCATCACAAATGGCTCAAGTGGTACCAAATAGAGAATTTTATGAGATAAAAGGTATGCACATGGTTCTAAATTATGCATGTGTGATATACATATTTATTCATGTTTAAATTTTGCATTCTTTATTCAAATTTATAAAATGAAATTCATATTAAATATATGCACATGTATTCAGGTGTGGATAGAAAAATTATTCATGGTTGCAAGAGGATAGAAAAGATGTGATCTTTGCATTCAATTATGAGTACAAACTATCACAATTGGACGTTGAACACCGAGGATTACTCATGCTTTTGTTGTCACTACATTGTTGACAACTATGAGTAATGCATCTATCAAAAATGTGGATATGTAGGTGTTTGGAATCTGTGCCACTAGTTGTTATTGATATATTTGATAGAGATGATGAAAACTTTGATGATGTTCCTTTAATTTCTACTGATTACGATCATATTTTAGGATTGGTCAAAATTGGTAAGTATAATAAATTGAGTTTCACATTATATGGCATTGAGTTGCGTATATATATATATATATATATATATATATATATATATATATATATATATATATATATATATATTATAGTTTGAACTAAATCAATTTTAGGATCTCACATATAAATATTTTGTGCAGGAGATGTCTTTGTAGTGATTGTTGAACCTAGAAAATGTAGAAGAAGTTAGTTACTATTTATTGTGTTGTACTACAGAGAGGATGAAGTTAATTGATCATGAAGAAAGTGATGGAGTGTTTTTTCCCATAGGTTTGCATTCTTTACATGTCAATATATTGTTGATGCAGGAGCATCTCAGGTCCTTGGCAATCCTGTGTCACCAAAAACAAGTTTGTGTTTTCCTATGTTGCTCAATTTTTGCTTTGACCAAGTTGGCTTGATAGTTTCTCAATTTCCTTTATTAATCGAGTTGGTCGGTTATCTCTTTGGTTGTCGGTTAATTCCCTGGTGCTCAGTTATCTTTTTTGGCGCTCGGTTATCCTTGCTTACCGAGTTGTTTGTTTTAGTTTCCCATTGAGGCTAACTTGTGCAATTAATTATGGTCACGGATTTAATGTTGGTCTATCATTGGGAAGCATTTGGACCTAGATCTGGTCATTCCTTCTATTTATAGTGGATCTGAAGGCTGACTTGTTTGGTAGCCTCTTGTATATATTTTAATCTTTGGTTGTAGTTTAGGGAGTTAGTTTTGATAGAATATAGAAGTTAGAAGATTGAAGATAGTTTCAGATCATCACATGTTGGAGGACTTCTATACTTGAATTGTAATATCTAGCCCTAACTGGGAAGGCCTTACAACCTAACATGTATGAATCAATTTGAATGAATATAAGAAGTTGATCTGCATTCTCTCTCTCACTTGTGTGTTATTAGCTTCCGTCTATGATCTCTTCAAGGTGGATTTGGTTAGGGTGTGTCTTTGGCCCCTCTCCTCATCATCCATTGTGTCAAGTGGTATCAGAGTTGAGGTGAGATCTGGATCTAGGTTTGCGAATCTAGGTTTGAGGGTTCCTTCTTTTCAAACCCTAGTTGATTTGTTGTGGGGTAGAAGATTGTGATCTGGCCTGCAATTGCAGAGGGTTTCAAGATGGTTTGTGAGAGGTGAGATGTGGATCCAGGATTGGCAGACATGTTGAGACAACTTGTTGCTAGATTAGAAGCTATTGAAACAGCCCAGCGAAGAGGAAGACATCTTGAAGATGTTAGTGATGATGAAATTGAGGAAGAACAAGGTGATGTAGAACCTGCACTGGTGATGGATCAAGGTGAGGAAAGATTGTTGAAGTCTTTGACAAATCTGAAGTCTACACCACATTTCAATCCTCCCGAGTATAGTGGAAAGATAGATTCAGATGAATTGGTGGACTGGATCACCGAGATGGAAAATTACTTTGAATATGAAAATGTTCTTGAGAAAAAGAAGGTGAAAATTGCAAGAACAAAGTTGAAAATTCATGCATCCTTATGGTGGGAACATGTGTAGTTGGATAGAAAGAGGAAAGGCAAAGACACAATTAAGGTATGGAATAAGATGGTGAATAAATTGAAAGGAAATTTTTACCTTGTGATTATCAGATTAACCTAGTTAGGTGAATACAAAGTTTGAGGTAGAAAGATAGCTCGGTAAAATATTATATTGAGTATAGATTAGATATCAGATCTAGACACGATGAAGATGAAGTGGAAATAATTCCTAGGTACCTAAATGGATTGAGAGTTTCCATCCAAGAAGAAATCAACTTGGTTAAATTGGAGAATATTGAAGAAGCTTATCAATTTGCCTTGAAAGCTTAAGAGAAATTGAACAAGATACATGAGCAAAGACAAAGAGGTGGAGGTTGTAGATTCCCTAGAGGAAGAGGTAGATCTTATGGTGAAAATAGTATATCTGAACCAGAAAAGAAAAATCTGGATAAAGGCAAGACCGAGTGGAAAGGTGAAAGTTCATCTAGAGGAAGAAGCAATAACTACCGAGGTGGTTTCCGAGGAACTTGTTACAATTGTGGAGAAGAAGGACATAGATCATTTGAGTGTACACATGCAAGTAAGAAGGTCGGTAGTAGTAGAAGTGCTTTGGTGCAAGAAGAGTCACCAAATGAACATGAGAAGGAAAAGAACTTGATGGTAAGGAGAGCACTTTGGAGTGAAAGTAATAAGGAAGATCTGGTAAGGAAAAGTTTGTTCAAGACTAGATGTAGAGTTTCTAATGAAGTATGGAAGGTAATCATTGATAGTGGGAGCTTGGAGAACTTGGCATCTAAGGAAATGGTTACAAAGTTGTAGTTGAAAAGGTTGGAACACCTGAAGCCCTATCAAATTTCATGGATCAAAGATGAGCATACAGTCTTGGTAAGTGAACAATGTTATGTGAATTTGAAAACTAGAAAGTACCATGATAACATGTTATGTGATATCATGCCTATGGATTGTTGTTATATTTTTTTGGGTAGACCTTGGCAATATGATAGACATGCTATATATGATGGAAGATTGCACAACTATACTATTTGGATTGATGGAAGAAGAAAAATATTGTTAACTTTGATTAAAGAACCTGTTAGTAGTGTTTGTACATCTGTGAAATTTTTCTTGATGGAAGGAAGAAAGTTTGTTAAGGATTTGAAGAATAATGATGTATGTTTTGTTGTGATTCCTAACAAACCGAGTAAGAAAATAGAGGATAGCATACCTAAAGAGATTGATAAGTTACTCATTGAGTATAGAGAGATCATTTATGATAATATAATTGATGGTTTTCCACCGAAGAGAAGCATTTATCATTGCATGGATCTAATCCCTCGAGCTAGTTTACCGAATAAGGTACCACATCAGTTGACACCTACCGAGAATCAGGAATTAAACTACCAAATTCAAGAATATCTGAGAAAGTTTGAGTCCTTGTGCAGTACTAACTATATTGGTACCTAAGAGGAATGGAGAATGGTGAATGCGTATGGATTCCAGAGAAATCAACAAGATAATAGTGAAATATAGGTTTTCTATACCGAGAATGGATGACATAATGGACAGTTTGACCAAAGCAAAGTATTTTACCAACATTGATTTGAAAAGTGGGTGTCATCAGATCAAAATCAGAGAAGGTGATGAGTGGAAGACTACTTTTAAGATAAAAGAAGGTTTTTATGAATGGTTTGTTATGCCTTTTGGTTTAACTAATGCACCGAGTACTTTTATGAGATTGATGAATGAAGTTTTGAACAAATTCTTAGGTAAATTTTTTATTGTATACCTAGATGACCTAGATGATATTATGATATTTAGTAAAACCAAAGAAGAAAATTTGTTGCATGTTAAACAAGTATTGCAGAGGTTGAGAGAATAAAAGTTGTTGATAAATCTAAAAAAGTGTTCTTTCATGCAAGAGGAGATTGTGTATTTGAGATTTGTGATTTCGGCTGATGGTTTGAAAATGGATCCTGAAAAGGTTGAATCTATTTTGAATTGGCCTACACCTAAGAATGCTAGTGAGGTAATATTATTTCATGGTTTGGAAAGTTTTTACCAAAAGTTCATTAGAAATTTTAGTTCAATTTGTAATGCTATGATTGAGACTATGAGAGGAGATAAAAGAGAATTCAAGTGGACACATGGAGTTGATAAAAGTTTTGAGACTCTAAAGTAGAAGGTTACTAAATTGCCTATGTTAGCATTGCCTAATTTCAATAAGGTATTTCAAGTGGAATGTGATGCAAGTGGTAGTACAATAGGAGCTATGTTGAGTCAAGAAAGTAAACCTGTTGCTTTCTTTAGTGAAAAGTTGAATGATGCAAAAAGGAAATATTCTGTGTATGATCAAGAATTCTATGCTATTGTTCAAGCCCTGAAGAAATGGAGACATTATTTGATACTAAGTGAATTTGTGTTGTATACTGATCATAAAGCTTCACAGTATTTGGGTAGTAAGAATAAGTTGAATCAGAGACATATGAAATGGGTTGAATATTTGTAGAGTTATACATTTGTGATAAAGAATAAGAGTGGAGTCACTAACTGAGTTGTTGATGCATTAAGTAGAAGAATATCTTTGATGACCAAGATGAAAATTGAAGTTCTTGGTTTTGATGACATGAGAGATTCATATGAATTTGATCCTGATTTTTCTGAGCCGTGGAGAAAGTGCAGAGCACCTATTCAAGATCAACTAAGTACTAAATGGGAAGACTATTTCATTCAAGGAGGTATGTTGTTCAAAGGTATTTAGTTGTGTATACTGAAAGGGTCAATGAGAACTAATTTGATAAAGGAAAAACATAGTAGTGGTTTTCCTGGACACTTTGGTGTTGACAAGACATTGAATTTTCTTAAGGAGAAATACTTTTGGCTACAATTGTATAAGGATGTTCATAAATTTGTGAAAAGTTGTGGAATTTGTCAAGTTGCAAAAGGATTAAGTTAGAATACTGGATTGTATAAACTGATTTATGTTCCTAAGAAACCTTGGATTGATATAAGTATGGATGTTGTTCTTGGTTTACTGAAGATAGTAAGAGGTAATGATTCTATATTTGTTGTTGTGGATAGATTTTTTAAAATGACACATTTTATACCTTGTAGAAAGTCATCAGATGCAGTAAATATAGCAAATCTTTTCTTGAAGGAAATTTTCAAATTGCATGGATTACCGAGGAGTATCATCTCTGATCGAGACAATAAATTTGTTGGATACTTTTGGAAGACCCTTTGGAGAAAGTTTGGCACTGAGTTGAAATATAGTTCTACATTTCACCCATAAATTGATGGACAAACAAAAGTTGTGAATAGAAGCTTGGGTAATCTTTTGAGATGTTTAGTTGGAGACACACTGAGTAATTGGGATTTTGTGTTGGCACAAGAAAAGTTTACATACAATAATTCAGTGAATAGGAGTACTAGAAAAACACCTTTTGAGATTTTAAATGGCATAAAACCAAGAGGTATATTAGATTTGAGGGATATTGCTGGTGAAGAAAAGAGAAGTGCTGAAGGAATAAAATTTGCTGAGTTCATGAAGACATTGCATGAAGATGTGAAACATAAGTTGGAGAAAAGTAATCATAAATACAAAGATAGAGTTGATAGATCTAGAAGACATAAGACTTTTGTAGTCAGTGATGAAGTAATGGTTCATTTGAAGAAAGGAAGATTTCCTGTTGGAACGTATGGGAAGCTAAAAATGAAGAAGTTTGGTCCTTGCAAAATTTTGAGGAATTTTGATAGTGGAAATGCTTATGAGATTGAGTTTCTTGGTGACATGGATATATCACCTATATTTAACATTTATTATTTGTATGAATACCATGAATCAGATGAAGAAATGATAGTACCAAATGATTATCCTAAGAAACAAATAGAAGAAGTTGAGCAGATTTTGGAACAAAGAGTTGGTAGAAGTACAAGAGGAATACAATATATGAAATATCTGGTAAAGTGGAAGAATAGACCGATTGAAGATAGTTCATGGATTTCACAATTTGAGTTAGATTTAGCTTGGGTTGTACCTGCTTCATGATTCAGAGAATCATTTCAAATAACCCCAGGTGTCTGATGCAGGAGCATCTCAGGTCCTTGGCAATCCTGTGTCACCAAAAATAAGTTTGTGTTTTCCTGTGTTGCTCATTTTCTACTTTGACCGAGTTGGCTTGGTAGTTGATCGGTTTCCTTTTTTAACTGAGTTGGTCAGTTATCTCTCTGGTGGTCGGTTAATTCCCTGGCGCTTAGTTATCCTTGCTTACCGATTTGTTTTTTTTAGTTTCCTGTTGAGTTTGACTTGTGCAATTAATTATGGCCATAGATTTAATGCTAGTATCTATCATTGGGAAGTGTGTGAACCTAGATCTGGTCATTCCTTCTGTTGATGGTGGTTCTAAAGGCTAACTTGTTCGGTGGCCTCTTGTATATATTGTAATCTTTGGTTGTATTTTAGGGAGTCAATTTTGATAGAAGATAGAAGTTAGAAGATTGAAGATAGTTTCAGATCCTCGCATGTTGGAGGACTTCTGTACTTGAATTGTAATATTTGGCCCTAACCGGGAAGGCCTTACAACCTAGCATGTATGAATCAATTTGAATGAATTTAAGAAGTTGATCTGCATTCTCTCTCTCTCACTTGTGTGTTATTGGCTTTCATGTGTGATCTCTACAAGGTGGATCTGGTTAGGGTGTTCCTTTGGCCCGTCTCCTCATCCTCCCTTGTGTCAATTGTTCATTTTGTAAATATAAAATTTCAAAGTTTTAACCAATTTAAATAATTTAAATTGTTTTATTTAAATTTATATTGTAAAACTTTGTGACCTGTAGGTTCAGTTATTTTAGAGGGAACATATTTCAAGAAAATCAAAGTAATTCAACATGGTGTTCACTTTGTTGATTACCAACTAGACAATAAGGTGTTTCAATATAGCCACCTAGTAGTTGCCACCTCCCTTTGTCTCCATCTAGTTAAATCTCAACATGGACATCGTAAGTGGAGAGTAGATAGTGAGGATCATGAGAGAATATTACATGTTCTCCATGAGAGGTATGAACCACTTGAGTTGGTCTAACAAGTAAATTACATACATATTTCATGTGTTAGGACCTAATTGACATCTCTAGATTAAATTGACTATACTTTGTTGATATATTGAAACATATGATGGATTATATTTTGTTCATCTATTAATAAGACTTTGATTATATATTTTGACATAGTTCAATCTTTTATATATGTTTTGATGTTTTAATGGTTTTAACATATAGTTATGTATGCTTTAATAATGTTTTTATACATATGGTTTTATATCTATGTATGTTCTTATGTATATGATGCAAGAGCATCCTAGGTGTAAGAGCAATCTTGCATCACCCAAAAATAATTATAGTTTCTTTTCAATAAGGGCTATCTTGTGCAGAGCTGCTATTTTTGGAAATTTACTATTTTTAGTAATTTTTCCGTTTGAGCTCAGAATGTTCTATTTTCTTCCTTGGAGGCTCATTTTGGTCATATTAGCATGCTGGTAAAGTTTCATTGCCAAATCAAGTCTAGTTTTGAAGATATTGAAAAATTTTGGTATTGGCAACAGGGTACAGAAACTTTGAACTCAGTTTTGAAGGCTTTAGAGGCCCTAAATGCAGTCAAAACTTCAGCTGAATAAAGATTTTTTAATTTAGGTGTTGTAGAGAAATTTACGCCCTTTCTGAAATGGGGTTATAATAGTCAATCGGGTCAATGGGTGATGAATTATGGTCTCCAGAAGTTGGGCCACCTGAAATGGTGGACAATAAATTTTCTTCAAAATTTCTGTTTGGGTTTCAAAAGATGTTTTGAGTCGACTCTGATATAATAAATTAAAAAATAAATAATTCTAGAGTTGGTCGGCCTTAATGGCTAAATTTTTGGAACCTTTCCAAGTGGTGGAAAATTACTTATATAAAGAAGGCCTGTAGTGTTGTCTAGGGCAGTTCGAAGCAGTTCAGAGTAGTTTTGGGTAATAATTCGAGGCTTTTTCCTATAGAATATTGTAAGGGAAATGCCCATGTGGCTTTGCATATTGTAATTCTAAAATTTGTAATTCCACATTTGTGGAGATAATAAGAAGCCCATTTTTTGTTCTTGTAAATTATTGTTGTTCTCTGTTTCTGTTATGTGTTTGTGGTATTAAGGGGAGCACCCTTCATCAAGTGGTATCAGAGCGAGAGTTCCTGAGTGCATAAATAAATCGTCGACTATGAGGCAGTTTGCACAAGGACCATGGTTTAGGGTTTCAATGAGCAGTGCAAAAATGCCTCCACAAGGGGAACGTGGCAGAAGAGCTGGTGGTGTGACACCTAAGGTTAGAGTGCTCCAAAGACAAGTGCGAGCATTGCAAGAAGATATTTATAGAGGAATGAATCTTAATGTCAGAGATGAAAGTGAGGACGAAGGCGAAGAAGGAAATTCTGATCAAGAAGGAGAAGACAAAATTATGAACCAAGAAGAGGAAAGGCTTTTTTGAGTCATTTCCAAGATTGAGAAAATACCTAAAATTGAGGTTCCTACATTTTTAGGAAATCTTAACCCAGAGGAATTGATCGACCAGATCAATGAATTTGAAGAATATTTTGAGTATGAAGATATCGAAGATCCTGATCGGGTCAAGTTTGTAAAGGCCAGACTGAAGGTTCATGTGAAGATATGGTGGCAAGAGATTCAATTGGAGCAAAATAGAAGAGGAAAGGATAAAATCACAAGATGGGATCGAATGGTGGATAAATTGAAGTGACAGTTCATTCCTACTGATTATGAGCCTGATTTACTGAAGAAAATGCAAGGTTTGAAGCAAGCAGGAAGATCTTTTTAGGAGTATATGGAGGAATTCTATCAACTCCTCATCAGAACAGGCCATGCAGAAGTTGACAAGGATAAAGTTACCTGTTACCTTAATGGGTTGAGGTCAAGCATTTAGGAAGAGTTGAATTTGGTTCGAATGAACAGTATTGAAGATGCATACCAATTTTCCCTAAAAGTGGAAGAAAAGTTGAACAAGAAGTTTGAGAGCAGGCAAAGCGGAAGAGGTTGTGGTGGAAGATCCAGTGGATGATCATCTGGTGGCTGAAATGAAGATCTAAAAAAGAAGGATGAGGCCAGTAGTAGTCAGAATCAAAGAGGAAACAATTCCAATCATTTCTATGATCAAAATAATAGAGATCAAAGAGGAAGAGGACAAGGATCTAGAAGAGGAGGCTTTCGTGGAACATATTTTTACTGTGGAGAAGGTCATAGGGAATTTGAATGTCCTCAATGCCAAGGAAGGATAGATAGGAGGAATGAAGGCCAAGCTAGAGTTGCACATGTAGATGAAGATGCTAGATCATCACATTCTGAAGATGCTGAAAGAGGAGAAATGCTAATTAATAGAAGAGTCCTGCTGAGTGGTGAGAATGAACTTGACCTAAGGAGGAGCCTATTTCGCACCATGTGCAAGTGTGAGGATAAGTGTTGTGATGTGATTATCGATAGGGGAAGCACTGACAATTTGGTGTTAGAAGAGATGGTCACTAAGTTGAAGCTCAAGAGGTAGAAACACCCACATCCATATCAGATTGCTTGGGTACGGGATGACCACAAGGTCATGGTTAGTGAACAGTGCCCAGTGAAGTTCAAGATTGGTGGATACCAGGATGAGGTACTATGTGATATCATACCTATGGATGCATGTCATATGTTTTTGGGTAGACCATGGTAGTTTGATAGGTATGTTGTGCATGATAGTTGTGAAAATACCTATTCCCTGACAAAGGATGGAGTGCGATATAAGCTAAAGCTATTGAAGGACAAAAAAGAAAAGGTATGTGGTAATGCAAGAATAAGTTTTGTTTATGGAAGAAAATTCTTAGAGGGTATGAGGCATGAGCATGTGTGTTTTTCTTTAATTCCAAAAGCTGGTAAAGAGGAAGTAGAGGATGTACCTATAGAAGTTGTAGATTTGTTGAATGAGTTTTAGGATATTGTATCCGATAATGTGTTTGATGGATTACCACTAGTAAGGAAGATCAGTAATTACATGGAATTGATTCCAGGAGCTAGTTTTCCAAATAAGGCAGCACACAAAATGACACCAATAGAAAGTGAGTTGAACAGACAAGTACATGAGTTGTTGCAAAAGGGGTTGATTCGAGAGAGCCTGAGTCCCTATGTTGTACCTGTAGTATTAGTACCAAAGAAGAATGGAGAATGGAGAATGTGTATAGATTCCAGGGCCATAAACAAGATCACAATCAAGTATAGGTTTCCATTGCCATGGATGGATGATATTATGGACTGTTTGAGTGGAGCTGTGTATTTCTCAAAGATAGATCTAAAAAGTGGATATCACCAGATTTGAATCAAAGAAGGAGATGAATGGAAGACTACTTTCAAGACAAAGGAAGGACTGTATGAGTGGTTAGTCATGCCTTTTGGGCTAACCAATGCATCGAGCACTTTCATGCAGCTTATGCATGAAGTTCTGAAAGAATTTCTGGGTAAGTTTGTCATTATTTACCTAGATGATATTTTGATCTTTAGTAAGACATTGGAGGAGCATATGATGCATATTCCTATAGTGTTTGAGAAGTTAAGAGAATAGAAATTGTTGATTAATTTAAAGAAGTGTGCTTTTGTGAAGGAGTTAGTGTATTTAGGATTTTTAGTTTCAAAAGAAGGTGATCCAGAGAAAGTGCAGACTATTCTTGAATGGCCTACTCCAAGGAGTGCTACTAAGGTAAGATCTTTTCATGGTTTGGCTAGCTTTTACAGAAAGTTTATCAAAAATTTTAGTAGTATTTGTGGACCCTTGACTGAAACAATGAGAGGGGATAGAAAAGAGTTCAAGTGGACTAATGGGGCAGATAAGAGTTTTAAACTATTGAAATAGAAATTTATAGAACAACCTATTTTAGCACTTCCAAATTTTAATAAGGTGTTTCAAGTAGACTGTGATGCTAGTGGTACTGCAATAGGAGTTGTTATGTGTCAAGAAGGTAAACTTGATGTTTATTTCAGTGAGAAGTTAAATGATGCCAAGAGAAATTATTCTATTTATGATTAGGAATTTTATGCTATAGTTCAGGCATTAAAGAAGTGGAGACACTATCTGCTTCCTAAGGATTTTTTTTGTATACTAATCATCAAGCTTTGCAATATTTGAATAGTCAAGGAAAGGTGAATCAAAGGCATTTGAAATGGGTTGAGTTTTTACAGAGTTATACATTTGTTTTGAAACACAGGAGTGGAAAGTCTAACAGGGTTGTAGATGCACTTAGCAGATGGAAATTATTTCTAACAGAGATGCAGATTGAGGTGGTTGGGTTCAAGGAACTCAAGAATTTGTATCTGGAGGATCCTGATTTTGGAGAAGCTTGGAAAGCTTGCACAGAACCTATTACTCTAGACATAATGAAGTGGTTGGATTTCATCATCCAGGATAGTATGTTATTAAGAGGGAGTGAGTTGTGCATTCCATGAAGTTCTATGAGGGAGAATCTCATCAAGGAGAAGCATAGCGGAGGATTGGCTAGACATTTTGGTCGAGATAAAACCCTTACTCTAGTCAGTGAGAATTATTACTCACCACAGTTGCAGCAAGATGTCAAGAATTTTATATAGGGTTGCAGAGTATGTTAGATGGTGAAAGGAGTGAAGAAAAATATAGGGTTGTATTAGCCATTAGCTATACTAGAGAAGCCATGAGAGGATATCAATATGGATTTTGTTCTTGGTTTACCAAGGACTCAGCGGGGACATAATTCAATTTTTATGGTAGTTGACAGATTTTCAAAGATGGCACATTTCATTCTCTGCAAGAAGACTAATGATGATGTTCATGTAGTAGAATTGTTTTTTAGAGAAGTGGTGAGACTACATGGTTTGCCAAAGAGCATAGTTTTAGATTGAGACACTAAGTTTGTTGGATATTTCTTGCACACATTATGGAAGAAGTTGAAGACAGATTTGAAGTTTAGTTCATCACATCATCCATAGACTGATGGATAGACAAAGGTCGTGAATAGGAGTTCAAGAAATTTATTGAGATGTTTGGTTGGAGACAAGCCAATAGGATGGGATTTGATTTTACCATAGGTAGAATTTGCATACAATAATTATGTTAATAGGAGCACTGGTAAATCATCATTCCAGATTGTATATGGAAGTAGTCCTAGAAATGCTTCAGAATTGAGGAAGATAGATAAAGGAGAGATAAGTAGTGTTGAAGCTAAGGATTTTGTAGAACACTTGAAGAACATCCATGAGGAGGTGAGGAAGCATATTACTAAGATGAATGCACAGTATAAGGATAAGGAAGATGAGAAAAGGAGGCATAAGGAATTTTAAGTTGGAGATGAAGTCATGGTTCATTTGCGGAAGGAGAGATTTCCAGTTGGTACATATAACAAGTTGAAAATGAAAAAGTTTGGGCCATGTAAGATATTGAAGAAGCATGATTCAGAAAATGCCTATGAGGTAGAATTGCCTACTGAGCTAAATATTTCACCAGTATTTAACATTTAAGATCTGACAGAGTATCATGAAGGAGGTGTTGAAGATGAGATCACAGAAGCACAGTGGAGTATTACAACAACCAATTCAATTACCAAGGAGATTGAGGACATACTAGATAGTCGTGTTGGCAGAAGCACAAGGAACAAGACATATGAAGAATATTTGGTCAAATGGAAAGAATGACTTGTTGAAGATTCACCATGGCTGACGAGGGAGGAGGTTAACCGTCTTGGTTTTCCTCTGCACACCTGAGACATGATAGGGTCACTTCTCAAATTACCTTGAGTGTCTGATGCAGGAGCATCCTAGGTGTAGGAGAAATCTTGCATCACCCAAAAATAATTCTAGTTTCTTTTCAATAAGGGCTATCTTGTGTAGAGTTTCTATTTTTGGAAATTTGCTATTTTTAGTAAGTTTTCCGTTCAAGCTCAGAATGTTCTATTTTCTTCCTTGGAGGTTCATATTGGTCATATTAGCCTACCGGTAAAGTTTCATTGCCAGATCAAGTCTAGTTTTGAAGATAATAAATTTTTTTGGTATTGGCAGCAGGGTACAGAAACTTTGAACTCAGTTTTGAAGGCTTTAGAGGCCCCAGATGAGGTTAAAACTTTGGTTGAATGAAGCTTTCTTAATTTAGGCATTGTACAACACTTTGCACCCTTTCCAAAATGGGGTCATAATAGTCAATCGAGTCAACGAGTGATGACTTATGGTCTATGGAAGTTGGGCCACTTGAAATGGCAGACAATAATTTTTCTTCAAAATTTTTGTTTGGGTTTCAAAAGATGTTTTCAGCTGACTCTGATGTAATAAATTGAAAAATAAATAATTCTAGGGTTGGTCTACCTTAATGGCTAAATTTCTAGAACCTTCCTAGACGGTGGAAAATTGTATATATAAGGAAGGCCCATATTGTTGTCTACGATAGTTTGGAGCAGTTCAGAGTAGTTTTGGGTAATAAGTTGAGGCTTTGTCCTACAGAATATTGTAAGGGAAATTCCCATGTGGCTTTGCATATTGTAATTATGAAATTTGTAATTCCACATTTGTGGAGATAATAAGAAGCCCATTTTCTGTTCTTGCAAATTGTTGTTGTTCTTTGTTTCTTTTATGTGTTTGTGGTATTAAGGGGAGCATCCTTCATCAGTATGATTTGATGGTTCATTGATTTTTATATGTAGTTATATAAATGCATTGATGTTTGTTAAAGTGAACGTGTTAAATGGATGATATTAAGTTTAGAAATTACTTATGGTTCATTAATTACATATTATCTTATTATTCTTTATGATGGTTCAATTATATTATTTAATAGTTAAAGATCCCCTTAAGACCTCCCCTTAAGACATTAGTTAGGTTACTAATGAAATTAGTTATGCTACTTATGACATGTTAGTTCTAGATTACTTATATTACTTATAATCTATTAGTTACATATTAACTTGTTATTTTTTATGATATTAAAATTAGATTAACTTATTAGTTAGAGATCTGTTAAGACCTTCTCTTAAGTAGTTATATAAATGATTTGATGTTTGTTAAAGTGAACGTGTTAAATGGATGACATTAAGTTTAGAAATTACTTATAGTTCATTAATTACATATTATCTTGTTGTTTTCTATGATGGTTCAATTATATTACTTAATAGTTAAAGATCCCATTAAAACCTCCCCTTAAGACATTAGTTAGGTTACTAATGACATTAGTTAGACTACTTATGATATGCTAGTTCTAGATTACTTATAATCCATTAGTTACATATTAACTTGTTATTTTTTATGATACTAAAATTAGATTAACTTATTAGTTAGAGATCCCATTAAGACCTCCTCTTAAGTAGTTATATAAATGCTCTGATGTTTGTTAAAGTGAACGTGTTAAATGGATGATATCAAGTTTAGAAATTACTTATGGTTCATTAATTACATATTATCTTGTTATTTTCTATGACGGTTCAATTATATTACTTAATAGTTAAAGATCCTCTTAAGACCTCCCTTTAAGACACTAGTTAGGTTACTTATGACATGTTAGTTCTAGATTACTTATATTACTTATAATCCATTAGTTACATATTAACTTGTTATTTTTTATGATATTAAAATTAGATTAACTTATTAGTTAGAGATCCCCTTAATACCTCCTCTTAAGTAGTTATATAAATGCTTTGATGTTTGTTAAAGTGAATGTGTTAAATGGATGATATTAAGTTTAGAAATTACTTATGGCTCATTAATTACATATTATCTTTTTATTTTATATGATGGTTCAATTATATTACTTAATAGTTAAAGATCCCCTTAAGACATTAGTTAGGTCACTAATGACATTAGTTAGGTTAATTATGACATGTTAGTTCTAGATTATTTATATTATGTATAATCCATTAGTTACATATTAACTTGTTATTTTTTTATGATATTAGTTACATATTAATGTTAGAGTAATAAAGTGTTTTCTTATTAATTGAATCATATTGATTTAATTATTAAGTCATGTATTATCTCTTTATACTTAAGCTAAAATTTAGGCATATAATAATTAATTATTTTATTAATTATTATTGTGCAACCTAGGTTTTACCTTTTTAGGTTTTCAGATCTCCTTTTATAAGAATTGATCTCCTTTGTTTTCATAACAGATTGTATAACACATTATTCATTATTGAATTGTAGCTTTTGTTTTGCACATCAAGAATGATTTCTCCTCTCTTGTGGATCAATGCATTCAGGCCTCCATAGCTTCCTGCTTCTTCTCTCTCTTTCTATGACAAGTGTTTGCATGTAGGTGTTCTTGGGAGTTGTGGGTTGTTTACTCATCAACTCTAACAAGTGGTATCAGAGCTTGGTCATAGGTTTGAATCTCCTCAAGTAACACTGAGGGGGAGATTGTTGGCATAATGGTCAACGTTCCCTCAGGATTTGCGACATGGCTTAACTACCTCCTGTGTCTTCTATAAGTCTAGTGGTTGTATCGGGCATTAACAAGTCAATCTTTTGGTGTAACGACAACCACTACTTGTAACAAGAGCTCAGAACCAACTTTTAGAGGGTTTTCTATCAGATATGGGGGGACCTTTTTTTCTGGTAATCTTGGCTTCAAAAAGACCTCATGGTTGCATTCACAGTGTCCAAGAACCCCCAGATCCATATAAAATTTGTCTAATTTGGACAAAGTTGGAATCTTTGATACCATATTGGAGTTGATGAGAAAACAACCCACAGCTCCCAAAAACACCTTCATGCAAACACCTATCACAAAAAGAGAGTGAAGAAGCAAGAAGCTATGGAGGCCTGAATGCATTGATCCATGAGAGAGGAGAAAACATTTTTGATATGCAAAAACAAAAGTTGCAATTCAATAATGAATAATCTATTATACAATCTGTTATGAAAACAAAGGAGAAGTCTAGTGGTTGTATCAGGCATTAATAGGTCAATCTTTTGGTGTAATGGAAACCACTACTTGTAACAAGAGGTATCAGAGATTCAGATCTATTTGCCCCTGTCCTCTTTTTGAGAGATTCGGTCGTGTTTGTTAGATTTGCATTTTTAAAGGGTTTTCTATTAGATCTAGGGGGGGGGGACCTCTTTTCCTAGTCATCTTGGCTTCAAACAGATCTCACAGATGTGTTCACACCATCCAAGAACCCTTAGATCCATATAAAATTTGTCCAATTTGGACAAAGTTGGAATCTGTGGAAAATTAATTTTTGTAACTAGCCTTGACAGGGACCCCGAGGCACTTTGGGCCCAGAAAAACCTCGCCATTGAGCTTGCAGCACCCCAAAACCCCCAGATACATATAAGGCACATCCAATTTGGACAACTTTGCATTTTGGGGCATTTTTTTTGGGTACCAGATGGCTTGGCACGCTTCTTGAGGCAGCACATGCAATTCTGAAAAAAATAATTTTGTTTTGTTTTTGGTTGGTGATGGCCATTTGGCCATCAAATTTAATCTCATGGCGGTAGCAAGTTCAGCCTTTGGTCATATGGCAACTAGGGGCCCAATTTTTAAGCCCCTAGGTGGATTTTGGTGACGGCCATTTCGCTGTTAAAATTAAGCTTGTCGATCACTGATGTTAGCATCCATTAGCAAGGTTTTGACACTATTTTGGGCCCTCCAAAGCACTCAGTAGTGTTTTTCTCATAACTTGAGCATACGGTGTCAAAATTGGGCAAATGAGATATCGTCAAAAAGTTGGTTCTGAGTTCTATCCAGATCTGGGGGTTTGAATTTCTAATTTTTCTTTTGTGATGGTTTTTTTTTACTGTCAAAGCTAGATGTTCAGTTTTGCATTCCAAGAGCTCTATCTTGTGCATCCAGACTCCATTTTGGGAAAATGATATATTGTTGGAAAGCTTGTTCTGTGAGTTTTTCAATGTTGCGAGTCATTTTTTCAGAATCTTCTCCAAGTATATTTTATTCATTTTTGCAATCTGGTGGATATCTTGGATGTTTCAAGTCCTGGGATCTCTTCCCTTTGAGGGATGGCTCATCTTGGGTTTTTCTTTTGTTTTAGAAGCCTTCACTCTTCTTTGAGTAGTGTATACTTCACTTTTGTAGTACTCTTTTATGCACACACACTGAGATAAAGTGTCATTCTATTGCATGTATGGGATTTTGTATATGTTCATGCTCTTTGTACTTACACTCCATTATAAAGTGTTAGGGGGACTTTGATTTTTGCCTTTGTTTTCCATCTACTTTTGTCATGTGAGCATTCCTCCAATGATGTTAGCCTCAGGTATCTCTATATGTGTTTGTACTCTCCATGCAGTTCATATTGGATGATCTTTTCAGTGTACCTATCATTACTCCCTTGTCATCTTTATGGGGGAGTTTCTACTATTGGTTCTACTACTTCCTTGGTTTGATAGTGTGAGCTATGTATTTAGTATTTGATTCTATGTACTAGGAAGATGTAGTGGCTGGGTACCTATGCATTCTGGTGAGATGGATCATTTACTATATGGACACTCTTTCTTTCCTATTTTTGGACACACTCTTCCAGCTTTGATTGATCAGCTCTTTAGACTTTTGGTGTTTTTATGCCATTTGTATTTTTGAGTTCAGGTGTTTGCCTCTGTTTTCCTCCCTATTCGAGTAGTGTCATTTGAGGGCACTCATTTAGATTACAATATGCTATATCTTCGAGTTGAAGTGTTTGCCTTTTTTTGCCTCCTGATTTGAGTAGTGTCATTTGATGGCACTCATGCAGATTACAGTATTCTCTACCTAGTCATATTTCAGTGGAGGATCTTCAAATCATTAGTTACTTCTTGATGGAGTTTGTAGCTTCTTGCTTTAATGATGTGGTACATGTTCATCTTTGTTCCTATTTTCTGGAACATTCCTAGTTTTGGAGGCTTCTTTGGTCCTTCAGACTAGTCTTTGTCTCTTTTTGGAGTAGAGTTTTACCCATGTGGTTTTCTCTATTTCTCTTCTTTACAGAGACTTTGTTTTGTACTTGGGTACCTGATCAGGCCTTTTGTTGTCGGGACCCATTTTCTTTCAGTAGTCCTTTCTAGGTTTTTAGCTTCTCCCAAAGTTCATCTTAAGGGGGGGTGTTAGAGTAATAAAGTGTTTACTTATTAATTGAATCATATTGATTTAATTATTAAGTCACTTATTATCTCTTTATGCTTAAGCTAAACTTTAGGCATATAATAATTAATTGTTTTATTAATTATTATTGTGCAACCTAGGTTTTACCTTTTTAGGTTTTCAGATCTCCTTTTATAAGGATTGATCTCCTTTGTTTTCATAACAAATTGTATAACAAATTATTCATTATTGAATTGCAACTTTTGTTTTGCACATCAAAAATTATTTCTCCTCTCTTGTGGATCAATGTGTTCAGGCCTCCATAGCTTCTTGCTTCTTCTCTCTCTTTCTGTAACAGGTGTTTGGATGTAGGTATTCTTGGGAGTTGTGGTTTGTTTACTCATCAACTTTGATAATTAACTTTTTATTTTTTATGATATTAGTTACATATTAACTTGTTATCATATGATCATGTATCAAATCAAATCATATAACTATCTAACCATAATCAAATCGAATCATGCAGCCATTTAACCATAATCAAATCATGTAACCATATAAACATAATCAAATCAAATCATGTAACTATATAACCATGTAATCAAATCAAATCAAGTAACCATTTAACCATAATCAAATCATGTAACTATTTAACCATAATCAAATCAAATCATGTAACCATCTAATGATTTAGTCAAATCAAATCATGCAATTGTTTAACCATAATCAAATTATGTAACCATCTAACCATAATCAAATTAAATTATGTAACTGTCTAACCATAATCAAATCAAATCATGTAACCCTATGACCACAATCAAATCAAATGAAATCATGTAACTATTTAACCATAAGCAAATCATGTAACTGTTGTATGCATTTCTGCTAATTTTTCATCATATTTATCTTGTTGTGTTTTGTCCTTTCTTTTCATGCATTTCTGCTAATTTTTTGTCATAATTATCTTGTTGTTCTTGGCTGTTTTCTACATTTTTCTAACAGAGTATCGTGCGATATTTTTTCAGTGTCGTACGATAGTTTATTACATAGTCATGCGATACTTTTCCAGTCAAAAGTATTGTGTGGCCATATAGGATTCTATCACACTGCTATAATACACTTTGTCACCTGGATATAGTACAAACTATCACACAAAGAAAAAGTATCGCACTCTTATACTACGAAGTATCATGTAGAACTTTCTCTGACAGAACTTTTGCCTAGGCCTGGCAGTGACTGATTTTGGTTCTTTATTTGCAAGATTTGGATTTGTTTGCTTGCTAGTTTTGACTTGTTGTGTTAGGATAGAGATTCATTTTCATATTATACTTAGTTTTTGTTGTACTAACCTTTGTGGGGCTAACAAGTTGTGCTTGTAGGTGTGCCCTCATTGCTTGAATATTTTCTAAAAGAACACATGTCAAAGCTTCAAATGCACAAGGGCTACTAACTTTTCTTGCAGGGCTTTCCAAAGCATAAAAACAATCAAGTGCTTGTTCATTGCTTTCATTTTTAAGTGTGGCATATACTAGTTCTTCATTTTCTTAGGCACTTAATATCTTGTTATTAGAGTCTTTTGGTGGTAGGAGAGTATGCTCTTCACCCTTGTGGTGAACCAGAAATCTTGACCCATCTTTGGATTTCAAAGGCAAGAGGGCTAATTGAACTTTGTTTGGTGTGTTTGGGAAAGATTTTTGAGATAGGAGAGTATGCTCTTCACCCTTGAGGTGAACCAGAAATCTTGACCCTCAAAAGTTGATCCAGTTCTTATTTAGTTTAGAATCCTTTAGTGGGCCTGCTCTTGAGTAATCAAGAGGAATGACCCAAGTGGGGACAAGCCAATACCCAGCTATTCAAACCCAGTATAAACTCAAGGCTATCAAGGACACAAAACCTTGGTAGATGTAGTACTTTTCTTCACTTGGTGTGAGTACTTGTGGGATTGTGACCATGAGGAAAATGCTAAGAAAGAATGCTTAAGGTACTCTTGTGGCTGTGAGGTTTGTTACTTGCCACAAGGTAAGGAGTCCCTTTGGGGAGCAAGAGGGGTATTATGAATGGAAGCCCTTATTATGAACCGTAGATAGAAGCTACCCAATTTTGCCACTTAACATCTTGGTGCAAGGATTGATCCTAGTGGACTAATCTGAATCACCCCAAGACTACTCACCATCTATGTTCCTTTGGTTGTGTCCTTGACACTTCCATGACAAAGCCAACATCTATTGTGGGCAACCACTTTGTGTGAGGTGATGGGACATCAAGTGTGGGCCAAGTTGTTAAGTATTGAGCCTTTGTCTTTCTAGGCTAGTAAGTGCTTGAATTGTCTTCATTGTGATCCACCTATGTAAATGTTCTTGAACATTAAACATCACAGTAGTGCTCATAGGATTTTTTTTCGCTTTGATATGCCAATTGCATGTCTTGGCAAGGTTGCTTTTTCCCTTGTGAAAGTGTTTTACAACACGTTTGATCACTTACTATTTGCAAACTTGCCTATTTTCTTCTATTACTGTGTTTGGAATTGAGAAATTGAAATCATCAAATTGCAACTTTAGTCAAATTTCCTTCAAAATTGAGATTTTTACACTCACTAGTCAAATATCGTATGATATTGCACGACTATCACATCACTTGCTTGGATACTATCGCATTGATTGCCTAGAAATTTTCACATAAACTTAGTGCAAAATATCATCTAGACATATTATATCATCCCAGTACCCTGTGAACTGTCGCACAAAGTCATCTTGTTGTCTTCCTGATTTGAGTCATTTTTTAGTCTTCCTTGGTCAATCCAGATTTTAGTAAGTTACTTACCTCGTAGTTGGAAGCTTGTTTGTACCTTGGGTTCATGTGTCTTGACCCCTTGAATTAGCAATCTTTGATTTCACAAGTGACCTTGCTTGGAATCGATTAGTTAGAAGTCATCCTTGTTGAGAAAGTAAACCTTTAGATTCTTTGGTAGCACACTTGGAGAGTCTTAGTAGTCTCTTGTCCAATTCACTTCCATCAAAAAAGCAATTTCAATTTCAAATATAATTTGGGTAAATCATCCTCTTGATCCATATGTGTTAGGATACTTATCCTTTGATTGGGCACCTCTGAGGCAGTGTTGGTTTACACCTTTTGCAATTTTCTATCTTACCATCTCTTTTTTTTGGACAATTGAATGCTTTTACTACCCTAGTTTGGTATCAACATTTCTTAGGGTCATCTTATCACCTAGGGTCTTTTATTTCATGTTGGTTATGATAGGGTATCAAGTCAATCAAGGAAAATGACCTCAAGTAGTCTTTGACCAATTACCCTTATTCCAGACTTGTCAAAAGCGTAAGGGAAAAGAGCCCATCTTTGATCAATCCCCTAGGAGTACCCCAGAAGCTTGGTTTGACCCAAAGAGAAATCCTAGTGAGTTGAGCACATCCTTAGCACCTTCTCAGTCAGCTATGGATATGAGTTACACCATGACTCAAAAGGAGAGGGAAGCAATGGATCAAAATTTTGATGACATATTTCAGAGACATAGAGACAACATGCTATTTGGTGATTCCTCGCATGAAAATCAACCAGAATCACCCCCTATCAATACTAGATATCTAGATGCACATCAAAGAGCTAAAAGGTATCACAAATGAACTCACCAAGATGAATAGTCACAACACAAAGACCAAAACAATGAACCTTGTGATGCTCATGTGAATGCAACATTTACCAATGACTTGTTCAAACATTCGAGACCAAGTTCACCACTCCAAACAACCTCAAGGTATACAAGTGAAAGGCTCAAAAGAATTGAGTGTGAAAAGAAAGCATTTTTAGATGAAAAAGATACAAAAGAAGAGAGGTTTAGACTCCTAGAGGTGGAGAGACAAGCCTTGTTGGAATTGGAAAGGAAAGCCTCTCAAGAAGAACAAGATAGGCTTTTAGCCCAACAACTCAATGCCCAATTCAACAACAAGGGTGTCAACAGTGGAAACAACTCTCCACCATCTACTCCTTCGGGGACCCCATGAAGTAGAAGGCATTCAAGAACCCCTTCAAGATCTCCTAGTCCTAGAGGAAGAAGGACTTCACAACATGCTCACTATAGGAGACAAACACCTCCTAGGAACTCAAGAAAACTCTCCCAATGTGCTCATCATGGTTCCCAACATGGAGGTAATAGCACAAGTTTTGATGCTCAAGACTTCATGAGGATGCAATAAGAACCACTCTTCCAAAAATATGTGGAGAGATATCTAAAGAAAAACAAGGATAAGTTCCTAGAGAGCTTGATCAACAAGGGTGCCAAATTTCCTTACAAATTTGATGTGGATAGAAATATCAAGAAGCAGGGTCCATCCCAAGAAGAGGAAATCAAGAAACTCAAGCGTATGATGGAAAAGGTGTTGGCACCTAAGAGTTCCTTTTCACTTGACTCAATCCTAATCCTTTCGACAAGAGTGTGAGCATGAAAGATTTTCCTAGGAAGGTGGAAATTCCCCAATATGACAAGTATGATGGTAATGGGGATCCACATGACCATGTGTGCCAATTCTAGATTATGAACTTTGAATTTCATCAAGATGACTCCTATCTCATGAGGTTGTTCCCAAGGAGTCTCAAAGGTCAAGCAATGGAGTGGTTTACCAACATAACTCCCCCCATCAAGACCTTCAAAGAACTTGTTTATAGATTCATCCAACACTTCGCTTACAATCTTTCGAGATCGATCACCATTTTGGACCTATGTAACTTTAAAAAAAATCAAGAGGAGACCTTTGTTGCTTTCTTGAAAAGGTGGAGATGTCAATGTTCTTGATACTCCAGGACCATTCTTGAGAAGGAGAAGATTGACATCTTTATTAGCAACTTGATTCTTGAGATGCGGTATGAAGTGAGGAAAATGTTCTTTGACTCCTTTGACACCATGGTCGAAACCACATGTAGAATTGAGGATGTTTTGAAAGAGAAAGGAATTTTGACCAACAACAAAAACAACAATAATGGTCATAATAACAAAAATACTAATAAGGATAAAGGGAAAAACTTGCACTGGAATAAGAACAAGCAAGTGGTTAACGATGGAGTGGTCGACTCTTCTCAACCTAAGGATCAAGGTGTTCTCCACTTATCTAGTGTTGTTCAAGAAATCAAGCTCAATGCATCCAACCAAAAAGAACATAAGCCAAGGTACCAAGAAAAGCCTAAGAAAGAGAGGCCTCAATTTTCAAATCTTGGTGATTCCTATGAGGATGTCTTCAAAACACTCATTGCCAACAATCTTACACATCCTCAAGATCTCGCAAAGCATCATATTCCTGATGTTAAACCATAGTGGTGGGATGAGAAAGCTTTCTACAAATTCCACAATGGTATTGGACATGATATCGAACACCGTTGTAAACTAAAGCATATCATCTAAGATCTCATTGAGAGTGAAAAACTTAAGGTGGATGGTTTGAACACTAATGCTGACCATAAGGCTTTCAAAGAGCCTTTGCCTAAATATGAGAAGGGGGAAACCTCCAAACCAAAGAGTGGCAAGATTGAAATCAACTACACTTACACAGCTGTAGAAAATGTGGTCAACATGCTCAAAGTCATGGAAGAAAGTGTCAACATGATGAGGAGCAAGGATCCCTATGGTTATGATGTGGACTCTCCTCCTATCTTTGATGAAGAACCTATGGTGGTGCTAAGGGGTCCTCACTCTAGAAGGTCATCCCAAGCTCTTAATGCTATCATGAGAAGTCAAGGTCCTGTGGTCATTAGAGGACCTAGTTCCAATCCATCTAGTAAACCAAGGCAAGTGGCATCCAAGAATGTCACCACAAAATCAACAGTTGATCCCAAAATGAGTTATAATCTTGTTGACCAATTGCAAAGAACCCTAGCTTAGATTTCAATCTTTGAGCTTTTAGAGTTGTCCCCAAGACATAAATGTGTCCTTGAGGATGCCTTATACACAATGAATGTTCCTACCAACATAGATGTCGATCAATTCCAAAACATGGTCAATCATCTTGCTAGCCCACACTACCTTAATTTTTTAGAAGATGATGATAAAGGTTTGAGCCATCTACATAATCTCACCCTTCATATCAAAGTCATGATCCACAAAACCCATGTCAAGCATGTGTTAATAGATGGGGGTGTTGGCCTCAATATTTGTTCTTTAAGTCTTTTAAAAACATTGGTTTATTCAGAGGAAGTCATAGATGCTAGAAAGAAGATTACCATAAAAACCTATGATGATGAAAAAAGAAGTTCCAAGGGGTTGGCTATTCTTCTTGTTAGGATTGGCCCCATTGAGAAAGGCATTTTGTTTCAAATTGTTGATGTTGGTCCTCTTGCATACAACATCTTGCTTGGTAGACCTTGGATCCATGAGATGCAAGCAGTGCCATCCACCTACCACCAGTGTGTTAAGTTCCCCTACAATGGAGTAGAAATTTATATACCTAGGGATAGCACCTTATCTATCAACTCCATTTTAGTAGGGACTCATGTTCCCCTCAACAAAGAAGTAGAGGATTTCAATGTGACTCTAGCACAATGCAAAGATAATTTCAATTCAATGGACCTTGGTATGGGGGGGTATCAAATTGACTCCTTTACAAAACTTCCAGTTTCACCTAGGTCCTATGGAAAGCCTTCACAAGAGATGAAACACTCCTCTTCAGCCATGACCTTATTTGGCACATTTGTAGAGTCCTTAGTCCCTATCCAAGATGAGAAAGAAGAGGTGGCTGTTAAAGACTGGATTTATAAAGAAGATAAATACATGCACAATGAGAACTTCTCTCCCTCTCCTAAGGCTTATGGAAGAGGGTATAATTTTGTCAAAAATATGGGCTATCCAAGACATGGCCCTCTTAGTCACAGATTGGATGCTAGGGCTGAACCTCTCGATCATGCTCTTTTTAGATGCAACTCTAAGAAGACAGTTGGCCTAGGATTTGCAAATCATGACAAGAAAACTGCTCCTATCCTTGATGAGTTGGATAGTGAAGATGAGACAAAATATATGCCAAATTTGACAAATCAATAGGATATGTGTGAAGATGGGGTCCCTTCCACCAATCTCCTTTGGGGAGATTCAGACAATCCAGTTGCCCGTGCAATAGTTTCAAGCCTAGAACAAGAAGAATCCACTATTGAAGATCTTGTCCAAGAACATCAATACATGAATGGTGTTCGAGAAGGTATTACCCTTGGTGATATTAGAGCCTCCACATCAAGAAATCAAAAACATGCATGGTGTAAACATCCCAATCAGGATTTTGATACAAATTCACATGAGTATGAATGGGAGTCTCTATCTGATTCTTCCATAGTCGACATGGATGTTGATGTTGTCCATACTTATAGTTCTCATCCCGATGTAGCTAACAAGTCACTTGTCAAATTTGTGATTTGAATCCATAAGTTACTTTAGTGGATGATTCTTCACTTGGTAGGATGAATCCTGATTTGGGTAACTTAGAGGGATACTCGATAGACTCTGACTCTTCGGTCACTAGAGATAATTCCATTTGTATCTACAACCTTGAACCAGTCATTGACTTAACCCTTGCTAATCCTCATCTCATTGATTGGTCCCAACGTTATCAGGAGCCTGAGCTCTTAACATTCCAGAATGACTATGAGATAACCTGTTACCTCAATGCAATTGAACCCATAGTCTCTTCCACCTATGAACTCACTACAAGCATGATAGAGCTAGACATCAAGTACCTCAGTTGTAAAATAAAAAGAAAAGGAAAAAATAATAATAGTTCTGATGGTGAAAACCACTATGTGGTGGTGTCAGAACCAAAAATAGTAAAAATAAATGATGTATCCACGGGTGAAAACCTCTTCGAGGTGCCTAAGGATGAGGTACTTGATCATCTCCCAAGTTACTTTCAAGATAGATCTTCAGTGCTTGTTGAGCCAACACAAGTGGTCAACTTGGGTACAGATGAGGCTCCACATATAGTTCACTTGGCTCAGTCCTTGTCAACACAAGAAAGGGAAGCATACACCAAGTTCTTACAGAGGAAGAAGATTAATTTTTCTTAGACTTACTCAGATATGCTAGGGTTGGACACTAATCTTATTATGCATCATTTTTCCATAGCTCCAGGTGTAAAACTAGTTAAACAAAAATTGAGAAAAATGTATCCACACATAGCTCTTCTAGTCAAAGCAGAATTAGAAAAACTCCTTAGTGTAGGATTCATAACAACGATTGACTATACTAAATGGATCTCAAATATTGTCCTAGTTTCTAAACATGACAAATCCATTTGAATTTGCATAGACTTTAGAGATCTCAATAGAGCATGTCCAAAGGATGATTTTCCACTCCCAAACATAAACATGATAGTGGACATGACCATGGGTTATGAGATCTATTCATTGATGGATGGTTTTTTTGGATATAATCAGATCAAGATAGCTCCTGAGGACCAAGAAAAGACTACATTCACTTGTGCATGGGGTACATATCATTGGAACATCATACCTTTTGGATTAAAAAATGTAGGATCCACCTATCAATGAGCTATGACCACTATTTTTCATGACATGATGCATAAGAATATGGAAGATTATGTGGATGATACCTTGGCCAAATCTAAGAAAAGAGACACACACTTAGGTGATTTGGAAGTCATTCTAGATTGTATGGAATAGTTTTAATTAAGGTTAAATCCTAAGAAGTGTGCATTTGGGGTCACCTCTGGAAAACTTCTAGGATTCATTATTTCAGCAAAAGGAATAGAGTTAGACCTTGAAAAAGTCCAAGCAATCATGGATATGCCACCTCCTAAAAACATTAGTCAAATGAGGAGTCTTCAAGGACATCTTCAATCTATAAGGAGGTTCATTTCACAACTGGCAAATAGATCCCAATCTCTCAATAAGAACTTGCATAAGGGAGTTAAATGTATCTGGAATGAGGATTGTCAAAAGAGTATGGACCAAATCAAACAATACTTGGAAAATCCTCCTATTTTAATACCTCCTATCCTAGGAAAACCACTTATACTATATGTTTCAGCAACAGAATCTTCCTTGGGGGCATTACTAGCTCAACTTGATGAAAATGGGAAAGAAATAGCCATATATTACATCAGTTGTATGCTTGTTTTATATGAGGTTAATTACACCAGTATTGAAAAAGATTTCCTTGTAGTGGTGTTTGCTTCCCAAAAGTTATGACATTACATGCTTGCACACACAATACACCTCATAGAAAAAATTGATCCTGTCAAGTATTTTCTCAATAAGGCTGCCCTCACAGGTAGGCTTGCTAAATGGATGATGATTCTTTCAGAATTTGACATAGAGTACATTGAGCGTAAAGCTATAAAAGGACAAGCCATTGCAGATCAATTGGCTGATTTCCCAATTCAGGATAGTGTGCCTATTCAAGTTGCTTTTCCAGATGAGCACCTCATGTACATGACTAAGAGAACATGGAAGATGTTCTTTGATGGCTCTTTCATGCAAAATGGCTCAGGACCTGGTGTGTTGTTTGTTTCTCCTCATGGGTACATGATCCCTAAGTCTTACAAGTTATTGTTCCCATGTACAAACAACATTGTTGAGTATGAAGCCTTGAAAAATGGGCTCAACATGGCCATAGAATGGAGAATCATAGAGTTGCACATCTATGGGGATTCACATGTAATAATCAACCAAGTTAATGAAGAATATCAAACAAAAGATGAGAAATTAGTACCTTATAAGAAAATGGTTGATTCATTGAGATGGTATTTCACATTCGTCACATTTCAAAAAATCCCTAGAGCAGAAAACAAAGTAGCTGAAGCTATGGCTACACTAGCTTCACTCCTTCAGTTAGAGAAGCATGAGTCCAAATTCAAATTCCTGGTGGAAGAGCTACATTACCCTATCTATGACTCCCAAGAAAGCC
This sequence comes from Chamaecyparis obtusa, assembly GCA_027943335.1. Taxonomy (NCBI): domain Eukaryota; kingdom Viridiplantae; phylum Streptophyta; class Pinopsida; order Cupressales; family Cupressaceae; genus Chamaecyparis; species Chamaecyparis obtusa. Next base: position 59,136 of record BSBK01000364.1, read on the forward strand.
ATGTCATTTGTACCCTTGTTGGTCATGACTCATCCCGATATGGTGCCATCTACTCATACCTTCATGATGGCATTATCCATGACACCTTTAACCACTTTGAATGAAGAAACCTTACCCAAAATGCCTCTCACCATTCCCTTATCTCTGGTGATTTGTATAGGAGGGGTCTAGATGGGACACTTCTTAGATGCCTAGAAAAGGAAGAATTTGATCAAGTGTTAGTTGACATTCACGAGGGCATATGTGGGGGACATTCCAATGGTCTTTCCATGGCCCAAAGGTTTCTTAGGGTGGGGTACTATTGGCCTACAATGTAGATGGATGTAGTAGCTTTTGCAAAGTCATGCGAAAAGTGTCAAAAACATGGTCACCTGATACATGCTCCAAGTAGGGAGCTTATTCCTTCTATATCTCATTGGCCATTTCAGTGCTGGGCCTTTGACCTCATTGGGTAGATTCATCCCAACTCATTAGGTGGACACAAATTTATCATCACTACTATTGACTACTTTACTAAATGGGTAGAAGTTGTTCCACTTTCTGTTGCCTCAGGCAAGATAGTTTCTCTATTCATCCTGAACCATATCATCTATCGATATGGTGTGCCTTCTGATATTATCAATGACAATGGAAGTCAGTTAAAAAATAAGGACCTTAAAAAACTTAGCCAGAAATTCAAGATTAAACAACATTGGTCCTCCATTTACTTCCTGCAAGGAAATGGTCAAGCTGAGGCTTCAAATAAAACCATTCTTAAAATCCTACATTGAACAGTTAATAAGAATGGTAGAGATTGGCATTTATAGATAAATCCGGCTTTATGGGCTTATAGAATGAGTATTCATACTCATACTGGGGCTACTCCTTTTGCCCTTACATATGGTGCCAAAGCAGTGTTACCTTTGGAGGTTGAGATTCCTTCACTTAGAGTTTCCCCCAAAGGTCTAGTTATAGATGAAGACTACCGCGCCATGAGACTCCAAGAGTTAGAAATTCTAGATGAGAAATGACAAGCATCATTTGACCATATGAGGGTCTATCAAAAGTGCATGTCCAAGGCCTTCAACAAAAAGGTTTTCCCTAGAGAATTCCAAGTAGGAGATCTTGTCCTACGTGAAAATCCTAATAACCAACATCATAGAGATCAAAAGGGTAAATTTGAACGTAATTGGCTTGGACCTTACATCATTACTGTAGCTTTTGGGACATGTGCTTATTTATTATCTATTAAAGATGGAGAGCAGCTCCCTAATCCTATCAGATATCCTACCCACAGTCTAGAATGATATGATATGTTCCACTGGCAGATGCGATACTCAAAGTTTGACTCTATGACTTACACACACGCACTTAAACACTTGACTCACTGAGACTTGTTTGACTTTATTTCTTTGTGTGCTATCTATGATGATTTCTTTGATGAGTGTTCTCTCCCTAATAGTTTTCGATGATGCATGACTAGAAGACTAGGGGCACGAGGACATGTTTTATTTGTTTTCTTCTTGTGGGTATATTTTGTTGATCTTAACTATCATGAGAATTTATGATTGTTCCACTTGACATTAGGATCTACATTGTATTATCCTTGACTATTTTCCACAAGTGCATGCTTATAGCCATCTTGACTTCCTTGTGTCTTGATGCAAGCATAATCTTGCTATACTAAACATAGGAACTTCACTGCACTAGTCATCTTGACCTTCATGTCTTTGATGCTTAGGTGGGATTCCCACATATCTATCTGATACAGATCATATTCATATACCCATAGTCATACTAGTGTGTATTGTATGATCTTGTGACACTACCAATAAAGCTTGATGATGATTATTAGAGTCTAATGGCTTTTGTAACCTTGCAAGTAAACCACTTTTCATAGTAGCTTGCATTCTTAAGTTCATGTTAGTTTAGTTTTGCATCTTGCATATGGAAAGAGCTCTCCTTTAATCTTTCACGGACTTGTTGGTCAACTGCGCTCACCTTTCACTTCTTCTCGATCATGTTTTTTGCTCCTTGTCTTTCACATCACAACCTTTTCCTGTCATCACAAGGGGTTCATCTTATCATCATATCTATATCATAAAGAGATCATTTTCATAAACATGAATCTATATCATAAAAATGAGAACTAAACATACATCTATGAGAGAGACTATGATCATACATAAACATATATCATACATTTGAGCAATATAACAAGACAATAATAGTGAAACATCCATCACAAGTGAGACAAATACACAAGATACATTGTAAATCCAGTCATCTCATATATAAATCAATGATACAAGTACAATGTGAGATCCCAAAATCTAGATCAAAGTCTCAAGATACAACTGTACATCTAAGCCCTAGACCTAGGACTGACTCGCCCCATCATGTGGAGCTGGTGGTGGTGGAGGCGGTGGCCCCATCCTATCACCTACCATATCTGATCTACCTACCCTCTTAATGTAGAGTGGCACCTTCTGTCCCTGAGGTACGACTACTATGTATAACTATTAGAATTTAGTCTTTCCTTGGTATTTATGTATTTAAAAGTATAAACCAAGGTATCCTAATGTATTTTTGTCCTCTAGTCCAAATGGGAGGACATGTCATTTTGTAATTTCTTTTATTAAGGAAAATAGATATTCCTCCTTATGAGGAATTCTACACTTGTCTCACACACTAGTGAAATGTGGCATACACAGGATTGGGAGTTACAATGTAACTCCTTTCTCACATCTCTATTTAGAGATGGCTCTCCTCTCTCATTTCTCATGAGATTTCTTCCTCTTCTCAATTATTGTATGAGCATTGCTCTCACTCTCTCTCTCTCTCATTCTTAGGCATTTTTTGCCACTTTCATTAATTCACAAGGGTTTTTTTATACTTTTCCCCTTCAAAATCTTGTCTCCTTGTTGCTTCTTTCTTTGGTGAGTGCTCCTAGTATTGGGTTTATTCATGGTAAATCTCCTTATTCCTAGCTCAAAGTGTTAAAAAATTTCCTGTCTCTTGTATTTTGGTTATTATTTTAACAATAACCCATGATAATAGGTTGCCCGTGCCACCTCTCTTCAGATCTCTACGGCATCCTCTCATGCTGCTCTCTCTCACCGCTCTATCTCAGCTTGTGCATCTAGTAGCTAATGATCCTGGATGGAAATGGTGGTCCTCAGCTATTGTACCTCAACCTCCAAGGTCTGCACCCTAGCACGGAGATCCTCCCATCCCTTATTCACAGGCTGCTCCTGCCCTGCATCCACCCATCAGTGAGTTGATGGTCTCACCTCCTCATCATCATCTGATACCTATCTTTGTGACCATCTCTAGCCACTAGATCGAGATCCCTATCTTGCTACTCTCCTCCCTCCTCCCCCTCCTCTATCTCACCCATCATCATCATCCCCATTAGATGCCTTTGGCTATGCATCTGGGATCATGAACCTAGGAAATGGTCATCTCTGGCACTTTGCTCTGTATGCTGCATCTGCACCTGCATCAGCCATGTTGGGTAGGTAATCCCATGGCTCTCTCCGCAAACCTACAATCTCTCGTGCTTCCTACTGGTAGTCCAGCATCGGCAACCACCTCAATCCCTCATCCTCCCTAACCTTGGCATATGTGGTAGTCTCCACAGGTACCCTCTGCTGGCAACCGAACTACCTTCATACCCAAGAGATAACAAAGTGTTCAACAATCTCTGCATGTCGACCTAGTAGTGGCCGGCTGCACATCATATACCCAAACTCATGATCTCTGTCACTCCACTATTCACACTTCCTGTATGGCCTCTACTCAAAGGTTGTAATCTCATTCAGTAGCCTCCTATAATATGTAAGATCACCACTATGAGGCTAGCTCATGAATCCTATATACCTATAGATATAGGGGTGTCTCCACTCTCGAGGCTGTACGTGTGGTTGCACAATGACTATGTGCTCCCACACCCATAACTAAGCCAGGACAGCTCTGTATGCCCAAGATTTGTCATCTATGTATAAAATCTCATGTAGTTCATGGTACATGTTTTCTAGGATGGTTGGGCCCCATGCATCCATCTAGGGTGTGCTACCAAATCTGCTACCAACCTACCCCAGCCTAGTGGGAACCCTCTTTGGCTCCTGTCGGTGATCAAGGCCTGTGCTACTATGGAGCACACGATGCACACCACCAAGTAATCTTGACCATACTCCTCTATCGTCTGGTCCCAGCTGAGATGCCTGTCAATGATGGTCACATCTTGGAAAAGATTCTGAATGGATTGTCTCCCATTTGTAGGAGTCTGATCATAGTATACCTATGCCAACAGAAAATCATGCCAATTTTCATCATATGGAAATATTACATTAATGAACATCTATGAACATGATTATACTCACCAGATCTCCATGGCTAGGTATATGTAGGATCCAGTAGACATCCTCTAATGTAATCAAGGCCTCTCTAGTCGACAGATGGAAGGTGTTATGCTCACTGTGCCACCTCTCTGCCAAAGCTATCAGCAACCTGTGGTTTTCCCGTATATGGGGCATATCCAATAGGTACTTGAATCACATACTAATCAGGTCATCCCTCCTAGGATCATCTAGATCCCACAAACAACGCAGCCCGACTACCCTTGGTGCTCTGATGGTGAGCACTGAAAAAGCCTCCTGCAAGCCATAAACCCGCAAACTAGATGTCAGAACATATCATGATGGATGAATAAAATCAGTACAAGTAATTTCAAATGCAAAAATTGTCTGTACCCATGTTATTTTGTTCAAATTAAAACCATGTGATACTTCTTATTATACTCTTGCGATACTTTTTGTTGAAATTGTATCGTGCAATAGTTTGTTACATAGTGGTGCAATACTATTGCTTGGTGTGATAGTTCACCCTATATCGCACGACATTTCATCTAGCATCATGCGATACTTTCTCAAACGGTCGTGTGATACTTTCTTAGTTAATGAACTATCACATGATACAATCTCCAACATGTGTGCAATACTTTAAAACTATCATACGATATTTCTCATTAGTATAATTTGAAATATTAAAAAACATGTTTTAAATGCATTAAATGACTCAAAAGGCTAGTGGGAAAGGATGGTGGTGGGAGAGGAGCGGGGAAGCAGTGGCAGAGGGAAGGAAGGGGAAGAGCCCGGTGCACGTATCGCTCTGCCACCACTGCTTACACAGTGGGACATGTGGCTTGGCACCGCCAACCTTCACCTGTACGCCACTGTGCGGAGGCCAGGGTTAGGGCTTCAGCCCGCCTTGCCTCCTTTTAATTAAATTTGTTTGATAATTTTTTTTTTATAAAACTAGCGCCCAACGCTTTTAATATAAAAGAACTCTTTTTTTTTGAGTTAGTTTATTTTAATTTAATTTATTTATAAGCATTTAATTTAATAAATAAAATAGCAAATTAGATATTTAAATAAATTCACTGGTAACAAGGAATTGACTGTACCCCAAAACAAGGGGTACGTAGCAAATACTTTTCAAAAATAAAATTACATTTTTGAACTCTATAATTCAAACTAATCATGGTGAATTAATAAAAAAGACATTTCTCTCATTTTATTTTTTGAATAAATTTTCAAATAAATATTCTAAGTGTAAAAAAAAATATTAATTTCTTTAGTTTGACTTCTATTCTAGGATATATTTAAAATCTAACATCATCACGTCAAGATACCCAATTTTAGTTTAATATTAAGTTAACAAGTATATTGCTAATGTAAGATCAATTGAGTCTTTTCAACTATGATGACTTATGAGTGAATTTTTTTTGTGCCAAGGTAATTCCTTTACTCCGATCTCTCATTAACAGAATCTAATGGAAAAACAAAATTTAAATGACAATTTAATTGACCTAATACACAAATATTCTAAATTTCAAATGATTCTTACACCTAATTTAATAATAATGTATTTGAAATCAATCAACAAAGAGCCTATTTTTTCCAAATCCCACATTTTTCCATAAACAAATTTATAATAAATTCATAATTTGAAATGTTAAATTTACACGGAATCCCTGATTCCCAATTTTAGGCATAAATTCAAGGATGGAATATACAACAAATTTCCAACTGAAGATTCCCTTAGTCCACAAAATTCACAAGCTCTGCATCAACTGGGTACTTGAAATTTTGAGGTTGACCATGGAGGCTCACCTCCAAACCTAGGCCATTACATGGCCACCCTCGAGCTAGGGGATCCAAATTGGAATGGGATACAAACAAACACTCGTACATGTAGGAAAAAAAACATCCACACAGAAAACACTTAAATCAAATTCCCAACAAGGCTATACAAGGGGAAGGCCTCCAAGAGACCTTCTTGAAAATGGGGTAGAGGTGGGCTACCAAGTGGAGAAGCCATAGTACAATACAAATTTCCCAAGCCACACATGGACTTGGGATGACCATCTTCAAGAAGATGTGGTCCAATCTCCTTATTCCCCCCAGGTGCCTGAAGACCATACTTGGCATCGTGGGTATCATGAAACCCCATGTTTATCACTCCACACATGGGAGACTCTGCACACCCTAGGTCTACATCCTGCTATCCCCTTCAAGGTTACTCCACCCTCCCTAAGGTGAGTAGACCTTGAAGAAACCCATGCCAAAATGAAATCACAAAGTAAAAACAACATTTACAAAACTTAAATTTTCAAACTCAAAACCTTAAAAAGTCATGGAATCCATTAATGGAGCTCCAAGCTCAAACACAAGCATGATGAACAAATAAAATACCACAAGATCTTACCTTGATCCAAGCAAAGGATGAAAACTGAAATTGCAACTCCCTCCAAGCTAAATCTTCCTAAGCTCCTTCCAAGATGAAAAGTCTCCAAATCTAGAGAGTGGATGATCAACTAAACCTTACTCCAAACTTCTCCTAAATGAGAAAACCTCCTAAAATCTAGGAGCCAATCAGAAGAGGGAAGACATGGCGGTGGTGGTGGTGGCGCTCATGGCAGCGGTGAGCATAGGAGAGAAGGGGAGTGGTAGAGGAGGTAGAAACCGGGTGGAATGGTTGAGGTGGTAGCAGATGAAGATGACAGTGCAGGAGAGGAGGCATCGTTGCAGCGACGATGATGTGGGAAAGGGCAGTGGTGGGAGAGGAGCGGGGAAGCGGTGGTGGAGGGAAGGCAAGGGAAGAGCTTGGTGCACGCGTCGCTCTGCTACCACTGCTTACACAGTGGGACGTGTGGCCTAGCACCACCAGCCTTCACCTGCATGCCACTATGCGAAGGCTAGGGTTAGGGCTTCGGCCCGTCTTGCCTCCTTTTAATTAAATTTGTTTGATAAATTTTTTTTTATAAAACTAGTTCCCAACACTTTTAATATAAAAGAACTCTTTTTTTTTGAGTTAGTTTATTTTAATTTAATTTATTTATAAGCATTTAATTTAATAAATAAAATAGCAATTTAGATATTTAAATAAATTCACTGGTAACAAGGAATTGATTGTACCCCAAAACAAGGGGTACGTAGGAAATACTTTTCAAAAATAAAATTACATTTTTGAACTCTATAATTCAAACTAATCATGGTGAATTAATAAAAAAGACATTTCACTCATTTTATTTTTTGAATAAATTTTCAAATAAATATTCTAAGTGTAAAAAAAAATATTAATTTCTTTAGTTTGACTTCTATTCTAGGATATATTTAAAATCTAACATCATCACGTCAAGATACCCAATTTTAGTTTAATATTAAGTTAACAAGTATATTGCTAATGTAAGATCAATTGAGTCTTTTCAACTATGATGACTTATGAGTGAATTTTTTTTGGGCCAAGGTAATTCCTTTACTTCGATCTCTCGTTAATGGAATCTAATGGCAAAATAAAATTTAAATGACAATTTAATTGACCTAATACACAAATATTCTAAATTTCAAATGATTCTTACACCTAATTTAATAATAATGTATTTGAAATCAATCAACAAAGAACCTATTGTTTCCAAATCCCACATTTTTCCATAAACAAATTTATAATAAATTCATAATTTGAGATGTTAAATTTACATGGAATCCCTGATTCCCAATTTTAGGCATAAATTCAAGGATAGAATATACAAAAAATTTCCAACTGAAGATTCCCTTAGTCCACAAAATTCACAAGCTCTACATCAACTGGGTACCTGAAATTTTGAGGTTGACCATGGAAGCTCACCTCCAAACCTAGGCCATTACATGGCCACCCTCGAGCTAGGGGATCCAAATTGGAATGGGATACAAACAAACACTCGTACATGTAGGAAAAAAAACATCCACATAGAAAACACTTAAATCAAATTCCCAACAAGGCTATACAAGGGGAAGGCCTCCAAGAGACCTTCCTAAAAATGGGGTAGAGTTGGGCTACCAAGTGGAGAAGCCATAGTACAATACAAATTTCCCAAGCCACACATGGACTTGGGATGACCATCTTCAAGAAGATGCGGTCCAATCTCCTTATGCCCCCGAAGTGCTCGGAGACCATACTTGGCATCGTGGGTATCATGAAACCCCATGTTTATCACTCCACACATGGGAGACTCTGTACACCCTGGGTCTACATCCAACTACCCCCTTCAAGGTTACTCCACCCTCCCTAAAGTGAGTAGACCTTGAAGAAACCCATCCCAAAATGAAATCACAAAGTAAAAACAACATTTACAAAACTTAAATTTTCAAACTCAAAACCTTAAAAAGCCATGGACTCCATTAATGGAGCTCCAAGCTCAAACACAAACATGATGAACAAATAAAATACCACAAGATCTTACCTTGATCCAAGCAAAGGATGAAAACTGAAATTGCAACTCCTTCCAAGCTAAATCTTCCTAAGCTCCTTCAAAGCTGAAAAGTCTCCAAATCTAGAGAGTGGGTGATCAACTAAACCTTAGTCCAAACTTCTCCTAAATAAGAAAACCTCCTAAAATCTAGGAGCCAATCAGAAGAGGGAAAGAAACTTCCATTCCCTTCTTCCCACTTGCCTTCCTTCACCATAAATGGAGTTGAATGCAAGTTTGGGAAGAAGAGAGAGGTTAACCAAAACCTCACAACTCTTCAATCTCGACCAAAATGAAAACCTTGACTTTAGAGGGGTCATAAATGAGTTTTAAGGCTCTTAATGGGTTGAAAATGACCCCTAACCCCTAAGTTATCAACCTGGGTAGCTAAAATTGACCCCAGTTAACCTATGGGAGTCTAAATGACCCTCCTAAACTCTTAAAGTTTATGCATGGATTTTTTTGTCTTGGTTGACTTCTGGAAACTTCCCAACCCAAGGTTAGATGAACCCACCCTAAGGCTACACCCTAGTCAAGCTCTTGACCCAATCAAATACTAAAATACTAACCATGCCAACACTTAAGCCACAATTTGCCAAATTTGGCACATTTAATAAAATAAATGACATGGCTAATTCACATAGACATTAACTAATTTAATAACACACATGAAAACCATATTTACAAATAAAATACTATACAAAGAGGTCCACGTTTCTTTTACAAAGAGGACCTTGGAATGCATGGTATAAACATAGATTCCAATACTAGATCCCCGCATTTAGATCCATGGTCAACTTATCCTGCACACTCATTGCACACATTAGTAGGTCCAATTAACATGATATAACATAATACATCAATACTACATGGTTTAAAACTATGTCTGTAAATCAATCAACTAAGCATAACTTTGGTTTCCTAAACCAACTTTTCCTCGTAATAGTTTTAAAACATCATATAACATCATATGTAACATGATCGTAACTGAAACTGAATCAAAACATGTACTATCTCAAGTGTACCTTGATTACATAATCAGGTACCAAAGATATAGTATAGGATTCAACAGATCCTCAAATACATAGGTGTCCCAAATAGTTAGGTGTGTTTGTGAAAAAAGTACTGAAAGCATGAAAAACTAAGTAGTAATAATATGACTATCTGGTAGGTCTCACAGCTTCAATACAGGGGTGTAACTATGGATTTAACCATTTGATTCTTTTGATTTTTTGATATGTTTCCATAAACCTAATTACCTACAATCTCACCAGACTAATTCTCCAAATTAATTCTATGTTGAAAGATATGACTGACTGAAGTGCAGGTATAGAAAACTGCTAATAAAATGATAGTCGAATCTATGATTAGTTCTTTGTTTTATTTGATCAATGATGAATTCATTTAATTTTTCTTGATTTGGGATATAATGCCCACTATAAGGCCTAATTGACTACAAACAAAGCAATACAATGTCAAATTTATGCTTATTTCCAAAATCACAGATAAAAGAATAGAAAAAAGAATGAAAAAGATATAAGGAAAAAGATTGCAATGGCCATTTGTTGGTCACAATATCACTTTTAATTTTTTAAACATACAAGAAACATGATGTTCATGAATTTTCACCTACCCTATGTTGAAAATGTGATACCCTACACAAAATACTTAAATGCTAAAATAGACCAATTTGAGGTTGTCAAAATTTTGAATCTATGTCTATTATCATTCATCTTGATAAAAAAACTACAACACGTGGTTCTCAAGGTCTATTTAAAAGTACACACACTTTATCATGGAAGCTTTGTAAACTATCCTTCCAAACATCTTGAGCCTTGGTCTTTGTAGCAGTGACCTCTTGACTTATGATCTTTAACCCTCAACACACCTATGCTTCTAGAGAGGTCTGCACACCCATTCTTTATCAGTGTGATTTGACTGCTACTGTCATTGTCTTATTGACACTATAGTTAGTCTTTATTTCAAGACTTGAACAGGTCACTACCTTTATCCCCTTGCTTCTTTCATCCTTTTTTGTGAAAGTCCCTCATAGGCTAGTGTTTTGATGGTCACCAATCTTTTACTTTGAGATTTGACACATGAATGTCATCATTTCTATCATCTTGAATGATGCTTTAGTATCCCTCTTGATACCTTTGTATGACACATTCCCATATCACTATTTTAACATTTCTTGAAATACTTTTTTATACCTTGCAATAGCATATCCCACTATTTTCACTATTCTTCATTCATTTTCTATGACTATTTAACATTTTCCACTCTTACCTTTTTCTCATTCATGATATCATTATTTTGTTGTTATGAAACATGTTAGTGCTATCAATGATATAGAACTACTATCATTTCCGTCAATCATTTTTATGTCAATAGAGCTTCTTGCTACATGTCATCACCGTCATTATCTTTTAATACCTTTTTAGACTAGCAACATCCTAAAACAACTATGACTCATCTCCATTTGGATATACTCTCTTGTTGTTGTTAAAAAGGTTTGATTGGAAATTCCTCTTTTACAGATCATAGCATTCTTCATTATTTATAACAGCCCCAAGATTTTCTTTTTCAACTAAGGCCATTGTCTTGTTTATAGATAGTGATCTCTTCAGACCCTTTCTGTAACATCATCTAGCTTTTAAGACATGCACCCAAGTTCTATTGATTTTTCTCATGACTTTCATATGCCTTGAATGATCCCCATATTTGATTGCCTTTATTTGTACAATATCACTGTCGAGGTTGTGACAGTGAATATCATTATCTTGACATGATCTTGCTCATTGTCTTGAAAATTTATCTCCACTATTTTTATTGCATTCAAATCTGTGACTATTTTTCCATGAAGGGGATGTCTCGAGCTAGGTGTTTGTAGTAGACATACTAGTCTTTGTTGTTTTGTTATAACAATGGATGTGACTACTCTTTTGATACCACAATGTTGATGGTCCTATCAATAGAATCCCTTCCACTTGGTAATTATAATGATCTCTTAAAATTATGAAGGTACATCTATTGTTGCTGCTTCTTAATAATCTATTGTAATCTCTCTTTTCTTTGCTACTCTTTATTTTCTTCAATAATAATATATTGTTCCTTGCATTGCATGTACTCTCTTTTATCACATAGATTGTTCTTCATTAATAAAACACATGCAAACCCTTCATCTTTCCTTGAAAATATGCTTCTTTGTTTATAAATCTTATTGTCTTTTCAATGCAAACCTATAGCTCCTTCCTTGAAAATGAAGAACTCCAGCCTCTTCTCTTTAAGATATGCTATTTGAAACATTGAATCCATGCCCCTTTACTTGGAATCTTTTGTTTAAAAAAATGAAAAACTCTCTGCTCCATTGAAAAATGACTACCACTTCTTTAAGGAACAATCACTAATAATGATTCTCTTGCATTGATAAAACTCAAACTCATGGAACTTGGTTTTCTTGGAGAAGAGGGTGAAGGTATTTTTGCAATCAATGCAAATATCAAAAAAGAGATAGGAAATATCATATCAGAGCTTACTAACAACATACCCAAGAAGGAGCAGAAACGTCAGTGATATGAGGTGAGGTTTTCATGAAGATAGATTCTAAGAGGATCATTGTTATAATAGTGAGGGCATTGTTTGATAATAAGAAGATAGTGTTGTTGTTTGAAGTCAAAAGAGAGTGGTATACTTTGGAAGAAATGAATTGAATGATGTTTCATATACATAAAAAAATTCTTAAAGACATAAAAAGAGAAAGGATAAAATAAAGTCACAAAGAAAGTAGTTGTATTTCATATGAGAGCAACCGTGTAGGGAAGGCCAGTCATAGTAGAACATTAGGAGGTTAAATCTTCCTTGAGCTCACATGAAATGTCATTGTTATGAGAAGTGATGGACAATGGAGATAGAGTTGCAAGGGATTTTCTTGAAGATATAGAGATGGAATACAAGTCATGGGCATTTATAGGCTTTCATATAGTAGAGGTACATCACTATCATGATGCAGGGAGATTACAATCTAATATAGCAGTCATAGAGATCTCAAAGCATAGTGATACCAATGAGGTTGTACATGCATGAAGATAGTGACCTTGAGATCATGCATGAAAACATCAAATCAATGATTCCCTGAATATGACAGTCAAACTTCTATGTGAAAGAATGATAGTGAGAAGAATAGATCAATGGTTCAAAGAGGGGAAATGGTAGTTGCAAATGCGCCATGACAGTGATACAAAGCTATTCAATGAGAAAGATAGTGCTATCCATTGATAAAAAGGAAAAGATGGGGATTGGAGACCAATTTACTATACTGGAGGACTTCCATAATGGTCTTAATCATGCAAACATGATGAATAGTTGTACAAAGATGAAATGAAAGTGTCTTTGTGTCAAAAGAGAGTGACAATTAATGATAAAGGAACATCAAACAATCATGAGAGTGTATCAAGGTCACAAAGACATTGGGATCAAAAAAAGACATAAAGGAAGGGCATCAGCTAATGAAAAAAATTAGTGATCTCTAATGAAGAAAAACATTGGAAAAGAGGTAGATTTTGAAATTCAAAACCTCATACCTCAATGTATTCATGTCTTCTTTTATTTTCTAGGTAATTTTTTCAAAGGGTTGCCTATTTATTTGAATAGAGGGATACCACCGAGCCAATGGGAGTTTAGGCCTAGAGGTTTTTTAAGAGTGTATTGATATTTGTGAGAAGCCATTATTATAATAGTAAGCCTTTGTTGATAAGGGTTGTATATTCAAAGTCATCCTTAAGTGATTTTAAATCCTACTAGTATCATTTCTTCATTCGATTGATTCTTCCATTTTCTTGCATCTTACTGTCAATTAATTAGAAATATTTTGAAGGTTTCTAATAGTGATAGGGTTTCTAAAATTGTTAGAACAAAGGAGCTACTATTTTCAAGAAGATGCACTCATAATTTTGATCATACCATCAATTTTTTGATAGAGATATTGACTATAATAAATTGAAGAGTTTATTTCTAGACCTTTTATTTACAACATGTTTGAATGACATGCACATTAGTTATAACAATAGATAGAGAGGATTAGAGGAATAGTTATGAGGATGCCATGGTGTGAATCTACTCATAATAGTATACCATAGTAATAGGTTTCAAGAGTCTTAGACAATGAAAAAGGAAAAAGGAATGTTGCATCAAGGAAAAGAACAAAGACCATAAGGCATTATGAAAGAATATTTGGGAGTGGAAAGACAAATATGTAGGTGTTACAAAGGATCATCATGGATAAAATAGTGTAAAATGTTGATCCTAAAACAATGGTGTACTTGGTGTCTACAATGAACACCATGTTAACAAGAACAGTCATAATGCATGAATTTCAGTCAGTCTTCACTATCATGAAGGATCAAACTCTAAGTGTTGGTATGACAGTAAAAAGTAGTCCAATTTAGTATAGCAATGCTATTATAGAATGCTTAAATCAGTGCCAAGTTCAAGATAGTAACAATGTAATGATAGGGATAAAAGGTGTTTGAGATTATATGCAATAGTATTATTTTGAACAATGGAAGACATATTGGGAAGATATGAAATTAGTAACCATAGGCCAAGTGAATGATGAACAGAGGAGGTTTCAATGAATTATAATAGTAGTCCCAAGAATGGAGACCACGATAGTCAATGAGAGAAAAGGTGACAATCATGAAAATTTTACCAAACATCAAACCACAGTTACATGGGTAGAAAGGTCAATGTTAATGATGATGGAAGTTAGATATGACATGATGGAGACTAAAGATTGGAGAAAATCCAAGAGATATGTGATTGATCTATCAACGATCAAATGAGTGGAGATATTGTCCATCTACAAGAGCACAATTACTATCAAAAGACCAAGAACATCCATGAGAAACATGTAGGAGTGAGCAATCCTAGAAGTCAAAGGGGTGATAGCCATGGTGTTAGCAGTGAACAAGGGCTCATAAGAAGACAATAATTATGAGATGCTAAAAAATAGTGTTGGTAAAATTTCCCAACTATGTGAAACATTTCTAAGTGGATTTATGATAGCTTTTATAAGGGGATGGAAGCTTAAAGTAGTGGTCATAGAAATAGTGCTTCTAATTGTTGTAGCAGCTGCCACAAGGCCAATATTGTGCTCAAGAATTTCAAAGAAATTGAATGCCTCCAACATAGAAGTGGGAAATATCATTGGTCAAGCTATTAGTGCTATCATGATAGAATGTATTGAAATTATTAACTTTTATACCCAAATGTTCAAACCTTGAATCTCCCAACGTTATTATTTATTGGCAGTGTTGTCTGCAACTTACCTTTGCATGCCATTTCACATCTTATTATTATTATTATTATTATTATTATTATTATATCGGTCCATTTTTACTTGTCATAGAGTGGGAAAATAGAGAAAAACATGATGTTTTGTTATGCTTTAGTCACTATTTAAATAGTTGTTTGGTTGGCTTGTTCGACTATGATTTGATTAGGATTTTGTTATGGTAAAGGAATAGTTTGTCCTTGTTACATAGCTGGTAAATTAAAGAGGAAGCTTCTATTTCTAGAAAAAGCTTACAGTGTGAATTTAGATATAGTATCTAATTTAAACTCTTACAACATAAAACAAGAGAAATCAATTTACATATACAATGCATTTTAATTTGACTACAATTAACATATCTAAGGTAGTTCACATATTACCAAACATATCGAGGGTAAAATTGGTAGTGGATTCTTTGTTCTCCAAAATAGAAAGAAAGCCCCACATAAACCCAGAAGATCTCTATAATAGAAAGAAATCCCCACATAAACCCATAACTAGATCTTACAGGTAAAAACTTGCATGAAGGGAAAGGAGAGATTACATTAAAGCATGTGTATTTCAAATATCCTTATCCTTCTCTTTTGTCGCCGATTCTTATCCTTCTCTTTTTCTGTCCATCCTCGCAGGGGTAATGAATTTTTTTTTGTTTTGCCAAAACCCTTCTATCTTCCATGCATGCGGGAAGTGAAAAATATTCCCAACACTCCAAAACACCCAACTTTGTGATTTATTATTGATATCCCTTATTAATTAATTAAAAATGATCATTCTAATTTAACTTTTAATTAATTAATTTTTTATTAAGTGATAATTACAATAAATAGTATATTTTTAGATGATGCATAAACATTGATGCTGTATTTCTTTTTTTTTCTTTCTTTATAAAGACAATTAAATTAGTTTTGGCCATGAGTCAAGCTAATCAAGAGGCAACTATTCTAAGTCTAGTTTTCTTTATAATGTATCTTATTTAGGATGAGTTTTATAATGATTTAAGCTTCGATTGTGATTCTATTTTATAAATTTATTTTATAATTCAAAAAAGGAGAGTTTTTAATGTATCTTTTTAAGACTATGAGTGTCTTTCTAAATTAAGATTATGCAATTGGAAACGAGTTGATGCCACTATTATAAATAGCATATTGTCTTAGCTCAAATAATTTATTCTCATACTAATCCTCTTTCATGGTCCCATGTTCGAGTTGGTGAAACTCATTAGCATGTGCCTATCAATAGTGGTTAGAAAGGAAACCCTCTTATAACTGCTCCTCAAAAATCTCCCATGAAATAGTTGTTAGAAAGTAAATTCCACCAAGATAACTAAGAGGGGGGGTGAATCAGTTATCAGATAATAACAAATTTTACCACCATTATCAGATTTCAACCATGTAATCAATATAAGCAACAACCATAGAAAGATAAACATACACAACACCACAGTAACACAAGATATGTTGACTAGGGAACCTATTGATCATAGAGAAAACCTTGGTGGGAATGATGCCCAAAAAATATACACTAATATGAAAATTCCTTGTGAGAGGATGGACTCTGTTAGGTGCCTTATGAATTACATTCAATACATATGAGTTCCTTTTAGGAGACTTTGAATATTTTTAAAAAGATTCTAACCCGGTTAAGAGTTATGGAAGATAGGACCCATTGTCCAAAAAGCTTCAAGGGAAAGATCATTGAACACACTATCCAACTGATCTTTGTATTATCCAAACTGAATAATACCAATAATTACTAATCTCGACAACTTATCTTTCCTCATCTGCCTATGCCAAACCGCACCAACTGCTTCACCAAATCTCTGCAATTCACATATCCTCTTACAATATCAACATCAACATATATCCTTTTTCACATATTACAATTAAGGAAAACAATCCTTCCTTTATACCACACTCAAATAATTACAAATGAGGCGACCAACAAGGCTTAACCAATTACAAAATATAAACCTTCACATGTTACATAATATTCCACTATTAAATAAAAACTGTCGGCTTCAAAACAAAATAAATATTCACACATGCGACCTCTGACCATGTTGTCTCATCCAAGTCCTAACCCGGTTAAGAGTTATGGAAGATAGAAGGACCCATTGTCCAAATAGATCCAAGGGAAAGATCACTAAACAAATTGTCCAACTGATCTCTGTATTATCCAAATAGAATAATACCAATAATTATGGATCTTAGCAACTTATCTTTGCTCATCTGCCTGTGCCAAACCGCACCAACTACTTCACCAGATCTCAATACCAGATCTCTACAATTCACATATCCTCTTACAATATCAACATCAACATATATCCTTTTTCACATATTATAATTAAGGAAAACAATCCTTCCTTTATACCACACTCAAATAATTACAAATGAGTCGGCCAACAAGGCTTAACCAATTACAAAATATAAACCTTCACACATTACATAATATTCCACAATTACATATAAATTGTTGGCTTTAAAACAAAATAAATCTTCACATATGCAACCTCCAACCATGTTGTCTCATCTAGGTCACCACAAAAATGTCTTCATCAACTATATAACTTCACATGCCCAAATTCTATCCCAATTAGGAGATATAATCTAGTCATCACAAGTTGCTTCTCAGGAACACTGTCTGAATACTGCTTCCACTGAATTACACATAATTGTCATGACTAATTGAATTTCCATATGTGCTATTGACCACAATCTCAGGACACAATATAGAATAATTCCTCAACTTCGCATAGCTTGATCTACAATACTCCATGTGCACTAATGCAAACACTATCTGCTTCTCTGTTAATCTCTAGTAGATCATTGTGTTGACATCAATGACAATCCCAATCATGAATGCAACATACAATTGCTACAGAATGACTCCAAATAGTCCCCCATAGGACATATTCAACATTCATTCCTAACAATCTCCCCTATTGGCATTGATGGCAACATAGATGAAAAAACATCCAAGTTCCATAAATACCAAATGGCAACACTACTGCTCTGAAATATTTTCAAGTCCTCTTCATCAATCAAATCTTAAAGGTTTTTCATTTTATATTTCTTCTTCTCCTCCAACAGATGTTTTTCATGTATCCTTCTCCCCCATTGACATCAATGACAAATAAAGCATCACTATGTCAATCCATTACGCAACCTCAATGTCAAAAGACATTGTTCAGAAAATACATTCACAAGAGTCCTTTATGACTCAGCTCAAAGCACACATACTCCCCCATAGAGGAAGTACCAGCATACAGTCCAGAAAAGATAGAGCTCATATACCACTGGACTGATGCAACTATCTGCATCTCTTCTCAAAAATAGGCTTGGGCATAACCCCAAGCATACCTCTCAAATACTCAAATGTATCTTTAGGTAAGGGATTTGTAAATATATCTGTAATCTTCTCTTTTGTACTTATATACTCAAGTCTGACTTCTTTCTCTACAACTTTCTCTCTTACAACATGATACTTAATTTCTATATGCTTTGTCTTAGAATACAATACAGGGTTCTTCAACATACTTAATGTATTGCTGTTATCACAATGTACAACAACAGGCTCATCAAATTTGATTCCGATATCCTTCAACATTTGTTTCATCCATATTATCTGATTACAATTATTTGTTGCTGCTACATATTATTCTTCTGATGTGCTCTAAGAAATACAATTTTGTTTCTTACTTAGCCAAGAAACCAATCTTCCCCCAAGGAAAAATGCTCCACCACTTGTACTCTTTTTATCATCAACACTACCTCCCCAGTCTGCATCTGTATATGCACATAGGGTGAAGTCATTAGATTTTTTATACCATAACCCACTGTCAATTGTGCCTTTCAAATATCTAAATATTCTTTTCACTGTTGCATTATGTGACTCTTTAGGATCAACTTGAAATCTTGCAACAATTCCAACTGCATGTGATATATTTGGTCTTGTATGAGTTAGATACTGCAATCCTCCAATCATGGATTCGTACTTCTTTTTTTCAACTGTAGGAGTTTCATCAATGCTAGATAACTTATTACCAGTTACCATAGGTGTGCCAACTAGCTTACAATTTTCCATTCTAAATCTCTGCAACAAGCCTTTCAAATACTTTTCTTGACATAAGAAAATACCATCACTGTTATGTGCTATTTGTTATCCTAAAAAATATTTCATCTCACCAATCATGCTCATTTCAAATTTTATTTTCATTTCATCAGCAAATTTATCACTAGCTTCATCTTCTCCTCCAAAGATAATATCATCAACAAAGATAACTATAATCAATAAGCCATTCTCAATCTCTCTCAAATATGTTGTGCCTTTAGCACATCCCAATTTTATCAAATATTTATCTAATCTTGCATACCATGTTCTAGGTTCTTGTTTTAGTCCATATAAAGCTTTGTTTAGTTTATAACATACCATATCTCCTTCATGAGTCAAGGGAAAACCTTTAGGCTACTCAATGTAAACTTCTTCACTTCACATCCATCTAATACACTTTGAATTTTTTATAAGCTGCAGAAGCTAAAAACATTCTTACTGCCTCAATTATTGCAATAGGTGAAAAGTCTCTTCATAATCAATTCCTTCTTGCTGTGAGTATCCTTTACATACCAATCTTTCTTTGTTCCTTACAACTTCTCCATGTTCATTCATCTTATTCCTGAATACCCATTTAGTTCTTATAACATTTTTATCTTTAGGTCTAGGGACCAAATTCCAAGTCTTGTTCTTTTCAATTTGATTTAGTTCTTCCTTCATTGCTTTAATCCAATTTTCATTTTTACAAGCTTCATCAGTAGATTTAGGTTCAATTTGAGAAATCAAACATAGTTCTTCTTGTACCTTATTCCTTGTTAGAACTCCTTTTTTTATGCTTCCAATAATCTGATCAATAGGGTGATTTCTTTCTATATTCCTATTAGGTGTCGTTATCTTAGTTCTTGCTTCAACTCCATGTTCTTCTCTAGGTTCTCTTATCTCCTCAATATGACTTTCACTATGCAAATCACTATCAGTTTCATAAAATAACTCAACATTTTCTTGATCAATTCTAGGGTGAACTTCTTCATCTGATCCATAATCAAGCATTCTTTCCTAAATTTTGAAGTTTTCATCAATTTTAACATTTGCGCTCTCAACAATAGTCTTAGTTCTTTTATTGAAACATCTATAAGCTTTTATTTTCAATGAATAACCAAGAAATATACCTTTATCACTTCTAGGATCAAACTTACCAATGTCATCATCTCTCTTAATATAACACTTACTTCCAAAAATTCTGAAATATTTAATTGATGGTGCATGTCCAAACCATAATTCATAATGTGTCTTGTTTGTGTCTACTCTGATTTGTACTCTATTCATTGTATATATTGATGTATTCACTGCTTCTGTCTGGAATGTCTTCACCAAATCATTTTCAAATAACATAGCTCTTTCTGCTTCAGTTACTAATATGTTCCTTCTTTCTGCAATACCATTTTGTTCAGGTGTTCTAGGGGTTAAAAGATGTCTCTTAATACCATTCACTTCACAAAAAGCATTAAATTCCTTCAAAGTAAATTATCCACCTCTATCAGACCTTAAACATTTAATCTTCATTCCATATTCATTCTCAACTTTATTCTTAATCAATTTAAATTTGTCAAATGCTTCAGATTTTTCTTTAAGAAATGCAATCCACATCATTCTTGTAAAGATATCAACAAGAATCATAAAATACCTTTCACCACATAATCCTCTAGTCCTTGTGGGACCTCTCAAGTCTGTATGAACAATTTCCAACTTTGTTGTTGTTGTGAACTTCTTACTATGAAATGAACTTCTTTTCTGCTTAGCCATAACACATTCTTTGCAAATCATGTTAGTAGGTTTCATAATCTTAGGAAAATCTCTTATTGCAAATTTAGTAATTACTTTCACAATGTTATCAAAGTTTATGTGACAAAACATTCCATGCCATAACCAACTGTCATCAATTTTAGTAATCAAACATGTCATCTCAGCAGGGTTCAACTGAAATACATTACCTCTAGTTCTTGATCTAGTTCCAATCAAATTACCATCCTTATCCTTGATCACATAAGTTCTCTCAGTAAACCAAACTTGATATCCCTTATCAACTAACTGTCCAACACTCAAAAGGTTATGTTTCAATCCATCCACAAAATAAACATCATCAATATTAGTCTTTCCATCAAGAGTAATAGATCTTATTCCTTTTATCAAGCAAGGTGCATTGTTTCCAACTCTAACAAATCCTCCATCATAGTTGTTAAAATTTATAAATTTATTCATATCTCTAGTCATATGATGTGAACAACCACTATCTATGATCCAATCAGATTTCTTTTCTACTTGGGAAACTAAAGCTTTTTATTCTCTTACTTCAGTTTCAGAGTTTTCTTCTTTTATTGCTACAAATCCTATATCATCATTCTCATTATCACTTTCACTTAAGAATCTCTCAACACTAGCATCAAGTTCTTCATCATTATCATGGTAACATTCTTTAGATCTTCTAAGTTTAAAGTTCTTATATTTCTTTACTCTCTTAGGGCATTTAGATGCAAAATGACCATATTCTTGACAAGTCCAACATTTAAATATTTTATTACCTTATGGTTCTCTTTTCACAAGTAAGGCAATTCCTTCCTCAATATTTCTATCTTCTTCAGTCTTAGATCTGCTGCAACTAGCATAGTCTCCAATGACACTAATACTTCTTGACAAAGTAGGGTGAACACTAAGTGCACTGAATGATGTCTCAATTCTAGGTAGATCTCCTGACTATCTCAAGCTTATCTCTGTTGCTTCTAATCTTCCAAGAAGAGTTTCTCTCGTAAACTTCTCAGTACAAGGTATAACTTGTTCAATCATCTGCATTGTTTGCTTAAATATAGGAGTTAATGTCTTTACGATCTTCCATATCACTTCATCCTTAGTCTTGTTTCCTTCACAATCTTTGATACCTGCAATAATCTCTAATATCCTACCAATATAACTTGTAATAGATTCATCTTCCATCATTTTTATATCTTCAAATGAACATATCCAATTCTATAATCTCACTCTATTTGCATGCACATCACCTTCAAAAGTAGATTCGAAAGCTAACCAAATTTCATGAGATGTCCTTAGAGTTTTTACCTGACTGTATTCATTCTCTGGAAGTGCTGACAAAAGTGCTTCTCTAGCAAGTATGTACACATGAATAGATCTCTCTCTGTATCATTACATTCTTCAATTTTGTCTTCTTCGATGATAGTCTTCTCATTCTTTATGATTAACCAATATCCTGGTCCTAAATATAGAAAATGTGTCTTCATCTTCTCTTTCCAACTGTCATAGTTTACTCCAAACTTAGGGCTTTCTTTCCTAAAATGAGTCACCATAGATCTTCTTAAGTTGTTAAAATTTTCCTTCAAGGACCTGCCAATCTGATACCAATTGTTAGAAAGTAAATTACACCAAGATAACTAAGAGGGGGGTGAATCAGTTATCAGATAATAAATTTTTTTACCACCATTATTAGATTTCAACCATGTAATCAATATAAGCAACAACCATAGAAAGATAAACATACACAACAACACAATAACACAAGATATATTGACTAGGGAACCTCTTGATCAGAGAGTAAACCCCGGTGGGAATGATGCCCATAAAAGATGCGCTAATATGAAAATTCCTTGTGAGAGGATGGACTATGTTAGGAGCCTTATGAAATACATTCAATACATATGAGTCCCTGTTAGGAGACTTTGAATCCCTATTAAAATATTCTAAACCGGTTAAGATTTATGGAAGACAGAAGGACCTACTGTCCAAACAACTTCAAGGGCAAGATCACTGAACACACTATTCAACTAATCTCTATATTATCTAAATAGAATAATAGAAATAATTACTGATCTCAAAAACTTATCTTTTCTCCTCTACCTATGCCAAACCACACCAACTGCTTCACCGGTTCTCAATACCAAATCTCTACAATTTGGATATCCTCGTACAATATCAACATCAACATATATCCTTTTTCACATATTACTATTAAGGAAAACAATCCTTCCTTTATACCACACTTAAATAATTAGAAATGAGTTGGCCAACAAGGCTTAACCAATTAAAAAATATAAACCTTCACACATTACTTAATATTCCACAATTACATAAAAATGGTGGGCTTCAAAACAAAATAAATCTTTACACGTGTGACCTCTGACCATGTTCTCTCATCCAAGTCACCACCAAAATGTCTTCATCAACATTATAACTTCACATGCCTAGATTCTACCCCATTTGGAGATATAATCCAATCATCACAAGTCGCTTCTCAAGAACATTGTCTGAATACTACTTCCACTGAATTACACATAACGGTCATGAGTAATTGAATTTTTGTATGTGCTCTTGACCAAAATATTAGGACAAAATATAGAATAAGTCCTCAACTTTTCATAGATTGATCTACAATAGTCCACGTGTGCTAATTCAAACACTGTCTGCTTCTTTGCTAATCTCCAATAGATCACTGTTTTGACATCAATGACAATCACAGTCATGAATGAAACATACAACTACTACGTAATGACTCTAAATACTCCCTCATAGGACATATTCATCATTCATTCCTAACAATAGTCATAATGTCCAATAGGATCTTATGCTCATCTATGCACCATCAATTAAATGAAAAAATCCTAAGGTGCATAATGGCACACTAATCCCTAGTTTATCTCTCACAAGGGTGGTGCATAACAAAGCAGCACACAAGATCTAAATGCCATGTCTCAACCTTAGTACCACTGCAAGATCCATCAAAGTAGGTGGATGAGACCTCAACAGATCTATCATGTGCCCTGCATGAATAGTATCCTCATCCACCTGTGGCCTCTCTCTCCTATGCTCTACTCTCATGTAAGATGAGGTATAAAAATTATCATGCTCTCTCATGTCCTCATGTTCTCCATGACACGATAACTGAGACTCTACATCGTGAGATACCTCCTCTCGAGATCCCAATCAAGTAATAAGTTTTGGTAGTAATTGAACCAATTGGGGATTCCCATCATTACCATCATGACCCTCTCTTTGGTTCTTTTTGTCATCCTCATGTCATTCCTCATATTTATGCTCTTCCTTGTGATGTTCCTCCTTGTGGTCATCTCGATGGGAATTTCATTGACCACCTCTACCCATAGGAGGCATCCTTCAAAGAAAAATAAGGTGTGGATTAGATCCAACATAAAATAATGCTTATAATCCTTACTAAGAAAATGATAGAAAATGATAACCATCAGAGAATATAATGACTAAGAATCACTCAAACCAAACACAATAGATACATATACACTAGATATCCTAATGTGTGAACACGAGCTCTGATACCAGATGTAATGCCCTACCAAGGATCCCTCAGAACATAGGGTTA
The DNA here is from genome assembly GCA_027943335.1 of Chamaecyparis obtusa. Taxonomy (NCBI): domain Eukaryota; kingdom Viridiplantae; phylum Streptophyta; class Pinopsida; order Cupressales; family Cupressaceae; genus Chamaecyparis; species Chamaecyparis obtusa. The sequence continues at coordinate 83,685 of BSBK01000364.1, forward strand.
AATATGCATTGAATATTTTTTTTCAAACATAGAAATAACATCACGAGTATAAGTTATACCATAATCATAATGCATAAGCAAAGATACAAACATAACTAAAGTAAACCATGATCTCCACATGATCGTGCACTAGCATAAGTCTTACTGTTAGAAATGGAAAAAGAAATATAAAAAAAATAAACAATACCAAGAAAGAATCTAAGTGAGTGAATGCATAAAAAAATATTACCATAAGCAAGGAGAGGGAAAGCTCCAAGATCCAACACAAGAAGGCAAGATATTTGAAAGGAGAAAGCAAAGAAAACCCCTTGTGACATTATGAATGAGGCATGAAAAGCCTAAGAAGAGGAGAGAGAGAGAGAGAGAGAGAGAGAGAGAGAGAGAGAGAGAGAGAGAGAGAGAGAGAGAGCGAATTGCTCATACAATAATTGAGAAGAGGAAGAAACCTCATAAGAAATGAGAGAGGAGGGCCATCTCTTAAATAGAGATGAGAGAGAGGAGTCAAAATGTAACTCCCAAGTCTATGAATGCCACCATTCATAAGTGTGTGAGGGCCAAGTGTGAGATTCCTCTTGAGGAGGAATAAACTAATTTACAAATTACAATAAATATTTGTCCTCACATATTCCACTAGAGGATGAAATAGAATGTAGTGGAAAGAAGACAAAAAAGAAGTATATTAGGATACCTTGGCTTATATCCTAATATATTACAACAAAGATTAATAGTCTAACCTTGGTTTATAAATACACCAAGGAAAGATTACAAATTCTAACACCCCCCTTTAATCTTTACTTGGGGCAATTACAACAAGAGGTATTAAACCCATAATTTACAACAATCTGCAACTTGATCTTCAAGATGAAGTAATTTGATTGTCTTCAAGTGTGCAAGAAGCCATATGGAACATTAGTCTTTGATAGGAGTATAGGGGTCCTTTGGATGTGCCTTGAATAATCACCTGAAAAAGAAACATAGGAACAAGAACAAGACAACTATCCACAAGTAGAATTTCATCTTATATACAAGTTAGAAAATCTTCAAGTTGAGTGATTATAATAAATTCTCATAGAGGAATAAAGATAAATGTACTTGTTCACCAACATGCAATGGAGTTAACATGATATCTAAAATAAATCATAAGCTCAAAAGATAGGAACAATAATGCTCTCATAAAAGATATATACTAATGCACAAATGACCACAGACAAGGCCAACTAATGAAACTTGCATCAACATTGTGTCAATCACATGGATATAGACAGTCCACTAATGAGTCATCCCACTGCAAGTGAATGGGTCGCGACTCCATCACTTACATGACCCACGATCTAGGCAATAAAGTATGCAGAACATTATCACATTAGTATAGTTATCAAAGAAGTATAAGAGAGACAAAGATAACACATGTGCCAGAAGAATTAGATCAATCCAAGATTCAAATTTTCCAAGCATGATTATTAATGCAGATCAATGAATGGTTTATGAGGAGAAACAACATATTGCCTTCAAATAAGAAATCCATCATGGACAAGCACATCATTGCCATGAGGAAGAAGATCAAGATAGGTCAAAACAACTTTTTCAAACAAGAGTCTCCTATAAATCGTACCTTCATGCAAACACTCAAAAACAAAGATTAAACTGCTTTGATACCATGTTAGAAATGGAAAAAAAAATATAAAAAAAATAAACAATGCCAGGAAAGAATCTAAGTGAGTGAATGCATGAAAAAATATTACCATAAGCAAGGAGAGAGAAAGCTCCAAGATCCAACACAAGAAGGCAAGATATTTGAAAGGGGAAAGCAAAGAAAACCCCTTGTGACATTATGAATGAGGCATGAAAAGCCTAAGAAGAGGAGAGAGAGAGAGAGAGAGAGAGAGAGAGAGCAAATTGCTCATACAATAATTGAGAAGAGGAAGAAACCTCATAAGAAATGAGAGAGGAGGGCCATCTCTTAAATAGAGATGAGAGAGAGGAGTCAAAATGTAACTCCCAAGTCTATGAATGCCACCATTCATAAGTGTGTGAGGGCCAAGTGTGAGATTCCTCTTAAGGATGAATAAACTAATTTACAAATTACAATAAATATTTGTCCTCACATATTCCACTAGAAGATGAAATATAATGTAGTGGAAAGAAGACAAAAAAGAAGTATATTAGGATACCTTGGCTTATATCCTAATATATTACAACAAAGATTAATAGTCTAACCTTGGTTTATAAATACACCAAGGAAAGATTACAAATTCTAACACTTACTCACACTCCCAAGAGTTATATGACAACCCAAAAGCATACTTGAAATGGTGCACCCATGTTCATGAGACTATCCACAAAGGACTCAAAAAATTCCCAACAAATTACAAGAGGCTAAGCTGCTAATAACTCGGGGTTAAACATAAAGGAGACTAAACTATCCTCCAAACCCATCTAGACAAAGATTCTTTTTAAACCCCAAAGAATTGTTTCTAAGATGTTTAAGAAAACAAGTTCATTGACTTCTAAACAATAAGAGATCATATAAATCCATCACAAAAGCATAAATTTTTTTCCTAGTATTCAAGTTTAAATAGAGAGCCAAAAGAAGCATAGACACCAAAGCAGACGGAAGCCATGATCTGCATAGGTGCTAGTTCAAATACGAAAATGTCGATCCATGATTGATAAAACTTTGAGATAAAAAGTCTCACACCAATGAGTTGGAAATGTTATTTTTCAAGTGGAAATGTTGATTAGCACAAGAGCTAGTGTAGGCACTGGCATGAATCTACAAATTCTTTCTCAAAACTTGGAAAAATAAAGAAACCACCTAAGTTGACACCAACCTACAGTTGGTATACATCTAGCTCCATGCCGAGGAGTATCAAAAATCATAATTTCAAGGTTATGAATACTCAATACAATCATAATCATCATAAAGGAAACTAATCTACAAATTCTATCATCAATAGTACAAGAATCATTTAAAGAATGCAAGGGATATAATGAGCACATCATGCTTGAAATCTATCACTGAAAGAAGGCCACCACATATACAATGGTCCCTATAAATGATGTGAAATGCCTCCTAACCACTTGGTACCCTTAGGCCCAACCCACTGTGCTAGCGGAGATGGTCACCCAGCCACAAAAATTAGGAACACACATGCACACAAGGAATGGCTAACAGAGATGCCAAATATATGTGGAACTCGGGAAATGGTATAGAGATCCCAATGCAATCAAAAGAATGTAGATAATGCAATGCAAGTAGGTCAAGGACACTACTTAGAACTAGATGTAATGTCCCTGTTAGGACTATTAAGAATTTGAGACTATTCTTTTATAATTACATTTGCAAGAGACCTCTTTCTCTCAAATACTCTAATAACACTTAGGGAGATGGCAATGATGTTGCTCAATTACAAGGAGGATATATTTGATATCACTTATCTCTGTTATCTTCAATTAGATTTGTGCAAGGATAGATTATGCAATTGATGTTGTAGATGGCTATCTCTGATATGGCTAAGGAATATGCTTCAATCACTCATAGGGATGAGGTATCTTGTTGCCTCTGATCTGACTATATAAATATGCAAATATTTAATACCGTATAAAACGATGTTATTGTTGTTTATTTTAATCTTGATTCTTAAGTGAATGTAATAGTCTCTGATATCGTTTATAGCAATAACATTTCTTGGTTTGATCTAAACATTAAAAGAAACTATGCAGCGGTGATATCTTTCTTGATTTCTTTCTTCCTATAGTCTGATATATATATCTGTATATACGTTCAATGGGCTAGATTGTATTCCCTTTTAATCTGTTCTTCCAGATTCTACTCCTTCATTCTTCCGTGTGATTCCAACCCCTCTACGAATTAAATCTCTTTATTATCCAATTATTCCTCTAATGTATATATATCATCTCTAATGGAATGTTATGAATCAAACTGTTATGCTGTTCTATTTTTTATACCATTAATCAATATGAACTAAATAATAATAAGTGCCCGATCTGTAATATTATATCGTTGTTTCTCAACTCTATCTGATTCGTTTACCCAGATTCAAATATGAGCTAGTATATGCAAAGTGTTGATTCCATCATCTAACTGCTGATTGGGCGTCCTTTCAGTGCTGACTAGATTAGGGTAGTGTGCTCATTTCCTTCTATGTTATTCCCATCATTGCGTACTCAGGTATGGATGAAATGCTGACGGTTCCATCCCAATGGCATGCTGACCGAGCATTAGTATTGTCGGTTGTATGAACTGGGCACTCCATGATTATATTCTTCCATCCCCTATGCCGTTCTCCAATATTCAATGAAAGATGATCCTTGAGATCAATTCGATGTACTGCTTCGATGAATTATATATTTCTCTTTTCATATACCTGTCATTCCTTCGTCGTCTTTCTTCCCAGCGATGCATTTTCTATCACTCCCTTCCGATTAAAAGATTGAGTTCTCTATTTCCTTTCTTATCTTTCCCCGCTTCTCCCAATCTGTCGTGTGAATATTTATATGTGAGGAAAAAGTCGCGTCTTGAGAAGTAACGCTCTTAGTTTATATACTTCCCATTTTATAAATGTTTGATCAATATATAATATAATATATTATTATAATAATAATGTTAATGTTTAATAATAATAATAATATTATTATTATATTAATTAATATATTATTATTGAATAATAATAATCTTATTAAATATTATTATTAATCGTTATTAAATATATTAAATTAATTTTATCAATACAATTATAATTATATATTTAATTATAATTATATTTATTTAATCTTATATTTTAACATTATTAAATTTCATCTCAAAGGAGGGGACATTACAGTCCGTCATTTCCAAAATTGCTTGTCCTCAAGCAATGCAAAATTTCAATATAAGTGATGCCTCACGACTACCCAATTCTCCTGAAAATTTCAACTTGAGGTTAGAATTGCAACTATTTACTTGAACATAAACTTACAAAATTTGAAGATAATAATATTCAATTTAAAAGTTTAAGAAAAATCAGAACTAGAACTTATCTTGATGTTTTGTAGCATCTTCTTCCCTTCTTATTGTGTGATGAGTCTTGATGAGTAATCCTAATCCTTAGAATATACTTTTGGACGTGACCATCCTTATAATCCTTGGGAGAGAGTGTATCTCTTCCCAGGCCTCTATGGATACCCTTTAGGAAGTATCCATCTCCAGAATTCCTGGTAGAGACTTTATCCCTTACCAGGTTTCTATGGATATCCCTTTAGGATGTATCCATCTCTATAATCCTTAGGAGAGACTTTATCTCATCCTAGGCCTCTATGGATATCTCTTTAAGATTATCCATCTTTATAATCCTTAGGAGAGACTTTATCTCGTCCTAGGCCTCTATGGATATCTCTTTAAGATTATCCATCTTTATAATTCCCGGTAGAGACTTTATCTCATCCCAGGCCTCTATGGATATCTTTTTAAGACTATCCATCTTGTAATTCCTAGTAGAGACTTTATCTCGTCCTGGGCCTCTATGGAAATCTCTTTAAGACTATCCATCTTGCAATCCTTAGGAGAGACTTTATCTCATCCTAGGCCTCTATGGATATCTCTTTAAGACTATCCACCTTTATAATACCTGGTAGAGACTTTATCCCTTTCCAGATCTCTATGGATATCTCTTTAGGATGTATCCACCTTTATTCTGTATTCTCCCTTCTAATCAATCCCAAGAGCATGGAATGAACATCCAATCATTCAACCTCTTGGCCCCACCTAGGGGTTGGCATACTTGATGGGGGGGACTTAGTGTTGCTTCCTTCTTATGTTTCCCTTGGAAGTTTGATCTATTTATTGGATTACTAGATTATGTTTTCACTTTGTACAAGGATCAATATTTCTTGAGAAGATTGCTTGATGGTTCAATGTAACTATGTGTTGATGCTGATTGCTTCGTTGTGATCACTAGGATCTACTAAAAATTTGTCTTTAATTCTCTTTCACATCTGTACTAAACACTGCACAAGCTTGAATATATAATTGTATATAAATCTGATTTGTGTTCCTCGAATTTGATTGCACAGATGCTTCCTGACTGATTTATCTTTCATCTCTCTGCTTTGTGAATGATTTTCATATATCTTCTGTAACCCTGCAGGATAGCAGGATCATGCTCTGATACCACTGTAATGTCCCTGTTAGGACTATTAAGAATTTGAGACTATTCTCTTATAATTACAGTTGCAAGAGACCTCGTTCTTTCAAATACTCTAATAACACTTAGGGAGATGGCAATGATGTTGCTCAATTACAAGGAGGATATATTTGATATCACTTATCTCTGTTATCTTCAATTATATTTGTGTAAGGATAGATTATGCAATTGATGTTGCAGATGGCTATCTCTGATATGGCTAAGGAATATGCTTCAATCACTCATAAGGATGAGGTATCTTGTTGCCTCTGATCTGACTATATAAATATGCAAATATTTAATACCGTATAAAACGATGTTATTGTTGTTTATTTTAATCTTGATTCTTAAGTGAATGTAATAGTCTCTGATATCGTTTATAGCAATAACATTTCTTGGTTTGATCTAAACATTAAAAGAAACTATGCAGCGGTGATATCTTTCTTGATTTCTTTCTTCCTATAGTCTGATATATATATCTGTATATACGTTCAATGGGCTAGATTGTATTCCCTTTTAATCTGTTCTTCCTGATTCTACTCCTTCATTCTTCCGTGTGATTCCAACCCCTCTACGAATTAAATCTATTTATTATCCAATTATTCCTCTAATGTATATATATCATCTCTAATGGAATGTTATGAATCAAACTGTTATGATGTTCTATTTTTTATACCATTAATCAATATGAACTGAATAATAATAAGTGCTCGATCTGTAATATTCTATCGTTGTTTCTCAACTCTATCTAATTCATTTACCCAGATTCAAATATGAGCTAGTATATGCAAAGTGTCGATTCCATCATCTAACTGCTGATTGGGCGTCCTTTCAGTGCTGACTAGATTAGGGTGGTACGCTCATTGCCTTCTATGTTATTCCCATCGTTGCGTACTCAGGTATGGATGAAATGCTGACGGTTCCATCCCAATGGCATGCTGACCGAGCATTAGTATTGTCGGTTGTATGAACTGGGCACTCCATGATTATATTCTTCCATCCCCTATGCCGTTCTCCAATATTCAATGAAAGATGATCCTTGAGATCAATTCGATGTACTGCTTCGATGAATTATATATTTCTCTTTTCATATACCTGTCATTCCTCCGTCGTCTTTCTTCCCAGCGATGCATTTTCTATCATCCGATTTAAAGATTGAGTTCTCTATTTCCTTTCTTATCTTTCCCCCCCTTTTCCCAATCTGCCGTGTGAATATTTATATGTGAGGAAAAGGTTGCGTCTTGAGAAGTAACGCTCTTAGTTTATATACTTCCTATTTTATAAATGTTTGATCAATATATAATATAATATATTATTACAATAATAATGTTAATGTTTAATAATAATATTATTATATTAATTAATATATTATTATTTTAATATTAGATCAATATATATTATATTTATTATTTATAATATTATTATTAAATATTATTATTAATCGTTACTAAATATATTAAATTAATTTTATCAATACAATTCTAATTATATTTATTTATTTATTTAATCTTATATTTTAACATTATTAAATTTCATCTTAGAGGAGGGGACATTACACTAGACAAGGTATAGTGTCAAAAATCGAGAGTGGAGTATTGTCATTCAACTTGTGGAAGCCTATGTGGTCTCAAGCAATCCTTCTCTCATCAACGAAGCTATATAATGTTATCTCAATGTCTGTAGATGACCACAACTGTGCCACTCAATATTACCAGATGGCCACAACTGTGTCAGATCTATGTCACTTGAACGACCACAATACTAGTGTTAGTTTATCTTTTAATTATGTTTTACCCTATTTTATTAATTAATCATGTTATTAGTTCTTATTGAGAAATTTTCCAATGGTTACCCTAGGACCACTTTATGTCCTAGGATGCCTTGGAGAGCCACTACATCTGACTACTCTATATCTATTGGTCAACCATGCAATTCTCAACATTAACATAATGTTAAGAGATTATGTTCCATGCAAAAAATAGGAGACAAGGTACACTTAATTGGACTCGTTGAGAGCTTAGGTCACTCAGACCTCGACATAAGAGCATAACTCAACTATATGCCTAGATACGGTCTCAACACTGTGAATCCACACAAAAAAAGGTCTCACAACTAAATTGAAAACAAGAACAATGAAAGAAATGACTATAAACACGAGCTATGAAAACACAAGGTTTAAGGTCACTCACAATCAAGGAACACCTAATTGGATGCATCCAAGAGTAGGGATAGCTCATGATCTTGATGGTATAGGCATACTCACAAATTTGAGAGTGTGGTCACATTACAAACTCTAAAAGAACCACAAGAATCTACATAACATGATGAAATATGTCTAAATAATGCATACATGGTGTATGCATGACCAAACACTCATGCACAAGGTTTACGCAAATGGACTCTTTGCCATGAGCATGGAGTCCAAGGTGAATATGATATCAACAAATAAATACCACTCATTGACCAAAATCCTAGGATTAATTCCTAATCTGAATTTACAAGAAAAACCAAGAAATTCTCATAAACTAAAATTAAGTCCTGAAGGACGTCACTATTGACAATCCTTAAAAAATGAACAAAAAATTGAACTTTGAATAAAGAAAAAAGATGAAAACCCATTTTCTCTAAGATACCCAACAACAAATTTCTCCAATAACATTTTTGTTATGGGCAAGCATGGGAAAAAAACCAACATAACACCTCAAAAACCATATAATTCAAATTTACAAAACATGAAATGATCATACAAGTCTAAAAAAATAATGAAAAATAATGAGAATGTGGGGGAATGCTAATTATGAACCCATGGAACTAAAGCAATTTACTTCAATTCAAAAGATGAAGCAAAGTGAAAGATACAAAATGCACTACCTCACAAAAAGATTAAAACATGAAAATGGATAGAGGAAAGTAAATTCCTCGTGGAAATGAAAACAAATCCATAAAAGTGGGAGCAATTACGACACGAATCCAATGAGATGCTACCCATTAGAATCCGACGAGCGGATTGAGCATGAGTAAAAGATTGATTTTTTCCAATACAAATTAGAGAAAATCCCATTTCCCCAAAACTAAAAGTGAGGAAATGAATCTTTTTCCCCAATTTAAAGTCACTTTTTTCCAAAAGAAAAAAAATGAATAAAATAAAATCACTTAAATAAATTAAATCAAAACTATAGACTTCCCAAAAATCCCTTTGAAATAATTAAATCAATTCCAATTAAATAGAATTCAACTACAACAAATTAGTTAGTAAATAAAATTAACTCTCAAATAATAAAATGAACATTTAATCTATAACTCAGTTGCGACAACTGCAAGAACTCTAAATGCATAGACACATAAATTGGTTTAACACAATATGCAAATTAAGTCTAGATTTATCCACATGTACGAGAGGGATAATAATTTAATTATGGATACATCATCCATACATGGATGATATTGGCTAAATCATGAATGGTCGATGAAACTATCTCTTGTATCACTACCGAGGATAAGACATGCTCAAACCTATAGCTTAGATAGAGACAATTCCTAGTACCTATTAACTGAAACAAACAGACATCAAGTGTAGATGATCAATTTAACAAACAGACATCAAGTGCAGATGATCACAATATAAATAGTTGAAGCATAAACATGAATGATCAAAATATGCCTAATGGAACAATGATGCTCTAGTAACATGATCATTCTGTTGGCAAAATGTCCAGCGCTCCCCTCGGGATTTGTGACAAGGGCTTAACCACCTCCTATGTACTATAAGTTGAGTGGTTGTATTGGGCATTGACAGATCGGTCTTTTGGTGCAACGACAACCCCACTCTAACAAGTGGTATTAGAGCTTGGTCACAGGTTCAAATCCTCAAACCCTCGGGTAATGCTGAGGGGGAGATTGTTGGAAAAATGTCCAGCGCTCCCCTCAAGATTCGTGACAAGGGCTTAACCACCTCCTGTGTACTATAAGTTGAGTGGTTGTATCAGGCATTGACAGATCGGTCTTTTGGTGCAATGACAACCCCACTCTAACAATTCGTATGTATTTAAATGTCACGACATTGGTCTTTCCATATTTAATCCTCAATGTGCATACTAATTAATATTTCATTTAAATTAAAGCATTAAAATAATCATTATACACAATTTTAATTATAAAGCAATGAAAACCCTCAAATTAGATATCCATCAGCACAAAGACACAATAACATAGAGAATCAATTATAATCATCATAATAACATAATCTAATGTTCTTGAATACAAAATACACTAGATATCATAAGAAAGCATCTTGTCACATCCTGAAAGAATCATCATGCAAATATGATCACAATGGTAAGCAACAACATAATTTAATATCTAATTGAACAATGATACTAGTAAACCTAAAATAATGTACTGTAACCAAATGCATCACATGGTAAAATGTTTGATCACATCATACAAATATCCATATAATAAAATAGAGTCCAACTTTAAGACCAAAATAACATGGAACATAATGCAACCACGGGAGACACTACACTTAGGCTAGCCCATCACCCATTCCTCTCTACTATCAACTTGAAGGAGATGCTCAATAACAAGATGATGATCCAACTCAAAAAGTTTACCAAACCTTTTCTTGCAATGATGAATCAGATTTATTTCAAGATCATCTTCAAAATCAACACCATTAATGCTATCCTCCATGTGTGCATTGTTATCTAAGATTAGAATATTACTATGATTGAAAGGAAGGTCATCCCATACAAGATCCACATCATACCTAGGTTCCAACACATCTAGGTCCCATGTATCAAAGGGATGATTTATTTGTTTAGATATATTTGTTCAATGTGCTCCTCATTAGTGTCAGCCTCTCTAAATAAGACACTCCCTAATTTAGTAGTAGTGAAATCATCATAACAATCTCCTTCCATTGAATTGGTTTGGAAGTAAATTGAAAAACCATCATTATCTAATTGTGGACATCTTTGATTTTTCTCTCTCCATGCTTGTCATTTGAAAGAACATTAGCGAACTCAACATAATCATCTAATTCAATAGAATCATCACTAGATGAAATTGAAATAGGATTCAAGACTGATGTTTTGTCTTTTTGTTCATGTATAATATCATCAATAGTATTTGCATCCATGATTAAAGAATCATCCCGAGGCTCTGCAACATAGCCTTCATGAGTCAAGCCACCATCTCCATCCCAATTTTCTATTATAGGCTCCTCATTGTCCATGAAATGTCTCAACTTCATAACAAACTATTTTATCACCTTTTGAGATAATTTCTCTTCAATTGATAGGATTCCATGTTTCCCCTTCTTATGTTAGTTGATAGGATAGAAAACAAAGATTGCAACACAACACCATTCTCGTTAATAGTCATAACCATAATATTTTTCTTGGCCATGATAACTCAATGATCATGATATTTCCTAATTGTGCAAAGAAATGGTGAAACATGATGTAGATCAAATCATGCAAATCCCAAATCCGTCATAAGGTTACTTAATTTTATTTTTGAAAATATTTAAAGGGTAAGTGCACCAAGATGGTGGACAGTTTAGTGGCCACATCCAAAAAAATGAAATTTTTCATAACTCATGTAGGTTATACAAAATTCAAAATCGTGCTAGGCTTGGTTTTACCAAGCCTAGCCAAAAATAATTAAAAAATCCAATAGAACCTCAAAACCCATATGGGTTTGAGGAACAAAAATGAACCTCAAAACTTGTACAGGTTTTGAGGAACATTATATTCCCCAAAACCCGTGACTTTGGACCATTTCCAACACCAAAAACAAAGGAACAATCAATTGGGGAAGCCAATTTTCATCATAACCCGAGCATGTTTTGGTTCCATTTGCTTCCATTGCATTTTTTATCATTTTGCAACAATGACACCGCGTTAGAAAGGTAAGATTTTAGAGTTTCGATTATTTTTGTTTGTATTCTATTTGAAGCAGGTTTTTTAATTGATTTATGTTTTTTTTTTATGTCAAATTCTACAAAGAATTCCCCAAAACAAAAAAGAAAACAAAGACCTCATGCACAAGAAACAAAAGAAAACATTGAACATGAGCAAAAACTACAACCACAAAATCCTCCTCCAGAACCATAAAATCCTCCTCAACCTCAAAATAATTCTCCTCAATAGCCACCACCACTCGTAAACCCTATATGTCCTCCATTAGATCGTGTAGATGCCACACAAGATGATTTCATCAAATGTCTTACACATAATAGTGCCTAAATTTCTATATTGGTCAATATGTTGAGGTCCTCTAGTCTTGACCACCACTCAACCCTCGCCTTGATTCTAGAAAGAAGGCCAATAGTGCAAATGAGGTTTCTAGGGATGTTACCAAATGAGGTTCATGGAGGGATAGGTGTTGAGAATTTTATGCGGATGGGTTGTCATATGATGAAGTTAAAAAGAAGGCCATACTTAAAAGTGACATATGTGCTCTTTTCACTTATCCTAGTACTAATAACACCCTAGAACTAAATACGACTTAGTTTGCTATGCATTGGCATGTTCACAATAGGATGAAAGCATCTTTTTGGGATAGGTGGTATATGGTCTTTGACCAAGCACCCTGTAATAATTGGGAGGTGCCTCTATATTTTTTGAGAAAGCTATATTGTGAGTTTATCCTCAGCAAGAAGCTGAATTAATTTGACATCCGATATTTCTAGGGTAGAGGGAGAGGCTCTGCATAGGATAGACCTAGGGCCTGTAAGGTGGTACAACCACAACATAGGAGGCCTCTAGCTAAAAACCCATGGTTCATGTTGCGGTCCCAATAGTTGTGAAGGAGTCCATAGATTTACAGACTCTTCATGTAGCCACATCATTGACTGATGTCATTATTGATCATGACACACAGTTTGTCAGAGCAGAGGGTGGATCATCACCTGCACCACCTCCATCATCATTAGATGCACCATTTGGATCAGCACCTACGCCACCTCCATCATAATCAGATGCACCATTTGGATCAGCCCAACCCATTGAGCATATGTGCCCCAATTGTTAGGGTATATGTGTTGGGGTATATAATGATGTGAATTAGGATGGTTTGACATCTCATTCATGTACACATTGATGACGATGGTATTTTCTAGAGAGAAGAGACGGGTTTAATTATTTGTGTTTTGACATGTTATTAATTAATCACCTAAATCTTATAAAAGTAAATATTTTTTTATTTAGAGAATATTTAAATTGATACATAAATAATATGCATTGCAGGGTGCAGCAGGTGATACAAGCACACCACAGAGTGTTCGTTAGAGTAGATGTACACGTACACATGTAGCTTCAACACCTGAGGTAATTTTTTAAAATATTTATAAAAAAAGAATAATATGTATGTTTAAATATATATTTTGTTAATATATGCATATTTATTTGGTTTTTTATAGGACTTGTCGGCTGCTGAGATTTTTGAAGTTGATTATATCACCCTTTCTGCCATTGACTTTGGGTTTGAAATCTTTATGGTATAACATTTTGCACATCTCTTGTTTACAGTTTTAATTGAACGCATGTGGTATCATATTCATTTCTCTTATGCTAAATTTTTTTTGGCTAGGGTACCCCACCTGACTTGAGGACACTGAGAAAGAGAAATAAATCCTCGAGGATGCCCAAACAACAAAAGGTAATTCAATATAATTTTATTTTATTTTTTGAAATGTATTATTCATGATTAAACATATACTTGTAGTCTGTATTGATGAATGCACCTAACTTATTTGTTCTATATATAGAAACAATTGTGTTTTATAGAATTAATGAATGAACCTGATGTCACTGATGTTCAAGAGAGAGAAGAGGTAACATTTTTATATTTACTTTCAATTGCATTCTTGATCATTCTAAATCTCTTAGAAATCCTTCCTCTGTGACTATGGAATATGTTATGATTGTTCATACAGGAATTGGTCATAACTACCTCATCACTAGTGATGCCTCCTAAGAGTATAGGAGAGCGATTTGAGGTTACGGTATGCATTTTTCTATATACATGTTAAACATATGTGTTTAGATATGAGTACATGCATTTTTATTTTTTTAGTGTTTCCTGACATATATGTTATTAACTTTATTGATTTTATTTTACCTATTACAACCCTCTTCACAACCTCCCATGGATCCTCTACCTTTACACTTAGGAGACCAGATCGCACAAGATGGGGACCATTAGCTTTAGAGAATGACCCAATTGTAAAAGAAAGAGATGAGGTAACCAACAATTCAATTGCCAAAAAATTACAATCTAGTATTTAGTTTTTGATTAAGGTAAATACAAGTTTTGAATGGGCCCAAAACCATTTACAAAAGAAGCTTAAATTTTTCAATAAAGTTCATACAAACATAGAATGCCTACTAAGAAACAAAAGGTAGGACCCAAACCCTACACACAGCACAAAAAACAAACTAGCTCAAAATGCCAAAAAAATAGTCAATGATAGATCTACCAACAACCCTCCAGCAAAAAGCCTACACAAGTTACATCTTAGCTTCAGTGGCCTTTTCAGCATCTTTCTGCATTTCCTCCATTTTCACAATGGAATCTTTGAGGCTTGTAAGCTCCTTAGGAATTTCAGGAACTTTACTCTTGAGGTTGCTTTTGGTTCTCATACCTAATCCTAAAGACTAACCTTTACCCCCATCATCATCAACCACCATAATGGTAGTTTTTTCTAGTAGAATGCTCTCCAGGTAGGCATACAAAGCTTTTAAGTTCATAACAAAGACCTTGAGGCCCTCATTGATGTGCTTTAGAATTTATCTAATACAATAACCATTATAGCTGATTTTTTCATTAATATCTTTCAGCTTTTCATCCACAATCACAAAAATTCTAGCATTCAGGTTATCATCAGTGTTGTTTATATTTACCTTCATCAAAACCTCTTCAGTGCAGTTTTCCAGTCTTCCTTTTAGAGCCTCCATTTCTTCTTCCAGCGCCTTCAAATTGTGACCCATTTCCTTCATTTCCTTATTGAGCCATTTCTCCATGTTGATTTTGTGCCCAGCTATACTCCTAACCTCCTGTAGAATGTGATCATTAGCTAAAAGCTAGTCAAAATTTCCTTCTCCTTCTCTTCTCTCTGCCTTTTCTCTTCTTTTTTCCCAGCCCTTATTTTAGGCTTTCTGTATGGAATCCCTTCCTCTTTCTTCCTTTTTTTCTCCTTGTTACTCTTTTCAATTCTCTCTTCCTTCTGTGAACCCTCTTCTTCCCTCTCCTCCTCCTTATTAGCTTCTCCTTCCACCTCATTTTCTTCTTCCTTCTCTCCCAAATCTTCAGCATTCTGATCTTTCTTCTCCCTCTTGTTCTTAACCTTAGAAGTTGAGCCCTTACAGTAGGCCTTAGGATCCATTTTTTCTTCCATAGAAACATCCTCCATGTTATCCTCTGGCACTATCCCTTCCTCATTCTCCTGAATAGAAGATTTGTCATCTTCTTTTTCCTCTCTAAGCTCTCCCTTGCCCTTACTTTTTTTCTTTTCTTTCTTCTTAAAAACTGACCCAAAATTTTCCATTTTGGCTTTATTCTTGTTCCCTTTTACCATTTTAGGAATAGAATAAGGAATATTATCCCTAGCATAGTTTGCAATAAGCATAATCAACCCTTCATGCAACATCAGGTAACTAGGCTTCTTCCTATTCTCCAAAATACTATTATTCAAAGATCTTAGCAGGTAATAGGGAAAATAAAATTTCTTTTGATACTTGAAATGGTTGACCATCATGAAATGAAAGTTATACACCTTCATGTAGCACCCATCAAGAGAGATATTCCATCATAACTTTCAGAACTTTGGCCCAAATCAGCTTAATCCTGTCCATTTCCACATAATCCCCCGAGCACTTAACTAACATTGCTTCTTCTTCCTCATCTTTTGGAAAAATCTTTAAATCATATGACCCCATACGCTTATTGTTCATGTAAAACTTCATTCCATCCACTGACATACCCGTAATCTCATATATGAGATTCAATGAAAGAGGAAAGGATTTACCCATCAAATTTACTCTACCATTAGCCCACCCAACAACAAACTTCTGAGTAATCTCCTTGTCATAACCATGAATTCTTTCCAGGTAAGGCAAGACCCCTCCCTGCTGGAGCCTTCTCCAAATGCTCTTCTCCTTCTTCTATTTTTCATAGTCCTATGGCTCCTCCCTTCTCAACCCACCTCCCATATCTTCTGCAAACTTCTTCTTACTCGTGTTAGCTTCAAGCCCAGAATCAAGAAAATAATACTGGCTTCTTTGATTCAATAGGCATAAAATGACCCACAATTTGTGTGCAATTAACTCTTTCATTATTTTCACACACCTTAGCTAACAAATCACACTCCTCAAAATATTAAGTGTCCTTTTCATCATTACTAATTTTATTTATGACCCCTTCCTTGTGATTAAGTCTATAATCAAACATGATTAGACTTTAAATCTCTTTTTAAAGATTTACTTCCTCTTTCCATATAACGATGGCTTCATTATGGGGCCCCACATTAGCAAGCCCCTCCGCAAGCATATTTCCTTCCTGGTACACATGGGAAATATACACTTATTGAAAAGTACCAAGAATAGATATGATTTTTTCTATGATATGTGTTATAGTCCAAGAGGCCACAATCTTCCATTTTATACAATTTATTATATTTAATGAGTCTCCCTCTAGCAAAAGTGATGCAAGAGCATCCTGGGTGTAAGAGCAACCTTGCATCACCCAAAAATATTTCTGTTTGCTTTTCAATAAGGGCTATCTTGTGCAGAGCTGCTATTTATGGAAACTTACTATTTTTAGTAAGTTGGTCATATGATCTCAGAATGTTTTGATTTCACAGTTGGAGGTTCATCCTAGTCATTTTAGCCTACCAGTTGAGTTTCATTGCCACATCATTAGTATTGGTGAAGTTATTGAGGTTTTTGGGTACGAAATCTTTCAGGTCAATTTTGAAGGCCTTAGAGGCTCCGGATTGCGATCGACCCCCAATTGACTCGCACTAGTGCCTATCAAGCACTATAGATCTCGTCATGGCATTTCTGAAAAGTGGTTACAATAGAAAAATAGAGCTATGGTTAGAAAGTTATGGCCTCCAGAAGTTGGGTTACCTAAAATCATATTTTGTATTTCTTTTGAGCCGACCTTATTGTAAAAATTGTGAAAATAAAATAATTCTATGTATAGTTGGCCTTAAGGGCTAAATTTCTGGAACCTTCTCGGGCGGTGAAAATTGCCTATATAAAGAAGGCCCGTAGTGTTGTCTAGGCAGTTCTGGGTAATAATTCAAGGCTTTGTCCTATAGAATATTGTAAGGGAATGCCCATGTGGCTTTGCATATTGTAATTCTGAAAGTTTGTAATTCCACATTTGTGGAGATAATAAGAAGCCAATTTTATGTTCTTGCATATTGTTGTTGTTTCTCTGTTTCTGTTATGTGTTTGTGGTATTAAGGGGAGCACCCTTCATCAAGTGGTATCAGAGTAGGAGTTCCTGACCATGTAAACAAATTGCTGACTGTGAGGTAATTTGCACTAGGACCGTGGTTAGGGTTTCAGCATGCATCATGAAAAATGTCTCCATGAAGGGAACGTGGCCGAAGAGCTGGTGTTGTAACACCTGAGGTTAGAGCAGTCCAGAGACAAGTGCGAGCATTGCAAGAAGAGATTTGCAGAGGAATGAATCTTAATGTTAGAGATGAAAGTGAGGATGAAGCCGAAGAAGGAAATGATGATCAGGAAGAAGAAGGCAAAATTTTGAATCAAGAAGAAGAAAGGCTTTTCTGGGCCATTTCCAAGATCGGGAAAAGACCTAAGATCGAGTTTCTTGCATTTTCACGAAATCTTAACCCAGAAGAATTGATCGACTAGATCAATGAATGTGAAGAATATTTTCAGTATGAAGATATTGAGGGTCCTAATAGGGTCAAATTCGTGAAGGCCAGACTGAAAGGTCATGCGAAGATCTGGTGGCAAGAGATTCAATTGGAGTGAAATAGAAGAAGGAAAGATAAAATCATAAGATGGGATCGGATGGTGGATAAATTGAAGTGACAGTTCATCCCTATTGATTATGATCTTGACCTACTAAAGAAAATGCAAAGTTTAAAGCAAGCGAGATGATCTATTCAGGAGTATACAGAGGAGTTATATCGAATCCTCATCAGAATAGGCCATGCGAAAGCTGATAAGGAGAAATTTGCTCGTTACCTTAATGGGTTGAGGCCAAGCATTTAGGAGGAGCTAAATCTAGTTCGAATGAAAAGTATTGAAGAGGCATACCAGTTTTCCCTAAAAGTAGAGGAAAAGCTAAACAAGAAGTTCGAAAGAAGACAAAATGGAAGAGGTCGCAGTGGACGATCTGGTGGATGGTCATATGGAGGCCGAAATGAAAATCCGAAAAAGAAAGATGAGGCCAGTAGCAGTCAAAATCAGAGAGGAAACAATTTCAATCATTTCCAAGATCAGAACAATAGAGATCAGAGAGGAAGAGGAAGAGGACAAGGTTCAGGAAGAGGAGGCTTTCATGGAACATATTTTCACTGTGGAGAAGAAGGTCATAGGGCATTTGAATGTCCTCAATGCCAAGGAAGGATGAATAGGAGGAATGAAGGCCAGGCCAGAGTTGCACATGTAGATGAAGATGCCAAATCATCAAATTTTGAAGATGCTGAAAGAGGAGAAATGCTGATTAACAAAAGAGTCCTGCTGAGTGGTGAGAATGAACCTGAACAAAGGAGGAGCCTATTTCACACTAGATGCAAGTGTGAGGGTAAATGTTGTGATGTGATTATTGATAGTGGAAGCATTGACAATTTGGTGTTAGAAGAGATGGTGACAAAGTTGAAGCTCAAGAGATAGAAACACCCACATCCATATCAGATTGCCTAGGTGTAGGATGACCACAAGGTCATGGTTAGTGAACAGTGCCTAGTAAAGTTCAAGATTAGCGGGTACCATGATGAAGTACTATGTGATATCATACCTATGGATGCATGTCACATGTTGTTGGATAGGCCATGGCAGTTTGACAGATGTGCTATACACGATGGTCATGCGAATACCTATTCCCTGACAAAGGATGGGGTGCGACATAAGTTAAAGCCATTGAAGGAGACTGAAGAAAAGGTATGTGGTAATGCGAGAATAACTTTTGTTGATGGAAAAAAATTTCTAGATGGTATGAGGCATGAGCATCTGTGTTTTTCTTTAATTGCAAAAGCTGGTAAAGAGGAAGTAGCAGATGTACCTGTAGAGGTTCCAAATTTATTGAATGAGTTTCAAGATATTGTATCTGATAATGTACCTGATGGATTACCACTGGTAAGGAAGATCAGTCATCAAATGGATTTGATTCCAGGAGCCACAGAATGATACCAACAGAAAGTGAAGAGTTGAACAAACAAGTACATGAGTTGTTACAGAAAGGATTGATTTGGGAGAGCTTGAGTCCATGTGTTGTACCATCAATATTAGCACCAAATAAGAATGGAGAATAGAGGATGTGTACAGATTCCAAAGCAATAAACAAGATCACAATCAAGTATAGGTTTCCATCGCCACGAATGGATGATATTATGGATTGTTTGAGTGGAGCTATGTATTTCTCAAAGATAGATCTGAAGAGTGGATATCACCAGATTCAAATCAGAGAAGGAGATGAATGGAAGACTACCTTCAAGACAAAGGAAGGACTGTATGAGTGGTTAGTCATGCCTTTTGAGCTAACCAATGCACTGAGCACTTTCATGCGGCTCATGAACGAGGTTCTGAAAGAATTTTTGGGTGAGTTTGTCATTGTGTACCTAGATGATATTTTGATCTTTAGTAAGATATTGGAAGAGCATATGATGCATATTCGTATGGTGTTTGAGAAGTTAAGAGATGAAAAATTGTTGATTAATTTGAAGAAGTGTAGTTTGGTGAAGAAAGAGTTAGTGTATTTGAGATTTTTAGTTTCAGCAAAAGGTCTAAAAATGGACCCAGAGAAGGTACAGGCTATCCTTGAATGGCCTACTCCAAGGAGTGCTACTAAGGTAAGGTCTTTTCATGGTTTGGCTAGCTTTTATAGAAATTTTATCATAAATTTTAGTAGTATTTGTGGACCCTTGACTGAAACAATGAGAGGGGATAGAAAAGAGTTCAATTGGACTAATGGGGCAGATAAGAGTTTTAAACTGTTGAAACAAAAGGTTACAGAACAACCTATTTTAGTACTTCCTGATTTTAATAAGGTGTTTTAAGTAGATTGTGATGCTAGTGGTACTACAATAGGAGCTGTTATGAGCCAAGAAGGTAAACCTATTGCTAATTTCAGTGAGAAGTTAAATGATGCCAAGAGAAAATATTATGTTTATGATCAAGAATTTTATGCTATAGCTTAGGCATTGAAGAAATGGAGACACTATCTACTTCTTAAGGAGTTTGTTTTGTATACTGATCATCAAGCTTTGCAATATTTGAATAGTCAAGGAAAGTTGAATCAAAGACATTTGAAATAGGTTGAGTTTTTATAGAGTTATACATTTATTTTGACACACAAAAGTGGAAAGTCTAACAGGGTTGCATATGCGCTTAGCAGAAGACAACTATTGCTGATAGAGATGCAGATTGAGGTGGTTGGGTTCAAGGAACTCAAGAATTTGTATCCAGAGGATCCTAATTTTGGTGAAGCTTGGAAAGCTTGTAAAGAACCCATTACTCTAGACAGAATGAAGTAGCTGGATTTCATCATTCAGGATGATATGCTATTTAAAGGGAGTCAGTTGTGCATTCCAAGAAGTTCTATGAGGAAGAATCTCATCAAGGAGAAGCATAGCGGAGGATTGGCTGGACATTTTGGTTGTGATAAAACCCTTTCTTTGGTTAGTGAGAATTATTATTGGCCACAGTTGCAGCAAGATGTCAAGAAGTTTGTACAGAGTTGCAGAGTATGTCAGATGGCGAAAGGAGTGAAGCAAAATATAAGGTTGTATCAGCCATTACCTGTACTAGAGAAGCCTTGGGAGGATATCAGTATGGACTTTATTCTTGGTTTACCAAGGACACAGCGGGGACATGATTCAATTTTTGTGGTAGTTGACAGATTTTCAAAGATGGCACATTTTGTTCCCTACAAAAAGACCAATGATGTTGTTCATGTAGCAGAATTATTTTTCAGAGAAGTGGTGAGACTACATGGTTTGCCAAAGAGTATAGTTTCAGATAGGGACACTAAGTTCATTGGATATTTCTGGCGTTCATTGTGGAAGAAGTTGAAGACATATTTGAAGTTTAGTTCATCACATCATCCACAGACTAATGGACATACAGAGGTGGTGAATAGGAGTTTGGAAAATTTGCTGAGATGTTTGGTTGGAGATAAGCCAACAGGATGTGATTTGATTTTACCACAGGCAGAATTTGCATGCAATAATTCTATCAACAAGAGCACTAGTAAATCACCATTCTAGATTATATATGGGAGTAGTCCAAGAAATGCATTTGAGTTGAGAAAGATAGATAAAGGAGAAATAAGTAGTGCTGAAGTTGAGGATTTTGCATAACATTTGAAAAAACATCCATGAGGAGGTGAGGAAGCACATTACCAAATGAATGCACAATATAAGGTTAAGGTAGATGAGAAAAGGAGGCATAAAGAATTTTAGGTTGGAGATGAAATCATGGTTCATTTGTGAAAGGAAAGATTTCCAATTGGTACATATAACAAGTTGAAAATGAAGAAGTTTGGGCCATGTAAGATACTGAAGAAGCATGATTCAGGAAATGCATATGAGGTCGAGTTGCCTACTGAGCTGAATATTTCACCAGTATTTAATGTTTCAGATCTGATAGAGTATCATGAAGGAGGTGTTGAAGATGAGGTTACAACAACACAATGGAGTATTCTAGAAACCAATTCAGATATCAAGGAGATTGAAGACATACTGGATAGTCATGTTGGCAGAAGCACAAGGAACAGGACATATGAAGAGTATTTGGTCAAATGGAAAGGATGACCTATTGAAGATTCATCATGGCTAGCAAAGGAGGAGGTTAACCGTCTTGGTTTTTCGCTGCACACCTGAGTCGTGACAGGGTCACTTCTCAAATTACCTCGGGTGTCTGATGCAGGAGCATCCTGGGTGTAAGAGAAATCTTGCATCACCCAAAAATATTGTTGTTTGCTTTTCAATAAGGGCTATCTTGTCCAGAGCTGCTATTTATGGAAACTTACTATTTTTAGTAAGTTGGTCATATGATCTCAGAATGTTTTGATTTCATAGTTGGAGGTTCATCCTAGTCATTTCAGCCTACCAGTTGAGTTTCATTGCCACATCATCAGTATTGGTGAAGTTATTGAGGTTTTTGGGTACAAAATATTTCAGGTCAATTTTGAAGGCCTTAGAGGCTCCGGATTGCGATTGACCTCCGGCTGACTAGTGCTAGCACCTATTAGGTGTTGTAGATCTCATCATGGCATTTTCAAAAAGTGGTTACAATAGAAAAACGGAGCTATGGTTAGAAAGTTATGGCCTCCGGAAGTTGGGTTACCTAAAATCATATTTTGTATTTTTTTTGAGCCGACCCTATTGTAAAAATTATGAAAATAAAATAATTCTATGTATAGTCGGCCTTAAGGGCTAAATTTCTGGAACCTTCTCAGGCGGTGGAAATTGCCTATATAAAGAAGGCCCGTAGTGTTGTTTAGGCAGTTTTGGGTGGTAGATCTAGGTAATAATTCGAGGCTTTGTCTTATAGAATATTGTAAGGGAATGCCCACGTGACTTTGCATATTGTAATTCTGAAAGTTTGTAATTCCACATTTGTGGAGATAATAAGAAGCCAATTTTATGTTCTTGCATATTGTTGTTGTTTCTCTATTTCTGTTATGTGTTTGTGGTATTAAGGGGAGCACCCTTCATCAAAAAGATTCATACATCTAGTATCTAGTTGTTTTGATGTTATTTTGAGAAAAGATATCTGATTTAGCATTTGAATTGTTCTTATGCAGACACCTAGTGAGCCACCTACTACTTTGAAGAGGCTCAATTTCGATGATCCAGCAGAGTCGTAAATTTTGATAGAGATATACAAATCTTGTTGTGGTTATTGAATGACCAAATTTTGTATATATTTGACATTTTTATTTTATATATTGACCTTGACATAGTCGATGCCATAGTTTTGTAACTCTATTATTGATTTGGCATGTATGCCATTTTTTGATATGTACATAATTATTGTTCATTTTGATATATATGAAACTTGATATTAGATCCAATTTGTTCATTGTGTGTTCATTGTTAGTATGTAAATATGCTTGTGTGTATGTACTCATGTGTAGGATTTATGCCTT
Organism: Chamaecyparis obtusa; assembly: GCA_027943335.1. Lineage (NCBI taxonomy): Eukaryota > Viridiplantae > Streptophyta > Pinopsida > Cupressales > Cupressaceae > Chamaecyparis > Chamaecyparis obtusa. The sequence continues at coordinate 107,228 of BSBK01000364.1, forward strand.
AAGTATATTCGTGTGTATTCAAGTAAATTTTTTATAACCTAAATTCATGTGTACGAGCTACGTGCATGACTTAAGTGAATTCATGTGTATGCTTCATAATCTATGTGCTACATGTATGCTTCATGACTTAAGAAAATTTATGTGTACGCTTTGTGTGCTACATGTGTTCACATGTGTAATGCATCATTTAAGTCAATTCATGTTTTATGTGCTACATTGTATTCATGTGTATCATTCATACGTTACAAGTATTCTATTTGGCTAAAGAAAAATCATGGTTTATACATTATTTACATGCATGCTTCATAGGTGTATACAAAAAATGTGTACGAATACATAAATGTGTGATTCATGCCTTGAGCATATGATCACTATGTTATGTGTATTGGAATTCATGCCTTGCATACATTCATGACTATAATCATGTCTTACAAGTGTTTTTATGTACAGTCCATGCCTTACATGTATTTGTGGGTACCCTTCATGCTTTGAAGGTTATCTTGAAATGTGATCATCCTGAGAACTCAAAACATCAATTACTAGTCTATTATTGACCTTTTGACCAAATTTGAGCATGTAGTCTTTATTACAAACCAAAATGATCCATAGGACCCTAACACATTTAGGACACATAGGACCTGACCTACCCTACCGATGATGTCCCTTGTATAACCAACTTGGAGCAGTAACATTTGTTCATTGTGGATACAAACCAATGCTTCCATCATGTATGGTTGGGTAGGTTTGCCATAGGAATGGTCCCACTTTGCCTCTCGACATATCAGAACACTTGCCGACATACCCAATGGTGCTTAGTGCACCTTGGGGATACTTTGGTCTGGCATGGTCGCGAATGTTCTAGTGACTCCATGGGTGAAATAAGGTTATTAGTAGCATTTAACTAGCCAATGATAGCTAATGGAACAGACCGTTCAGTGCCAAGATGAATGATTTGGAATATACCCAGTGGTGCAACTTTCAACTGAGTCTCACTAAGTTTTGGCATCAAGTGAGATTGGCATGCCAAATTAAAAAAATTCTAATCTCCTAAAACGGAGAGAGGTTATTGTAGGCCTTAGAAACATGATCTTGTAGCTTCTAATAGCTCACTAATACCTCTCGCGAGGTCTGAGATACAAGCCTCGAAAGATCACTACCCAATGGTGCATAGTGCACCTTGGGGACACTTTGGTCTGACATGGTTGTGAACGTTCTAGTGACTAAGTGGGCAGAACGAAGTTGTCACTAGCATTTAGCCTCCCAACGGGAGCTAATGTCATAGACCGTTTGGTGGTAGTAGGATGAACAGTTTGGAAGATACCCAGTGGTGCAACTTTCAACTGAGCCTCACTGCAATTTTTGGCATCAAGCGAGATTGGCATACCAAATACAAAAAAAAATTGAATCTCCTAGAATGGAGAGAGGTTATTTTAGGCCTTAGAAACATGGTCATATAGCATCTGATGGCTCATAGATACCTCTCATGAGGTCCGAGATATGAGCCTTGAAAGATTGTTGCCTAATCATTCTTAGTGCACCTTGGGGACACTTTGGTCCAGCATGGTCATGAACATTCTAGTGACTAAGTGGGAAGAACGGGGTTATCACCAGCATTTACCCACCCAATAGGAGCAAATGGTGCAAACCGTTTGGTGTCAGGACGAATGGTTTGGAAGATACCCAATGGCACAACTTTTAACTGAGCCTCACTGCAAGTTTTGGCATCAAGCGATATTGGCATGCCAAATTCAAACAAATTCAAATCTCCCCAAATGGAGAGAGGTTATTGTAGGACTCAAAAATATGGTCCTATAGTATCTGATAGTTTTCCAATACCTCTCACGAGCTCTGAGATACAAGCCTCAAAAGATCATTTCCCAATGATGCTTAGTGCACCTTGGGGACACTTTGATCTGGCATGGTCATGAACTTTCTAGTGACTAAGTGGGTGGAATGGGGTTATCACGAGTGTTTACCCATCCAACAGGAGCTAATGGCACAAACCGTTCGGTGTCAGGATGAACGGTTTGGAAGATACCCAGTGGTGCAACTTTCAATTGAGCCTCACTACAAGTTTTGGCATGCTAAATTCAAACAAATTTGGATCTCCTATAATGGAGAGAGGTTATTGTAGGCCTCAGAAACATAGTCATGTAGCATCTGATGGTTTGGTGATACCTCTCATGAGGTCTAAGATACGAGCATTGAAAGATTGTTGCGCAATGGTGCTTAGTGCACCTTGGGGATAGTTTGGTCTGGCATGGTCACAAACATTCTAGTGACTAAGTGGGTGGAATGGGGTTTTCACTAGCATTTAACCTCCCAACATGAGCTAATGGCATAGACCATTTGGTGCTAGGACAAATGGTTTTGAAGATACCCAGTGGTGCAACTTTCAACTGAGCCTCATTACAATTTTTGGCATCAAGCAAGATTGGCATGCCATATTAAAAAAAAAAAAGAATCTCCCAGACTACAAAGAGGTTATTGTACACCTCAAAAATATGGTCTTGTAACATTTGACAATTTTCTAATACCTCTCATGAGGTCCGAGATATGAACCTTGAAAGATCACTACCAAATCATGCTTAGTTCACCTTGGGGACACTTTGGTCCAGCATGGTCGCAAACATTTTAGTGACTAAGTGGGTGGAATAGGGTTGTCACTAGTGTTTACTCTCCCAATGGGAGCTAATGGACAGACCATTCGGTCCTAGGATGGACTATTTGTAAGATACCTAGTGGTGCAACTTTCAACTGAGCCTCACTACAAGTTTTGGCATCAAGCGAGATTGGCATGCCAAATTCAAAAAAAATTGAATCTCCCAAAAAGGAGGAGGTTATTGTAGGCCTCAGGAACATGGTCCTATAGCATCTGAGGGTTCATCAATACCTCTCATGTGGTCCGAGATACAAGCCTCAAAAGATCGATTCACAATCATGCTTAGTGCACCTTGGGGACACTTTGGTCTAGCATGGTCATGAATATTCTACTAACTTCATGGGTGGAATGGGGTTGTTACTAGTGTTTACCCTCCCAATGGGAGCTAATGGAGTAGACCTTTTAGTGCCAGGATGCAATCCTTCAACACTATCCCTTCACCCTAGGGAATCACCATTTTAATTTGGATACATTTGACCAATTTTGACTAAATGACTCCAAGTATTACATCATTTGATGATACAAATGTACATGATATTAAGAAAATACAAATGTAAGTATACAAAATTAAGATGATACAAATATAAGAATACAAAATTCATGGTAAGGAATCACAAATTTTTCACTTTACATGGCATTAAGATGATACAAATGTAAGGATACAAAATTAAATATGTATTTATAATCAAATGGTACAAATTAGGATATACAAAATGTGGGCCCTTAATATTTGTAAATCAGCCCCATGGGCACTTTTATATTTGAAATTTTGCATCTAATATGCATGATGAAGCTCATTATTGTTTATATATACAAAATTTCACATCTAAATATGTACATTACATTTGATTATTGTTTTTATATACAAAATTTTGCATCTAAATATACACATTACAGGTGATTGTTATTTTTATATACAAAATTTGGCATCTAAATATGCACATTACAATTGATTTTTGTTTTTATATACAAAATTTGGCATCCAAATATGCACATTATAGCTCATATGCACATATAATCATATGTAAATTGTCAAAATCATTCTACCATATTGTAGAATCTTTCATCTTTATGGCCCAAAATCAATCAAGTGAACCTTCTGGATCAACTCTTACCCTTATTGTGTCAAGTATTGCCTCGTGGTCAAATTCAAAAACTTTCCACAAATTCTTGTGAAGAGGTCTACCATAATATTTAATCAATTGAATATTTGTTTCAACAACAAGGTTAGAGTAATGAAGAATATGTCTATGTGTCTCAAATTCCTCAAACAACCGGACATTAGAACTCTTGATAGGGTACCTGCATTTTATTATAAAAATAATTTAATGCCAATATCAATACAAAGTGTAATAAATTGAGTTTAAGAGTTCTCAATATAGCTCAACAAAACAATGGTACCTTCTAAGCCATGTGCATGTCACAATAATGGAACCTATTAGATACTCAATAATTTCTCCATCAGTGACTGTAGTTGTCAATTTCTTTTTGGCCTCAATACAATGACATAAAAAGTAATATGTTCCTTCTTCATTGTTCTCATATGCAATGACTGGATATACACACTAGTATAGTTGAGGTCAAATTCTGACAGCCATTTGTCAGATTTGCAATAGTCATTTGTCAGCATTTTGACACATGTATCTGTCGTAATTTTTGCATTGGAAATTGTGACGAAAGAGATATCTGTCAGTTTACCGACACTCCATTATGTCAAAAACTTGCACATGAAAATAGCTTTGTTATGGCATTTCCTACGGTCCATCTATTGGAATTCTGACACAAAGACCTATCGAAAATACACAATCTCTATCGGAACTAACTGTCGAAAAGATATCATTTTTGACATTAGAACTGTTGGTATAGCAACAGATCCGCAACCAATTTTTGAAAGATAAACCCATCGGTGATGTAGCATTAGTGTCGGATCTGTCTGTCAAAAATTACATATCTATGACATTTTAAAGTTGGAAGAGCGACAGTAGTGCAACATATCTCTAACAGGTTTCCCTGTCGGACGTATAGCATTACTGTCGCAATAATTATCGTAAAGTATTTTCTCTAACATTTGATCTATCGGATAGGCAACGTGTTGGCCTATATTCTGATAGGAAATGATGTTAGATGTATAGCACTGTCATTAGAATGAATTATAAAGTGTCAAAAAATCGACGGATATGCACATTAAAGATAACACAGCTCAAGAGACCATCGTAGGTTTTCTCTTTCTTCGGTCTATATTATTGACATAATGTTTTACCTTTCATTAGCTCATCAAATCTGGGGATTTGAAAGAATTTAATAGTATATTTTCATGACAACGTATATTCTTTAAGTTGACATTGCATGAATTTATCTACTTCGTGCACTTGTAGACTATGAGGATAGCAATAAGGAAGCATGGCCATGGGAGGAGATGCTTCTTTATTGTTGTCCTAATAGTCTACAAGTGCATGAAGTAGATAAATTCATGCAATGTCAACTTAAGTAATATATGTTGTCATGAAAATATTCTATTAAATTATTTTAAATCCTTGGATTTGATGAGCTAATGAAAGGTAAAACATTCTATCAATAATATAGACCGAAGAAAGAGACAACCTATGATGGTCTCTTGAGTTGTGTTATCTTTAGTCCTAGCTACTGGGTAAGGCCTGGAAGACTTATACCTGTCGATTGTTGAGAATAATCACCGCCTTGCATTTATGTACACTACACAAATTGATCCCAGTCTCACAAACACATTTTACACTTATACATCTCATCAATACTGGAGGCCTAAAGTAATTTTATATGATCAATAGCACATTTCGTGCATGGATGAGAAACAGTATCCAAAGTTTCTAGATAACCATTTTTGAGAAGAGGAATGAGTGGAGGCTAAAGAAGGGATAATTATGAAGGTTTTATAGATGTAGGTTACTGAATCATCATCTCTGCACTAGTACTCAATCTGGCCTCCACTCCATATATGTCTTCTCAAAATCTAAAAACTCTCCATCATTGATTCACGTCATTTTTTTAGCATCTTTGTGGACTGAAACCTTAAATTATTAAGCTTCTCTTTGTTTCGAGAATAGTTTAACATTCTCTACTTAACAGGGCCAACCATGTGAAGGTGGAAGCTCACCTGGCCCCTCCTAGGAGCCTCTTATGACCCTTTACGATATTTTAAGACCTCTAAGATGTATTCTTAGGGATCATAAAGGGTCATAAGGGTTCTTGGGACACAAAAGCTGAGAAACATAAATGTAGGCATCATGGTCACAATTTTTTGGAGACACAACATAATTGAGTGGTTTTCCCAGACGATGCAAAGTAGTGGTTGCTTTGCATCATTTGGGAATAACACTCAATTATGTCGTGTCTCCAAAAAATTGTGACCATGATGCCTACATTTATGTTTCTCAATTGTTGTGATATCTACCATGCAGTCTGTCGTTGTTGCAGCAACAGAGCCTATATTCCACAACAAAAAGGAAGACATCTTTTTAGCCTGGGTCTAGATCCTACCCCAATTTTCAAAGGATCTAGAGCTAGGCTAGAAAGATGTCTTCCCATTTTGTCTACAACATTGTGTCCATCCATGATCTTAGGAACATCATCATCTTTCCACTCTTCATTTGCCAAAATATACCACTTCTTCAAGCTTGCAGAGTAATCTTATTAATAAAAGAACTCTTGCCAACATTAGGGTACCCACAGATCAAAATAGTTAATGTTATTAGTGCTTGTGCTCAAGGATATCGATTCACTATTTTGAAATGACCAAATCATTTTTATTTCTACTGTAGAGAAAACGAGCGGGTGAAAGCTGATCGAGCACAAGAGAAGACATTGCATCTTATTTGATCATGAATGCTCTCTGAAATGACCAATCATGTTTTCTATTCGATTCTTTTTGGTGCTTTTTTTTCCCATATTCAGTAGATAAAAATCATGGCGGTAGCTGTAATACCCCAAAATTGGCACCTATTTAATTTCATCAATTTTGGTGCATTATCTCGATTTTACATCACCTAAGTCCTAGTTCCCTAGGCAATTTTCTCTCTCCTACCTGACTTAATTTGACTTGATGTCAATTGCAAAGACCATAAATTGCAATAATCAAATATTAATATTAATTCCTAAAGTCCTTGACTTTAATTAGCTAAATTACCTTTATGATAAATTAATTTAATTCTAAAGTCCTAAGTTCTTTCTAATTAAATTAAATCCACCCCCTTTAGCTAATTACCCATAAAAAGGAATTAATTAATTGCTTATTATTTGAATGGACACCTTTTCTTGAATTAATAATTTGAGATATTCGAAAGGTCCTCATGTGGCATTTTCCATTCTTTTAATAAAGTAATTCATGCTTATTTGTCCCAAAAGGGATATGAAGGGTCAGGAGTTTCGAATCAAGAAACTCTTCCTCCTCCTCTTGGCTCTTCTATTTATTTGGGCTCTTTTTCTTCATTAGAGAGCAATTTTTGAGAGCATCCTTACTATAGCATTTTTTAGTCTCATATCTCATTATTTTCAAAGCTCTTTTATTGCATTATTTAGATTAATATCTCCTTTTTTTTAGTATAATTGCATTTCATACTAGATTAATTTTCTTATTTGTTCTTAGTTTAATATCATATTTGTTTCAAGTTCTTAGATTAAGTTGCATCTCATCTTTATTTTCAAGCTCTTAGATTAATTGCATCCTCATTCTTAGATTAAATTGCACTTCATCTTAGGTTAATTTCATCTTGCTCATCTTTATTGCTTCTTGGAAATCCTCCATTGTTGAATTGGTCTCCCGGCTAATGGCTCTCGTTCCGAGAGTATTCAAACACCCCATTCACATAGGAGGCAATAGGTCGCCTCACCATGGAATTTGGATTGAGTTCTTCATACTCTCTCTCAAATTCTATCAAGTGAATAATGACCATGTTGTGTTGTGCCTGATTTAGAGGTCACATTCAGTCACATACATTTTGGCGCCCACCGTGGGGTAGAAAAGATCAATTTCTGGCCTCATTCTTGATTGGTTTTTCAATTTTAGTGTTGGTTTCAGGCCTTGTACGGACATGTATGGCTTGGAAACCTTATAATATAGTAATTGATGGATAGAATGATGAATCCTCTTTCTCATGATTTTGATTTGGTTCATTTTAATAAATAAATGAATAAGTTATGATCATTTTGGTGAAAGTGGGTATTTGCAGATTTGAGATTCTCTGAATACAGTCAGATTGAAACATATGGTACGGACAAATTGTGAAGAATCAGGATCTCTAATAAAATTAATTGGAAAGATACATGAATTATCTTTCATTTCCATTTAGTTTGTGTCATTTTTATGCATATTTGTGAAAGTTATGGGCATTTGAGTGAAAACTAGTTTTTAACAATCGGCATTAGAGTTGCAGGCAATGATTTGCTCTTAGAAAATGATTTATGAATGGAAAAAATAAATGGCTTACATATTTGGAAACTAGATTCATTAATAGTTATTATGAAATTGGTTTGGTTTCATTTGGATTCTTTTTGAAAAAGATATGTGATTCCCTAGGCAGGGCCTGGTGTTTTAAATCTAATTTATGACAGAAAAATTGCAATCTGAAAAGGTTATTGGTTGAGGAACCAAATGGAATCATAAGACCTTGTAATTTTGGAAAATGGTAGTTCTTGATGTTGGATAAAAACTTCATTCTTTTCAGAAATTTTAATATTGTGATTTTATGGGTCAAATAAATCAATCTTTAAAGACTGTCTTGAAGACAGCAATGTTACATATCTTACGGTTTGCCATTGATTTGTCTTGATTCTATACTTTCGGATGTGTGCTAAATACTAGATTGCAGATCTTTGGACCTAAGGTGAGTTCTTAAAATCTCTAAAACATTTGGACTTTGGGATTAAAATTGAACCTCTCATGTGTTTGGCTTGAGTGTTTACATGCTTTCATAGAACACATTTTAATTGATGCTCTTAATGGGAAATGAATGAACATAGATTTTCTTTCATACAAGTTTATGTAAGTGAATGCTTGTGTTTAAACCATAAGTAATTCTTGGTTTCAAATATCAAAACATCTCATTGAGTAATCTAGGGCATGGATTCATTTCTAGTTTACATGAAGAGTTAAATGCACCACTTTGTGGACTCACTTCATGTTTACTTGGAAAGTTAAATATTCCATGATTCAAACCCTCTTGCACTTATGAGTAGTATTGATTAGTAGTCTTAGATTACTTGTGATTGATCTAGATTGCTATCTTGGGTTATTGGACTCGCTAATCCGCTGGCCCCTCATTTTTTCCCTGTGGTTGCAATCTCAGCGCCACATTAAAGGGGAAGGGTCTATAGGAAAGAAGCGTTAATTGTTCCACTAGGAAACCCTTTTGTGCTTTTTGGAACTCACTTGTTTTCTAGGTTGTGGACTCGTTTGTAGCTTGTGTGAGGTGTTAAGTGTTCCACCTTGTGGACTCACCTCATATTTTCTTTAAACGTTGAGTGTTCCACCTTTAGTGCTTTTCAATACTTTTTGATAGAGAATTACTTACTTTTCATTTTTCTAGAAGGCCTGCTTGGGGATTTCATCACCTCAAGGGATGACCTTAACTCCCATGTTCTGACGGAGTATAAATATCGGGAGGTGAATCCAAAGACACCTCTCTTGGGAATGAGTTAGATTTCACTCTTGGCTAAGCCTCAAAGAACTTTATACCTTTGAGAAGTGAAGGAGGAGATTTGGGTTACCGTCTCCCCCTGGCTGTGTGATTTCTAATTCTTCTCATCTACAGATTTGGGCCTCACGTACCTTGTGTATATCAAGGACACCCTTTAGAAAAGCCATGTATATCCTTGTAGACAACTTGCTAGGATGTTGTTGTGTTTTAAGTGCCTGCTAAAACATTCTCAAGAACATACACAAGTAGAGTCCTTAGGGAGTAGAAATACTAAGTCACTATTCATGTTCATGCGCAAGGTTGCTTTGTCCCTTGCCCATTGCTTGAAGACTGTTTTCTTGAACTCCTTGATTGCTGTCTTATGTGCTTGATCAATGACATAAATCTGATCTACCTTTTTGTCTATGATCTATTTTTCTATTTTCCTATCGTTCACCGTCAGAAACTAGTTGTCTTGAGTTAGGAATCGATCGATCTTTGCTTTGACTCATATTGTCTCTCATTAGTCTACCTTATCTCATTGTGCTCTTGTACCTTGCATTGCGATTGTCTTATCTCGGCTGTTCTAGCCATCTCTTTTTGACAATTTGTACCAAGTTCATCTTGCATCTTGGCTGTTCTAGCCATTTATCTCCTTTTCATTATCTTAGAGATAGAGTCTAGCATTATCCCGAATCTTTGCTCGTTACACCTTCGTCTATGACTGTCATGACTCGAAGTGGCAAGACTTATCCCTTTCAAAATACTGATCAAGATAGAAGCAAACCTCATAATCAAGACATAGGTCATTTTGAATCTGTTATGAAATTTGAACTTCGTGAGGGATCCTCACATTCCTCCTCATTCCAAGAGTATTACAATCCATTGTTTCAGATAGAGTCTGACTTATTATTTCAAGAATATTATAACCCGTTGTTTGAAGACCAGCAAGACTCTGAAGGGTCACTTTCTAAAATCAAACCTATTGATTCTTTTGAACCTATCAACTTTTTCACGATCTCTCAGAATACTACCAACAATATGGGAGATCCATTCCACTTCCCAAGGGGAGGTAAATTTAGTGCTAGTCATAAGCAATCTCCAAATGACCAAGGTCATAGTCAGTCTCAAAATGACAAGAGTTATGGTCAATCCCACAATATTCAATATTCGGTCAACATCCAGGACCTTTGTAATTTGAAACAACGACAAGGGGAGCCTCTCTTAACATTTCTCCAGAGATGGAGACAACTATGCACGAAGTATCCACATGAATTACCCAAGTCTGAAAAGCTTGATATCTTCTTGGACAATCTTGTCCCAAATTTTGGATACCAAGTGCGATTACAAGGTCCCCTCACTTTTGACAATATGATTAGGTGGGCTGTGCGGATAGAAGCATTTATGGTCAAGAAGGGAGAATTGACTTTGAACAACGACAACAACCAAGGACCTTCTCCCTCAAACAAGGATAAGGATAAGATTGTCAACAAAAACATAGATGTTATTAATGACAGGGTTGTTGACAATGTGATGCCAAAACCCTCAAAGTCTGTCTTTAATCTTAGCTCTAGCATGCAAATAGTCAATGCCACTGAGAAGGCTACAACAGAAGCTCAACCGCCTTCCAGATTTGCTAGAAACAAACCTTGGATCTCTCACTGTGACATGATCATTGCTCTAGGGAGCAAGGATACTCCTAAACTCAAAACTCCCTTTGTCTTGTGAGGCCCTGCACCTCCCTCTTATAACTATGCACAATCTCCAGCTTGTGCGAATGCTATCCCTCGATCTCATGCAAAGATCATTCTCCAAGGTCCCGAGCCTTCGACTTTCAGACCAAAACTATCTATGGATAAAGCCCTCACCAAGGCAAATGTCCCCAAAGATCTCAATCTCGACCAGTTTCAATCTATGGTGGGTCATTTGACCTCGCCTCATTATTTATCATTCTCTAAGGAAGATGATCACTTGCTGAGCCACCCGCATAATGCTCTCCTGCACACTGAAGTTATGACAGGCCCCAAGAGTATCCCCCACATCCTCATTAATAATAGTGCTAGCCTAAATACTTGCTCTGCTAAGATTCTTAACCAAGTGACAAATAGTTTTGTTCCCGCCAATAGAGAATCTACTGAGTTCTATGATGCCAAGCTAAAAGAAATAGAAAAGACCCTGAAGATCAAAGATATTGGCATGGGGGAATATCAGATTGAGTCTGTCTTGTCATTGACAACTCTCCCTCCATCTCCACATTCTTGCGAGGAACCTTCTGAAGACAAATTTGGTATTGGCTATCAGGGCCATGAACTTGACCAGCCTAGCTACAGCTCTCACTCACATGAAGATTCAAATGATGAAGAAGAAAAAATTCAGCCTATGACACATTAAAGATCTTTGAATGATCAAAATTCTGATTCAGACTACCAGAAAGAGTCTTATCTACCTTCTCAAGTGCTTCAAGAACATAATTTTGGTCCTCACCAGGAGGATTTTATACACTCTACTAAAAAAATTTCTACTACTGCAGCTACTACTGAATATGTCACTATCTCTAATGGCACACATACCGATTGGGAACAACTATTGGATGCTTCCCTTATCTTGGGTATTCCTCAAGGTATGCCTATTCTAGATTATTCTACCACTTCTATTATTGAACAAAATCCTACTACTACCGATTCCAATGATACACATACTGACTGGGAGAAACTATTGGATGCTTCCCTTATCTTGGGTATGCCCCAAGGTATGCCTATTTCAAATTACTCTGCTGCTCCTACTACTGAACAAGATCCTGCTATTGAAGAAACATTCCCTTTGACAGATGATAGTGATGAAGAAAATATACCTCCGACTATGTCTCTAGCTGAATGGGACTCCATATCAGATGCTACTACAGAAATACCAGTTGATGCTATGCACCTATATGCTAGTCTTAACAACTCAGAAAGAGGAGAAAGTTATGATCCTCCAGATCAAGCTATTGATGATGATCCTTTCCACCCTCTTGTGGAAATCATTCCTATGGCTCCTAGGCCATCTACTCCAAGCTATACTCCTACTGCTCCAGAAAATCATGGGTATGTAACACCCCATTCTGTTACAGCTTCATGGAATATTGGTAGATCTACAATTGAAATGGTTCCTATTCATGCACTCTTACCACCTGAAAGGGGACCTGACTCTTGGAATAGACCATCTTGGTTAGGCTCACATAATAGTCCTCCAAACTTATCTGACTCTTCTAAGATGACTCACAATCAACAACGCTCTATGGAAGATTACTTTCTTGATCTATTTGATGCATCCATGAATGATGAGGATGATATTGATATATTTTCACTTGAGCCCATCCCATTGACTTTTCTTCCCCCTTCATCTCCTAGAAAAGTGGCCCATCCACTTCCATCTCCATCTCTCCACCTAAACTAGTCATATAAGCCTTTTTCATCCACAATTCCTGAGTCTTTTGGAAGTAACTTGGATGTGCAACATAAAAATAAAAATAATAAGAATCCACTTATATCTCAAGGTCACCATGTCCCATCTAATCGATATGTGACTACAAAGAAAGGAAAGCAACAGAGGTGTTCAAAATACCGCAAAGGAGAAGACAATCAAAAGCCAGAAAATAAAATAAACAATGGATCTGAAAATCCATTCTACAGGCATTGTCATCAAAAGCACCTCAAAGTAAAGAAGAAAAAATTCAAAAGCTATGTGGATTCCAAAGGAAGGAAAAATCAAATTTTTCATTCGAGCTTCCAAAATTCTCATGCTTCCCTCCATTCCATCACCCTTGCCTCTCATACTTTACCCTCTTCACTCCATCTTGCCTTGTCCCAAAGTGCATATCAACATCTCCTCATTGCTAATGGCATGACTAAGAAAAATCTAGAATGTACTCTTCCTAAGCGTTTAGAGCATGGGAAATCTGACAAAGAGTTAAGGTGTGTCCATGAGGATATTTGTGAGTCTCACTTAAGTGATCTTTCCTTGACTATGGATCTCTTGACTGTTGGACACTACTGGTTGGATCTCTTGTTACTGCTACAACATCTGGTTCTAATTCTACAACTTCTCGGTTGCCTACTGCTATAAATACTACATTCTCAGAGATTCCTACTGAAGGAGAGAAACTCAAAGAGCCCATCAACGCTCTTCATCTAAAGAAGTTCTATAGCTGACATTCTCAATATGCTCATGTACATACTTATTGGTCCTGAAAAAATCCAAAAAATTGATATATTGCAAAATGTCCTAAAAAAATGATCATCTTAGTGAAAACCTGGCAAACAAGCGCTTTGATGTATCTATTATCTTGGTGAAAACCTGGTAAATAGGCACCTTGATAATACAAAAAAAAAATAGAAAATTTCAAAAATACAAAAAAAATAGAAAATGTGAAAAATACAAAAAAATAAAAAAAAGAGAAAAGTACAAAAAAATTGAAAAAGAGAAAAATGTGCCATTGATGAAAACCTGGTAAACAGGCGTCATGGTAGCAAAAATAGAATCTCTGCCAAGATGGTGAAAACCTGGTAAACAGGCACCTCTTGTTTTCCTGAAGTAACATCTCATCTCAGCTTCGCTTGGCTCTTAGTTTCCTACTTTAGTTTCCTTCCTTTCCTACTTTAGTTTGTTTTCTCGCTTTCCTGCTTTGGTTTGCTAGCTCATGCGCCTGTCTTTGAGTTTTCCTCGACTCTTCATGGATTGGAACTGGTCATACTTGGGGGCACCTGCCTAGTCTAGGGGGCATTGTCCTATCACTTTCAAAAACTCTTTTTGAGCATCGGTCACCAGTGGTTCTCATTGTGTCTGCCTGCTGATGCCTAGCTACTTTTGAGATTTCTCTCCTTAAGAGTCTCTTATGTATCAGTCACCAGTGGTTCCCACTGTGCCTACCTACTGATACCTAGCTTTCATTCGATCTCTCTTCTTCGGGATTTCTCCCTTACATCAGTCACTAGTGGTTCTCACTGCGTCTACCTGCTGATGTTTCGCTAGTATCTATGAGATTTCTTGCTTTGAGGATCTCTCTCATATCGGTCGCTAGTGGTTCTCATTGTGTTTTCCTGCCGATACTTCGTTAGCTTCCTGATATTTTTTTTGAGACTTTGTCTCTTGCGATGGTCACCAGTGATTCTCACTGCATCTGCCTGCTATTGCTATCTCATTGAGACTTCGAATGTTATCTTTCCGAATCGACTTCAATCCACTTGAACACGAACTTAAACTAAAACTAAAACTAAATTGTGTTCCTTTGAGGCATGTTGAACTTTGTTTTCTTTGAGTGCTTATTTGTTTGCTTTGATCTTTTCTTTGTTTTCTACTTGCTGGTTTAGTTCCAATGATCCAAGAAATCTACATAAGAGGGGTGTCTGTCTATAAGAGCCTTCATCTCGTATTGGATGGCCATGCATACCTCGACTCCTTTTATATGGATGCCTTGGTGAGGTTGGTTCTTCTCCTTGTTTGTTTTGAGTGACTTCTTTTGCTACATTTGGAATTGCTAATGCTCATCTTGCTAAGTGAACGTAGGGGTCACTGCGAGCACTCTTTGGCAAAAGAAAGATCTCTCGCGTGTTTGGTGTGTTTGTTTGCAAGAGACATTCTGGTCATTCTAGCAAATGTGCTTTGATGCTTATGTTAACTTTCTAAATTAAAAGGAATAGGTGTTCAGGTCATTCTGGCTTCTTGTGCCTTAATGCTTACACCTCATTCTGACAAATTTAAGACTTATGTCATATTCATATTCTCATGTTGGGGAGAATTGTATGGCATCTTGTGATTGTCCCGTGCTTAAATGAACTCAATGATGATAAATACGATGAGTCCAACAACTGAGTTCGGAGGATTGCATTTGTTCATCCTAGGCCTGCATTTAGACTTGCATCTTTCATTCTAGGCTTGCATTTGGAGCGCTTTCTTGTTGCTCTCTTGATTGCTTTCTTCTGGATCTTCTCATCAAAGGTTCTCATCTTTTGTCCCAGTCTCATCTTGGCTGCATCCTTTTTCGGGATCGAAATCAAAATCTGACATCTCTAAGTGGCTCAAAATCGCATTTTAAATATTGGACTCCTTCTGGATCAGATGCTTGTGCAGTCAGCCTTCTAGTGTCATCTTCCTACTAGATCCTCATCTTTGCATCATGTTCTCAAATCTTTGCTTCTTTTCATCAAGTCAACCCTAGTCAAAATTTGGTCAACCATGGTCAAACTTGGTCAACAAGACCTCTGCTTTGCTCTGATTCACTTCTACAGCTTCGTGAATCTAGTCTAATTGCTTTTGCTCTACAATCTCTTGTTGTTTATCATCCTTCTGACATGTCATCTTTCGATTTCGCTCCCGAGGGGGCAGGATGATTACATCATTTGAATCTTGTCGAATCTATTCTTGAATTAGTCTGATTTGAATCATCAGTCCTCATTGCTAGGGGCATCTTCATGCTTCACATCTTGTCATCTGGAAATCTATCTCTTAGGTATCTGAGCAATCTAACTCGAATCCTCGAGGATCACTCTTCATTCTGGAGATGGTTCTTGAAATCTTTTGGGTATTGGGGCAATCTAACCCTGATTCCTGGGAGTCAATCTTCGTTCTGGAGATGACTCTTGAAATATCTTTTAGACTGTTATCTGGGCAATCTAACCTGGGTCTCAGAGGGCTGAGCTTCGTATTGGGGCAATCTAACCCTAATTCTAGAGATAGTTCTAATCTGCATCTTCATCAATTGGTATTGGGGCAATCTAACACCGATTCCGGTTCTCTTCTAAGACCGTTGTCTTCGCAATCTAACTTGGACTACGGAAATTCTCATCATCTGTCACTTCAGACTATTCTTTGAATCAACGCGCTATTCACACATCAATTCAAAGAGGGGAAAATGTAATACCCCAAAATTGGGACCTATTTAATTTCATCAATTTTGGTGCATTATCTCGATTTTACATCACCTAAGTCCTAGTTCCCTAGGCAATTTTCTCTCTCCTACCTGACTTAATTTGACTTGATGTCAATTGCAAAGACCATAAATTGCAATAATCAAATATTAATATTAATTCCTAAAGTCCTTGACTTTAATTAGCTAAATTACCTCTATGATAAATTAATTTAATTCTAAAGTCCTAAGTGCTTTCTAATTAAATTAAATCCACCCCCTTTAGCTAATTACCCATAAAAAGGAATTAATTAATTGCTTATTATTTGAATGGACACCTTTTCTTGAATTAATAATTTGAGATATTCGAAAGGTCCTCATGTGGCATTTTCCATTCTTTTAATAAAGTAATTCATGCTTATTTGTCCCAAAAGGGATATGAAGGGTCAGGAGTTTCGAATCAAGAAACTCTTCCTCCTCCTCTTGGCTCTTCTATTTATTTGGGCTCTTTTTCTTCATTAGAGAGCAATTTTTGAGAGCATCCTTACTATAGCATTTTTTAGTCTCATATCTCATTATTTTCAAAGCTCTTTTATTGCATTATTTAGATTAATAGCTCCTTTTTTTAGTATAATTGCATTTCATACTAGATTAATTTGCTTATTTGTTCTTAGTTTAATATCATATTTGTTTCAAGTTCTTAGATTAAGTTGCATCTCATCTTTATTTTCAAGCTCTTAGATTAATTATATCCTCATTCTTAGATTAATTGCATCCTCATTCTTAGATTAAATTGCACTTCATCTTAGATTAATTTCATCTTGCTCATCTTTATTGCTTCTTGGAAATCCTCCATTGTTGAATTGGTCTCCCGGCTGTTGGCTCTCATTCCGAGAGTATTCAAACACCCCATTCACATAGGAGGCAACAGGTCACCTCACCATGGAATTTGGATTGAGTTCTTCATACTCTCTCTCAAATTCTATCAAGTGAACAATGACTATGTTGTGTTGTGCCTGATTTAGAGGTCACATTCAGTCACATACAGTAGCCACTTAGCCATCTTTTTGATGTTCCAAGTATTTTACAAAGATACAGGTATGTGGATTTATCATTCAATTGCTTGCAGTTATTGGTCAAATGCAAATATTTTGTCAAGTTGAAAGGGTAAGATATCAGTTTTGTGTTTTTGGTTTATGTTAAAAGTTGATTTGGTAAAATCCTCAAAAAGCACACTACATGTAAAATGTAAAGAAGTTGAATGTTAAATGTAAGATATATATCTCATCCATAGTAATAAAAAGAAAGGACATGAAACTTATAAAGAGATTTACCAATCCAAAAATATAAGCGAATAGGAAACATGATTGGTACCTTATGAATTGGTTTTTGAAGTGCGCAATCTTCATCAATCTCCTTAGAACAAGACCCCTCCTCACAAAAAATGCATTTAACACAAAAAACAAATCTACAAAACTAAACCAATGGCATGTTTAGAACAAAGAAATAGATTGATAATAATATGCTGAAAATTCTATTATGTTTAATACACGCAAAAGGACCAGTCCCAACAATTCTTAAACATACTTTATTTGATATGATAATAACATGCTAATTAAACTGATAAAGGTTTTATCTGCATTTAATCTACCAATTACTAATTACACAAAAAATAAATTTACAAAACCGAACCAATGGCATGTTCTTCGTATGTGATTTCTTCATCTTTCTAGCATCTGGCATCATATTCAACCGCAAATTTCAAATGCATTGCATTTTATTTGATCATGAATGCTCTCTAAAATGACTGCATTCTACTGGTGTCATGCCCTAGTCCATGCTTTATCTCCATTATTTGATGGTATTGGTGCTTGTGCTCAAGGATATCGATTCACTATTTTCAAATGTTTGGATCATTTTGGTCGTGACTGTTCCTCTAGTACACAGTCGAGAAATGTAACTGTCTAATGATTATATGTAATGTTGAATGGATTAAATGATTTATTCTTAGTAGAAGTGAGTGGAAGGAATATTTTTGGTGTTAGGTTTCATTTATTATTGAATTCAATGGTTTCCAAGATGTGTTGAGGAGTTTGCTCCTTGTTTAATGTTAACTGTTCCTGCACAATCTACTCATACAATAGTGAAATGCTATGTGATTGAAAATTTCATACAACTGGTCCTTTGGCATGTATTAAGTACAATCCAGTCACTTATTGAATGCTTTGGATACTACTGGTTTGACTGTCCATGCGTTACCAATGATTGAGATTCATTAAAGGATACAAAACCCTTCATTTTGGGGTTATTGTGTGTGGATTCAAATGTAGGTTTGATTTGGTTAATGTTTATAAGAAATTAATAAAGTATTTAAAGACAATCTTACATGTTTGGAGAGGTTTGAGAGGCACTTATCATGACTGTACCCTCACAAATAGTAGCATAGACTGGTTTTACTAAGTTTCCTTTCTTTATTTTGAGGTTTCCTTTCTCTGCCGTAGGGGTACAGTCAAAGGGTTCATTGACAAAATGATCCTTTGAATGGTTACTATGAATATGAATGATTTGATATAGCATATTGCTCATTTTACTTGAATTTTGGAATAGCTTGTGCAAGGGTGAAAGTAGTTTTGATCATTTTGGTCGTGAATGTTCCTCTACATAGTCAAAAAATGTAACTGTCTAATGATTATATGTAATGTTGAATGGATTAAATGCTTTATTCTTGGTAGAAGTGAATGGAAGGAATAGTGTTGGTGTTAGGTTTCATTTGTTATTGAATTCAATGGTTTCCAAGGTGTGTTGAGGAGTTTGCTCCTTGTTTAATGTTAACTATTCCTGCACAATCCACTCATACAACAGTGAAGTTACAAAATTGAACCAATGGCATGATTACAACAAAGAAATAGAATGATAATAATATGCTGAAAATTCTATTTTGTTTAATACATGCCAAAGGACCAGTCCCAACAATTCTTAAACATACTAGTTATCTGATATGATCAATTGTTAATAAAGGTCTAATTCTGTAGACTGCTAGCATGAAGGAAGATTTGACCTAGCCAAATCATCCTTGTACCATACAAAAAAAATGTGTGATAACTATGTCTACTCCAACCTTAATTGTTTAAGAGTTCATCATATTAGATAAAGTATGTTTAAGAATTGTTGGGAGTTCTATTAGACCTTTGTTGTAAACATGCCATTGGTTTTCAAATGTTTGGATTCATGTTTGTTGATATTACTAGCACGTTTAATGACGCCATTGTATATTAATGTCACTAAAATGACCGCATTCTATTGGTGTCATGCCCTAGCCTGTGCTTTAACTCCATTATTTGATGTTATTGGTGCTTGTGCTCAAGGATATCCATTTTTTTGAAATGTTAACTATGGTTATCAAATGGACAACCCGTGAGCTTCTAGCTAGGCATCATTTGTATTGATAGCTTAGGGCATCAAATGTATTGTATCATTGATAGTTGAGACTTTGTTAAAAGGAAATAGGAAAAAGAATGATTTTGATTTAGTTTCTCTATTTTGATCTCTAAGTGGCTTACAACCCTAGAGAAGTATATGCAGATTTACGGATGCAGTTGCAGGATACATAGCAACTGATAATTCACAAGAAATCCATGCATCCAATTTGAATAGCAATTAATACAAAGAAATAGGGTCCTCCAATGGCCCAATCATCCGGACCTTGACTGTCCCCTCAACCAGTGACCCTTCAAAACTAGGTTATCAAGCAATCAGTGAGTGATCCTTCATTCTCCTGGTCTACCCTATATCCAAACATATTGGAAATACACAATACAATGATAACAAGTCTTTCACAATCCCCCTTCCCTCAAGGAACACTATCAACCATCCCTTCCACATAGAATTTCACTATTGTATGAGTGGATTGTGTAGGAATAGTTAACATTAAACAAGGAGCAAACTCCTCAACACATCTTTGTTGTAAACATGTCATTGGTTTAGTTTTGTAAATTTGTTTTTTATGTTAAATGCATTTAAATGGAACATTAAGCATAGTAATAATATGCTTAATCTATTAGTAATTACAGATTAAATAACACCTTTATGAGTTTAGCATGTTATTATAAGATACTAAAGAAGACTTGCTATTTGTCAGAGAAATCTTCACTATCCCCCACAATGAAGACAATGAAGATTGACCTCCTGCCCCACAACAAAGAACATTGTAATAAGAATAAGATATAATATAGCGTTAGAATAAACTTTGAACAAAGACATGTAATGCTTAAGTTAATGATCTAAAAAGTTGCAAATATAGGAATTGAAAAAGAAGATAGTGCCAAGAAACATTTTCACAAATATGAAACGTGAGGAAAAGTAATAACATTAACAATGCCAAGATTCATAGCATTAAATTTCACCTACGGATGAGTTTCTGCAATGGGTTGCCCAGCATCAAAAATATGTTGAGTTGCATTTGAGCTGTAACTAAGAGTATCATGTGGAATAGACCCTAGACTTTGAAAGCGTTCTCTAGCCTGGTAATTCAAAATTCAATCTAGGCAAGCATCAGTAAGTGAAATAAATTATATACATCAACATCAACATCATCATAATCATTAGAAATAAACTTTAAAGACATATTTTGGATAGTACTATGTTTCTTGAAAGTTTTTGTGATGCTTCTAAACTTTAAAGACATATTTTATGGCTTAATGATAACATAGATTAGTGTTTTGTTTTCTAATGGAATGTTGTTGATCATTCATAGTCTTGAAGAAACTTTTGATTGTTTTGATTCTTGAGTCTTGACGTTGTTTCTCAATGTGATATAGACTGACCACAAGATGGTTCAATTGGTCCTCTCTTTCTGTTTAATCATTTGTCTTCTTCATGGTGTAAGTGTCAATATGTTATAATCCAACCAGCATGTCATACCCCCACTTCTGACAAACCTCATAGCATGCAAATCATATCCAACGACTTGGGTGATCATCATACACAAACAATGATTACCCTTAGGAAACAATGATCATTAATATTCATTAATGGAGGGCGGTGATTCCTTGGTAATAAAGGCATTGACAACATTCATCATCTTAACCAAGTCATGGGTGGTGATCCTTGAAATAGCACAATTAGTAAAAGGAAATAACAACATAACATAATTTGGAGTGAGGAAGAAGGAAAATTGGAAAATAAAATATGGAATAATCAGGTTGGAATTAGAGAAGAATTCAGAAATAAACTTGAATTAGAAAAAAGCCAATTTATCTGGTTCTTTGTTTGAGGCTAGGTTCCGGTTCTACTTTTTTTCTCCTCTGGGTTCGACTTGGGTTCCTTTGGTAGGAACTTGGGTGCTTGGGCCAATCCCAGGTGCACCTGCAATATTTTATTCATAATTTTATAGGCTAACTCATTATTATGGTAACATGGGTATGACCACACTCCATGCCTTAAATGGTACCTGACATGGAGTGTGGTTCAAATGAAGTTGAACCAAATGCTGACCGTGATGGCTATGATCATGATGAAGATGAATATGAATATTAAATCTAAAATATGGCTTGTAATTTGAATCTTCATTGTGAATGAAGAAACTATATATTCAAGTTGACTCATTCTGTGTTGTAGTATATTTGTTCCCTAGATCTACCATATTATATATGTGTAGCCTGTAAGGGACATCTTTTTCTCATCCATGTATTAGAGCTCGGTAAGAGTTCTTAGGAGAAAGACAAGATGTTAGTGGGAGATGGAGAAACCAATATCATAACACCACTTGAAGCCTTGCAATGTTGAGAGTGGGATAAAGGCTACACTTGAGACCCTATATAAGGAAAAAACTTATTGAGCTTCACTTTGTTTCAAGAATAGTTTTATATTTTGTACTAAATAGGGCCAACCACATGAAGGTGAAAGCTCATTTGGCCCCACCCCTCCCCATAACATCACTCTAAATTCCCCGTTAACATCTAAAATTCATTCATTATTTCATCCATTAATAAAATGTAACATTCATTAATTATCACACGATAACATTCATTAACATTCATTCACACATTAATAAAACTAAGTGTATATGGTTTCAGGGCCCATTCAAAACCTATTTTTACCTTAATCAAAAACATTCATTCACACATTAATAAAATGTGACATTCATTAATTATCACACGATAACATTCATTAACACATTATAAAATTTATGAACATTCAATACAACATAATTAAATTCATTGTCATATAAGGCCTCTTAGAACCTATGATGGACTCTTGAGCTATGTTATCTTTAGTCCTAGCTACTGGGTAAGGCCTAGAAGAATTATACCTATTGATCATTGAGAATAATCACCACCTTGCATTTATGTACACTACACAAATTGATCCCAGTCTCACAAAAACATTTTACACTTGTACATCTCATCAATACTGGAGGCCTAAACTAATTTTATACGATCACTAGCACATTTCGTGCATGGATGAGAAATAGTATCCAAAGTTTCTAGATAACCATTTTTTAGAAGAGGAATGAGTGGAGGCCAAAGAAGGGATAATTGTGAAGGTTTTATAGATGTAGGTTATTGAATCATCATCTCTGCACTGGTACTCAATCTGGCCTCCACTCCATATACGTCTTCTCAGAATCTAAAAACTCTCCATCATTGATTCTCGTCATTTTTTCAGCATCTCTGTGGACTGAGACCTTAAATTATTAAGCTTCTCTTTGTTTTGAGAATATTTTAACATTATCTACTTAACAAGGCCAACCATGTGAAGGTGGAAGCTCATCTGGCCCCTCCTAGGAGCCTCTTATGACCCTTTACGACATTTTAAGACCTCTAAGATGTATTCTTAGGGATCATAAATGGTTGTAAAGGGTCATAAGGGGTCCTGGGACACAATAGCTGAGAAACATAATTGTAGGCATCGTGGTCACAATTTTTTTGAGACAACGTAATTGATTTGTATACCTAGACGATGGAGAGCAACTCTTGCACCTTTGATTCCAAGTTGACTACATCTATTGCTCATGAATACAAGGTCCTCCAAAAAATGTATTCAACTTGAAATCAAGGGTGCAGAAGTTTCTCTCCATCACTTGGGTACACAACTCAATTACATTGTCTCCAAAAGATTATGACTATGATGCCTACAATTATGTTTCTCATCTATTGTGAAATCTACATTTATGTTTCTCAGTTGTCATGTTTATGTGCATGTTTTTTATGTGTTTTGGATAGTAAGTCTAATTTAATTTGTCTATGGACTAAGAACTTAAATCATGTAATGAGGATTCTTAGAACACTAGTATATGCAAATTTCATTATTTAATAATAAAAATCTTTAAAAATGTCTATACCTTCTTCTCCCATTTTCTAGTGTAATTCCTCTTTGAGTATCCCCTTTCTCCTTTGCATCCAAAATGAACTCATTCCAATCCCTCACTGGAATAAAGGGAGGATGCTCAAACTTCAGCAAGACTTCATACCACACAACATTCATAGATTATGTTCAATGTGTTATTTACATTTGTAAATCAGCATTGCGTACAAATCTATGGATGGTGCATGGTACGAAGCCACACTCAAGCTTGAAAATGATAGTCAATCCATAGTCAAGGTCAAGGAACAAATGGAATAACCAAGAACACACTATACATTAAATCATGTGATTGATAGTAGATTGGGGCTCACCTGAGCCATAAACATAAAGAATTATTCTAAAAAAAGATGTAAACCATATATATGTGCACTTGAGGCAAAGAGAAGTTACATCATATCCATATTAAAATATTAGTTACAATATGAAAATACTAAACTAACTAATTCTTGAGTTCATCTCTACATATGGTCGCAACAAAGATATGCGATTACAATACAAAGAAGGCATCGTAAAAATATAATTTCAGAATTTGCCCTAGCCTAACACATTTTGCACTCAAATCCCTCATCGCGGATAAGTGGAGATGGGCGGATAGATGCAGATGAGTTGTCATTGACCCAACTAAAGTATCCACAGCCATTATTTCCTTGCGATGCCCAGTCTACATTAGTTCTTATATTATAATGAATAGTATTTACATTAGAAACATTAAATATATACACATTAGCAACCTTTTTTCTATTTGGGCAGCACCAAAATTATCGTCCAGGGTTGTTCGGTGTCTGTGAAGTCTTCAACACACACTACCCACCACCACATTGACAAGAGTCATCGAGCCTATATATCAATAATGCACCGCACCATCGTTACTACATTTATTATTTTTATATGAAATACACCAAGGAGTACCATTAGAAATATTAACCATTTACAATAATGAAAAGTAAACCTAAATCAAATAGCTCATTTTTTTATCAATATGTGTAGTCTCTGTGTATATGAAAAATGGAAGAAATATGAAGCTAAAATAAAATAGTGAACAAAATAGTATTCCACATCGACTGAATGAAATATACCATGAAATATATATCAAATCATTCATATTCATAGTAACCATTCAAAGGATCATTTTTTCAATGAACCCTCTGACTGTACCCCTATGCCAAAGAAAGGAAACCTCAAAATAGAGAAAGGAAACTTAGTAAAACTAGTCTATGCTGCTATTTGTGAGGGTACAGTCATGATAAGTGCCTCTTAAACCTCTCCAAACATGTAAGAATGTCTTTAAATACTTTATTGATCTCTTCTAAACATTAAGACATGGACAATCAAACTAGTAGTCTCCAAAGCATTCAATAAGTGAATATGAATGTTTAAAAACTTTCCACTTAACTTCCCCAACCACTCCTAATCGATTAGAGGGATTAGTTGAGTGTTTAGACACTAAAACTTCTTAAACATACTTTATCTTATATGATGAATTGTAATATTAACAAACGTGAATCCAAACATTTGAAAATAGTGAATTGATATCCTTGAGCACAAGCACCAATAACATCAAATAATGGAGATAAAGCATGAGCTAGGGCATGACACTAGTAGAATGTGGTCATTTTAGTGAGCATTCATGATCAAATAAAATACAATGCATTTGAAATTTGTGGTCGAATATGATGCCAGAGGCTCGAAAGACGTTGCTCGTCAAAGATACCAATCAAAGATGAAGAAATCACATACCTTCTCTCGCACTCAACTTCCATGAAGGAAGATTTGCTAGCCAAATCTTCCTTGTACCACATGAATAACATGCCATTGGTTCAGTTTAGCATGTTATCATCATATCAGATAAAGTATGTTTAAGAATTGTTGGTAAGGATAGGAATAGTGGAGATTCTAGAAATATCCCTCTAACTGATTAGGAGTGGTTGGGGAAGTTGAGAGGAAAGTTTTCAAACATTCATATTCACTTATTGAATGCTTTGGAGACTACTAGTTTGACTGTCCATGCGTTACCAGTGACTGAGATTCATTAAAGGATACAAACCCTTCATTTTGGGTTATTGTGTGTGGATTCATCCACTTTAGCTAGGAAGATCAAGAAGATGGGGCAGGAGGACATTGTGGTAGAAGAAGTATTTAAAGAAGCAAAAAGAAGCAATAGAAAAATTTTTAGGAGTTTGGAACAACATTTCAAAATCCATGAATGGTATGGGTAAGGTGACCTTCATTCTTGGTCATGACTTCAATGAAACATTGGATATGGCTGATAAGAAGAAGCATCACTTGTTGATAGTGTTCCTTGAGGGAAGGGGGATTGTGAAAGACTTGTTATCATTGTATTGTGTTTTTCTAATATGTTTGGATGTAGGGCAGACCAGGAGAATGAAGGATCACTCACTGATTGCATGATAACCCAGTTTTGAAGGGTCAATGGTTGAGGGGACAGTCAAGGTCTATATGTTGATAGTAATTCATTGAGGGAAGGGGGATTTTAAAAGACTTGTTTTCATTGTATTATGTATTTCCAATATGTTTGGATGTAGGGCAGACTAGGAGAATGAAGGATCACTCATTGATTGCATGATAACCCAGTTTTGAAGGGTCACTGGTTGAGGGGACAGTCAAGGTCTAGATGTTGATAGTGTTCCTTGAGGGAAGGGGGATTGTGAAAGGCTTGTTATCATTGTATTGTGTATTTCCAATATGTTTGGATGCAGGGCAGACCAAGAGAATGAAGGATCACTCACTGATTGCATGATAACCTAGTTTTGAAGGGTCACTGGAAGAGGGGGGAATGAAGGATCATTCACTGATTGCATGATAACCCCACCAAGCATTCTTTCATTTAAGTTTCCACAATATCTCAAAATATGATCATTATTCTTTATTTTCTTCTATATGATATTCTTTCTATGGTTTTGTTATCTTAGAAATATATCAAAAACATTGCAAATGTGCATATAAAAGTAAAATATTGTCCTTCAATTGTTCGACATTGAAGCATTTCCTCTTGGGAGTATTCTCTTCATTTGTACAATATCTATCAATTATGGTTCCCATATTTCTTCAAGATCTATTTTAATCTTTATACTGCAATTTTGATTAGATTTGACCAATAGTTGATTTCATTAGTATTTTATAGCATATACTCCTAATGTGAAATGTGGAGAGAAAGAAAGAGACACACTAGGTATGAATTACATGATATACCCATCATCACTTAGCACTTAAATAATAAATTATGGACAGGGAATAACCCCCTAACTTCTAGATGTTTGTTTCATGTTGGCCTCTTATTATATGCAAAGGTAGGCCTATCTTAGGCTAACAACCACAATGTATGGGCCATAAATTATGGATCCCAAAATAGTGCACACTTGTATTAAATTAGGTTCACTATACTACAAGGAAATGGAAACCATGCAATAGTGCTTCATGGGGATGGAAGCAACCCTTCACCAAGAAGATGATTGTGTTTGCAATATTTACTAGAGGCAAAGAACATAATTTGGTTCCAGCATTTACTCCTAGAAGATAATGGCACCCACAAAACACTTTGAAAAGATAGCACTCACTATATCTTTTATCACTCTTTTAAAGCTGGGACGATAAATCTCAAAGATTGATCAATGAATTCTTGAACACAAAGAACCATTGACAGTTATGATTCATGTGTATAATAGCCAACAACCAGTTGTTCCAATCATGGTGTCTAATAATTATGTTAGAAAAAGCATCTACAAATCCCTTACACAACCATAATAGATTCAAACCATGAACCATAAGAACCTAACAATGGGACTAACAAAGATACAACCTAAACAAATCTTGATCATATTCCACCCTATTGTAAGGCCCAAGAAGTAACTCTATCTTAAAACTACACATTCCTCTAGATGAAGCTCAAAGGTCAGGTAGTTGAAGCATAGAAATACTTGAATGAATATAGGAATAATTTGATGTACAATCATTTGCTAGCTTGGTTTGTGGGTTTTCCACATAATATTTTCCCTTTAACCACATTTATAGTTTGAGAAAATTAGAAAAAATTGTTTCAGATTTATATTATCCTTTTGAACTAGCACACTGCCATCAAAATGCATAATCATTGGTCATATCAAGAAAATTCCTATTGATTAGTAGGATATCCTTATAAAAATTTGATGCATTGATTTCTTGTGAATTATCGACTGCTATGTATCCTGCAACTATGGAAGGAATAGTGTTGGTGTTAGGTTTCATTTATTATTGAATTCAATGGTTTCTAAGATGTGTTGAGGAGTTTGCTCCTTGTTTAATGTTAATTGTTCATGCACAATCCACTCATAAAATAGTGAAATGCTATGTGGAAGGGATAGTTGATAGTGTTCCTTGGGGGAAGGAGGATTGTGAAAGACTTGTTATCATTGTATTGTGTATTTCCAATATGTTTGGATGTAGGGAAGACCAGGAGAATGAAGGATCACTCACTGATTTCATGATAACCCAGTTTTGAAGGGTCACTGGTTGAGGGGACAGTCAAGATCTGGATGATTGGGCCATTGGAGGACCCTAGTTCTTTGTATTAATTGCTATTCAAATTGGATGCATGGATTTCTTATGAGTTATCAGTTGCTATGTATCCTGCAACTGCATCTATAAATCTACATATACTTCTCTAGGGTTGTAAGCCACTTAGGGATCAAAATAGAGAAACTACATAAAAATCATTCTTTGTCCTATTTCCTTTTAACAAAGTCTCAACTATCAATGATACAATACATTTGATGCCCTAAGCTATCAATACAAATGGTGCCTAGCTAGAAGCTCACGGGCTATCCATTTGATAACCACAGTCAAAATTTCAAAAAAATGGATATCCTTGAGCACAAGCACCAATAACATCAAATAATGGAGTTAAAGCATGGGATAGGGCACGACACCAGTAGAATGTGGTCATTTCAGTGACATCAATATACAATGGTGTCATTAAACATATATGCCAGTAATATCAACAAACGTGAATCTAAACATTTGAATACAGTGAATCGATATCCTTGAGCACAAGCACCAATAACATCAAATAATAGAGATAAAGCACTGGCTAGGGCACGACACTAGTAGAATGCAGTCATTTCAGAGAGCATTCATGATCAAATAAAATGAAATGCATTCGAATATGATGCCAGAGGCTCGAAAGATGAAGAAATCACATACCTTCTCCCATGCTCAGCTTTTGCTCCTTTTCTCCCACTCCTCTATCCAATCGAAATAAAAATGATGAGGTCGTTTCACTTTTTTTTTATGCACCCCGAATTTGTTAGAATTTTGATGGTTAATTAAACACCCATCAGAATACTGACATCATTGAGGCCTATTACAAAAAAAAAACACCAAATTCATAATAAAAAGTTACCCGTCGAAAACTTCTGTCAAAATTTGGCCCCAAATGTAGTAGTGACATGACCTACATTTAGTAGAAGGCTATAAGTTAATACCAAAATCAACATAAAGAACTAATAAATTGACCTTAAAATGCATACAAGATGAGAAAAAGAATTCACTAAGTAATAAATTAATAAATTACCTGGTTCAACTAGGTCAGATACATGGTCAAAATTCACCGATGCTTCCATTTGGTTCAATTGTAGTTCTCAAGGAAGTTGATATGTATATAGGGTTTGCAAAGGTCTACAAGACCATCGGTCGACCCACTCTTTTGATTCACATTCATCCCACAAAAAATGCATACATGAAGAGAAAAAGCATGCAATCTGTCTAGTATAAGTAGCTAATGATGTTGCATTTGAACTTCTAAATGAATGCATGTCACTTGATCCTGTAAGTGTACAACAATCTAAATAGTTTTCAATGTTAGATTCACGTATTAACCAAAAAAATATAGAAACCATAGACTTACCTGCATTACCTGGTCCCATCGTAGAATTACACCATTGCACAATTGTTTCTCCATCTATTAACACTGCACCACCTTCATACTTCAATTCCTCTCTGGTAAGAGCTCTTTTCACACATACTCCTACACCATCATGCTCTCCCTTTCCATGACCTTCCTTAGTGAAATTCCAAAAATGTTGCAAACCACTTCTCACATGCATCCTAGTCAACCAATAGAACATCCTTGCATTCTTGAATTGTGAGGTGCAATTGTTTGACCATATTAATTGTTGGTTGTATCTTATACCTCTTTCCCTTAAATTGTCATAGAAAACTTTAAAGCATCCTTGCACAAAATATGAGGAATGTGTATGATAATCATTGATATAGAAGTGATACTCTCTTATAACCTTTGTGTCCTCTTTTGTGCTATCATATGCATGCATGAATACTATGTGTACAAAAATTACAACTTGTGTAGAGTGGTAAGTTTATACTTCATTTTGAGGTTTTAGTGTATAGTTCCCTACAAAATCAATGATAGAGACAATAGTACCGAGGGGGAAAGTGTCCTTACACAACTTAAATTTCTCATCTAACCTCCTACCTCTATGTGTGTGACCTATGTACTCATAAACTAGTTTGTCTTGAAATATCTTCATAAAATCAGCTACACATATATCCCTTTTCACTAACTCACACCTCTTTAATTCTTTTCCATTTTTAACACCATATGCGACTGACTTGTATTTTCCAAAAGAAACTAGTTCCTTCCCAATTTTGTGTGTGTTATTGAGATGTAAGAATCTATGCAACTTTTACAAAGCACCACGTGTAGGACAAAATCCTTTCAAACACATCATCTTATAATAAATGCACACCTCATCTCGTTTAGAGAGTACACTTGTAATGAAGTCTCTTAGTGACTTAGGAGGTGCTTGTAGACCACATTTCTACAAAACATTTTTAGTGTGCAAAGTACCACATATATAGTGATAAATCTCATAATGCATGGAAAATTCAACATGAACCCTACAAAAACATGTAGTACGTGCATGATTAATCTTAACATAAAATGTTTTAGTCATCTCAAAAAATATTTGACTAATTTTAATATGAGGACAGATTTGAAGAAACCTTTTATAAAATTGTGTTTGTGTCATATCTAAATAGTGTTTTGGATGTGGCTCACGATTTCTAATTCCAATTCATCTTCTAACAACATGTCTTTGGTTGGGTGAAATCCTTGTATTTTCATGCCAATATTTCTCAATTAATGTTCTTAGTGCATCAAAAACAACCTTGTCCTTGCGCGAGAGTTTACCCGAGAATGCCCAAAGAGAATTATTGTTAGGATCCTCAATTTTCTCTATCCTATCTAAAGCATGGTGTAATTTGGTTCTACTTATCCTTAATGATTTGCTTGTTTTGCTTATTAAATGAGATTTTTTCATTTCCTTTCCCATTATGGTTGATGTGAGGACACGACAAGTAACATTAGCATCTTTAGAGTTTGATTTTGAACCAATGGATTGGTATGCATCAAAAAGATTTCTCACAATGGTTCTTTCACTATTATTTTCAGATCTTCTTAACCCCAAAATTTTCATTGTCTCTCTAAATTTTAGATTTTTACTAATTTTAACAACTAATTGGCATCTTCCACTTTGATTTAAGTTTTCAAAATAGTTATTCCAAATTCTTATAACCATTCTTCTACAAGTTTTTTCAGAAATTTTATCATGCACTGGCCTCACAATATTTTCATCAATGTCTATTAGAAACTTTGGTTTTCTATGAATTATTCTAAGTGTTAAGATTGGTGCATTCTGTGCATTAATCACATAAAATTCAAATGGTAAATCTTCTTCAATTTTATTAACATGTGCATTCATTACATCATTTTCAAATGGTCTATGTTCATCACATTCATTAGGTGGATTCATATCATGCATATGAATTGGTGTATGTTGATCATTTTTATTTGGTGCATTCATCATATCAATTTTAATTGTTGAATGCTCATCATTTTCATTAGGTGCATTAGATGATGTACCTTCATGTAATCTCCTCATACACTCCCTTTGTCTTTCCTTTGCTACCTCTTTTTGTTCAAGCGTTCCTCTCTTATTCTTTCCCATTATTGATATTGATTGTCCTACACGTAACATCATGAGGAAAATTCACAATCAAATAGCATAAAAATAACAAATGAGAATCATTTTATTATAATCTAAAGTAACCATGATAAAATAACTTAAAAAAGAATCCAAAAAATAAGAAAAATTAATCATTTCAATAAAAAATTGACAATAAAATAAATAAAACCTGACTGTTACTATCCCAGAAAATCATGTACAATAGCAGTGGGGCCTTCAAACAACTTGCACTATTGGTTTTTAGGTTGTTGGGACTCAAATATAAATAATTCCTCATAACCCGTACGAGTTATGTAAAGTAATGAAAATGTTCACAATTTCTCATAACTCGAATGGGTTATGTAAACTTATGACAATGTTCACAATTTCTCATAACCCGTATGGGTTAGAGAGAGAGAGAGAGTCATGCACGTATACATATACATACATACATACATACATACATACATACATACATACATACATACATACATATATATATATATATATATATATATATATATATATATATATATATATATATATATATATATATATATAGATCAAAAGTTATATAAAAAAATGGTAGACATATGTCTGTGATGATTGTGAAGACACTGGTAAAGAAAATTAAAGTTTACTATGCTAATGTTGTCCAAAAATATAAAACTTTATATGTTCAGAAAGCTTAGAAGACATGTGAGATGATGGTAGTAATTTAGAGATACCCACTTGATCATTTGTAAAGCTGATGATGACGAAGTCAATAAATCATGCTGAAAGAAGAAAAAATGTGTAAATGGACAAAATTGGAGTGAAAATGGTCTTGCAAGCCTTAGGTTTGTATTCCAAACCTTTTACCAAGCCATAAATTGTATGGGTTATGGTGTACAAAATAACCCGCTTGAATTTTGAAAACCAAAAATCACAATTTCATGTTCTACATAACCCGTACGGGTTATGAAGACATTAAAAAAATTGCTTGTAAATGTGTAATACAATACACATTTGTATAGATTTACATATATGATATGTTTCTATGTAAGTATATATGCATATCTATAATTATATATATATATATATATATATATAGAAACATATCATATATGTAAATCTATACAAATGTGTATTGTATTACACATTTACAAGCAATTTTTTTAATGTCTTCATAACCCGTACGGGTTATGTAGAACATGAAATTGTGATTTTTGGTTTTCAAAATTCAAGCGGGTTATTTTGTACACCATAACCCATACAATTTATGGCTTGGTAAAAGGTTTGGAATACAAACCTAAGGCTTGCAAGACCATTTTCACTCCAATTTTGTCCATTTACATATTTTTTCTTCTTTCAGCATGATTTATTGACTTCGTCATCATCAGCTTTACAAATGATCAAGTGGGTATCTCTAAATTACTACCATCATCTCACACGTCTTCTAAGCTTTCTGAAGATATAAAGTTTTATATTTTTGGACAACATTAGCATAGTAAACTTTAATTTTCTTTACCAGTGTCTTCACAATCATCACAGACATATGTCTACCATTTTTTTGTATAACTTTTGATCTACTTGACCAAATTTGAAACAAATTACATATTATTGTTCTACACTAGATTCTATATACTTCAATTTTTTTTTTGCAATTTGGATTATTTTGATGCAAGGTATGCCTAGCACATGAATAGGTACCAAATTTTCAGGATGCGGTCACTTCAAAAAATAATAAAAATAAAATATTTAATAGAAAATTATAAAAAAATACACAACTACTAGATCTCACTCTTACATATCATCCTACCAAAGGGTTTTGAAAAATACTAAATCTAACTATAGAGTTTGTGAAGCGCATGGAAACAGCTATGTTATGTTTTTCTAAAAAAAATCAGGAATAATTTTTCGTGCATGAGAAGTTTGACCCTCTTAATATTATCTATTTTTAAAAAAATTAGTAGTTTAGATACTAGATTCAGAGTAATACAATTCTTATTATTTACACAACTCCTAGTTTTGAGTGCATGACCCTCAAATCTCTCTGTGAAATTCAGGTTTCCCTAATTTCAGAAAAAAAAAAAAGGTGGCCACTTATACCCACCTTTTTGTTCACCATCTTGGTGCACTTACTCTAAAGTATGACAACCCTTCTAGGAAAGAAAGGAATTTTGATGTCACCATGATCATGGAAACTATCCATGATCCATTGAAACCCTTTTATAAACTGAGGACTTTTGATGTCACCAAGCTATTGGAAACTATCCACAATCAGTTGAATTACCTCTTTCATTGTGTTATAACCATAAGGTCCTTGAGGTGCTAAAATTATACGGATCTCCATCAAACATGAAGTAACCATTAATCTTATCTCGTCATTTGTATGTCTCAACCACTTGCACAAATTTAAGGAAGTCACTATAAGAACTAGAGATAATTACAAAATATTTGAGGATGATTACTTTATAATGATTAAACATCCTTCCAATTGGTTCAGAGTGTTGAAACATTCCTTGATGAGATTGAAAACCTAGTTCAATATCCATTTCATAGATTAAGATTGTCAACCATTTTCTTCTTTTGACGCTATTATTCAAAATTGAGAATCAAACTTTACAGTTACTCAACAGGCAAAAACAAGTTCTCTAACACCACTATAGTGAGCTACCCTTGTTGTGGATACAATATTTTTAAACTCCCTTTTCACTTTTGAATATTTTATTTTTATATGGTCAGACAATTGACATTCCTTTAATGATAAAGAAAGATTAACTTGTTGGTCTAAAATATAAATTTGTTGATAGTTTGAGGGTAATGTTTTGGTTAATTGTTTGTTTAATTGGGTTGGTGGAAAATTTATTGTTCATGCTCAATACATTAAACAAAATAGAGAAACAATATATCCACTTGGAAAATAAGAAATCAAGGTAGATTTCATAATGGAATTTTAACATCGAGTCTTTACCTTTTTATTGCAACTAGGTCTGAAAAGATGAAAATATGACCATGGAATTACAAAATTATAATGTACTCAATAACCTCCAAATATCTCTAAATAATTTTTAGAATATAGCCATGTCTAGAGATAAAGGAGCTAACAAAAACCCACACACAAGAGGAAAGAATAGATGTAAAGGAGCTAATACCCAACAAGCATAAACTTATGTTACAAAGAAGGTCACAAAAAAATTGAAGCTCACAACATAAACCCTAATGGTCAAAATGATCAACACCATTGTTACCATTCCCCAATGCCATGATAATATGAAATAAATCCTAAAACAAATATGGAAACCCTTGATTTGTAAAGGTAATACTTAGGCACAACCATGTAGTAAGCTCACACCTAGATATAATGCATTGGAAGAAATTGGCCTATAATTCCAAACCTTCACAACATAGTTTTTTATTAATTATTTTTGTATTAATTCCAAACAAGGTGTCCAATATCATCATAAAATCTACAAATTCTTCTATTAAAGAAGTCCACGCCTAGGATAAAGATACTCATAAAATGAATCACCATTATTAACTACTTATAAAATTTCTCCAAAATCCAAATACAAACTATAATCATGAATATCAAAACCATAACAAAATATTTTCAAAAACCTCACAAATTTCTCAAATTTTGATTATTGAGTCGTACTACAAAGTCTTTGTGACTTTTCCAAATATTAGCAAGGTAGATCTTTCACCATTGAAGTTAGTCTTCTTCAAAATTGATGAAGGGTGCTCCTCTTAATACCACAAACACATAATAGAAATAGAGACACAACAACAATTTGCAAGAACAAAAAATGGGCTTCTTATTATCTCCACAAGTGTGGAATTACAAATTTTAGAATTACAATATGCAAAGCCACATGGGCATTTTCCTTACAATATTCTATAAGACAAAGCCTCGAATAACTACCCAGAACTATCCTAGAAAACACTACAAACCTTCTTTATATAGGCAATTTTCCACCACCCAAGAAGGTTCCAAAATTTTAGCCATTAAGGATGACCACCATTAGAATTATTTTTTTTCATTTTTTTAACATTAGGGTCGACTCAAAATAATTACAAATTATAGTTTTAGGTAGCCCAACTTCTGGAGGCCATAACTTTTTAACCGTAGCTCTGTTTATCTATTATAACCACTTTTTAGAAATGGCGACTCCTGATCTTCAACACTTAATTAGTGCAAGATGCAGTCAACCAGGGTTCGACTGCGTTCTAGAGCTTCTAAAGCCTTCAAAATTGAGCTCAAAGATTTTGTACCCAAAAACTTTAATAACTTCACCAATAAAGATGATATGGCAATGAAACTCAACTGATAGGCTAATATGAGTAAGATGAACCTCCACCTATGAAATTAGAACATTATGAGCTCATATGACCAGCTTAGTAAAAATATTAAGTTTCCATAAATAACAACTCTACTCAAGATAGCCCTTATTGAAAAGAAACTAGAAATATTTTTGGGTGATGCAAGATTGCCCTTACACCTAGGATGCTCCTGCATCAAACACCCAGGGTAATTTGAGAAGTGACCCTGTCACATCTCAGGTGTGCAGAGGAAAACCAAGATGGTTAACCTCCTCCCTTGTCAACCATGATGAATCTTCTATAGGTTGTCCTTTCCATTTGACCAGATATTCTTGATATGTCATGTTCCTTGTGCTTCTGCTAACACCACTATCTAGTATATATCCTCAATCTCTTTGATAGCTGAAGTAGTTGCTACAATACTCCATTGTGCTTCTATGACCCCATCTTCAACACCCCATTCATGATACTGTATCAAATCTGAAATGTTAAACTTTGGTGAAATATTTAGCTCAGTAGGAAATTATACCTCATAGGCATTTCCTAAATCATGCTTCTTCAATATCTTACATGACCCAAACTTCTTCATTTTCAACTTGTTATATATACCTATTGGAAATCACTCCTTCTGCAAATGAACCATGACTTCATCCCTAACTTGAAATTCCATATGCCTCCTTTTCTCATATGCCTTAGCCTTATACTGTATATTCATCTTGGTAATGTGCTTCTTCACCTCCTCATGGATGTTCTTCAAATGTTTTGCAAAATCCTCAGCTTCAACACTACTTATCTCTCCTTTATCTATCTTCCTCAACTCTAAATCATTTCTGGGACTACTTCCATATACAATCTAGAATGCTGATCTACTAGTGCTCCTATTGACAAAATTATTGTATGCAAATTTTTCCTGTTGTAAAATCAAATCACATCTCATTGGTTTATCTCAAACCAAACATCTCAAAAAATTCCCCAAACTCATATTCACCACCTCTGTTTGTTCATCAGTCTGTGGATGATGTGATGAGATGAACTTCAAATCTATCTTTAATTTCTTCCACAATGTGCGCTAGAAATATCCAACAAACTCAGTGTCTCAATCTGAAACTATGCTCTTTGGAAAACCATGTAGTCTCACCATTTCTTTAAAAAACAATTCTGCCACATGAACAACATCATTAGTCTTCTTCTAGGGAATGAAATGTGTCATCTTTGAAAACTTGTAAACTACCACAAAAATTGAATCATGTCCCCGCTGAGTCCTTGGTAAACCAAGAACAAAGTCCATACTGATATCCTCCCTTGGCTTCTCTAGTACAAGTAATGGTTGATACAACCCTGTATTCTGCTTTGCTCCTTTTGCCATTTGACATACTCTACAACTCTATACAAACTTCTTGACATCTTGTTACAACTGTGGCCAGTAATAATTCTCACTAACCAAAGCAAGGTTTATATCTCGACCAAAATGTCCAACCAATCCTCCACTATGTTTCTCCTTAATTAGATTCTCCCTCATAGAATTTCGTGGAATGCACAGCTGACTCCCTCTGAATAGCATACCATCCTGGATGATGAAATCCAACCACTTCGTTCTGTCTAGAGTAATAGGTTTTGTGCAAGCTTTCCAAGCTTCACCAAAATTAGGATCCTCTAGATACAAACTCTTGAGTTCCTTGAACCCAACCACCTCAATTTGCATCTCTATCAGCAAATTTTTCCTTCTTCAAAGTGCATCTACAACCCTGTTAGACTTTCCACTCCTATGTTTCAAAACAAATGTGTAACTCTTCAAAAACTCAACCCATTTCAAATGCCTCTGATTCAACTTTCCTTGACTATTCAAATATTGCAAAGCTTGATGATCAGTATACAAAAAAAACTCATGAGGAAGTAGATAGTGTCTCCACTTTTTCAATGCCTGAACTATAGCATAAAATCCTTAATCATAAACATAATATTTTCTCTTGGTATCATTTAACATTTCACCAAAATAAGCAACAGGTTTACCTTCTTGGCTCAAAATAACTCCTATTGCAATACCACTAGCATCACAGTCTAGTTGAAACACCTTATTAAAATGTGAAAGTGCTAAAATAATTTGTTTTGTAACTTTTTTTTTTCAGTATTTTAAAACTCTTATATGCCCCTATAGTCCACTTAAACTCTTTGTTATCTCCTCTCATTGTTTCAATCAAGGGTCCACAAACATTGCTAAAATTTTTGTAAAAACTATCCAATCGATGAAAAGATCTTACCTTAGTAGCACTCTTTGGAGTAGGCCATTTGAGGATAGCCTTCACTTTCTCTGGGTCCATTTTTAGACTTTCTACTGAAACTAAAAATCCCACATACACTAACTCCTTCACAAAACTACACTTCTTCAAATTAATCAATAATTTCTCTTCTCTTAACTTATCAAACACCCTACGAATATGCATTATATGCTCCTTTGATGTCTTACTAAAGATCAAAATATTATCTAGGTAAATAATGAAAAACTTACATAGAAATTATTTCAAAAACTCATTCATGAGCTGCATGAAAGTGCTTGATACATTGGTTAACCCAAAAGGCACGACTAACCACTCATACAACCCTTCCTTAGTCTTGAAGGTGGTCTTCCATTCATCTCCTTCTCTAATCCAAATCTGATGATATTCACTGTTCAAATCTATCTTTGATAAATACATAGCTTCGCTCAACAGTCCATAATATCATCCATCTGCAGCAATGGAAACCTGTACTTGATTGTGATCTTGTTGATAGACCTAGAATCCATACACATCCTCCATTCTCCATTATTATTTGGTGTTAATATTATTGGTACAACTCATGGACTCAGACTCTCTCGAATCAATCCCTTCTGCAACAACTCTTGTACTTATCTACTCAACTATTCACTTTCTACTAGTGTCATTCTGTGTGTTGTCTTATTTGGAAACCTAGCTCCTAGAATCAAGTCCATTTGATGACTGATCTTCCTTACTAGTGGTAATCCATCAAGTACATTATCAGATACAATATCTTGAAACGCATTCAACAAATCTGCAACTTTTGTAGGTACATCTTCTACTTCCTCTTTACCATCTTTTGGAATTAAAGAAAAACACACATGGTCATTCCTCATACCCTCTAGAAACTTTCTTCCTTCAACAAAACTTATTCTTTCATTATTACATACCTTTTCTTCTATGTCCTTCAATGGCTTAAGCTTATGTTGCACTCCATCTTTTGTCAGGGAATAGGTATTTCCATGACCATCATGTACAACACACATATCAAATAGCCATGGCCTACCCAACAACATATGACATGCATCCATAGGTATGATATCACATAGTACCTCATCATGATATCCTCCAATCTTGAATTTTACTAGGCACTATTCATTTACCATGACCTTGTGGTCATCTTGCACCTAGGTGATCTGGTATGGATGTGGGTGTTTCTACCTCTTGAGCTTTAACTTTGTGACCAAACCAAATTATCAGTGTTTCTACTATCAATAATCACATCACAACACTTATCCTCACACTTGCACCTAGTGTGAAACAAGATCCTCCTTTGCTCAGGTTCATTCTCACCATTCAACATGACTCTTCTGTTAATTAGGGCTTCTCCTCTTTCAACTTCTTCAGAATGTGATGATTTGGCATCTTCATCCACATGTGCAACTCTATCTTATCCACATGTGCAACTCTATCTTTGGCATCTTCATTCATATGCCCTTGGCATTGTGGACATTCATATGCCCTATGACCTTCTTCTCCACAATGAAAACATGTTCCATTAAAGCCTCCTCTTCTTGGTCCTTGTCCTCTTCCTCTTCCTCTCTAATCTCTATTATTTTGATCATGGAAGTGATTTAAATTATTTTGTCTCTAATTTTGATTGCTACTAGCCTCATCCTTATTTTTATGATCTTCAATTCAACCTCCATAAGACCATTTGCTGGATCTTCCACCATGACCTCTTGCACTTTGTCTTCTTTTAAAATTCTTGTTCAACTTTTCCTCTACCTTTAGAGAAAACTGGTATGCCTCTTCAATACTATTCATTCAGACCAAATTCAACTCCTCCTAAATGCTTGGCCTCAACCCATTTAGGTAATGGAAAACTTTCTATTTTTCATCTTTTGCATGGCATGTTCTGATGAGCACTCGATAGAACTCTTCTATATACTCCTGAATAGATCTTCCTGCTTGCTTTAACCCATGCATTTTCTTCAGTAAATCAAGCTCGTAATCAACATTAATGAATTGTCGCTTCAATTTATCTACCATCTAATCACATCTTGTGATTTTCTCCTTTCCTCTTTTATTTTGCTCCAATTGAATCTCTTGCCACCAGATTTTTGAATGACCCTTTAGTCTGGCCTTCGCAAACTTGACCCTATCAGGATCCTTGATATCTTCATACTCGAAATATTCTTCTAATTTATTGATCCAGTCAATCAACTCCTCTAGGTTAAGATTTTCTAAAAATGTGGGAACTTCAATCTCAGATTTTTTCCCAATCTTAGAAATGGCCTGAAAAAGCCTTTCTTCCTCTTGGTTCAAAATTTCGCCTTCTCCTTCCTAATTAGAATTTCCTTCATCTTCACCTTCATCCTCACTTTCATCTCTTGCTACAAGATTCATCCCTCTGCAAATCTCTTCTTGTAATGCTCACACTTGTCTTTGAAGGGCTCTAACCTTAGGAGACACACCTTCAGCTCTTCCACCACGTTCCCTTCGTGGAGGTATTTTCATGCTATCTTTGAAACCCTAAACCACAGTCCTGGTACAAACTACCTCAAATTCAGTGATTCATCCACACACTTAGGAACTCCTACTCTGATACCACTTGATGAAGGGTTCTCCCCTTAATACCACAAACACATAACAAAAATAGAGACACAACAACAATTTGCAAGAACAAAAAATGGGTTTCTTATTATCTCCACAAGTGTAGAATTATAAATTTCAGAATTACAATATGCAAAGCCATGTACATGGGCATTTTCCTTACAATATTTTGTAAGACAAAGCCTCGAATAACTATCTAGAACTTCCCTATAAAACACTTCGAGCCTTCCTCATATAGGAAATTTTCCACCGCCCGAGAAGGTTCCAAAAGTTTAGCCATTAAGGCTAACCGCCCTTAGAATTTATTTTTTTCTATTTTTTTACATTAGGGTCGGCTCAAAATAATTACAAATTATATTTTTAGGTAGCCCAACTTCCGAAGGCCATAAATTTTTAACCATAGCTCCGTTTATCTATTATAACCACTTTTCAGAAATGGCGGCTCCTGATCTTCAACACTTGATTGGCGCAAGCTCTAATCATTCATAGTTCGACCACGTTCTAGGGCCTCTGAGGCCTTCAAAATTGAGCTCAAAGATTTTGTATCCAAAAACTTCAATAACTTCACCAATAAAGATGATATAGCAATGAAACTCAACTGGCAGACTGATATGACTAAGATGAACTTCCAACTGTGAAATCAGAACATTCTGAGTTCGTATGACCAACTTACTAAAAATAGTAAGTTTCCATAAATAGAAGCTCTGCACAAGATAGCCCTTATTGAAAAGAAACCAAAAATATTTTTGGGTGGTGCATGATTGCCCTTACACCCAAGATGCTCCTACATCAAAAATGGTTTTCATCCTCGGGAAGGTTGAGATGAACCAAGTCCAATCTCTAGAATGATTTTCAAGACAAGAAATAATAATCTTCAACATATCAAATGAGCTCTTAAACTTCTCATGTATAAGTCTTTTTGGGAACATTCTAAAAATTCCATTACAAATTCATTTTATTAAATTTAATAAACCTTATAACTCAAAAAAGTGGTTTATTTTAATTTTATCACATTTTCAACATTTAAAGTCAATTTCTAAATACTTAAGTGAAAGTATTACAATATTTTTTATCACCTTACAAAAACTTACTAAGGTATTAGAAATAGAGAATTGAACATACAAAACCAACTGAAGCTGACATATGATAAATTATATTAACACAAGCCCATACTATAAATAACATTGTTCTTTGAAGACCAAAGAGATCAAATCAATAAAAAACACAAAAATTTGGTTTCATGCGACCACTTATTGTAAATATAAATGTTCTTCGAGGAACAAAGAGAAAAAAACCAAAAAAACCTAGAAAGATTCATGTCATGCAAGCACTTAATATAAGTAGTGTTATCAGGGGGCCAAAGAGAATAAACCTAGAAAACCTAGAAAAGTTGGTACAATGAAAGCACTTAATATAAAGAGAAACTACTCTTGAAACCAATTGAAATTGAGAAATGAGT
Source organism: Chamaecyparis obtusa (assembly GCA_027943335.1). Lineage (NCBI taxonomy): Eukaryota > Viridiplantae > Streptophyta > Pinopsida > Cupressales > Cupressaceae > Chamaecyparis > Chamaecyparis obtusa. Next base: position 149,414 of record BSBK01000364.1, read on the forward strand.
TCAACAAGAGCATTGAAACACTTCCAACAAAACTAGACCAATTGAAAACCCTAAAACTAACCAACGCTTGCAAACTAGGATGACATTAAAATGAAGACATTAAAATTTAGGTGATTGGGAATGGTGTTCACATGACTATAAGAGTATTATACCTCATCACCAGAGATTAAAAAGTGTAATAATAGTAACATAATTACTTAACAAACATAGTATCATGGAATTCCATGACTGAGAGATATGCAAAAAGTGATTTGTCAAAAGAGATTTAGACACTTTCTAAAAATGAAATTGGTTGGTGTGAAGCCAAACTTCATGATTTTTTCCTGCATCATCCCTTCTGTTGGTGTAATTAAGGTATTTTACTTTGGTTATTTCTCACCTAGGTACTAATTACACTTTCATTAAGCTTACTTAGGGACTACATGGGAGCTTTTAAGAGCATCTCCACTTTAGGTGGTGTTATAATGTTATCACATTCCACTTTATGTGTTAACTTCACGTTTAGTGCATTTATCACTCTTTGCCTTTGTTACACATGTTGCACATACTTTATTACATATTGGAGGATGATCCACCTCTTGTAACCAAGGGGTCTCCTATGTAATATCCATTGTATTGATTTTTATCACACTCTTGGTGAGAATACACTAATTCTTATCATATTATTTCTCTCTTGTTGTATTTTTCATTGCCTCAAGATCTTGGGTGGCTACCTTCATAGTCAACTCTTACATGCTATCATAACTCATAGTATTTTTGAGAGATTTGAGTGCATATTTTGGTTTTTTTTTAAATTGGGAGGGGGTCTAGGAGGGCATCCTCTTTATGGCTTTCTATTTTTAGATAAAATTGGATCTTTTTGGTGTAAATCAGAGGTTGGCATCATATTGAGGAGGTCCAAAAACCCCAAGATTGACTTTTATTTTATCCAAATCAGACATCGGAGGCCACATTTACAACCATTTGAAGTTTGGAGGTGTGGTGGTGATTCAAATGTCATAATTATGTAGGATAATTTTAAATAGTGATATCCCATTCATTTGGATTCCTTTTCTAGAGAAATTTTTTTATTTGGGCTAGAATTTCCTATTCTACACACTGACATAGGTGGTTTTGGATTTCAGTGTCCATTTTTTTTTAGAAACTTTCATCATCTCATTTTTGCATCTTCCAAGGTGTTGTTCATGTTCATACAGACTCCTTTTAAGGTAAATTTTGTTTTGAAAGTGCACAATTTTTCTATATTTTATAGTGGAGATATCAACTTATAGTGACAGTTATCCTAAATTATTCTTTCATAATTTGGCTTAGTTTTGCAATTATAATGTATAGACCTTAGTTTGGTTTTTTATAGTGATCTAAGTCTATTATAGCCCGATTGCAACAATTGTAATCATTGAGATGGAAAGTCCAAGAAAGAAAGAAAAAAAATAAGTTTTTATTTGTATTTAACAATATTTTATAGTAATAAAATGATTTTTAAAAATATTTTATAATTTTTTTTAAAATACAAATAAATAAGCAATTTGGGTTTAAATACATTTTTTTTGTTCACCTATCCTATCTATAATGCAATGTTCTTTTAACTAGTAGCCGAGGGGGGTCAATTACACCTATGTTTCCTTGGCATTATTCCAATCTAAGGCATCTTCTCAATCTTCCTAAGAGCATTCTTGGTGGCATCATCATTATTTTCCAACTTTGCATATTTGTGATGTTGTATTCTCTTGTATGAGCTATGTACACACATTGATATAAAGTTACATCCTACTTTGCTCTTTGTCATTGATGACATAGATGATTTAATCCTTTTGTGCTTAGTATATTAAAAATTATCTTGTGAGACTTTGTGGATGGATCGAGTTGAGAATTACAAAGTACCAACTGTCATTAGCAAGTATCCAGTTGATGCTCAAGCAAGTGTCTCCATGCTTGATCCTCATCATATTGCAATGGATGGTTTATCATCAATTATTCATTGACATTGTGTTACCTCATGATTTTAATAAATCCTTGGCAACCATTCCATCTACATATTAAGATATAAAAATATATTTTGCATTTAAAGAATTAAATCATATATTTGATTCTTTAAAGAGTTAAATATTGATGCAAGGGCATTCTAGGGTACTCAGAAAATATGCATGGTGGTGTGTTGTTTTGGTTTTGTGTTACTTGGTTGCAGGTTAACCGACAATCTCGATTATTGAAGGAAGCTTGGTCGCTGAAGGAATTCGATGAAACCTCTTGTGCTTGGTGGAACTTGTACTCAACAATGTTTGTGGTGCTCAGTCGACGTGCTTGCTCGGCGATGCCTGTGTTGCTTGGTGTTTCTTGGCGTGGTCGGTTGTTTCACTGGTGCTTGGTTGTTTCTCTGGCATTTGGTAGTTCTAGTTTACCGACTGGAGTTCTGGAAGATTTGGTTGGCCGACTTGGTGCATTTATTGTTGGTAGCTTTTTTTGTATTCTCCTATGTAGATCTTGAGGCTAACATGGAGAATTAAATATTTGTAAGGCTATTTATGAGTCGATTGTTGTTGCATTTAATATTTGTTTGTAATAGGAGCCAACTTGGCTTAGGAGTTAATTGTTTCTTCCATCTGACTTGTGGCTAAAGATTAGTATTTAAGGAGTGTTTGGGTAGTTGTTTAGGGCAGTGAAAGTTAGTAAGTCAGTGATTAGATCTAGATCCTGCGAGATCTTGAAGATTAGATTGTTTATCTGATAGTTTGTAATAGCAGAGCTAGTGGTTTTCATGCTTGGAGACAAGGAGATTGCTTGGAGGCTTGTGAACTCAAGTTCAGATCTGCCTTAGGGTTTCCATCAGTTGCTGATTTGTTTCAGAGCTGGACTAGCTGAGAGATTGCAGAAATACTTTTGATTGTATTTGGCCCTAACCCGGAAGGCCTTACAGTAGGGCATGTTAATGAAAATCTAGTTGAAAACATTGTCTTGTTGTGTTATTCCGCATTGTGATGTTTGGTTGCTTGTTAGGACTGTCTTTAATTGGATCCTCCTTACCTGTCATGCGTCAAATATTGTTATATTTTGCAAAATAATTAAATAATAAGATATGTGGGGTGAAACAAAGTTTTTACATTTATCTTTCATATAATTAATTCTTTCAATAATTAAATATCATTGTAATGTGAAAAAATGAATATTGCACTCAACCATGTAATTTTCCGTGAAAGTGAAAAGGAGTTATAAGGGAAGAAATTAAAGTTGGGAGAAAAACTATGGAAATGAAATGTAAATGAAGTTTGGTGGAAGGAAGTTACAAGTAGTTGTGAACTACTTGGGTGGAAATCCTTTAAAAAAGAAAAATTTGTTTGTAAAAAGGGGTTCTTCTTTTTGAGGGAAGCAGTATTTTTCAAGAAAGGGGAAAATATTTCATTTCAAAAAATTGTAACAGATAAGTGAAGGAGAGAAATTATATTTTATTTTTACAAACTTGTTTATGCTGCTAGAAAAAAATGATCAGCTGGTCATTCTATTTATATATTTGAAATGAGGGGAAGCACATTTTTAAATCTATTGGTTTGAATTTATTTTTCTCTAATTCGTTGGTCATTCCAATCATAGTTGAGATATTGTCTTGTTCCTATTTATCAAGGGTTTGTGTGTGCTATGAAATTCATCAGTTTTGTGCATCCAAATGTGCAAAATGAATATTAAATCTCCATTTTGTTTCTCTGTAAATGGGAAGGTTGATTGTATGGCATGTGTGCCATATATTTTATTTTATTTCAAGTTATTTAAATAGATAAACATTTTTTTCAAATGTTAGTGTGCCTTATGTGCCTTTTGGTTAAAGGCATAACCTATATTTTCTCAAAAATTTAGAGGTACCTCCCTAAGATGCAGGTTGGCCACTCTATTGAAGATGCATATGAAAAAGTCTTTGAGAGATATCCAAAATTATTAAAAGATTGGATTCCTATAAGAGATGAGGATAAATTGGATATCTCTCTTTGTTCTGTTATTTAGAGAGAATCCAATCATTAAAGTTACAGGAGATTCACTAAAAGAATTAGGATTTCTAAAATCCTTCTATGATGTTATCCCCATCCGAAAGAGATCTACTGTGCAAGAACTAAAAAATGAAGAGCGAGCATGTAAGAAAGAGGAACCTGGAAGAATGGAATTTGTGCAATAAAACGATCTTGAAGGGAAATTAGATGACTATCAAGAGGAAGAAAAAGATTTGTATATTTTTTAGCCTGCTGAAATTCTCTTTGCTGAAGTTCTCTTTTCCACATCACCTTTGGATGAATCAATGCAAAAATCTACATTAAAGGAGCCTCATAAGCAGTCACACAATCAAGGTACAAAAAAACTCATGACTTTCTCTGTGAGAAATGAAGTGGGTATATAAATAATGTTGAGGAAAATTTTGAACCTGTATTTATTTTTCCACCTATCTCCCATGCACCTCCCATAAATGAGATGAATATTATGATACCATGTTTACCTCATTGCAAAATCTGTCTCCATTTTGCCAAAAGCTAATTCGAAGAGGTTCATATTTTTATCAGCCTATAAATGGTCACATTTAGCCCTTTTTTTTTCTTCCCCTTTTCATTGTAAATAACCATTTCCATTTTGCAATTTTGGCTTGTCTCTTTTTATTTACTCTGTTTGGTGTATTTTTGTTTTCAATAAGGTGTCATTAGCTTTGCAGTTTTCCCCATCCTAAATTTTTTCTTGAAATAAAATCCCCCCTTAAATGATTTGTAACATCTTGTACCTAACCTGTTTAACGGTCCAAAGTTGCCAATTTCAAACCCTTGTTAAAAATTTACTCATATTTCTGGGAGCCTCATGCAGAAATATAATGATATCATAGCGAAAAGCACTCGGTGACATGTGGAGGCTCAAACAAGAATGAAAGTTGATTTAATACATGGGCATTAACACTTGGGTTGAAGGAAAGTCTAGAAAAATTCATTGCATCAAACAAAGCAATTTTTTTTCTCATTAAGGGAACAAAATATTTTCCACAATCCGACTCTTCAAATATTGTTGTGCAGGCTTTGGAGTTTTCTGTAAGATTTATGGTTGATGGGCTTTATAGAGAAGTTACATCCATCTGTCAGGATCGATAAAATATGCATACTCTTTGTTAATTCTAATATTTGTGAGGTCTTATTAAATGTTTGGGACATATAATAGTTTGACTTCCCTAAAAGATTAACGCACGGTGACAAATATTTGATGCTAAACTATGGTTTGAAATCAATATTTAAAATATGGATTTTTCCATTGGCCAAGACATTTGTGGCCCTTCTATAGTGGGCTAGAATTTCTCTATAGTTAAAAAAGGTGCACTTTCCAAAAACTGCATATAGCATAAGTCCGCTAAAATATAGTCATGTCAATGCCATCAGATATAGGCACAGCTTGATCAAAACCTCCATTTGCGTGCACATAGGAAGGAAGGATGTGTGCAAAGTTTATTGAATCTGTTCTACATCTTCCTGTTGCATTTGCTAGTAATTAAGCCGGTAGGCTTTCTCCTAGGGAGATGCCCACCGACTTTTTAAGACTATTCGACAGTCTTACGTCGCAGAACAGAAAAGCGGTGGGGGAAGTTTGATGTTTGAGAGCAGTTTAAAATGGTGGTATCAGAATTTCTAAGATCACAACAAGAAATATAGCATGTCACCTATAGCTTTTTATCCCTTCGATTGGATGCGAACAGGTCTGGAATTTGATGTCCACCCCTACCTGTGACCGTTTGATATTTTAATGTCTTTCATTTTACATTTTAAGAAAAATTTTGCAAAAAGATTCTTGTGTTTTATTTGGAAAGATTTTAAGTGAATAATAATATACAAATAGAAACTTCCATTTGTGATAAAAAGGTATATAAAGTTAAAAAATAATTATATGTGCAAAAAACTCAATAAATTAAACAAGTTTCTAAATTCATATATTTTATTTTAAATGAATTCTAAATTAATATAAATATATAATAAATAATATAAAAACATAAAATAAGATTTTAAATCATATATTTTATTTTAAAAACATTCTAAATTAATATGAATATATAATAATCAAAATAGAAATATAACAAATTTTGACAGTTTATTAATAAATTTAAGTGTCATATTTACGATTTTATAAATTTAAGTGTCATCAAATTCAAAGCCTTGATGCGAATCCATAGCTATTTTCGGTAAAAAATGAATTCAATGGCGGAAAGAAAAGATTTTTCTGATGTAAGAGGAAACTTATGTTATGAAAAAGTTCTTTCTATTTTTTTATCTATATCTTGACTGACGTGAAAAATGATATGGTGTATTCACATGACATGGTTATGGTCTAGTTTTGATTCTTTTTATGGGGAAAGTTGGGGGATGTTATGAGTGCTTCTTTATTTTAGTGATTTGTGAGCTTTTTAGTATTTGTCGATAGGCTAAGCAAGTACTATTGTAATAACTTTTTGCATTTGTTAGTTTAACTAGTGATTAAATCAATTTGTATGGATCAATTAGAAATTAAGATATTTGCTATTTTGTTATATATTTCATATTTTATATAGTTAAACTGATTTTTTTAAAGTTTCTAATATGTAAAAATTATTTATTCGCGGTTTGATTGGCTCAATCATTTGAGCCCTTATACACGAAATTTCTGGAATTGGAATTGCTCTTCCATATTGCTTTATTGTAGGCAAAAAATTGTTAAGATTAGAAACATAATAAAAAATGAAAAACTAAATGACATTGTGTAATTTTAATTGTATTACAAATTATTTAATATATTATATTTTGTTTATTAATATTATTATTATATAAATATAACTATTAAAACATCTTAATATTGTACACCATATTTATTATTATATCATTAAGTATTCAACATATAACAAATAAATTATCACTATTATATATTCCTTTTTTCAAATGTATATTAACAAAATTTTAAAGAAAAGAAAATAACGTATTTATCTACACAACAGTTTATTTATAATTTTTACAATTATGACTATAGAAATAAAATTATGATAAACAAATATATTTTAAAAAAATCTAAGAATAAAATGAAATTTTTTTTTAAAGATATATTTAATTAATTTAAGGTAAGATTTAAATTGTTAAGATTAGAAACTTAATAAAAAATGAAAAACTAAATGACACTTACAAATTATTTAATACATTATATTATGTTTATTAATATTATTATTATATAAATATAACTATTAAAACATTACACCATATTTATTATTATATCATTAAGTATTCAACATATAACACTATTATATATTTCTTTTTTCAAATATATATTAACAAAATTTTAAAGAAAAGAAAATAACTTATTTATCTACACAACAATTTATTTATAACCTATATTCTTTATTTTTTAAAAATATTATTTAAAATATAAATATAAATTATACTTAATTACAAAACTAGAGGCCCAAGTACTAGCCACTACGTGGCACTTGTTTAATAATGTATGGATTTGTGATGTTTTGCAGCTTTTGCTTGGTGAACGTTGTGGAAATGAAAGGGTTGATTGATTGGATGGGTTTTAATGTTGGGCATGTTTTCATGAGGATTGGATGAGATACTTTTTATTGCTTAACTTTAGATTTCCCTTTCCTTTTTCTTTTTGTTGTTGGCTATGACTTTGATTCTTTAACATTGTTGCATAAATGAATTATTACATTTAAAATATTAAAAAAAATCAATATATTTCTCCTCTATTTCTATGTTAAATACAAATAATCAAATAATATTTTAATTATGAAATAATCTTATTATTTATTTTTTAAATATTTTTGTTGGGATGTAATTTGATTGGCAAGAACTTTTTGTGATAAATCATGAGGTGTATATTTGTGAATGTAATGAATTAGGCTTTAAGCTCGAAGTAATCAATATTAAAATTCTATATGTACAAATCTTAATCAAACATATTATAAATCTAACAAATTTTAAATTTAAACCAATCAACCCTTAATCAAACACATTGTGAATGATAGCATGTTCGAGGATGTCCATTTCTATTTTATTAAGTATGCTTAAAAATCAACTTGTGATTATAAATCATTTTTGAACAATTTTGTCTGAATAGAACAATTTGCATATAATTAAATTTGTAAGTTAAAAGAAAAAATTATCAACATATTTATATTTGCAGTAATACTTTTATAGATAATTATTTTATGTTAATATTTGCAATATTTGAATTGTCTTCCTATTTTTTAATTTTTTATGAATAATAATTAAATTTATCTTGTAGGGCCCTATAAAATAGTAGGGTGCAGTGAACTATTTTGATCGAGTATCTAATAAAAAAAGTGAGTGATGTAAGCATGAGAGAGAGAGAGAGAGAGATCTATGTTTTGATCCAATATTTGATAAAAATAAGTGGTAAATGATGTAAGCATGGTCAGGGAATAAGATGAAACATTTTTCCTAGGAGAGTATTAAATCATGTTTGTTTGTCAATTTTATTGTGTGTGTGTGTGTGTGTGTGTGTGTGTGTGTGAGAGAGAGAGAGAGAGAGAGAGAGAGAGAGAGAGAGAGAGAGAGAGAGAGATGATTTGATGCAATATCTAATAAAAACACATGGTAAGTGATGTAAGAATAGTCAGGGAATAAGATGCAATATTGTTCCTAGGAGAGTATTTAATGTAGTTGTCAACTAGTCTCGGCTCATATTCATCGTGTTTGTTTCTCAATTTTATGGTAAGATGATGTTGTGTGTGTGTGTGTGTGTGAGAGAGAGAGAGAGAGAGAGAGAGAGAGAGTGGGGGGGAGATGATGAGAGAGAGCCAATTTTGAATTCTTGATTTCATAAAGCTAGGTTATCGATGAAAATGAAGATGGAGAGAAAATGATAGAGGGATATTTAGAGGGGGTGAGGAGGAGAGATGAAAATAGATAAAGAGAGGTAGAAGTATAGGTAAAGATAAAGAGATATAGAGATCAAGAAGAAGAGATGGAGAGGTAGTGGATAGATAGATAGATAGAGTAAATCATTGACAAAAATATTTCTTGGCCACCATTCTTGCCCTATACACACAACTATTTTTAATTCATAATATTTTTATTATATACATCCACTTTTTGTTGTCATCGGGCTTTTGGTTGACAAGAATCCATTAAATAAAATCTATAATTCAGTGTTCTGGATGATCATATAGAGTATATAATTTTGAGTTGAATAATTTTGAATTTGATCTAATTTGGCATTTTGGCTATAATTGATACTCAACATTTTCACTATTAATATCATAAAATAATATTTAGCATTCAAATATAAAATTATAATAATTTGATATACAAGTCGATAAAAAATTAATCAAAACCACTTCAACTGAAATAATAATTAACAAATTTCAATCCTTAAACAAATTATATACAAACAAGACATTAAACATTAGAATATACTTTTATAGAAGTACCAAAAAAAAAAAGTGAAACAAGAGTTAAAGATAGAGACTTCTTTACCTAGAAATGTTGTACATGTTTACTTCTTTCTTTCTTTTTTTCTTAAAGTCTAGCATTAGCTTCCATGGTCTTACCAATAAAACATATTGGATTTGATTTTTCTTTTTTTCTAAGCATTTAGTGGGCATATCCCATAAAAAATATTTTTTCTTCTCTTTTTATTTTTAAAGTATTTGATGGATTGCACACAAATGGCTAAAATTGATTAATATTCATTAATTGTGTTAGTCAAGTTTAGTAATTTTATGAACATATAGAGTTTATTGTTAAGATAGAAAAGTGGTTATTAATTAAGTAAGGATAATAGTTGATTAAATTTCTTTGTTAAATAATAATTTTAATTAACATCATTTCTCTTTGTGATGAATGGGTAATTAATAATAGTTAAAAATTTAACTCTCCACGTAGTTAAAAATAGTAAAGTGTAATGCCTAAATTGTTTAAAGAGTATGGTATACAATTTGATTTTTAATAAAGACTTAGAATTATTTATTAACTTTTAAATCTTTCTTGTTGCGGAAGTCATCTAATGACTTGACTCTAGATACTTTAGGGAAACATCAAGTGAAATATTGTCATTTTCTTTTCCTTCCATCTTGACACTTAATGCAACCCTTTCTCAATACATGTTTCTGGAACCACCTCCTCCCACCCACAACTAGAATTCCCTAATTGAATATCAGTCTCTAATTGAAAATCAGTGTTTTTGGAACAGATTGAAAGTTAGCTAAAACAAACTTATTTTTGTTGTCTATAAGCTACTTTCATTACAATTACCGCAAGACATTACATGTGTGCGGTCTTTTTTTACTATGTTTAAGAAAACTTAGTGTTATAGCATGTGGTCTCTTTTTTGGTAAACTTGAAAAAACTCAATGTTTAAGAACATGATATCACAAAAATGTGTGGTCTCTTTCCTACTATGGTTTAAAATAACTCTTCTTTGTCAAAAGAATATCATAAAAATAACAGTAATTCTAGTTTTCTTTGGTAGCACATGATTCAAAGTTAGTTACCTGAAAAACCTATTTTTACTAATAGTAGTACATTTTATTTGGTAGCATAGGATTGAAAGTTTGGTTGAAAAGCCTATTTTTATTGATATTAAGCTATTTCTTTCATAATTATTATTAAATCATTTGTATTCTAATTTTATAATACATGTATATTTTTTGATAAAGTTTTTTCTCCCCTTAAATCTCAATTTTAATGAGAAATATATAGTTTTAATATAAATTATTTTCCAAAAATCCTAAGTAAATAAAGTGTGTGTTTTAGTTGCTTCCATGGATTCATAGTTGTGTTTATGGTAGTTGTGTGGGGGGAGTTTTGAAATATGTGATTTGATAAATTAAATAAAGTGTGGTTTTTGGTTGTTTCCATGGATTCATAGATGTGTTTATGGTAGTTGCACAAGGGGGTGGGTCTTGATCAAGAACTTTAGCTATTCCATGAGATAGCAGAGAGAAAAATCAGAATTCACTGACCTTAAAATCATGGGATATCTTCCTCAGCCTGAAACAACCACCAATAAAGAAGACAAGAAATATCAATTAAGTTCCCTAATGGATGGAAAGAGTGGGATGGAATATCTCCATTTAGTTTGATTCTAGGACTATTAAAAACCTCCAAAACTACATCATGCTTTCAACTATAATTATTTTTGGAATAATCATAATTGACCATAGGACTTGCAAAAACACATTTTTTCCTAGGATTTTCCTCATTCGAGCACCTACAATGAAGTGAGTTGAGATGAACATTATTCAAATATCCTTAAAACTCAAATCATGTTTAAAATATTCTTAGTAGAAAATGGGCGTAATTTTTGCACATATAGAACAATAAAGATGAAATTATCCTAATGAATGTTTTATTGTATACAAAAAAAATTATGAGAAAATTTTCCACATCAACAATACAGTGATATCATTTAACATATATAACACTATCGGCATAACCCTTGCACCCTTCAAAGGTGCAAGTGCTAGTTTATAAAGGCTCTCACCAAATTCATGCACTTATTGTTTTTGCATTTCCAAAGATCACATTTGTGAAGATTGTTGCAATACACAAGGTTCTCTATTCCTAGGGGTGGGGGTGCTCGAGATCATGATGATTATCATCGACGTTGAGTTATATAATGGTATGTTGGTTGATGGAGCAGTTTTGATGAAGGAATCAATGTACTTATATGTGTTCAACATCTAATAACCACTAGCTATTTGAGATATGTTATATTATCTACCATTGTATTCAATCTAAATCTGATGAGAATATTGTCCACTATTATCTCTCACAATCCTAGAGACCGGATCATATCTATCCACAATGGACAACATTAAATCTATATCTAGGAAAATAGTTGGCACCATTAATTTCCCCAAGTCATATTGCCATGCATTTTACCCTAGGTTTGTAAGGTTTGTCTGCCCATACCACTGTCTAAATAAATCTAAACCCTTTCGCTGGTATAGGGGCATCTGAAATAAAACCATATTTTTCATACAATCCCTCATCAATCTTCCGACCTTAATCAATTTTGTCCCATCATACCTATCAATGGACGATGGTTTCAATTGATCCAGAAAATCATCAAAAATATGCCTCTTCAAATAGTCTCTTTGTCCTAAATGTCCCCTTGGTAGAGGCATGGTGAATTCTAAGGTTTTTCAGAAATAATTAAAATTTAACAAACTAGGGCTCCTGACCTACGAACTTCGATTCAAAAACACATCCTACCCCAATTTTGTGAATTCACCCAACTATAACACCTTTTGAACCATAGGAACACAATTCTCCATGGAAAACATGAAAGAAAACATTCAAGAATCACAAAACAAGAACTAGGAGAAAACCCCCACCTATGAATTTTTCGCTTGATTCTGTGTGTGTGAATTTTGTACCTAGCTGTAGACACAACACTTCAGTAAAACATTAGAGGTTAGCAAAAAACCCAAAATCTTGCAAGTAATTGAAACTATGCTAACCAGGCGATTTACTGCCTTCTAGTAGGTGCGAGTATGATGTTCTCAGATTGAAATCAAGATCAGTGACAATGCAACACCTAAACAAAGGATTTAAAATGATGAAAGCAATGAAATATGAATGCAAATTAATCTTTCTTTTTTTTTGTATTTTAGATGCAATAGGATGAAAAACTGTATGAATCTAAGCTAGAATGTATGAAATTGATATATAAAAGTATCTAACAATGATGTGTTAAATGATATGAAAAACTATGAAAATTATGAATGATCTCACAAATTCACCTATAATAAGTGCTTGATTCTTCAGATGTCAATTCGCTAGAGTAATTGTGCAAATTCGAGAGATGATTGAGATTGAAAGCTTGAGAGATTTGATGCAAATTTTGAGGTCTTTATTGTGAAGAGCTGAGCTTTGATTTTATAGAAATCCAGGGCTTGAGGATGCATTAAGAAAAGCCATAAATCACTCTTGATAAACTCAGGTTGATTTTTGAGTTAACAAGAAATTAAGAATATTTAATTCATAAAATCATGCAAAAGCAGTTTTTATCTCAAAATAGAGCTTTAGTTTTCTTTTGTTTTTTTTCAACTCATCATCAGATGCTGAGTTTCAATTTTAAAATTGATTGTTAATTTCTAGTTGCCTGCTTTTTTTATTGTGCATGATTTAATATGAATTAATTTAATAAATAAAGTGATTTATTCTCCACTTAACTGATTTTGAATTAAAACAATTGATTTATGGGTTAATCAATTATTAAATCAAACTTTATTCCAATTAAATCATTAAATTTGACAACTTTGATTTTAAATCAATTAAATAAATATTCAATTGATTGTTTGTAGGAATTTTGATTTATTGTCAAAATAAAAATAATATTAATTATAAATAAATGCAATTAAATCTAATTAAATAATTAAGTGGTAGAATTAAATTAATTAATTAAATATTCATCATATTCAATTAATCAACTTTAGGATAAATAAGATTTATCACCAAATAATATTTAATTAAAGATCATTAGATAAATTAGGAATATTTAGGAAATATTCCCTAATGTAGAATTAAGATAAAATCAATTAAGATTTCGATGTGAAGATGTGCCTTAGGTTAGGACTTTTGTATCAATTTTTTTCGATTTGAAGATGTAGGAGGTTAATGAACCTATAGCCCATTTTTGGGGTATTACATTTTGCCCCTCTTTGAATCACTATGCAAAGCGTAGTGGTTCAAAGAATAGTCTATGTATGATAAAGATGTTGAGATTGATTCGAAAGATGAACCGATTCTGAGATAGAAACTAATTGAAAGATTGGAAAAAGATGTCGACCTGGGTCCAGGATGACCAGGAATCGAGATGATGCTAGCTATATTAGCAATGAACCGGTGATTATAAAAAGTGCCAAAAACACTTGATTCTGAACCTTATGATTGCGAAGAAGTGAGTGACCGATTCCAGACCTAAATGTCCTTGTATGAATCATATTGGTATCACATCCTAAACCCATCAGTTACGAAGAACCAAGGAAATAACACGAATGAACCGATGGTTACGAAAAGCTAATACAATTTACAAGATAGATTTAGGATACCATATTGATATGGATCTCAATGAATCTGATATGCCCCAAGAAATGAAAGATTTGCCCCAAGCGATGAGGACTTTTGATGAATCAGCAACTAGACGTGGTTGTTGTCTTGATTACTAAGGAAAGATTTGATTTTTAGATTTTGATTTACAGACTTGAATGATGTGCAATACCATGCCCCCTTCGGGATTAAAATTGAAATCTAACAAGAAAAGTCAGCGTTATAGTTTAGAAGCATGTTAATTGATTTGAGAAATGGTTATTCACATTCGAGAATACGTTCTGCATCGTTTAGAGGTCCTGTAGACCAAGTTTGACTAGGTTAAACCATGAGTTGACCATAGTTGACCAAGTTGAAATTTTGATAGTTTGATCTAAGATAATCAGTTAAGTTGAATATTCAATTTCTGTGATGATTGAAGGTCGATTATGCAAGTAGTTAATAATATGAATGATCTCAAATTTTGATTTTGATCCCAAAAAAGGATTCTACTTGTTTCATTGGAGGAACCTTCATGTGAGATTCAGCTCTTGTGATATATTTTTAACATTTTTGAAGAATCGTTTAAGCATTTAAGTTTAATTCAATAATTTGTGAGATCATGCAATCATGCAAAGTGCAAAATGAAATGCAGAATAAAATGCAAACCTAGGACCTAGGACCTAGTCACTGATCATGTGTCGATTTGTTATCATCATTGAACTTTTAGGTAATCGGATAAATCAATACAATGCCCACTAGTTATGAAACTATAGACATATGAATATCAATTTGTATATGCAAGAATCAATACAACACCCACTAATTAGGCAACCATGGACATATGAATATTGATTTGTATTTTTGGAATGTCGGATTAGATATAAGCACCAAGGCACAAAAGCCAGGATGACCTGAATATCCTATCCATTTTGATATAGCAATTTGTATAAGCATCAAAACACAAATGTTGTGATGACCTAAATATGCCTTGCATTACAAACACATCAAGCAGTCAAGAGATCATTCTAAATCCAATGCGAATTACGCATAGTGACCCTTTATCATTCACATCCTTAGGGAACATCGTGTTTCATAGTAGGAGAAAGAACTCACTCTAAAAGACAATAGTTAGATCAAACTTCTTTGAATATTTTAGGTATCAATGGTTGAGGTACTCATGGCCATTCAATTTGAGATAGAGGCTTTTACAGACGAACACCATTTCAATCCAGAATTTCCAAAGTTGTTATATTTTCACATACAAGTAAAAGACAAAGAAAAGATTATGCCCCCAGTCATCACTCTCTAAATCCTATAAAGGACATCATTGAAGAGCTTGAAAGGAAACAATATGCAAAAAAACTCAATGTAAATCAGTAAGCATACAAGGAGATAAAAGCCTGTAAAAAGCATAGATTGTTTTCAATTTGTGTTTGATCGTGTTGTTGTAGATGCAAAATCCTTTCTAGAGAGGAGACTGACTAACTGACTCAGAGGAAGCTTCAAAGGACTCTGACTAGATATGACTCATCTAAGATGTATTGGAGGCCATAGGATATGACATTGATTGCCCCAAGTTTGAATATTGATAGGATATAGATGCTTTAGCTGATTGGTGTACAGACTGACTTATTGAAAATAGAAATGCGGGAACAAACCAAGAGATATGTACAAACTAAAGCAAGACTGAAAGATGGGAAAGACCAAGATTGCACTGATAGATGGAGCGTTTTGAAACAAGTGGCACCCGTTTGTCTGGTTTTCACCATCTTGGCAGAGATTCTATTTTTGCTACCAAGGTGCCTGTTTCCAAGTTTTCACCAAGGCACTTTTTCTTTTTCTCATTTTTTTGTATTTTTATTTTTTTAATTTTTTTGTACTTTTGATATTTTTCACTTTTTTTGTGAATCATCAAGGTGCCCATTGCTAGGTTTTCACCAAGATGTTCATTTTTTCAGGACTTTTTCCAATTTTAAAGATTTTTTTTCAAGACATTTTACCATAGACTGAATGCCTTAGGCATAGAATTTCTTCAGATGGAGAACATTGATTGGTTCTCAGAGTTGTTCTCCTTCATTCATTGAGATTTGATAGGCACTAGAGCCAAAAGTAGCAGTGATAACAAAGGGACCCAGCCAGTTGGGTTCAAACTTCCCCTTACGTTCTCTATGTGATTGATTTTTAGGATTCTCTCTCAAGACTAGATCACCAACCTGAAATTCTTTGTGTCTGACTTTCTTGTTGTAACCTCTAGACATTCTCTTCGGATATACTTTGAGATGATCATACGTTTCTTGTCTGTGCTCATCTAGTAGTTCAAGTTCTTACAACCTAGACACTTTGTAGCCATCATCAGTTACAGGACCATGCATTATAATTCTTAGTGATGAGATTTAAACCTCAACAGGCAATACCAATCAGTATGTACAAAGGATGCCCCTAGATAGAATGGGCATCAAACTCCCAAGAAAGATCACAACATGTAGTCCCAATGTCTAGCAAGGTGGAGAACAAGAGGGATTAGCAAGCTAGTGGAAGAGATGGAAGACAAGAGAATGAAGGAGAATGAAGGGAAAACTCCTCAAGGGTACCCAAGCTAGGGAAAAATTGTCATGTAAAGCACATTTAGACAAGCAATGAAAGATCAGCATAGGATAAGTCACAAAAGCATAATGCCAAAGAAGGAAAGGATGTAGTCCAAAGGAGTAGACATGTCAAGAGGTTTCAAAGCATCGTGTTCTACTCTTTTTTTATTAGATCAAGACCAAAGGGGAAAAGAATAGCAAAAGGCTAGAATGAATGGAGGAAAATAAATATGAAGGCTAAATAGGAAGGGAATGAAAGCAAGATCATCATAGGATAGCTCACAAGATAGCCAAATGTTCATGTATAGATCAACATTGTCAAGATCAAAGAGAGAAGACAGAATGGATGAAATATCTAGAAGAACTACGCATGATGCCTGATTGCCAGGTTTTCATCAAGGTACTTATCCAAGGTGCCAAAAGGGAGTGGTTTTCACCATAGGATGAATTTATTTCTCTTTACTTTTTCTACCAAGGTGCCTATTTCCAAGTTTTCACCAAGGCACATTTTCAAAAAATAAATTCATTTTTTGTAAAAAAAAAAAATTTGTAAGAAGGCAAGCTTTTTAGATAATGGTCCTTGAAAGGATAAACCATGATATGCCAAGGGTTCAAAATGATATGCTCAAAGATGCTGATAGGGAAAGGGAGATGGAAGAGAAAATGGAAGATAAGGTTTTATGTAAAGCGAGTGAGGTTGGAAGATAGGAGGAATAGGAAAATGAGGAAAAAGGATAGAAGGTAGAAGGATAATGAATGGAAGGATTGTGAAGGAATATAGCGAATGGATAGCAGAGGTTGTGGTTTAGGCACATGGAATGGAAGAATATTTTTAGAAGAAGATGAAGTGGAAGCCTTTGGAAGCTTGAATGTCAACTTCACTTGTTGTTCAACACCAGACTCTTTCAAGAGAGACTTTGGAATCCATATAGCTGTAGGCTTTTCGTTTCTTTTTTATGATCTAGAGAGAATATCTTTAATGATGGATTTTGGAACCCATACTTGTCTTGTAGTTTTTTTCTTAGATATCTCTATTGACTTTATGCCTCCATGTTGATTAGAGGAGACATGGTGATCTTTTTTTTTTAATGGATTTTTGTATTGCTTATTTTTCTTGTATTGAACATTCAAGTTACTTCCAAAAGACTTGGGACTTGTGGAAGAAGAAGCAGGATATGACTAGTTTAGATGGGTGGGTGGATGAAAAGGATTCAAGGGTATGCATCTATGTTGATCTTGAGGAAAGATAGGAGATGGAGGGACGTAAGGACCCAAGATGGATGATGAATTAGGAGAGTTAGGAGGGGAAAGTGAAGGGACATAAGGACCCAAGATGGAAGGTTGACGTGAAGCCCTTAGTATTGGTGGAAGAGGTCCAAGGATGGAAGTGGAAGATGCAAAAGGATAATCAACAAGTTCATCAACATTTATATGACAACCAAGGACATCAACACCTTTAGAGTGAGAATTAGGATTTTCAATAGAATCGTGGACATCTTGAATATGAGCACCTTCTTTGATAGGATTGTTCAAAGCTTGCAAAGACTTAGGAAGAGTAGAAATTGGAAATGAAAATGGAGTGGTAGAATAAGAAGATGGAAGACTTTGATCTTGACAAGGATCTTTGGATAGCATAAGCTCATAATTTTGCTCTTGATTTTCAATAGGCTTAACATTGGAAATAACAACACCATTTTTACCAACCTTAATGGAAGTATCATCTTTGGAAATTGGAAGTGGGGTAAGGTTATTTTGATTGTCAATAAGCTCAATGGTGTAAGTAGTAACTTGATCTTGATTAGGAGAAGACTTAAGACATGGTGGAATGAATGGAAAAGGGCATGCAGGATCAAAAGAACCATGAAATAGATAAGAGACATCATGAAAAGGATTGGATGACATGGAGGGTTCTTGATCTTGATCTTTCTTTACATTCTTTTATTTATCATTTTTAGAGTCCTCTTGACATGGAGCCACTTCTAAGGACAAGGAAGCATGTTGGGATTGTATGGAAGACTTTGGAAGAGATGGTGGAGGACTAGCTGAAGTAGGCATTATAGCATATAAAGGCTTAGGCTCTTTAGGTCTAGCATTATTGAAAGTATTTGCAGCCAAGTGAAGGTTAGCTTGAGTTTCTTTAAGAGGTAGGCCTTGAGGATAACTATACGAAACCGCATGAAAAGTATTAGGACCTTTGGTGGATGAAAGACTTGTGAAAGATTTGATAGGCTTGGAAGCTTTAGGAAATGTATGGGTATTGGAGGAAGTAGGGGATGGAAGGGAACCATCACAAGACAAAGGTTCAGCATTAACATAATCTTTCTTGAGAGTGTAATCTTTATTTTCAGCATGAGAGCTCTTAGAGGAGGGATTCTTATAGTATTTACATTTTAAATTAGCATGGTACATTTTATATTCCTCAATAGAAGTAGATGTATCATCTAGGTATTGTTCACAGAAATCATCAAGGTCTCTTTCAAAATTAGAATCATATGGATCACCATCACGATCTATCCAATGTGACATCCCATTTCTAGTAAGCACGAGCACACGATGAGGAGGACTCTTAGGAACAGAGGTGTCATAGGTATCATTATATTATCCATCATCATAGTCATCATAGTCATCATAGTCATCATAGTCTTCAAAGATGGGTGTGTCACTCTTCGTGGAAGAGGTACCAAAAGGGTTATCACATTGCTCAACATGGTATGTCTTGAGAAGAGAAGTAAGACTCTTGGGAGAATTAGAAGAGCAACGAGATCGTGGAGAAGAGGAAAGTGAACACCTAGTGGAGGAAGAAGACTTGGAAGATGAGGAAGAATGAAAAGACTTAGAAGATGAAAGACATTTGGAAGAAGGAGGTCATGACATGACCATGCATATGATCCTAGCAAAGGCATCTAATTCAATCAATTTTTCCTTTATTTTCATCATAAATTTATCACTCATGGTCTTTTTGGAATCATACTTTTCGAATTGAGCAATGAGTTCGAGATCATCCATTTTCAAGAGAGGTTCCATAACAAGATAGCTGAAATTCATGGTTCTAGAAGAGGAGGAATCAAGCATGGAAGTGACAGAAGAGATGAATAGAAGAAAGAAGACTAGATAATAAGAGGAAAAGAATCAAGAAAATGTGAAGAATTTAGGAAGAAGAGAAAGGATGGAAATGGGAGACTAGGAAGACATGGGAGATGTGGAAGAAAGAAGACCAAGAGTCATTTTGTGCAGCTTGATACCATTTAAGTTCATTTGGGTGTTGAGCAACATGTCATAGCACCTAAGATCTGACCTAGGTTGACCAAGGAAGATTAGAAATGACAAGAATCAACTCGCTATTTTGACAAAATTTGGGAATAGGCTGTAAAAACTGGACTTCTGACAAATTTGACCAATCTCTAACAAATTTGACTTTGGCTTTGATACGAGTTTTGAAATTTTAGGATGACATTTGACACCAGAAAGGATTTTTTCTTCAGATTTGCAATTTTTTAGTTTTTCAGTATCAGTTTGTTTGCAAATTTTTCTGTCCAATTTTTGAAGATCTATGTAAAAGTTTGTCTCAAGTAACCAAATAGATATCAAGTACGTAAAATGGCAAGCAAGGGAAGCAAGCAATCATCTGAAAACAATAAACAAGGGCAAAAGCAACCTTGCACATGAACAAGCAATAGTGACTTATTGTGCTAATCCCTAGAAATACTACTTGTGTATGTTCCAAAAGGTTTTTCAATAACACACATATTCCTAGAAAAATTTAAAAAAATTGGCCTCACTAGGGTTTGTAGTAATGGTCTGACTCTGTAACTTTTGTGATCTCAAGAGAGCGAACTCCAATCCAGGTGCACCAAGGTTTTGACACAATCTGAGAAATTAATCAATCAAGAGCTGCTAGGGAGATCTAACAGCCCAACAAGAGACCACACCTGTGAAGATTTCTTCCACAAGGACATTTATATAGCGGCTACTACTACCATGGCAAAAATGGCTATTACCACTTGAGGTTCCATCCACGTGGTTGACCCAATTAAGGGAATGTCCACTATGGTTAACCCTCTCTAAAGGTGACTCACAAAATATACCACAAGGGGACTAGATCAAATTCAAAGATCTGGGTTTCTGGTACTATCCAAAAAGGAAGTAGAGCATAATCCCCTAGCCTTTTCACTTTTAACAAAAATAAAGCAGACAGATTAATCTGACACGCTAAGACTAAGATTATCTCACAAATATCTATGATGTCAACCACTTATGATCTATCAACCTCTCTAGAGAGAGAATGTATCAATCAAAAGTTGAAGACGCACAAATCTAGTAGAACGTGAGACGCTCTCAGTAACCTCCCTACCTATAAGGGTTCTCTCATTGAGAAGAGATTTGTTGGAAACCCACTCTCTTAAGAACCACAAATAGTGTTCATAGGGCCTATTTACTATGTGTAACAGATATGCGAAAAGCAAATCTATGTTCATTTTTATAGCCCAAAATGAAGTCTGTGATATGAAAGCAATAAAAGTCACACAAGCTTGACATGAAAGAGTTCTTTTTAATCCAAATAAAAATGTTATCATCTTGAGAAGAATACCTGAATTCCTCACAATGTGCTTAGTAGATTTTTACCTATTTTAGCAATTTTTCTTGAGTTTTTCCATGCAAGCAAGCCACAAACTCTCCAACAAGCAAACAAGCAAACAAGCAAACAAGATATGCAAGGTATATTCAACTTATAAAAACCCTAGGGTTAGATCTGAAAACCAATTGTTAGGAGTAATAATAACTAGCAAATAATCCAAATGACAACTCATATCATGCATTGAATCATATGAAAAATAAGTGCATACCCATCACAAAAGTTTTATTTTTTTTGCATAGTCAACAAGATCTAATTTTTTTGATATGATTTTGGCCATAAAAATAGAAATGTAAAATAGAGACCCCTACTGAAAAAATAGAGAGCTTTCCAAAAATGTAAAAATTTCAAAAAAATCTCTTCATTTGTGCCCTAGAGACCCCTTTTACTAAAACAGACCAGTTTTTGTAAATTGACTATTTGAGCTATTATATTGCATCCAAATTTAAAACACAAAGAATGGACCCCCTATAGAATTTAAAGAGCTTTCTGAAAATGTAAAAATTTCCAAAAAATATGATGATTTGCGCCAAAAATGAATTATTTATGAAAAATTAAAAAAATTATTAAAAATTCAAAACATCTTAGAAAATTTTGAATTTTTTATCGAAGCTTCCCTGATATGCCTCCAACCTGTAAAAAAAATTCAGACCAAAAATCTAAGCCATTTGAGAGATAAAATTAAATCTTTGAAAATTTAGGGTTTTAGTCTCCAAGTAAATCTGCACAAGGGAGTTAGCTCCAAAAAAAAAACCAAAACCAGCATATAAAGGTGGGTTGCCCCACGCTGGGTGCCAAAAATGTGTTTGTGAATTTTGTACCTAGCTATAGACACAACACTTCAGTAAAACATTAAAGGTTAGCAAAAAACCCAAAATCTTGCAAGTAATTGAAACTATGCTAACCAGGTGATTTACTACCTTCCAGTAGGTGCAAGTATGATGTTCTCAGATTGAAATTGAGATCAGTGACAATGCAACACCTAAACGAAGGATTTAAAATGATGAAAGCATTGAAATATGAATGCAAATTAATCTTCTTCTTTTTTTTGTATTTTAGATGCAATAGGATGAAAAACTGTATGAATCTAAGCTAGAATGTATGAAATTGATATATAAAAGTATCTAACAATGATGTGCTAAATGATATGAAAAACTATGCAAAAACTATGAAAATTATGAATGATTTCACAAATTTGCTTGTCACAAGTGCTTGATTCTTCAGATGTCAATTCGCTAGAGTAATTGTGCAAATTTGAGAGATGATTGAGATTGAAAGCTTGAGAGATTTGATGCAAGTTTTGAGGTCTTTATTGTGAAGAGTTGAGCCTTGATTTTATAGAAATCCAGGGCTTGAGGATGCATTGAGAAAAGCCATAAATCACTCTTGATAAACTCAGGTTGATTTTTGAGTTAACAAGAAATTAAAAATATTTAATTCATAAAATCATGCAAAAGCAGTTTTTATCTCAAAATAGAGCTTTAGTTTTTTTTGTTTTTTTTTTCAACTCATCATCAGATGCTTAGTTTTAATTTTAAAATTGATTGTTAATTTTGAGTTGCCTACTTTTTTTTATTGTGCATGATTTAATATGAATTAATTTAATAAATAAAGTGATTTATTCTCCACTTAACTGATTTTGAATTAAAACAATTGATTTATGGGTTAATCAATTATTAAATCAAACTTTATTCTAATTAAATCATTAAATTTGACAACTTTGATTTTAAATCAATTAAATAAATATTCAATTGATTGTTTATAGGAATTTTGATTTATTGTCAAAATAAAAACAATATTAATTAGGAATAAATGCAATTAAATCTAATTAAATAATTAAGTGGTAGAATTAAATTAATTAATTAAATATTCATCATATTCAATTAATCAACTTTAGGATAAATAAGATTAATCACCAAATAATATTTAATTAAAGATAATTAGAAAAATTAGGAATATTTAGGAAATATTCCCTGATGCAGAATTAAGATAAAATCAATTAGGATTTTGATGTGAAGATGTGCCTTAGGTTAGGACTTTTGTATCAATTTTTTTCGATTTGAAGATGTAGGAGGTTAATGAACCTATAGCCCATTTTTGGGGTATTACAGATTCTACACTGACTTTTGCATGTTAAAAACTCATTTGATCACATCAATGGCCTCAAAACACTTTGATAACTTGAGAAAATGTAGAATGAATCACAAAACAAAAATTCACAGCTTTTATTACTAATCTATAACTAGTTTGTCCACCATAAATTCATACGAGCAAGAAAATAGCCAAAAACCTTCATTTTCTACAGTTTGAATATCAGTCATAGATCCTTATCAAATAAACACCATCAGATGATTAAGGGAAATCCAATCTTAAATGACCACCAACTCACTAAATGGTCCTAGAAACAAACCAATAGGAAAATGCCACATCGCAACACATTCCAAAACATCTTGACCCAACTTTAATTTCTCTGACGACTAGAAATACATATCCACATCTCATGATCCCGTGAAGAATAAAAATCATGCATCTTGGATGGTGGGATCATGAGAGCCATAGATCATTACATGAAGTTAATCGTCATTGAAAAACAAAGGCCAATTAAAATTTGATCATCTTATTTCTCAGTTAAAACATCATCATTGATTATGAGCAGGTGCTAAAAGATCTGCGCTTTAGTTGCATGACTTTTATCACTAATACAAATTAGCAGAGACAAAGTAAAGAACACACAACCAATCATCATTCACCACATATAAACCTCCTCATTCCCACTTCACATTCGCCCATTGGATCAAGACACATGGAAACATCTCGTAATCCTATGAAGAATAACACTTAATCACTTTGGACCACGAGATCATGAGAACTGTTGATTACTTCAAAGATTTAATCATTGGTAAATGCTGAGATGAAGTAACCATCGAGAAATTTTTTTGACATATTAAAAGATCTCCATTCATTTTCACCATGTGTAAAAAGATCGGGGCTATAGTAATTCAAAACTTAACCAAGTTAGATGCAAGATTATAATATAAGGTTTTAAGAAATGACGTTGACCAATAGGAAAAGGAAATATGGGGGACATCACCATCCCGCTATCAAACTATGACATAAGGTGACATCATTGCAGGATCATGAAAACTTGACATATAGCTCCCAACTTGAAAAGGTAACACGGTCATGCTTAAGTCATAGAACGAATCAGCCAACTTAAGAAAGATGAGCGACATGGATAGAAAATAAAAAGGGTCACAACTTAAAGTGATAAACCACTAGGATTTCAAAGAAAAACCCCTCTTCGATGATTAGATGACCCATGACATAAGTCAGAAAAGGTAACAAAGAAAAAGAAACCGACCAAGGAGAATAAGGGTTTCTAAGGATTTTACAAAGAAAATGATTGAAACCCTATCAAATAAGGAACAAGGAAACCTAGGACAAGGAAGATCACTAAAACTTGGGGTGAAACCTAGATTGCAAAAACCCTACCAATAGTCAACATTGAAAATGAGGAGAAAGAGATCATTTTAGCTCTTCAAGATCAATTACAAGTTGTTGTTCCAAATTCATAATCTGATTGGATGGCTGACATGACAATTTTTTCGCTAACAGGTCAATCTCCTGAAGGATTGGATAGAGTAAAATACATGTATTATAGATTGCAATTCATTCCTTTTGTTTTATTGGATGGGATCCTTCTCAAGAGGGATTACCATGGTGTGATATTAAGATGTATTAAATCAGATCAAGTAGATAGGATTTTACATGAATTTCATTAAGGGACAACTAGAGGCCACTTCTCACCAAGAGCTAAAGTTGTCAAGGTGATGAAAGGTGGCTATTATTGGCCAAATTTGTTTAAAGATGCATATGCTCGGGTTAAAAAATGTAAGGAATGTGTTATTTTTGCATAAAAAGAGAAACTTGCATCACTACCTTTAAAACCAATTTAGGTAGAACAACCATTCATGAAATAGGGTTTGGACTTCATTGGAGTCATTAACCCACCTTCCAGTGCTAGGAATAAGTGGGTTTTAATAGTCATTGATTATTTTACTAAGTGGACAGAAGCAATTTCTTTGAAAAAAGCAAATGAGACCGTTGTTTTGAATTTTTATGATGATCTAATATGCATATTTGGTGTCCCAGATTCAATAATTTTAGATAATGCATTGGCATTTACATGAAATAGAATATCTAAGTGGGTTGTTTATAATAGAGTATTCCTTAATACCTCATCCAATTATTACCCACAAGGTAATAGACAAGTTGAATTGATAAACAAAAATCTGATTCACATTATTAAGATGACATTAGAAGGAAATCAAAGATCTTGGCATCACAAATTAAAATTAGCACTATGGGCTGATAGAATAACTCCTAAGAGATCAAAAATTACGTCTCCTATATGTTGGTTTATGGAAAAGAAGCAAGACTACCAATTTCATTTGAATTTTTAGCATTAGATTTAATCAATCAACTAGATATGGTTGATGAAGAGCCTATGACAGCAAGATTAGCTTAGCTGGTTTAGTTGGAAGAGGTTAGAAGAGGTACTATGAAATAGATTGAGCATCATCAAGATCAAATGAAGAGAAATTTTGATAAGAAAACATCTCCCATAATTTTTCAACAAGGAGATATAGTTTTGAAATGGGATGAATTAAAGAGTAGACCTAGAAAGCACACATAATTCAATGCAATGTGGAGTGGTCCATTTATCATTGCATCTTGTAAGCCACATAATGAATTCCAAATGTCTACTCTTGAAGGAGAGGATTTATCAATCCTTGTCAATGGGATTCACCTCAAGCATTACTTTTAAGGTAAGGTTGACCACAAAATAAGTGTTTTTGCACATTAGAGTAGAGGATTGCAATAGATTTCATATTTGAATAAGTGTTGGTTTGCACATTCTTAGCAGTTAGTTTTTTTTCTTATCTAAATTCAATCAAATACGCATGTATTCTTGTAGCAACGGTCATCTATGGTTGGCTGCTACAAGACAACACATTTACTTCATGGAGTTTACATAAGGCAACATTGTTAGTTCAAGTTTTAGTTGTGTTTTAGGAGAATAAGGAGAACACTGCTATTATATATGGTAAGTATGAGAATGAGCATCCATCATATAGAGCATGAGATATCATTGGTTGTTCTACAACATAAATATTCCCTCTCTTCATCAACGCACATAACAACAACATTTCTATACCAGTTTGTAGTTTATTTTGAACAATCAATTGCTGGAAAATAATTTTGATGTCCCGGGAAAACATGATCAGTTGAAATTGAAGCTCCATAGCTCACTGCCTCACAAAGTAATTGGTTATTATTTTGAGTTTTTCAACAATTGAGTAGCTTCAATTTTGGTTTGGAGAATGCTTTTAGTTTTCTAAGTTTAGAGAAGACTTTGTGCCCAAGTGGATTGTAAAGGAAACTATTCTATTTTGATTTAGTAGGAAAACCACCAGAAGATATTGCCAGAAATGTTACCATTTTTCACATCCAGTTCAAATTAGTAGAGCTAGGTAGTTGTTTAAACTAGAATGAAGGTACATTGTGTTCATTTTAAAGTTAAATTCTCAAGTGTGTGGTTGAGCTGAATTTAAAAGTGTGGAAGTAATGTTGGAAAGAAGTACAAATGTAGAAAAAAAAAAGTTTCATCTTTTTCATTCATGAAAGAAAGATAAGTACAACTAAATTCAGAAGTATTTACATATGCACATCATAAATTATGTTATAAAATACAATGATCAACCTTGTATTCTTTTTATTAACTGAAATAAGAAGAAGAAAATTTATAGTACAATCAGATTCCACACAAGTCGTGGCAGCTAGTAAAAAAGATAATCTGAAAAGAAATATTTCTAAAAGCATAGTAGCCAAGAAGAAGAGTAAGGGAGAGATCATCCTTTGCATGATAATGGAGGACTATTGTATCTTTTGTGGGTTGACGAAGGCTCGGGTCTCACATCCTTAAGCATACTTGCAAAACAAAGTGGAGAGTGATTCAGTCTTGAGACTGAGCAATGAAGAGTCTCAAAGAACTTACTCTTATTTTTTGTTGTTATACAATTAGAGAAAATATGAAAGATCAAAGAACAAGAAGAAAAGCAAGTTGAAACAATGTTTTTTATACTAATGAGTTCTTGTTATGTGCAGATATAGGTACTAAAGATCAAGGTTATCAAAGGGACATGCCCTAAAAGCATGAAACCTTATGACTTATATTTAGTTGTAGATCAAAAAAAGATTCAATGTTGAGTCATTAAAGGGACATATAGTTTTGTACGAAACCTTTTGATTCCATTTTAAAGGGACAACAGAGAGAACTTTAATGAAATCCTTAAGTAGGAAAATGAATCTTCACCCAAAGTTCTAGACACCTCCATCATATTCTAGTTCAAACCCTAAGTGCAAAAGCACCCAGTAAGAAGATAAAAAAATGAAATGGGGAATAAAAAGAGATTAGGGTTTTTTGCAAGCTTGATAAGGATTTTGTGCCCTAAATATTTATGATGGGATTTTTTACATTGAACAAAAGAAAGATTATTTGTATGCCTGTGGATAAAATGTAAAGGCTTCGAGCCTATAAATTTTTTTAAAAAAGATTTTATTATAAATAATATTTGTTAAATAACTTATTTGTAACTTAATAAATATTATTTAAAATAACATTTATTAAGTTACAAAGTTTGGGATTTAACAAGTATTATTTATAATAGGATCTGGTTTTTATTTTTTATTTTTTCTATTTTGCATATGAATTTGTAAATTAATATTTTATTTAAGTAGTAAAATTTAAAGTACTTAAATAAATATTAAAATTAGGATGTAAAATTTAGAGAAAAATAGATAAGGGGTTTTTTGCATGTAAAGTTCATATGGAGGTTTGAGTTCTAAATATGGCAAAGGGGAGTTTCAATTTTTCTTGCATGTCATGGAGTTGGTCTTATAGGGGAAGGAGGTGTTTTCATTTTGCATGAGTTCTATTTAAATATCCAAAGGGGATTTCTCATTTTCTTCATGAGTTGTGGGCCAATTGAGAGCTATTTTTAGCAGTTTGCAACAATTGAGATTCATTTTGACACTTCAATTCATAGGGGCATGCATGGCAGAATTTTTGAGAGCTTCATGATGGAGATATTTTGAGTTTTGACACCTTTTTTGCATGATTTCTTATCAAATCTGAAGCTTTCTTTTATCATTTTTAGAGTGAAGTTCAGCTGGAGTTTCATTTTTTCTTGACTTTCCTATAAAACCTATGCTTTAATACTTTTTAAAGGTTCTTTTTTAAGCCAATTGTTTGCATATTGCATATTTTGTCCTATTGTATTGAGCATTTTTTTAGTAGAGTTTTCATCATCAAATTTATAGAGATACAGATTTCCTTCGCATTTGTCTTGTATTGAGCATTATTATGGGTATTTGTTTGAGTGTCATGTTTACACCTTCATTTAAGCAATCTCTTTTATTGTTAAATGCAAGGTTTGATGCATTTTTATATAGGTCTATGATTGTGTCCTCCATTTTTAGGCTGAAAATTGAGGAAACATTCATGTTTTCCTTTCAAGGCATGAAAGTATCAGGACCCTTCATTTGAATCATTTTTACATAGATATCTATTTGGGATTGTGGAGTGTTTAGTGTCTTTAGAGGTTTTGGTGAAGTTTATTTAGCTACAAATCACATATTACTTTGGTGCATCACCCATTAGGTTTAGTTATTATTTCATGTAAGCAAGTCCTTTATCCATTTTCCCGTGATCAATTTAGTATAGGTGAGTACCGTAAAGGAATCAACCTTTTAATCCCAAAGATTATCTCTCACCATAGGATACCCACAACCTAAGAGTGTTTCCATGTTCCAACAAGATAGCTAAATTCCATATTCAGCTTTAGGCTCAATCCTGATTGACAACATGTAGTTTCCTTAAAAAATCATAAATCTCTTTTACACAATAAATAGAGCTCAAACTTACATTAAAATAAATATATCACACACTTTAAAGATGAACTAATGGTAAATGATAGGCGAAGAAGAAAAGGTGAATAGTTTGAGATTACTTGACCTTTTTTGACTTGTTTAATCTAAACTTTAACTATATCCAATGAATTGGTATTATTCATCAATAAATATGACTATTCTTGCTCTATCACATTATTCAAATACTCGCAAAATTGCCTTAAGAAATGTGAAGTGCATAGGGAAGAAAAAATGTAGAAGTACAAGTTGGAGTGTTAAAAATTTTAGAATATGGAGAAAGAATTATGGAACAAGAATCAAGCATAGTATGAGAATAAGGAGAGAACAAGGGAGGGGGCTAAGGATGATGCATGATAGAGTAAATGGAGTTTTTGGAATAGATGTTTCAAAGGATATTAAGAGAGATATTTTGTTTTTGCTGCAAGTTAATTAACATATATTGATTACAGTAAGTTATCTTGCTTTCTAGTTATTATGCAACTGAATCCATGAGCTTCTCATATAAATTTGTATTACAATAAAACCTATGCACTATAAATACTTGACTTGTACTTATGCACTCAAACTTTTAAGCATCATTAATATAACATGATTTTATGAAAACATGACCTAGGCCACACAATCCTTACCAATTGCACTTGAACTCTTATTCATGGATAACTTCACTAGTATTTCTGAAATAAAGCTTATGGTAATTTGTCTTGGTTTCCTTTAATTTTTTAATTTTTTGTTTACTGTAACAATATTCGCAATCAATCAAAATATAAATGCCTTATGACATTCAATAAGCACAATAAAACCCTTCATTAGGTAAAGAAAATTGTCTACTCCGGTACTCATACACCCTAATAAGACTAAAACTTATCACCAAAATTATCCTAAATAAAATTTTTAATGTGTTAGGTAAAATTTGACTAAAAGTATCTAATTTAATTTGCTACTCATATTTTTATAACTAGACTATTTCTATAATTTCCATTGCAAAGTCTATTCAAATTATTTTCCAAAAATTGAATGTGTAGAACATTTTGATAGGAAAAAACAAAAAATTACCTTACAGTGGGTAAGTGATGTCCAAGAGTTGTGATAAATGTGTGAATGTCTAACGACAATTGCACACGTTGCAGTAGAGAAAAATTACTTCCATTGAAAAATGATTTTTCATATATTTCTCTCACTACACTCCTTAATGAAATCTTGCCTTTTGCAATAGGAATAACTCAATTCACATTATCATAAATGATTATACATATAAAATGGTGGTGGCTAAGCTTCCGACAAAAATGCACAAAAGACAAAAATATTCTCTCTTTTTTTTTCCAAATGTGCGAAAATGCAGTGATTTTTTTTTTAAAAAAATTTTGTTCTTTTTGATTCAAAGTATGCCAATCATGAAGAGCAGATCCTGAAATTTTGACAAAATTCTGTTGTGTTTTCGAATTTTTCAAATTTGGCCAATGGTGCATTTTGGATGGAGCTTAGCCGCATCCCATATAAAATAGCTCTACTCAAATCATAACAATGAAATATATGAATGACAAGTGAGAAAAATAGTATTTGAGGAGTTATGTGGAAAAACTAAGACCTGGCAGATAGTCTTGACCCAAAGTTATCTTGCCCAATTTTTAATTTTTCAATTGACTGTTATATTGCCCATTTTTTTTTACTCTCTGCATTGTTGTTTTTAAGGAGACAATTCTAGGTTTGACTTTGGCACTATCATCGCTCTGGAACTTCCCTTCCCCAGAGCGATTAGATTTACATTATTCCTTATAACTAGGGCTTACTCAGTCAAAAGTCCGTTGTTAAAAATATTAAGCAAACAAAACATCATGAAAGGTTTTAATTTTTCATTCATTTTCTTCCTATTGGTGGCAATATAATTTTTCTACTCTATTTGAAAAAGAAAAAATGTCATTTAATAAAGATATTATCCTAGACCATAGGATAAAAAAATTATCACGATGTTCAAAACAACTTTTAATTGCAATGAGTCACTTGAAAACATTAGTTTTGTGCTTAACGCAGGGACTAATAAGACTTTAACTTTTAAGTGATAATGTAATTGTTACATTCTCATTTTAATTCTTCAAAAAGTAAATGACAATTAACTAATAGGAAAATTGTAATTTATTTATATTTTTAAATTTATTTAATTTAAACTTTTTAAGATATCTTTCGACTTCTTTTATCTATATTTTTCTAAATATAATTACATCTAATTAATAGTTCAAATTTAATTAAATGAATTAATTTATGTTACATTTATTTGCACCTCATAATTTATCATTGAATGGTTAAAATTACTAAACTTTACTTTAGAACTAAATATATATAAATTATCAAAATAATTGAAATATAGAGCCACTAATTGTATATATTTATTTATGTACTACTAACTACTTGTTACAATGAAATTTTTTATTATTATTTATAAATATTAAAGTTTTTCAAACTTATATTTCTGAACATATTTTACTTAGATGTTTTTTAATATAGATATACTAGCATATATAACCAACAAGGCCACAAAGCTACGAAGTTCCTGCCAAAATGTTGGTAGGGTTGTTTAAACCTTATCACAAATTTGAACTTTGTTTTCTAATTGATTTCAATTTCTTTGTTAGGTTTTTTATTTTTACACACAAATTTTTTTATTTTTTATTTTGGCAAAAGACCGAAGCCAAGATTTTATTAATCAGATTTCAAATGATACAACACATACAATAGACCCCGCTCAGTGCAGGCGCTGGTAGGAAAGAGCAAGGCTGAGAAAACCTATGGACAAACTTAAAATCTAGCTAACATCCCTGTTAGTATATCCAAAATCAATATTAATAGCTTATCTCTGTTTCGAAATATATCTAAAATTTGAGTGAAAATCTTACTATTGCCATTGCTTTGGATGGCTCATCCTTAGTAGAAATTTTATATCTACTTCAAACCTACAAAATTATATTATATGCTTTGCCTCGAAGTAGGTTAGTACCTAGGATAATCCTCTCTATCAATTTTACAAAATCCAATCCTAGAAAACACATTCTATCTACATGACATTTTTATATGTTAATTTGATTCTGGGAAACAAATTCTACCCCTATATGGTATTTGAGCATCATACTGTCTAGGTTATAAATTTACTTCTGAAAAATAAGCCATGAACCTTAAAATTAAATTACACCAATATTATTTAAGAAACTTGAAATTCTAGAAATGATTATAACCCATTTCCTTACTATTTTAAAGATTTAGAAACACTTCCCATAAATAAACCCTTAAACTCAAACTACCCAAGGGAGTAGTGTCATAAGAAAGGATCTCTAATTAATTCCTTAAGAGTCGAATTAAGGTCCACAAGCATGAATAAAATAGGATCTGCCAAAAGCATGAAAAATAACCATTTAGTTACTGAAATCTACTAACTGCACCCTTCTTACCCAGTCCTTTCTTCGAGATCCACTGATATTGTCTTATCAGGGTCTTATTCTAGATGTATACTAGATAAGGGGACAAAAAAGTATCAACATAAGGATTCTTTTTTAGAGGAATTGTTAGCTAAACCATAGATTTAACCATTAAGCAGCCTATAAAATCAATTTACATTAGTCAGTTTGATAGCCGCTATATTCCTGTAATATTAAACCAGCATGTTTTCTTTAGGATAAGAGAGCTTACCTTTGGAGTTCTTCGTTTAGAAGTAAATTTGAAATAAATATTTCCAAGAAATTTCAAAGCTTCCATTCCCATTTAGCACTTTTATCATAAATCTTGATTCATAATCCTACCATTAATTAACAATTCTATTTCCTTGCTGCTTTTGATTAAATATTATCTAGCATACAACAAATCATACATCCTAAGATCTGCTAAGAAAATGTTAAATTGTAAATCTAAATATCTTACAGAAAACATATATTTACTTCAAACTATATAAATGCACCTAAAAATATTCATAACTTAACCTTATCATTTCCTTCATACATATACACAGTCTAATCTGATATATAATTGCAATCTAAACAAAATTTAGGCCAAAAACAAGGAAAACATATTCAGTCGAAAGTTTGTGCTTGTATAGTTTGACACCTGATATTTTACCCTAGCTTAAAACTTCCCTAAAAACCTATTCCTCCTTCATTTCTTCCTTACTGGGGTGTGGAACACTAGTTCTTCTTCCTCCTTGAAGAGGTCCTCTATTCCTTGATCATAGCTTCTCTTACCTTTGACCGCCTTGAAACCCTTAGTCATTTTTTTAACAATTGTTGGTTGGAAAAACTAAATGTCATGTAATGACATGGATCCAAAGTCTAATTCCACTTCAAAGCCTTCTTCTATCAAATATTCTTTTACCCATTTGACATCTTCACATGGTATAACCTTCAACCATTTTAGAAGAAAATCCGCATTGCGCTTCACAATATCTATCCTATCGTTAAATATCTTTTTGTCTTTGAAGACCAAAATTGGTCTTCAAGCACAATGAATCTTATGGGTCAAGGAGCCCATAAGATTCGCCATGTAATCCTCCAGAAATAGAATCATAAGGTTAGAATTAACACTGTTAATAGCTAAAAGAAGCCCACTAGAATGCTTATCTTCAAATAATTTCAAATAGGCTGAAATTACCTCTCCCTTAGGGATTTTGATCGTGCGAAGGATAGATGCAAAGGTGCCTACAATATCACAGCTAACCCTATAGATGAATTCATGATTAAAACTATCCTCACCCATTATCTTTTCAACCACCCTCCTTCCCAAGTCATCCATTTGTAGTATTTTATCCCATCTCTCTGCTTTGATAATTCCTCTAAAAGCATTCATCCTATTTTTCATGAGGGAAATGAGCTTGATATTAGACTCCATTGTTGTTTGCGAATGCTTTTTTCAAGGGCAAGTGTCTATTTATTACCCACTATCGATTGATGGATAGGTCATGTATGTTATTTTGACGATGCCAATTTATGACATCTTGCCTATTGTAATTAATAAATTGGTTGTACGTATCAAGATACTTTCATCAAAATGAGGCTAAAATTTCATGTAATCTACTTTACTGTATACATATTTGAAATTTAATCGAAAGTTTCTTATTTTATTTAAAGAAAGATCTTTGATAGATTTCTTGTAAAACTAGAAAATAAAAATAATAAGTGATAATTTACATAAAACTCATAAAAATAAAAGCTTTCTTTGAATTTATCTAATAAATACAATTTTTTTCTTAAGGCTTAACTATCCTTAGGCCATATCTGAAGAGCAATAGAACACCAAAGAGATTTTCTCCTCCCGAGCCAACTTTAGCCCAATACCATCTTCCGTAATAAATTCGTTCATCCAATTTATCTCAGGAGGAGATCGCAAATGAGTAAAAAATAGCAAGAAGTCCAGGTTCCTTCTGATTGAAGGGGTTTCTTCAATATATCTATCCCAGTCCTCAATTGTAAGTATAGGAAAGGTGGAAACAAAGTTATGGTTGACGGTGCTCCTATTGTATTATTTAGGCTTGGGAATAGATAAATCAATCCGAATACATTTTAGTACTTTGTCCAGATCCACCAAATATTTCTTTTTAAAAATTCTCCTGCACAAGCTTCCAATAGTCTTTATATCTGGATCCAATTGAAGGGTTGAAGCTATAAACATTGCAAGAATATCCAAGTTAACACAATACCTATTGGTATTTTCCTTGAACAAATTTCCTAAGATAATAGATATAGCTCTTACAACAATGTTAAATTTGATTAGAATTATCTTCTTAATTATTCTGGAGGAAATTACTTCATCGAAGGCAACTTGTTGGTGTAGGCTCCTTAACTTAATTAGAGTTGTCATTTCTCGAGGAGCTATTTTGATGGGTAAAAGATAAGTACATTTGATCCTGAGCCTTGATTATAAAGGTTTGTAAAAAATGGTTAAAGAAAGTGAATATGAATCGATAGCGATTTCTTCAGACACCAGCCTGGCAGTTTTCCTTATTCATCCATTATTCCAACTGTTCTCCATGAGTTAAGATTTTATTTTTTTAAAATAAATGTGTGTTAATATCTAAGTTTAAATGTTACCTACAAGTTTCCATATGAGTGTAGATATATGAGTGTAGATTGCTAACTCAATCTTAGAACATGTACAGGAAGAGGACTTCCTTAACACTTTTAAGTGTAGATATAAATCCTATAATCTATGAATATATACATATATATACATGTGCATATGTATATATATCTATATGTATGAATATATATAAATATATATGAAAATATATATCTATATATATATATATATATATAACATGAAAAGACCAAAGGATTGCATATAAAACTTAAAAATGCCCTAGAACCGAAATTATTCCTCAGAAAAATGAGTGAAATTTTTTTTTAAATAAAAGTGAGAACTGATATATAAATATATGATTATATATAAAAATATATGAATGTATATAACTATCGATATGTGTGTGTATACACACACACACACACACACACATATATATATATATATATATATATATCCAAATATATTTATAGATATGTGTGTGTGTGTGTGTGTGTATATATATATGTATATATGTAATTATATATATATCTATAATTATATATATCTATATGTCTATATATTTATATATATGTGTGTGTGTGTGTGTGTGTGTGTGTATTTAATTAACATGAAAAGACCAAAGGCTACGTGTAAAACTTAAAGATGTCGTAGTACCTAAATTAATCCTCAGAAAAATGTATGAAATTCTTTAAATAAAGTAAGAGCTGATACTATAGACCTGAATCTTAAATAAGTCTTCAAGCTTTTAAGATTAAACATGCATCTGAATACTATAAAAGAAGAAAATTACTTCAGTGAAATACCCTGGATCAAATTAAACTTGCTCAGTAGCATACGGTTAATGGAGTTCGTTAATATTTACATGTTTAAAACCCTGTTTTACTTGAGAAAGCAGTCTTTTAATACAAAACTTATTCAATAAACATGCTTTGGACCTTAACAGCATCTGAATTTAACCCTGAACTATTTTGGAAAAAAAGAGACTACCTATTTTATCCCTCTATTCATTTTTTGCCTCCTTCTGAAGCTCATGACACCTCCGACTTTCTCCTTTCTTTCTTATGACAATGATGGTTTCTCCACCCTTCTCAGCTAATTTGGTATGGCGAGAACACTTCTTGACATCTGAGGAGAAAATATGCAAGCTCCCCCTCTCTATTTCATCCCAGGGTTCAAGAATGTCAAAGCCCTCCGCTCTCCAGTAATCCAACCTTTCCTTTGTCTCCAACTCCTCCTTGAGAATTATTGTGAACAGGAAGTCCAAGTTCCTTGACATTTCCGACCAATGTTCATTGAATTTCTCCTCATTTTTTAAGGTCATCATTGGAATCCTTTTGGATTTAGGGATTTCTTTTAGGTTTTCTATCTTTATTCTCATTGTTGTCTCTGAGTGAGGAATAGAAAGATGATGGTCTATGCTATGCACCATTTTCTCTAATCCTCCTAATAGATTCTCCTAAAAGAGAAATTTGGTAGCTTCGACTACTTCTTCCAGCTTCCACCCAGAAAAGGTGGGAAGGGAAATGAAGATCCATATTATATTTCCATTTGTGTGGTAAGTAAATTCATTATCAAAGTGGGTGTCACCTAACCCTCTCTCCAAAGCTCTTCTTACTGATTCAGAGATAGGGTTTAGAAGCTGGTTCCACCTCTCTAGTTTAATAGTCCCCTTGAATGCCATCACTCTATTGTCATGGTTAGCAAAGGTAATAAGCCTAGTTTCCATACCTTTGGACTTCTCTGAATCTAACACAAAGCTTTTTCGAAAAGAAAAACTTATTAATACCAGCAGGCTAGGATAGCTTACCAATAACTGAATGTGTCCTCAAACCCTCTCTTTACATTATTTATTTCCTTGCTTAAGCCTCGCAACTAAATCCATGTCATGATAGAGATCCATCGTACTTGGAAAGATCTATGAGAAATCCTCCCTTTTGTCGGTCTTATTAAAATGCCATTGGGATCCAGATAGTTCCGTAGGGTGAAAGGCCTCTAGATGATGCTTGTGTCATTTCTAGTGATGATGAAGGGATTGCCTTCATTATTGAGAGAGAGGTGTCAAGCCAGATGGCTCGTTAATAGGGAATAAAAATTTGTATAATGCTCCTTATGCAGGAGTACTGCATGCCAGCGAGGTTTAATAATTTCTTAATCACATGTAGTACATTTTAAATGAGTTTCATTGCTTGTGTATGACCTTTATTAAATAACTGATGTCACCTGACTTGGAAGAATTTAACCTAATGCCAAGGGTGAAATCATAACACAAGGGAACATTATAACCTAATACCAGGAAGAAGATCTTGTGAAAGGATACTCAAATCATATTGTGTATAAAATCTAAATACACCACCATTATCCTTAACATAGTTTAGCTTGGGTTCCTAAGCCTTAGGAAAAAGCTGGCTAGACTAGAAGAGGGCTCCTAAGTCCTAATATGAAGATTCATTCTTATGATAGTATGACCCCATCTACCCCTAAATTGGCTAATTTGTCTGCTCTCTTATTACCTTCTCTGTAAATATGATTAATTGAGATCTCTTGAAAGGATTTACATAGAGTTAATTCCTGGGAAAGGAGGTAGTTTAATCTCCAATTTGAAATGACTCCTTTCCTAAGTGCATTAATGATGATTATCAAATCTCCTTCTATTTCTAGGTGTTGTAATCCCAAGGAGGCAAACTTTCGAAGTCCTCTAACTAAAGCATAAAGTTCTGCCCAATTATTTGTTTCAATACTAATGGGGGAAGCCACAAATGCCATTTCCACCTCTTCTTGATTATGAATGCTACACCCAATACCTGCTATCCATGGATTCCCTCTAGAAGCTCTATCGAAGTTTAGTTTGAAACGACCCTCTATTGGAGGTCTCTATTTATATTATTCTCTCTTAGACACCTTATTCTGATCACTCAAGCCAATAAAGGGAGGGAGGGATAGGCCTACCCATTTCCCTCACATCATTCCATCCCAGTGATTCATAATAAGCTCCGTATTTTGGTTTT
Source organism: Chamaecyparis obtusa (assembly GCA_027943335.1). Taxonomy (NCBI): domain Eukaryota; kingdom Viridiplantae; phylum Streptophyta; class Pinopsida; order Cupressales; family Cupressaceae; genus Chamaecyparis; species Chamaecyparis obtusa. The sequence continues at coordinate 187,716 of BSBK01000364.1, forward strand.
TGGAGACTCTACAATTCATGTTTTCTATGATTGCAACTTCAATTTTATTGCATAGTTGTCTCCATTCTAGTTTTTCTTCTTTGAAGATTCTTCTATTTCATTCTTTCCAAATTTCCCAGACCAAAATCGAGGGAGAATTAGTCCACAGGTTGGCATAGATGCTCTTTTTTTAATGATTGGCCAGGCTTGTAGCATTTCCAAGAGGGATTGGGGAAAAGCCAAGGACCAACCCATGTTCCCTGTAAGCCAATTCCAACACAGATTTGTAAAAGGGAAGCTTAAGAATAAATGGTCAACATCCTCTTCACTATTTTCATAGAGTGGACATCTACTAGGACCAGAGAAACCTAGTTTCTTAAATCTTTTCGCAGTTAAAAGTCTATAATTCATGGCTAGCCAAGTGCAAAACCTTGCTTTAGGTAAAAAGTCTTTGCCCCAACATAGGTGAATTGGTAAAGTGGTTTTGGGCCTCTTTTAGTTTTGGGAAATGAGCTTGTACCCATCCTATGTGTTATATTACCCTGATTTAGGTCCATCTCACACTAATGTGTCTTTAGAATTATTTAATGAAATCTTTCTTTTATTTAGAATCTCTGTGATTGCTTCTTCCTCTGAGGATGAAATCCCACACTCTTTCAGGGATTTCCAAATCCATTCTTCCCCATTGAAAGTAATATAGTCCTTGAGGAGGTGTCCATTCTTCTCCTTCAAAAGATTAATGAGGGAGGTGTTATTTAAACACTTGGATATTACTTCATAACCTCCCCATGAGTCATCCCAAAAAAGAACCTCCTCACCTGTGCCAAGGCACCAAGTCAATTTCTCCATAATAATGTGTCTACATTTCAACATAAAATCCCATATTCTCGATCCTTTTGGAGGGTTTGTATCTCTAAAAATATTTATGGGGGAGTTGTCTTTCAAGTATTTGTGAATAAGGATTTTTTCCCATTTAGTATCCAGGTTTCTAAAAAGTCTCCACAGTAGTTGGAACCAAGGGAACTCCCTTGATCCAGTAAGTTTGTAAGACCCACCCCCACTTCTTCTTTTGGTTTACAAATGTTCTCCCATGATATTAAAGAAATTTTATTATTTTCATTACTCCCTTGACAAAAAAATGTTCCTAAGTGCTTGATGATTTCTAATTTTTTGTTTGAGGGAAGATCCATGCATGATAAATGATAGGTTGGCATAGCTGCCAAGACTGACCTTACCATGGTAGTGTGTGTGTGAAAATTGTACCTAATTTGTAGATACAACACTTTAGTAAAACATTAGATGTTAGTAAAAATGAAATCATGCAATGAATTGAAAGCTAAACTAACCAGGCGATTTACTGCCTTCTAATAGGTGTGAGTATGATGTTCTCAAATTTTTATCGAGATCAGTGACCTTGACAACACCTAAATGAAGGATTTGAATGCAATTGATCTAGATATGAATTGAATGCAATTAATCTATATTTTTATTTATTTTAGATGCAATAAGAATGATAAAAACTTGATATGAATCTATGATATGTAAAAACTGATATGCTATGATATGCTAAATGATCTAACAATAATATGCAATATGAAGCTAAAATGAATGTAAAAACAAGATTGATCTCACAACAATGTTGATTCGCAAGAAGCTTTGATTCTTCCAATTTCAATTCTCCAACGTGATTATGCAATTCTTGTGGATTTGAGAGATGAGCTGAAGCCTTAATTTATAGAAATCTAGGGCTTTGGGGATGCATGAATAAAAGCCATAAATCACTCAAATAACTTAGCTTGATTTTTGAGTTATTTTTAAATAAAGATAATTTAATTCACAAAAACATGCAAATCATGCAAAAATAGCTTTTTAACTCAAATTAGAAGTTTAGATCAATTTTAAAACTCAAAAATGATGTTGAGTTCCAAAAAGTCAATAACTTGCATTGATTTTCTGATTTGGAGTTTAACTGCTCTTTGATTGTGCACATGGATAATTATGAATTAATAAATAAATAAAGTGATTTATTCTCAACTTAACTAATTTTGGAAATAAAACAATTGATTTATGGGTTAATCAATCATTTAATCAAATTTTTATTCAAAAATAATATCATCAAATATGACAACTTGCTTTAATTAATTAAATAAGAATTTAATCAATTAATGATAGGAATTTTGATTTATTGTCAAATTTAAATAATAATAATAATTAAGAATAAATATAATTAAATTCAATTAAATAATTAAGTGGTAGAATTAAACTTAATTAATTAAATATTGAGAATATTCAATTAATTAAACTTTAGGATAAATAGGATTTATTGCCAAATAATCATTAAATCAAAGATAATTATGATGATTAGGAATATTACTAGGAATATTCCCCGATGTAGAATTTAAGATAATCAATTAGGATTCGATGATGTGTCGATGTGCCTTTGCTTAGGACTTCTATGTCGATTTTGTTCGATTTGAGGATGTAGGAGGTTAATGAACATATAGCCCATTTTTGGGGTATTACATTTTGCCCCTCTTTGAATTACTGTGCGAAGCGCAGTGGTTCAAAGATAGTCTGTGTATGATAAAGATATGAAACTGATTCGAAAGATATGATGATTGAAAGATTTGAAGATATTAGGTCTTGAATGACCAAAGATAATGTTCACTATAGCAGCGATGAACTAATGATTGTGAAAGAGTGTCAAAACACCTGATTTCGAACCTTAGGATTGCAAAGAAGTGAGTGACCGATTCTAGACTCGATTGTCTTAGCAGAACCACGACATAGGTATCACGTCTAACCCCTTCAGTTACCGAAGAACCAAGGAAATAACACTGATGAAATGATGGTTGCAAAAAGCTGATACAGATTACAAGATTAGGAGGATACCAGATTGATATGGATCGATGAATCTGATATGCCCCAAGTGATGATAGATTTGCCCCGAGCAATGAGGACTTTTGATGATTCAGCAACTAGACATGGTTGTTGTCTTGATTACTGAGGAAAGATTGATAGAATTTTTACAGACTTGAATGATGTGCAATACCATGCCCCCTTCGGGATTAAAATCAAAATCTGACAATAAAAGTCAACGTTAAATGGTTTAGAAGCATGTTAATTGATTTTAAAAGTGGTTATACACATCCAGGAACGCGTTTTGCATCGTTTGGAGGTCCTGGAGACCAAGTAGACTAGGTTTGACCATGAGTTGACCATAGTTAAAAATTTGAAATTTTGATAGTTTGATGTTAGATAATCAGTTAAGTTGAATACTAGATTTCTGTCATGATTGAAGGTTGATTATGCAAGTAGTTAATAATATGAATGATTTTAGATTTTGATTTTGATCCTGAAAAAGGATTCTACTTGCTATTTCGTTGGAGGAACCTTCGTGTGGGATTTAGCTCTTGTTAGATTGGAAGAGGTGATTGAAGAATCTTTTAAGTGTTCAAGCAATTTGTGAGATCATGCAAAGTGCAAAAATGCAAAGAAACATGCAGGATGATAATGCAACCCTAGGACCTAGGACCTACTCACTGATCATGTGTCGATTTGTTATCATCATTGAACTTTTAGGTAACCAAATAAATCAATACAATGCCCACTAGCCATGAAACCATAGACATATGAATATTGATTTGTAACGCTCAAGAACCAATACAACACCCACTGGTCAAACAACCATGGACATATGAATATTGGTTTTATTTTCAGAATGTCAGATTAGATACAAGCACCAAGGCACAAGTGCCAAGATGACCTGAGTATCATGTCCATTTTAATATAGCAATTTGCATTTAACATACACATCAAATAGTCAAGAGATCATTCTAAATCCAATGTGAATTACCCGTAGTGACCTTTTATCGTTCACATCCTTAGGTAAGATCGTGTTTCATAGTAGGAGAAAGAACTTACTCAAAAAGACAATAGTGAGATCAAACTTCCTTGAATTTTCTGGGTATCAATGGTCGAGGTATGCATGGCCATCCAATTCGAGATAGAGGCTCTTACAGTCGGACACCATTTCAATCCAGAATTTCCAAAGACGTTAGATTTTCACATACAAGCAGAAGACAAAGAAAAAGATTATGCCCCTAGTCATCACTCTCTAAATCCTATAAAGGACATCATCGAAGAGCTTGAAGGGACACAATATGCAAAAATCTCAATGCGAATCAGTAAGCATACAAGGAGATAAAAGCATGAAAAGCACAAATTGTTTTCAGTTTGTGTTTGATTGTTGTTGTAGATGCAAAATCCTTTTTGGAAATGAGACAAACTTGACTGACTCAAATGAAGCTTCAAAGGACTCTGACTAGATATGATATGTCTAAGATATACTGGAGGCCATAGGATATAACATTGATTTCCCCCAAGTGTTAAGCATTGATAGGATACAGACGCTTGAGCTAAGTGGTGTACAAACCAACTTATTGAAAATAAACTGGGAGATATGTACAAACTAAAACAAGACTGAAAGTTGGGAAAGACCAAGATTGCGCTGATAGATGGAGCATTTTGAAACAAGTGGCACCCATTTGTTGGGTTTTCACCATCTTGGCAGAGATTCTATTTTTGCTACCAAGGTGCCTGTTTCCAGGTTTTCACCAAGGCACTTTTTCTTTTTCTCATTTTTTTGTATTTTTCATTTTTTCAATTTTTTTTTGATATTTTTGATATTTTTTTATTTTTTCGTGAATCATCAAGGCGCCTATTGCTAGGTTTTCACCAAGATGTTCATTTTTTCAGGACTTTTTCTAATTTTTATAAAAAAAAAAATTTAGGATATTTTACCATAGACTGAATGCCTTAGGCGCAGAATTTCTTTAGATGGAGAACGTTGATTGGTTCTCAGAGTTGTTCTCCTTCAGTCGTTGAGAGTTGATAGGCACCAGAGCCAAAAGTAGTAGTAATTACAAAGGGACCTAGCCAATTGGATTCAAACTTCCCCTTGCTTTCTCAATGGGATTGATTTTTAGGATTTTCTCTCAAGACTAGATCACCAACCTGAAATTCTCTGTGTCTAACTTTCTTGTTGTAACCTCTAGACATTCTTTTCTGATATACTCTGAGATGATCATATGCTACTTGTCTGTGCTCATCTAGTAGTTCAACTTCTTGCAACCTAGACACTCTGTAGTCATCATCAGTTACTAGACCATGCATTCTGATTCTTAGTGATGGGATTTCGACCTCAATAGGCAGTACTGTTTTGGACCCATAAACTAAAGAAAAAGGTGTAGCCCCAGTGGGAGTTCTGATACTTGATCTGATACTTGTTCTGATACTTGTTCTGATATTTGTTCTGATACTGGTTTTGATACAGGTTTTGATATTGGTTCCGATACTTGTTCTGATACTTAGTATACTTGATAGCATATTTTTCTATTGCAAACTCCCAAGCAAGATCATATCGTGCAGTCTCAATGTCTAGCAAGGTGGAGAACAAGAGGGATTAGCAAGCTAGTCGAAGAGATGGAAAACAAGCGAATGAAGGAGAATGAAGGGAAGAAATCCTCAAGGAAAAACTCCTCAAGAATATCCAAGCTAGGGAAAAATTGTCATTTAAAGCACATTTGGACAAGCAATGAAAGGCTAGCATAGGATAAGTCACAAAAGCTCAATGCCAAAGAAGGACATGATGTAGTCCAAAGGAGTAGACATGTCAAGAGGCTTCATAGCATTGTGTTTTACTCTTTTTTTCTATTTTTATTAGATCAAGACCAAAGGGGAAATGATAGCGAAAGACTAGAATGAATGGAAGAAAATAAATATGAAGGCTAAATAGGAAGGGAATGAAAGCAAGATCATTGTAAGATAGCTCACAAAATAGCCAAATGTTCGTGTATAGATCAACATTGTCAAGATCAAAGAGAGAAGATGGAATGGATGAAATATGTAGAAGAACTATGCATGATGCCTGATTGCCAGGTTTTCATCACGGTACTTATCCAAGGCACCACAAGGGAGTGATTTTCACTATAGAATGAATTTATTTCTCTTTACTTTTGCTACCAAGGCACATTTTCAAAAAAAAAAAAATCTTTTATTTTGGAAGAAGGCAAGTTTTTTAGATAATGCTCCTTGAAAGGATAAACCATGATATGCCAATGATTCAAAATGATACGCTCAAAGATGCTGATAGGGAAAGGAAGATGGAAGAGAAAAATGGAAGATAAAGTTTTGTGTAAAGTGAGTGAGGTTGGAAGATAGGAGAAATAGGCAAATGAGGAAAAAGGATAGAAGGTAGAAGGATAATGAATGGAAGGATCATGAAAGGGTAGATGGAAAGGAAGGCAAGATCAACATCAACACACACCTTGAAGGGTGGTGAGAGGATGGAGAAAATGTGAATGAAGGAATACGTGAAGGAATATGGTGAATGGATAGCAGAGGTTGTGGTTTAGGTGCATGGAATGGAAAAATGTTTTTGGAAGAAGATGAAGTCGAAGTCTTTGGAAGCTTGAATGTCAACTTCACTTTTTTCTCAACACCAGACTCTTTCAAGAGAGACTTTGGAATCCATATAGCCATAGGCTTTTTATTTTCTTTTGATGATCTAGAGAGAATATCTTCAATGATGGATTTTGGAACCCATACTTGTCTTGTAATTTTTTTCTTAGCTATCTCTTTTGACTTTATGTTTCCATGTCTATTAGAGGAGACATGGTGATCTTCTTTTTTTGATGGATTCTTGTATTGCTTCTTTTTCTTGTATTGAACATTCAAGTTACTTCCAAAGGACTTGGGACTTGGGACTTGTGAAAGAGGGAGGATATGACTGGTTTAGATGGGTGGATGGATGAAAAAGATTCAAGGGTATGCATCTATGTTGATCTTGAGGAAAGATAGGAGATGGAGGGATGTAAGGACCCAAGATGGATGGAAAATCAAGAGAGTTAAGAGGGGAAAGTGAAGGGACATAAGGACCCAAGATGGAAGGAAGGCGTGAAGCCCTTAGTAGTGGTGGAAGAGGTCCAAGGATGGAAGTATAAGATGCAAAAGGATAATCAACAAGTTCATCAAAATTTATATGACAACCAAGGACATCAACATCTTTAGAGTGAGCATTAAGATTTTCAATAGAATCATGGATATCTTGAATATAAGCACCTTCTTTGATAGGATTGTTCAAAGCTTGCAAAGACTTAGGAAGAGTAGAAAGTGGAAACAAACATGGAATGGTAGAATAAGAAGATGGAAGACTTTGATCTTGACAAGGATCTTTGGATAGCATAAGTGCATAATTTTTCTCTTGATTTTCAATAGGCTTAACATTGGAAGTAACAACACCATTTTTACCAACCTTAATGGAAGTATCATATTCAGAAAGTGCAAGTGTAGTAAGGCTATTTTGATTATCAATAAGCTCAACAATGTAAGTAGTAGCTTGATCTTTCTTATGAGAAGACTTAAGACATGGTGGAATGCATGAAAAAGGGGTGTGCAGGATCAAAAGAACCCTGAAGCAGATAAGAGACATCATGAAAAGGATTGGATGACATGGAGGGTTCTTGATCTTGATCTTTCTTTATGTTCTTTTCTTTATCATTTCTAGAGTTCTCTTGACATGGAGCCACTTCTAAGGACAAGGAAGCATGTTGGGATTGTATGGAAGACTGTTGCAAAGATGGTGAAGGACCAACTGAAGTAGGTGTTGTAGCGTATGAAGGATTAGGCTCTTTAGGTTTAGCATTATTGAAAGTATTAGCAGCCAAGTGAAGGTTAGCTTGAATTTCTTGAAGAGGTAGCCCTAGAGGATAACTATAGGGAACCGTATGAAAAGTATTAGGGCTTGTGTCGAATGAAGGTTCTGTGAAAGATTTGAAAGACTTGAAAACTTTAGGAAATGTATGAGTATTGGAGGAAGTAGGGGATGGAAGGGAACCATCACAAGATAAAGGTCCAACATTAACATGATCTTGCTTGAGAAGATAATCTTTATTTTCAGCAGGAGAGTCCTTAGGAGAAGGATTCTTATAATATTGATGCTTCAAGCTAGCATGATGCATTTTATAGTCCTCAGTAGTAGTAGATGGATCATAATCAAGGTATTGTTGACAAAAATCATCAAAATCTTTTTCAAAATCAGAATCATATGGATCACCATCACGATCTATCCAATGTGACCTTTGAAAAGTATTAGGACCTTTGGTGGATGAAGGACTTGTGAAAGATTTGATAGGCTTGGAAGCTTTAGGAAGTGTATGGTTATTGGAGGAAGTAGGGGATGGAAGGGAACCATCACAAGATAAAGGTTCATCATTAACATGATCTTTCTTGAGAGTGTAATCTTTATTTTCAGCATGAGAGTTCTTGGAGGAGAGATCCTTGTAGTATTGATGCTTCAAGCTAGCATGATGCATTTTATAGCCCTCAACAGTAGTAGATGGATCATAATTAAGGTATTGTTCACAAAAATCATCAAAGTCTTTTTCAAAATCAGAATCATATGGATCACCATCATGATCTATCCAATGTGACATCCCATTTCTAATAAGCAGGAACACACGACGAGGAGGACTCTTAGGAACAGAGGTGTCATAGGTATCATTATATTGTCCATCATCATAGTCATCATAGTCTCCAAAGATGGATGTGTCACTCTCCGTGGAAGAGGTATCATAAGGATTATCACATTGCTCAAATTATGTCCGGGGGCATGGTGACATGTACAAGTCTTTATCAAATGGAAAAGAACATAGAGCTTCCATGGAGAACTCTTTAGGTTCCTTTTCTTTCTCAAGTTTGTTAAGTTTGACTTGCATAGCTTGCATCTGCTTCATCATAACTGTGATTAGAATTTCTTCCTCATGTGTACTGATTCTTTGAGACATGTGTACTGATTCTCAATAGCTACTGCTCTATTCTTGACACAGTGATTTGTATGACAGATTTTGGAACTAGGCTGAAAAAGCTGGGTATCTGACAATTCTGACAATTTTCTGACAACTTTTCAAAATTTCCCAAATGACACTTTGTAGACTCATACGACAATGGGTATGCTATGAAATGATAGTTGAAAAGCTTGTACGATAGTTGCAAAACTCACACGACAGTTGCTAGTAGGATTTGACTTTTTGAATTTGATTGGCAGAAAGACTCGTACGACATTGGGTTCTCTATCATACGACAGATGGGTAGTAATGAAATGACACTTGGAAAAAACTCGTATGACTTTCTAACCTTCTGAGATGACTTTTGACTCCAAAAAATAATTTCACTTCAAATTTTACAAATTTAGGGTTTTCAGTTTCAGCTTATTTGCAAATTGTACTGTCCAGATTTGAGGATTGTAACAGATTTGTTCGTTTTCAATAACCAGATAGATAAACAAGTACACAAAACAACAAGCAAGTGATTTCAAGCATGTCTGAAAATAATGAACAAGGGCAAAAGCAACCTTGCGCATGAATAATCAAGTGACTTATTCATTCTAATCCTCAAAAATGCTAATTGTGTATGTTCCAAAAATGTTTTGCAATAACGCACATATACCCTAGAAAATGAAAATTTGGCCTCACTAGGGTTTTTAGTAATGGTTTGACTCTGCAACTTTTATGATCCAAAGGGGTGAACTCCAATCGTGGCACACTAGGGTTTTGACACAGTCTGAGAACTTAATCTTCAAGAGCTGCTAGGGAGATCTGACAACCCAACAATGAACCACACTTGTGAAGATTTCTTCCACAAGGACATTTATATAGCGATTGTCACTACCACAGTGAAAATGGCTATTACCGCTTGAGGTTCCGTCAACATAGTTTTCCTTGTGAAGGGAATGTCCGCTACAGTTAACCCTCTCTAAAGATGACTCACAGTATTGTACCACAAGGGGACTTGGCTCCAGATCCAAGGTTTTTGACGCCTTTTCACTTTTAACCCAAACAAAGCAGACAGATAAATCCGACACGCTAAGACAAAGTTTTGCTTCACCAAGGTCTATGATGTCAACTCCATGTGATCTATCAACCTCTTCAGGGAGAGAATGTATTGATCAATAAGAGAAGGTGCACTAACCAATTTTGATTCACCAAAGCTCATGATGTCAACCCCACATGATCTATCAACCTCTCCTGGGAGAGAATGTATCGATCAATAAGAGAAGACGCACTAACCAAGTTGAATGTGAAACGCACTAAGTATCCTCCCTACCTACAAGGATTTTATCATCAAGAAGAATTTCACTGGGAATCCAATCTCTCAAGAATCATGAATAGTGTTCATAGGGCCTAATTACTATGTGAGCACAGATGTATGTTTCCAAAAAGCAAATCTACCAAAAGTACCCAAAAGTAGAAAGAGGAACACTTAATGCTTAAAGAGAATATGAGGTGAATCCATATGGTGGAACAATTAACCCCTCACACAAGCTAAAAATAAGTCCACAACTTAGAAAACAAGTGAGTTCCAAAAAGCACAAAAGGGTTGCCTGGTGGAACAATTAACGCTTCTCTCCTGTAGACCCCTCCCCTTTATGGCACTGAGATTGCAACCATGGGGCAGAATGAGGGGCTGATGGATTTAGTGAGTACAATAACCTAAGATAGCAATCTAGATCAATCAAAAGTATCTAAGACTACTTAAATTAATATCTAAGGTGTCACAACCCAGTATCAATTATGCAAGTGTGTAAAACAAAAGCATGAAAAGAAGCACTCAAGCTAGACACACGAGAGATTTATTTTAAGTCCAAATCAAAATATTATCAAAACAAGTAGAATACCTGAGATCCTCACGACGTGCTTAGTAGATATTTACTTATTTTTATCTTTGTTAAGCAATCCCACGCAAGCAAGCAACAAACTCTCCGATAAGAAAACAAGCAAACAAGATATGCAACATATCTTCAACTTGTGAAAACCCTAGGGTTAGCTCTAAAAATCAATTATTATCAACAATAATAACCATAAATTAACTCAAATGAAAACTCATATCATTCATTGAACCATGTAAAATAAATAAATGCATACCCATCACAAAAAAAAAAAAAATTATTGTATTTGACCTAGTCAACAAGATCTGATTTTTTTTTTATGATTTTGGCTACAAAAATAGAAATTCAAAATAGAGACTCCAACTAAAAAATAGAGAGATTTCCAAAAATGTAAAAATTTTTGAAAAATCTCTTCATTTGTGCCCTAGAGACCTATTTTATCAAAATAGACCAATTTTTGTAAATTGACTATTTGATCTATTATATTGCATCCAAATTTAAAATACAAAGATTGGACCCCCTATATAATTTAAAGATATTTCCGAAAATATAAAATTTTTTGAAAAATAAGCTGATTTACTTTAGATATTGATTTTTTCTAGAATTTCAAGAAAAAATTATTAAAAATTCAAAACATCTCAAAAAATTCTAAATTTTTTACTGTAACTTCCCTAATATGTTTCCAACCTATGAAAAAAAATTCAAATAAAAAATTTAAGCCATTTGGGAGATAAAATTAAATCTTTGAAACTTTAGGGTTTTAGCTCCCCCAAAAAATCAAAACTAGCATGTAAAGGTGCGTTGCCCCACAGTGGGCGCCAGAAATGTGTGTGTGAAAATTGTACCTAATCTGTAGACACAACACTTTAGTAAAACATTAGATGTTAGTAAAAATGAAATCGTGCAATGAATTGAAAGCTAAACTAACCAGGCGATTTACTGCCTTCTAATAGGTGCGAGTATGATGTTCTTAGATTGTTATCAAGATCAGTGACCTTGACGACACCTAAATGAAGGATTTGAATGCAATTGATCTAGATATGAATTGAATGCAATTAATCTATATTTATTTTTTTTTAGATGCAATAAGAATGATAAAAATTTGATATGAATCTATGATATGTAAAAACTGATATGCTATGATATGCTAAATGATCTAACAATAATATGCAATATGAAGCTAAAATGAATGTAAAAACAAGATTGATCTCACAACAATGTTGATTCGCAAGAAGCTTTGATTCTTCCAATTTCAATTCTCCAGTGTGATTATGTAATTCTTATGGATTTGAGAGATGAGTTGAAGCCTTAATTTATAAAAATCTAGGGCTTTGGGGATGCATGAATAAAAGCCATAAATCACTCAAATAACTCAGCTTGATTTTTAGTTATTTTTAAATAAAGATAATTATATTCACAAAAATATGCAAATCATGCAAAAATAGCTTTTTAACTCAAATTAGAAGTTTAGATCAATTTTAAAACTCAAAAATGATGTTAAGTTCCAAAAAGTCAATAACTTACATTGATTTTCTGATTTGGAGTTTAACTGCTCTTTGATTGTGCACATGGATAATTATGAATTAATAAATAAATAAATAAAGTGATTTATTCTCAACTTAACTAATTTTGGAAATAAAACAATTGATTTATGGGTTAATCAATCATTTAATCAAACTTTTATTCAAAAATAATATCATCAAATATGACAACTTTCTTTAATTAATTAAATAAGAATTTAATCAATTAATGATAGGAATTTTGATTTATTGTCAAATTTAAATAATAATAATTAGGAATAAATATAATTAAATTTAATTAAATAATTAAGTGGCAGAATTAAACTTAATTAATTAAATATTGAGAATATTCAATTAATTAAACTTTAGGATAAATAAGATTTATCGCCAAATAATCATTAAATCAAAGATAATTATGATGATTAGGAATATTACTAAGAATATTCCTCGATGCAGAATTTAAGATAATCAATTAGGATTCGATGATGTGCCGATGTGCCTTTGGTTAGGACTTCTATGTCAATTTCATTCGATTTGAGGATGTGGGAGGTTAATGAACATATAGCCCATTTTTGGGGTATTACAGGTAGCTCTTCCTACAGAAGAAAGCCATCTTCCTTTCCAAGAGTTCATTTCATTCTTAATCTTACCAATTATGGGATCCCATATATCTATAGCTTTGTTATCATTAATTAAGGGAAGACCCAGGTATCTGCAAGGAAGCTTTACCTTGTTTAAAATTGAGGATCCTACATATATCTTTCTCAGTTTCTATGTTAGTATTGAAGAAGAAGATTTCTGATTTTTCTGGGTTAATTTCTTGACCTGATGCCTTTGAATATGTTTCCAAAATCTTCTTAAAGGCTATTTCCTCCCTTCTCTTATTGGATCCATATAAAAGAGTATCATCAACAAAATTTTGATGTGTGGTAGGGTCTAGGTTACTAGTAATGGTGATTCTCTCAATAGCCCCCTTTTTCCTGTTCTTTTGAGATTGCTCTAGCTAGTGCTTCTACCATAATGATAAATAAAAATGGGGAAATAGGGTCTCCCTATCTAAGCCCTCTTGAGATGTCGAAAAAACCTTTCAGGGTTCCATTCACTAAGACTGATATCATAGGGGTAGAAATGCATTAAAAAATTAAGTTAATCCAACTCCTAGAGAAACCAAAGGCTTCCATGCTCTTGCATAGAAATCTCCAATCAACTTTGTCATATGCTTTCTTTATATCTAATTTGATGAGCATGCTAGGGTTCTTGTTTTTTAGGATTGAGTGGATGGCTTCTTGTGCTATGATTACTCCATCAAAAATGGATCTTCCTGGGACAAACCCTATTTTTTCTTCGCTAATGATCAAAGGAAGGAGTTTTTGAAGTCTGAGTGCTAGTGTTTTAGTGAGAAGTTTATGTAAAGAATTGCATAGTGCAATTGGTCTAAAATCATTAAGGCTATTTGGCTTATCTTTTTTGGGAATAAGGGAAATAAAAGTGTTGTTTACTTCCTTAAGAATTTTCCCTGGGTTTCTAACACCTTCTAGGGCTTCTGTGACTTCCCTTCCAATAAAGTGCTAGCACTTCTGAAAGGAAATAGTTGAGAAGCCATCTGGTCCAGGAGATTCTTCCAGATTCATTTTCATTAAGGCATTTTTAATTTCTTCCATAGTGAATTTTTATGTTAATATTTTGTTATGATGTTTATTTATGACTTTAGGAATATTTTTAAGAAGTTCTGCTTGACTTTCTAAATTCAAAAATTCCCTGTTGTTTAGAATACTCTCAAACAAGTTCGGTGATTCTACATCTATTCCTTTTGAGTCATTTATGGTGAGACCCCTATTGTTTATAATGTTAGATATCATGTTGGTATTTCTCCTCTATTTGGTACTATTATGAAAGAATTAGTATTTTTGTCCCCTGCTTCCAACCAAGTTTTCCTTGACTTTTATTTCCAGAATATTTCTTCTCTTGCAAGTATCTCTTCATAATCCTTGAGTAAATTATTCTCTTTATGTTAAAGATCATCGTTCATTCCTACCTTAATGACCTGAGAATTGACCTCTCCCATTTCTTTTTCTAGTGATAGTTTTCTTTCAAAGATGTTTTCAAACTTAGTCGAGTTCCATTCTAACAATTTCCTTTTAATACACTTCAACTTATTTACTAATTTGAACATTTTGGATCCTATTATCTTAGGTTTTGACCACCAAGACTCAATTAGCTTCAAGATTTATGGGTCCCTTAACCATGCCTATTTGTATTTAAAGGCACATTTTTTTGGTTTTGTTTGTGTCAAAATGTTGAGAAGTATCGGGTAATGGTCTGATCTAGATATCAGAAGGATGTTGGCCATAAGTGAGAATTCATAATTGGTCAGGCTCCCTTTAAGGAAGAATCTATCTAACTTCTCTACAATGTTACAAAAACCTTGTCTTCTGTTGTTCCATGTGAAGGAATTGTCTTCTATTGTAATTTCAAGAAGGGAGTTCCTATCTCTCCATTGGGTGAAGTCTCTAGTTGCCAGTGGGAGGATATTCATCCCCCCTCTTTTCTCAGATATCTTTTTTATCACATTAAAGTCACCTCCTAAAATACAAAGTGTGTCTTGCATCTGGTCGAGATGCAATTCTATCTCCTGCCAAACTAAAAATTTCTTTTTATTTTTAATTGGACCATAAACATTAACTAAATTAAAAGCCAGATTATGTCTAAATTTTTTGACCGTTCCACTAATCCAGTATTGATTTCTCTTTGTTATGGCTATTGAGATGCTTCGGGGATCCCAAATGATTTCCAGGCCACTCGAAGCTCCTTTTGCTGGTGTGGTTTCTATTTCCCTAAGACCTAATTTCTTTTTAAAATTCCCTAACTCTATGTTATCTAGCTTAGTTTCTTGTATTAACATTATCTCTAGGTTGTGGATTTTGATACAATGTTTGATTAAACGCTACTTGTTAGGGGCATTCATGCCCCTAACATTCCAAGAAAGGACATGCAGGGCTCCTTGGGAAGGCTCTTCCCCTTCCTTTCATTAAGAATAAATGTAATTTTGACCTAACCTACAGCTTCCCCTGCCAATACTCTTAATTCTGCATTAGGCTTTCTACCTTTTTCCTTTCTTTTTTAGCACAATCCGTGGATTTTCTGCTATATTTTAGTTGAGAAATGCCTAGAGAATCTTGATCCTATGATTCCCTATTCTTAAGTTTGATTAACATTTCTTCCACTATGCCTCCTTCGATTGCGATATTCAAGTTGATTCCATCAATTAGGAGCTCCATCTGGAGTTTTAATTCTTCTAAATCACATATCTCATCAATAATTTGTTCCATTAATTCCTCTGTTAATGATTCTCCTATAAAATCTTCTATTGTGTTAACTTCTTCTTGTATCTTATCATTATCATATTTTGTTTTTTCAAAATTATCTGTTGGTTCCCCATTAGGGATGATTTGTTTTTCTATAATTAAATTATCATTTTCCTTTCCTACTCTTGGATAGTTTCTAAGAATATGACTTCTTGATAGATTGACTCCAATTTTCCCTTCTTCCTTCCCATAAATTTGTAGAGCCCCTTCCTTTGACACCTTAGGAACCATCGATAATGCTTCACTCTGCCCTCCTATGTCACTGTTGAGTAACTACTTAACTTCTACATCTATTGATGGCTGTGATACAAATACTTTATCATTCCTAACTTATTCTATAATGATTGCATCCCCTATGGTGGTGGATGCTCTAATTGAAGTTGCCAATGGATCAGTTATTGGAACTAAGGGTGATTTTAGAATGCTTGGGCTCTTTTGCCCTACCCTTATTGTTGACGGGGCTCTATCTAGGAATTTTATTGAAAATCCTCCACCCGTTTTATTGAGTTGGATGTCTACTCCTGCAGAGTGGGCTATGCTAGTTTGAAAGGGTCTATTTTTATCCAAAACCTCCTTGAAATCCTTAATTATCTCCTTCAAAATAATAGGGTTTAAATTATATGTTTTAGACCAATTTCAAATCAGAATAGGGGGGCAAGATTTAATCAAAATGTCCATCTCCATGATGATTACTTGTTCTAATTGAGGGTATTTTGTTTTCACCAGTCTGACATATTTCCCTAATTTTTTACCTATGTTTTTAAAAATTGTTTTGTTTAGACATTCTATGGGTAAGTTAGTTAGTTTAACTACTCTGGCTACTTTGATGTTTTGCAGATTGTAAGGGTTGAAGGAAGGGTACCAATCTAGAACTGTGAAATCATGCCCTAGATATTTTGGGCATCTATTATCTAAGAATTTTTCCTTAGTTTCAATGTTAAAACATAAAACAAATAAAAATTCATCAGGAAGAAGCGATATACTTACCTATTTCCCAAGATTTTTTGATAGCCAATCTATTATCCTAGTTGCAAAAACACCATACTCATTCCATCTCAAGAAGACACCCTTGTGACGCATGAGTTCTTCATAATGATCTATGAGGTTGTCCTCTATTTTAATTACTAAGGGTGGTTTGGAGTGCTTCTACAATGAGGGGGAGAGTAAGGAGGGACTTTTGGGTTTTGGGATGCCAATCGTTCTTTTATGGGATGATCAAGTATATTCCTTTTGTGCGGAGGGGTATAGGCTTTAGAAGGTGAGTGAGTATGCTTGTGTGGTAGGTATTTCTCCGGCCCTCAGAGACTCAATGGGGGATCCTGTTGGTTTCTGAGAGATTCAAAGCTATTAGTCAAATGAAGGGTTTTGGAAGTAGTCGTAGGAATGTGGTGCTGACTTCATTTTTTTTTTGCATAGTTCACCTTGATCCATCCTTCATCCTTAGTTTCTTCCTTTGAAGGTTTGCAGGGGCCCTCCTATTCTCCAAAAAATCTGCCTCTACTTGCATTAGAGCAAGTGTCTTTGGTCCTAGGTAGGGTTTCAAATTGTGGAGCCCTCCAAGCCCCTATTGCTAGCGAAAGGAAATTCTCCCCGAAGTTAAACTGATAATGTGATAAAGGATACAAAGGTTTCCATGCGTATTTTGTTTTTGCAAACATCCTTCTCTGCATTTCCAGAGATTCGATGTTGTGGAAGGCCAAAATTCTATGAAAGGGAAGAGCCATTGTGAATCCTTTTGTTTAGATATATTTTCATTTTCATTATTACACACATATTTATATTATGTACTACTTAACAAATAAATTAGAGACTTTGAAAATATCATTAGAAAAATTAATTTAATCTTGATATAAATATAATTATATCAGAGAATAATGCACACAAATCCAAAATAACAATCATGAAAAATGGCTTGTTTTTCTCATCTTCACAAAATTGCACAAACTCAGAAGGAAAAGAATTTTTTCAATTTTTCTTTTGCTAGCACTACAATGCATAGACTTCCATTAAATCGGGGAAATTAATTTGTTGTTCTAAACTCCAACAAGATTTCACTATGATCTGAGAATGAATCTACATTTTTGGAACCTGGGGCTTCAATATTTCCTCAGATCAAGCATGTTTATCCATCAAGGGTTGGTGCATCTACCTCCACATCTACAATGGAAGCATATAGACAATTGAGGAGACAAGAAAGCCTTAGCTTCACTCATGGATCTACAAATATGGGGTAGGTACTTTCTACTAGCATAATCAATGAATCCATTATCAAAGGGTGAGGAATACTGATCATTCTACAAATATAAATCATTATGCTTTAGAGCGTAGGGGTCGGGCTTACCCTCCACCAATTGGGGTCAGATCTGGATGGGAAATGGTTAAATCTAGGAGAGCCAGGAAAGAAGAGAGGAAGAATTTGAACATGGATGAAGCTTGGAAATATGGGAACCATGTATCTCAATCTATTAAGGGCTTAAATTATACTCTATTCCCCCATCAAAATCCATATGTTTGACATTTAGAAGAGAAGGATGAAAAGATTACGATCAATATGAATATTAAGTATATTGAAGGAATACATGGGTATTGTAAAACCCATGGTCTTTGTGCTCGATGGCATGGAGTAGATCACCCTCTAAAGGAAGTTGTAGAGTGGTTTTCAATATTTCTATAGAGGCCAAGTAGGTATAAGTATCCTTTCTAAAAAAAATATTTGTTGATTGTTTAGATGTATCTCTTAAAAATGAATTTTTAGCTGGGAAGTGCCCAAATTTTAGAGGGCATTTAATTTCTTGAAATTACCAGATGGATTAAGCTAACTAAATTACCCATTGAATTAATTCAAAGTGTCATAATAAAAGATATCGGTAATTGATTGGATAAATTTGAAAAGGTGGAAGAGATTGTTTTAGCATACTCAGATTTTAAAATTGCAGTTAAAATGGATATTACAACTAAAACCCTCAAAACTATTAACCTGAGAATAAAAGAGGCATCATATATAATCAAACATTTTTTTGTAACAATCCTAAGTTGTGTAAGGATATATCCAAGCCCCCCTCTTCTCCTCATCCTAGACTCTCTATCCCACCACTAGAGGTTAACATTTGATTCAATGAAGAGTTAAGGGGATTCATGGTTGAGAATCAATATGAGGATAACCACATTCAAGAGAAGACCCTGAGTATGGCACCATCTTTGCCAAAAGACACAATTATCCTAGATGATTGCACTAATGGGAATGATTTTGAGCATCATAAAAACTCTGACACACTCAATGTAGAAATAATAGAATCTCAAGATTGGAGGAAAATTTTGGTAGCAGTAAATATGACGAGGAAAGAAGGAACAACCTATCCAAGGCATGTACGATTGAGCCAATCCTAGAATTAGAGGAAGGAGAATTTATTGAGGTGAAGGATGAGAGAAATCTCCAAAATGTCTTGGTCTTAGTCCCACAATGAGTGTTTCTCATCCACTAGTAGGGGAGGGCTTGAGTGAGATCCTTGAGAAGGCAGCAAAGAAAACTAATAGAAGTACCATGGCAGTAGTAAGAAGAAACCAAGTGGATGAATTATGTAATGAGGTGTTAGAAGAAAATATTGATAGAAGCATAGTAGAAATGATTGACATGGATGCTATGAACAGGAAAAAAGAACTATTAATAGCTAAGATAATAGAACTAGAAGAGGCTGAGAGATCACAAGAAATCATAGAGGAAGAAATGGTGGAACTAGGAGATAGAGAGATGGTTGAACCTAATCCAACTTTAGGGATTGCACTCACTGGTTTTGAGAAAGATACGTTGGGTTGTGCTAAGAGAACAAAGAAAAGGGGCAGAAAATCTCACTCTGAGCTAAGAGAAAAGGATGGTATGGTAGAGGACTGATGGAATATGGATGAAGTGACTGAGAGGGGGGGTGAATCAGTCAACCATAAAACACTTAACAATTATTTCTTTCCAGATCCCTTAGGATATCTTAATGAATATTATCTATTTAACACTCGGTAAATAGATTGCAGTAACTTTGAAGATGCAGAAAGTATTAGCAAAATTATCTTTAGATATTCATCAGCACTTGTATATGATTAAGATAGCAATTAAGAACACAAGAGACACAAGATTTAACGTGGAAACCCAATATGGGAAAAACCACCAATGTATCTAGATACTGATTTTCACTTTTCTGAAGTGATGCCCAGTTAGAAGCCAACCCGGTAAAAGGTTACAAAACACACTGTTAGGTGTGACCTTGTTAGAGGATTTAATCACCCTGCTAGGAGTGGCCTGGTAAGAGGTCTTGAAAAAAATTCAATGGAATTGTCAGCTTGTTAGAGGATTTACAATATGGCTGTTAAACCAACTCGGTTAAGAGATTTAGAATTCACTGTTACAATGATAAAAAGGTAACAATGAAAATGACCTGTATAATAATGCAACTGCCTTGCTGATTACAGATCTCTGTTCTGCATAAGTGTGATCCTTCCTGATGGAATATATCTCTGCTGCTCCTCAAGGATATCTGATCATCCTTCACAAATTCACACACACCTTTCCTGTCTCTCTTCTATATATCTTCTGCTGTAATTCTTATTTATTTTTCACATTTGACCTTTTATTTATATGATTTTAGATTTGTCAAATCGACATTACTTAGTATAATAGTCAGCTGAATTAAGAAAACTTTATTTGCAAAAATCCTTCAAGGGCCGATAGTGCTCAATGACCATAACTTTTTACAATCTTTCAGAGACCGAGGGAACTCGGTAAACACTGATAATCCTTTTTCTTCGAAAACTGACTGAACTCGGTAGATGCTATCTTTTCTTCGACAACCGATTGAACTCGGTAAACACTGAATTTTCTTTGACGACTGACTGAACTCAGTAAATGCAGATTTCTCTTTGATAACAGAGTGAACTCGGTAAGCACTGATTTTACTGCCGGGCAGACCGACTAAGCTCGGTAGGTACTGAATGCTGCGAATTATGACATAGTGTGACATCAAAGACAATACATAATTTGAGTAGCAATTTCCTTCAGACAATTGTTTCCAACAATCTCCCTCTTTGGCATTGATGGCAACACAATATGTCATAGCATAAGAAATTTGAAAGAATTAGCTCGGTTCAGATTCAAATCTCCCTCTGTCAGCAAACTTCCTATTTCTTAAAAACTCTTCCTTCTGACTATTGAAAATTTCTTGAAGTAATAGAAAAGACATAGCAAACACTCCCTCTTTGACAACACATGCCAAAGACAATTCACATATTTCCGGTGTAAACTAATGTACCTCAAGTACTGATTCATATGCAATGATTCCTTGAATATGCTGCATCAACTGGTTGATTTTCAATCATGTTCTGGTTGATGCATCACTAAAATTGTATTTAGTGAGCCTCGGATAGGGGAATGACCCCTAACTTACCTCTTAGATACACAAATGCATCCTTAGGTAATGGTTTGGTGAAAATGTCTACAATCTGCTCTTTTGTATGAATATATTCTAATCTGATTTCCTTGTCCTGCACCAATTCTCTGACAAAGTGATATTTAATAGCAATGTGCTTGGTTTTGGAATGCATCACTGGATTCTTCGAAATGTTTATTGCACTGGTATTGTCACAAAATATAACAACTCATTCTTTGATTTCAACCTTCATACCTTGTAATAACTATTTAAACCAAACAATATTTGAACAATTTACTACACCAGCAACATATTCTGCTTCAGCTGTGGATTGAGATGTGCAATTTTGCTTTTTACTGATCCAAGATACCAGTCTTTTTCCAAGAAAAAATGCTCCACCACTTGTACTTTTTCTGTCATCAATGTTCCCTGCCCAATCAGCATCAGTAAACACTTTTAAGTCTAGATTGCCTCCAAATTTATACCACAAACCATATTCTTCAGTTCCTCTTAAGTATCTTAAGATTCTTTTGATTGCCATCATATGATTTTCCTTAGGTTTTGCTGAGAATCTTGCCACTATACCGACTGCTAAGGCAATATCAAGTCTTGTATGTACTACATACTGCAATTTTCCAATCATAGATCGGTATAAGGTCTGATCTACTTCTTTTGAATCATCATTTTTGGTAAGTTTCAGTCCAGTACACATGGGTGTACCAACTGGTTTTGAATCTTCCATACCAAACTTCTTAAGTATTTCCTTAATGTATTTAGATTGAGTAATGTATATACCATTCTTGTTTTGTTGAATTTGAAGACCAACAAAGAATTTTATTAAACCAAACATAAACATTTCAAATTCTTTGTTCATTTTCTCTGAAAATTCTTTGCACTGATCCTCATTCCCTGTAAATATAGTATCATCTACAAATATTTTTGCCAATACAATTTTGTCATCCAGTCCTTCTTTAATATACAGATTGCTATTATCATTGGCTCTTTTGAAATTAATCTGAATCAAATAGTTATGGAGTCTTTCATACCATGCTCTAGGAGCTTGTTTCAATCCATACAATGCTTTGTGTAACCTGCAAACCATGTCCTTTTTATCTGGATCAACAAAACCTTCAGGTTGTTCAATGTAGACTTCTTCATCAAGAATTCCATTGAGAAATGCAGATTTTATATCCATCTGATATACCTTAAATCCTTTATGTGTTGCATAGGCAAGTAGAGTTCTTACACCTTCTAATCTTGCAACAGGAGAAAAAGTTTGACCATAATCTATACCTTCTTCTTGAGAATAACCTTTACATACCAATCTAGCTTTGTTTCTGGATACTTGACCATCTTCATTCAGCTTATTCCTAAATACCCATTTTGTTCCAATTACATTCTTATCTTTAGGTCTAGGTACAAGAGTCCATGTTTTTTTCTTTTGTATTTGTTCTAATTCTTCATTCATTGCTTCAATCCAACTTTCATTTTCCAATGCATCTTTGATATTTCTAGGTTCAAAATCAGTAAGCAGACATGTACCTTTTAGCTTGCTTCTTGTCATAGTACCATCTGATTTGTTTCCAATAATTTGAACTAGTGTATGATTCCTTCTGACATATTTGGCTAGTATAGGTTCCTTGCTTTTTGAATGATTCATGTTGTTGTCTTCTAGGATCTCTTCTTCAGGTTGCTCGAGCTCGGTAGATATTTGCTCGGTAGCTTCAGGCTGAGACTCGGTTTGAATTTCTTCTTGTGACTCAGTTTGAACTTCTTCCTGTGACTCGGTAACTATGCTCGGCTCGGTAGATATAGTTTCCTCATTGATAGTTGTGTCTGGCAGTGTTTCAAGTTCAATGTAAATGAATCTTCTGTAGTTTTTAGGTTCCCTTTTGCTTTCTTCTTCAGTCTTTTCTGCAAACTCATCAAATTTTACATGTATACTTTCTATGACTTTGTGAGTAGATAAGTTCAGACATTTGTATGCCTTGCTTTTGCTAGAATATCCTAGGAATATTCCTTCATCACTTTTCACATCAAATTTATTTCTTCTGGATTCTTTTAAGAAAGAACATTTGCTACCAAATACTTTCATGTAACTTACATTGGGTTTATAGCCATACCATAATTCATAAGGAGTTTTGAATGTGTCTTTCTTCAGTTGTACTCGGTTCAAGGTATGAACTGCAGTGCTGATAGCTTCCTTCCAGTACTTTATAGAGATGTTCTTTTCTATCATTCAAGTCCTTGCACAATCCATAATAGATCTGTTTCTTCTTTCTGCTATTCCATTCTGCTCAGGAGTTCTAGGAGTTGATACCTGCCTTTTGATTCCTCTTTCAATGCAAAAGTTGTTAAAATCATTGGAGATGAATTCACCACCTCTGTCTGATCTTAAGCATTTCAATCTTTTCCCTGTTTCCTTTTCCACTCTTGCCAAGTACCATTTGAACTTTTCAAATGCTTCTGACTTTTCTCTTAAATACATAATAGTCATCATTCTAGAATAATCATCAACGAAAAGAATAAAGAATTTATCTCTAATATAGCTTTGTATTCCAATAGGTCCACATAAATCAGTATGCACAATTTCCAAAATTTCTTTAGACTGATAGTTCTTACTCTTAAAACTAGTCTTACTCATTTTGCCAATCTGACAATTCTTACATAGACCAGTATCAGGTTTCTTCAAAGTAGGAATGCCTCTTACCTTCTTGAATTTGCTTATTTTTATCATGTTATCAAAATTCACATGACATAACCTTTTGTGCCATAGCCAACTTTCTTCAATTTGAGCAATAAAACATGAATATTCACTGAGATCAAGATAAAATAAGTTACCTTTTGTTTGTTTGCCTAATCCAATGAGTTTTCCTTTTTCATCCAGCAATCTTGCTTGACCATTCATGAATTCAACCTTGAAACCAGTGTTGATTAGCTATGCTACACTTAGAAGATTATGTTTTAGTCCTTCAACCCAATAAGCATTATCACATATGAGTTCTTTGGTTAATGAGATTCTTCCTTTTCCTTTTATACAACAAGGTTCATTGTTGCCAAATCTTACATTGCCACTATCACAGTCTTCTAGGTATTCAAATTTTGTCTTGTCACTAGTCATGTGGTGTGAACATCCACTGTCTATTATCCATATATCATCTTTTCTTATATGAGAAATAAGTGCCATCTTATCTTCATCATCATCAGATTCATCTTTTATAGCAATAAAGACAATTTCTTCTTCACTATCATCAGAATCTTTAGCCATAAAACATGTTTTCTTACCTTTATCCTTGAATGATTTGAAATTATTTTTGCCATAGTACTTGTGACTTCTCTTCTCTTCCTTGACTTTTTTGGGCACCTAGCTGCAATATGTCCAACTTCTTCACATGAAAAATAGATTAAAGGAGTTTTACCTTTCCCTTTAGAGTACTTCTTTGCAAGTAATGCTTCTACAATTTCAAGATCACTTTCAGAACTTTCTTCTGATACTTCTTCACTTTCTGACTGAACTTCTTTAATTTTCTTGTTCTTCCTTAGTGAAACCTTGGCCTCAAATGCTGACTCAATAGTTTTGGAATTTGGAACATAGTTGTCATAGTTGTCTAATTCAAAGGCTATCAATCTTCCAACTAAAGCATCCAAAGTTATATTGTGGTTATTTTCACATCTTCTTTCTTGAATAGCTAATACTCTAATTGCATAGATAGGAAGTAGCGTTCTAAGTACCTTACTTATAACAGTTTCATCAGAGATTGTTCCTCCAGAAGCTCTAATTGCACTTACACTTGCTTTGATTCTTTCAACATATTTTGCAATGTTTTCATCTTCTTTCATATTCATCTTGTCAAACTGTCCTCTTAGGCTTTCTGCTTTGGCTCTTTTCACATTTGCATCACCACCATATATTTTCTTCAATGCGATCCACATTTCATACGCAGTAGTGCATTTTTTAATATCATCAAATTCTTCATAGCTGAGAGCAGATGCAATGTCTATCATCATGGTATTATGAGTCTTTTTCTCTGCAATGTCTTCAACAGTTAATGCGCCAGTAGGAACTATGTATTCTTCATCAGTGTATTTGCATCCTGAATCACCAATGGAAGCCAGATGAAGTCGCATGAGACCTTGCCAAGCTAAAAAGTTATCTCTGTTGAGCTTTGGAATTTCCCTCTTGTAAGACATCCTGATCTTTAGCTTAGGTCCTTGAAACCCTTCCTGCAAGCACCAAAAGCTCTGATACCAATTGATGGAATATGGATGAAGTGACTGAGAGGGGGGGTGAATCAGTCAACCATAAAACACTTAAAAATTATTTCTTTCCAGATCCTTTAGGATATCTTAATGAATATTATCTATTTAACACTCGGTAAATAGATTGCAGTAACTTTGAAGATGCAGAAAGTATTAGCAAAATTATCTTTAGATATTCATCAGCACTTGTATATGATTAAGATAGCAATTAAGAACACAAGAGACACAAGATTTAACGTGGAAACCCAATATGGGAAAAACCACCAATGTATCTAGATACTGATTTTCACTTTTCTGAAGTGATGCCCAGTTAGAAGCCAACCCGGTAAAAGGTTACAAAACACACTGTTAGGTGTGACCTTGTTAGAGGATTTAATCACCCTGCTAGGAGTGGCCTGGTAAGAGGTCTTGAAAAAAATTCAATGGAATTGTCAGCTTGTTAGAGGATTTACAATATGGCTGTTAAACCAACTCGGTTAAGAGATTTAGAATTCACTGTTACAATGATAAAAAGGTAACAATGAAAATGACCTGTATAATAATGCAACTGCCTTGCTGATTACAGATCTTTGTTCTGCATAAGTGTGATCCTTCCTGATGGAATATATCTCTGCTGCTCCTCAAGGACATCTGATCATCCTTCACAAATTTGCACACACCTTTCCTGTCTCTCTTCTATATATCTTCTGCTGTAATTCTTATTTATTTTTCACATTTGACCTTTTATTTATATGATTTTAGATTTGTCAAATCGACATTACTTAGTATAACAGTCGGCTGAATTAAGAAAACTTTATTTGCAAAAATCCTTCAAGGGCCGACAGTGCTCGGTGACCATAACTTTTTACAATCTTTCGGAGACCGAGGGAACTCGGTAAACACTAATAATCCTTTTTCTTCAAAAACCAACTGAACTCGGTAGATGCTATCTTTTCTTTGATAACCGACTGAACTCGGTAAACACTGAATTTTCTTTGACGACCGACTGAACTCGGTAAATGCAGATTTCTCTTTGATAACCGAGTGAACTCAGTAAGCACTGATTTTACTGCCTGGCAGACCGACTGAGCTCGGTAGGTACTGAATGCTGCGGATTATGACATAGTGTGACATCAAAGACAATACATAATTTGAGTAGCAATTTCCTTCAGACAATTGTTTCCAACAGAGGACTAGCCTAAGATTAGAACACTACTTAATGGAGGAAAGTGGAAGTACCTTCCCATAGAGCCATGAAACTCATATAATGGAATGTTAGGGGCCTTAATGCCCCTAACAAGAGGTGAAGAAAATTCTACATATCCAATCTAAAACTTGATATCCTATTAATCCAAGAGACTAAGTTGAACAAGAAGGATACTTTGAGGGAAATGTTGGGAATTTGGGAAATAGCACATGTCTTGGTTGAAGGAGACTCTGGAGGTTTGGAAGTAGTTTGAGATCCTAGATGGATCTCTTTCTATTTAGTTAGCTATAGAAGAAACTAGATAAGTGGAAAGTTGAGAAACATAAGAACCAAGTTATAATTCATAGTGATCAGCATATATGGTCCCATTCATAATATAGATAAGAGGGTACTATGGAGAGAAATTGAGTCATTCCTTGAAACTATACTAGATCAGATCTCCATAATTGGAGGAGATTTTAATTCTATCTTAGATCCAAAAGAAAAGTGGGGTGGTTCCACAAAGGTGTTAGTGGAAACAATAGATTTCAAAGAATGGGTAAATAAAAACCAGTTGGTAAAAAATAAAATAGACTAGGATACATTTACATGAAATAGTAGTAGACAAGGTCTCAGTAACATTGCATAAAAACTTGACAGGTTTTTATTTAGAGGAAAATGGGAAGAGTTCCCCTTTAGTCTCTTGGTAGAGATCTTACCATACTTGGGTTCAAATAATTATCCTATCCAATTATCCATTACTGAAGATATTAAACCTAACAGCCGCCCCTTCAAATTTGAGCAATTGTGGCTTAAAGATGAGAATCTCTTGAAAATAATTGAATAATGGTGGCATGAGGCAAATGTAAAAGGATCCAAAATGTTCTATCTAGTAACTAAAATGAAACTAATTAAGAATAAACTTATGTCCTGGAATAAAAGAAAATTTTGTCAATATTTTTGACACAAACTCAAACTAGAGGAAGAATTAGAGAACCTTAATAAGCATGCCATTGATGAGGGTATAGATTAAGACTCATACCTCAAAGAGAAGAAGCTAAAAATAGATTATGAGGACATTCTAGCCAAAGAAGAGATCTTCTAGTGCCAAAAGTCTATAGAAACCTGGTTAGAAATCGGGGACATTAACATAAAGTTTTTTCACAATAGTGATAAACTTCACAGAAACCTTAAAAAAATTACTTAGATTAAAGACTCCAATGGTTCTCTCATTGAGGACCCATAAATTATCAGAGAAACAATTGTAACTTACTATGAAAAAATCCTAAATAACTAGGAGGGATCCAATATAATTCATGAGAGGTGGATACTTAGTAACATCCCAAGAGTCATATCAAGGGAACAAAATAAATTGTTGGCAACAAATTTTTCCAAGTAGGAGATAGAAATGGTAGTAAAACAGATGCACCCAGATAAGGCTCCGGGACCATACGGTTTCCTAGCCTTATTTTTCCAACAGTGTTGGCACTTCATGAGTGATGAAGTGGTTGAAGCATTAGAAGGGGTTAGGAACTCTGGTAATATTTTAAAGGAAATCAACAATGCATTCCTCACACTTATACCAAAGAAAGAAAAGGTGGAAATTTTTTATGACCTTATACCTATTTTGTTATGTAATACAATCTACAAAAAACTTATAAAGAATATGGCTAAAAAAATTAAGAAAGACTTACCTAACATCATTAACAAGGAACAAACAAGATTAATGATGGAGTTATAACTATCCAAGATGCCATACACTCCATTCAGCAAAACAAAAAACCCAACATGCTAATCAAATTGGACATAAACAAGGTCAATGACAAATTTGATTGTTGGTTCCTATGCAAAGTGCTAGAAGTTTTTGGATTTGCAAAAAAATGGATTAACTTGATATATGAATGTATTTATATCCCTACGTTTTCAATCCTAATCAATGGAACACCATAAAAAAAATTAGTATATCAAGAGGTTTAAGACAAGGAGATACTCTATCTCCCTTTCTTTTTATTAGCATGGTAGAAGCATTATGTAGAGCTATCTCTAAATCCAAGGAAAAAGGTTATATATAAGGAATAAATCTTACAAATGGTATAGATCCTATAACCTATTAACAATTTGTATATGACACTATGTTATATGGTAGTTGTAGTTTAGAGAAAGAAAAAAACTTTAAATCCATTTTGGATGCATATACTAAGGCATCAGGCCAAGAGATTAATAACTCTAAGTCTAAAATTTTATTTTTAAATACTACTAACCCCGACACTAAAAAGGGAATCTATAAAATCTTAAACTTTAAAAAATGGGAGTTTCCAAGAAAATACTTGGGCCTCTCCCTAGATAAAGGGAATAGATCAACAAAAATTTGGGACAACATAATATCCAAAAAATAAAAAATAGACTCATGGAGAGGGAAATAGTTGTCTTCTGCTGGGAAAGCCATTATGTTGAAATCAGTCCTCGTTGCCATTCCTATCTACCAACTATCATGCATCCATCTTCCTTTGGAAAAGAGAGAGGAAATCAATAAAATGTTTCAAACCTTCTTTTCTCAAGGAACTAGAGACAAGAAGAGGTTATCTCTAATTGCATGGGTTATTGTATGTAGACCAAAGGAGGAAGGTGGTTTAGGCTTGAAAAACATAAAAGAACAAAGTAAAGCATTAGGGTCCAAGTTAATATGGAGAATTTATAATATCTCGGACTCAAAATGGGTCAAAATCTTCAGAAATAAGTACCTAAGAGGTTTAGAACCAATGAAGTTTTTCTAAACTGCCAACCCCCCAAGGGAATCCAAAATCTAGAACTTTATGATGGATTGTAGAGAAATCATAAGGGATAAATTAACATGGAACTTAGGAGATGGAAAAGAGGCTTTATTTTGGGAAAATTCATGGGGAGGTTATGAGGTGGTTGGAGGAATACACAATTTTGAGATCTCTAAAGGTATCTTGGAAACTCATTGGAGGAAACATGTCAATGAGTATATAGAATCCCCCTATAATGATATTACTCTAGGCTAGGAATGGAAAGCATTAGATAAAGCTATGTGAGATCCTTCAAAATAGAAGTATAACATTTAGAAATGTTAAGGATAGGCTAGTGTGGGATGGTTCTAGATCAGGTGAATATAACACTAAAGATGGGTATAAGATATTAACCAAGAACAACTTAAACCAAAGACTAACCCTCCCCTAAATCTATGTTGGGATAAAAATTATCTACCTAAAGCAGGTCTTTTCACTTGGATTTCTTTACAAAGGAAGATACTTACAACATTTAGATTTACTAAGATGGGATATGAGGTACCTAGTAGATGCCCCTTCTGTGAGAAGGATCAGGAAACTAGAAATCACATCTTACTCAATTGTGAGTTTTCTAATGAATTTTGGTGATGGTTATGTGGGAGAATGGGATGGATTTCAGTCCTACCCAACAATATATCAGGCCTCTTTCAAGCTTGGCCTAATACAAACAAAAATAATGTCTACAATATGCTATGGAAAATTAGTCCCTCCATAATGATATGGGAATTATGGAAGGGAAGAAACATATGACTATTCAAAGATAAGAAAATGACTAAGGATCAACTAATAAACAAAATTAATGCACTCATTGTTGAGATAGTTAATAGTAGAATCCTAAATCAACTTAGAACTAAAGCTACCATTAAAAATTGGGAAGAAAAGATGCATATTAGATGGTTGGGATTAAAACTCCCCACCTTTGTAGGACCTATAAACCATGATAAAACTAGGAAAAGGAAGGAATGCATTTGGAATCCTCCCAAAAAAGGATGGTTCAAACTGAACTTTGATGAGGCCTCTAGGGATATCCTGAGCATTGCTAGAATAGGCTATGCCATTCATAATTGGGAGGGAAAAGAAATTGCATCTATTTCGAAACCTTTAGGCATTACCTCTAAAAATATGGCAAAACTCTCTACTTTGATTGAGGGTTTAAAACTTTGTAAAGAACTAAAGATCAAGAAACTAGAAATTGAAGAAGACTCGACCATAATTATTAATGCCCTAAGAAAAGGTTGTATGCCTAATCTCTTAGCCTAACTGCATATTTCACTAAATGCAATTTCAACCATATTTTCTAAGAGGGAAATAAAAAAGTAGATAAACTTGCTAACAAAGGTGCAAATAGGATTTAACAATATCTCACCTCTTGTAAAACTCTCTCACTCTTTCTTGCGCTTTTGATTTCAAATTTAAATGGTAAAATAGATAAGTATGTAGGAACTTATACTAAGGACATCTTCCTACCTTAGTTTCTTTTGTAGATTACTTTGCACTTTATTTGGACAATCCTTGACCCTTTAATCTATCCTTGCCTTTGGGAGAAAATCCCACAAAGTATCATCATATGTCAATTAGCTTACCTCATAATTGTTAAGCTTTTCATGTAGGTAGTGGCTATCCAGTCACAAATATCTTTTTCTTTATATAAATTTTTGTGCACTTTTGAAAAAAAACTAAGTATTTCCCCTTCGTATGGTTAACAATTTTTGTGGCTACATAGCCGCTAAGATTTCTAACCTACTTCTATCCTTTTACCCTCATTCTCTACCATTTTTCCTGGAAAGAAATCTACAACATGGAATCTAACATGCATCTCTTTCATACCAAGGATAACAAACAAATGACTTTTAGGGATCCATCAAACTGGAGAGATGGGACAAAATGTTGAAACACCTCAATGATGTGGCCAGGAGGGCTGTAGAGATTGTGATGGGTGAAGATTACTATGATACCAATACACACTCATAAGAAACTTCAATATTGTAGGTGACTTTGTCATTATCCTTCTCACTGCTTGGATTCATAAGCAGGATGTAGTTTCTTTATGTCTCTCTGTCTTTGGTAAAAAGTTATGTGGGGTTTAGAACATGCGATTTATAGTGTTAATAAGAATTTGGAAATTTTGTACCCTGAGGACTATATGGCCCATGAATTTGGGGTTTTGGTAAATGTGGAAGGGATAATTAGGTGACCCATATTGGTCTTCAAGGATAAATCAATCTATGATAGTTGTCTGCCAATGGTAGAGAGAAATATCAATTACCTCCTTCAATGGCTTCACATTGTTCCCTCAAAGAATGCGATATGGTTAAGGAATTCTATGAAAGCTTAGGGTTACAAGGTATTGGATGACTTTGGTTATGTCAACTTGGAATGATACCAAGTCATTCCACCAGTGATTATCAAGGTGTCGGTGTTAGACAACAAGGATAAGCTCAGGAAGGTAAAGGGAAAGGGTATTGTTGAAAAACTAGAGTCGTCCTATGTGGATATCGATGATGAGGAGTTTGAATGTGAGGAGGAAATTTTTTTTTTTGCTCATAAGGAGAAGAAATAGGTCTGTAGGAATCCTTTGATAGGATTAGGTCCTGCAATTTTTTTGTCGTTAATATAATCTGTTATGTGGATATTGTGTATAAGAAGTACCTTCATAGGATTAGTTTTTCAATTATCCAATCAAATTATGCAAAAATATGAAAATTAAAGAGGCTTTTGAAATGAAAATAAAGACAATGAGCATCCTATGGCTCTCCATTTAAAGATTCTAATGCTAAGCTCTCAGCAAGCCTCCATTAGTGACAACTCTAAAATGAGAAATATGCTAAATGATCATGAAATTAAGCCTATTTTACTCAAAACAATGCTAAATTATGCATCTAGCTCAATTTCACTATAGTAATGATGCAATTCTAAGATTTAATTGGGATCCTTTTCTCCTGATTTATGCCTTCTATTTATAGATTTTACCAAAAATGGGGGGTGGATTCAATTTGATCATGGTTGAGTTTGAGCTAAGTCCATGGTTTCAAATATGGGGACAATTTAAATATGTTATCCTCAAAGCTTGGGACAATGAGACAAAATGGATGGTCAATATGATCTCTCCTTGTGAGTGATTGAGATTAAATGTGGCTTTGATCCATGTGAGTCCAATCCTTAATTCCTATTGGTTGAGGTAATTCCCTCCCATGTGGTAGGTGAGAAAAATTAGGAATTAATTAATTGAATTTATTTAATTTATTTAGCCATGTGTACCCTTTGAATGGGTTAAATTTGATTTTAATCCAAGTATACAATTAATTAGATTAATCATATAATCAAATGATTAATTTGATTTATTTAATCCTTTTGGCTTTTGATTCTAATTAATGTTGGATTTTGGCTTGATTGCAATTAATGCTTTGATTTTGCCTTGATTACTCACGTGGATTAGTCTTGACAATTTTTAGGTGTCTACAAATGCCCCTCTTCGAACCAATGTGCGAAGCAGATTGGTTCAAAGAATATCTGATGTCCTAATTACTTGATGCTTGATTTGATCTTGATGATTGATGCAGATTCCCTGGTGAACCTTGATTGATTGATGGTGCCACTGATCATTATGATGGTGGATTTTAGATACGATGCTTGATCTAAAATAATTCATTGATTCTAATGCCCCACTGATGAGTTTAAAATTTTTCCTAGTCAATGATCTTGAAACAAATTTTGATTGACTCGATTATGATACAACTGCAAGCCCCCTCGAAAAAGAAATGGAATGCATTTTGATGAAAGATTATGTATTTTGATCATTTTCCTTCAATAATTTTGAGTTTACACTCACTTCAATTTCATTTTTGATAATGATGTGACTGATTAACTAATAATAATGCCCCTAATCTAGTCAATTTGGTTATTAAATTTAACTTTAGGTCAATTTTCTACTAAATAGGCCCCTTTTTAGGTCAAATGGCTATATATAGGGGTAAAAAGTTAATTTTACTATTTATTTCACTTGCCTTCTTTGACTTTTACCCTCTGACACTTTTGATTCCTTCACGATGGTTGTAATGATTTGAGAGCATAGGTTCAAGCGTGGTCACCGATATCAGTGTCCTCTAGACTACGAACCTCCGATGAGTACCCCGATGAACTCGCTCTGTCGATTATGTTCATTTTTTGCCAAAAAAAATTGATTTTTAGGTGTTAAAATATATTTCATTTGCCAAAAAAATTTAGTAGCGCGTACAAGGTTTTTAATAGTGCGTAGACATTTGTTTTAGCACATCCATAGTGTGAAACAACACGGAGGATAGTTTTAGTAGTACATACACACAGGTGCCCTAGGTCAGGTTTTTGTGTTTAAACATTAAGGTGGTGCATATAAGATTGTCAGTGCGAATAATACTTCTTGTAGCGCGCAGGATATCATAGAGTAGCGCTTTCAAATTTTAATGACGTGTAGAAGATCTTTTAGTGTGTTTGATAAGTCTTCTAGCATGTATGATGAATTTAGCAGTGCTTAATAAGTTTTAGCGCATTCAAGCTATAAAGTTACACCCTTTTTCAAGCATTTTCAAGATTTTGATAGAGTCGTCTAGTCCAAATGATTCACAAAATCGATTAATGAATTAGAATGATTGATCTTGTGATGAAAGAAGTGGTTTAGTGTCAGTTCTAATCATGTTTTGATGAATTTTGATTGTCAATCCTAATTTGTTGATTTGATTAGGTTGATTATTTTTCATCCTCTCTTAGTAAAATTAGGAAAATTGATGATGATATTGATAGGATAGGATGATGTCAATTGACTTGTGATGATTCACTATTTGATGATCTAATTACTTATTTAATGTCACTTGATTCTACAGGTTCAACTCTAAAATTTATATGTCTGGGGATTGTACCCATGGACTTTGGACGTGGTTGATGACTTGAGCGCTCACGAACGGTGATTGATCGGGCAATGTGGCCTTTCCTTTCTACTAGACATACCTCAATCCTAAGTGAATCAAGGATTTCTCACTGCTATGGCAGAGCATTGGCACTCTGACCATGATACAATCACTCCTGATGATGTTTATCGACTTCTCTACATTCCTACACATGGATAGATCCTATACTATGATTATGTTTATGATAGCATAGTATGCAGATGTCTCTTTGGTGATCCTACCATCGGATATGAGAGCATCTCATGGGCTCAGCTCATTTCATTTCTAGTGCTTCCTACTATTTTGGGTATCTTGATCGGTGGCTTCCTCCTACCTGATCGAGGAGGTCATGGTGTCACAATCAGCTGGGGTCATATCTTAGAGGATATGATAGGACATCCTCATTGTTTTGATTGGGTTTCTTGCGTAATGGCACCGCTCTATCATTAGTTGCATGATGTGGTATATAGACATGGTGTTTCACTATCTACTCATGCCATTCTTTTATAATTATGGACTCGGGAGCATATCTTGATCATTCATCCAATTTTCATGTGATGAAGAGATCTTGGGTGGCCCTTTGCCTATATATATAAGGGTATAGTTGTCCAATATCATCTGGGCAAGCTTGATTATTGGTGACATATCATTGATAATCTAGATCAGGTGACCTAGTGGTCATATCTAGGTTGTGAGCTATAGGTTGAGGATGTGGCAGAGCTTCCCTTTATCTATATGTCTTAGTGGATGATAGGTCGTAATCCTCTAGTGATTGAGCGGTTTTGTTTTTACAAGGTTCTTCGACAGTATGACTGTATACAGGGTATGCCACAATGTTTGGCACTCTATGCTTGAGTACAAGTAGAGAGATATCTATGAAGTCCTTAGATTTATTTTTGTGTTGCACGTGATGAGCTCCTGGGCCTTACACACTTAGCTTGGGATATGCAAAGAGTATATTGTGGATACAGGTATCACTAACGACTATGCTAAGTGGTTCATTCAGAACCTATTTCTGAGGTTTACCAATCCAGCTAAGCATGTTCTTGACATCAATGATCAATCAGATGATAATGATGATGGTGGTAGTGGGAGAGGTTGGAGATGAGGAAAAAGGGCTGGGAGAGCTAGACGAGGTGGCATAGCTATTATTCCTTATATTGCCCCTATGTCTACCAAAGGTGGTGTTCGTATGAGAGGTGGAAGAGTTAGGATGAGAGTACCTCTTAGAGCCCTTTGATAGATTAGAGTTTTTATTTGAGCTCGTCATAGACCTCAAGAGTTTAGGGTTGCCCCATAGGTTGGTATGATACCTGGCCCACCAATTCCACCAGAATTACCAACTCAAGTAGTACCAGGTTCACAGGCTCTTGATACTTTAATGCAGGATGTCAGGTCATTACAAGAAGATATGACATAGATGAGGTAGCAGATGACTCAATTTAGTTCCATGATGCAGACATTCCTGACTTCTATGGCCTATTAGAGTTCTTACCCTAGTTCCAACAGGGGTCTGGGTACATATCTAGATGGTCCTAGTGTAGATGTTGTAGGTGCAGGTACAGGTGGAGGTGGTAGAGGTACCAGATGATTTTATTGTGCACACTTTGATTGATGTAGCATGTACCATGAGTTTTGATCGAGATTTTATATACTGATGTACTCTTTGATAGACTCTGATTATGTTGATGGACATTTGATGATATGGACATTGATTTATACGATGGAATTTGGTTTATATGATGTCATCATGTGTTGGACTTAGATTTTATGATAATATGCAATTCTACATGACCTTACTTCTATATGCTCCTTTTTATTATGCTTTTCTGATACAAAAATGATATGAATGCATTTACTTTACTTGCTTTGGATGGATGCCTTATTTATGACATAGATTAGATGCATTTTGATATGTTTTAATGATTAATGCTTTAATGATTTGATATTTAATGATTATATGCTCTAATAGATATGCAATAATTAATGCAATGGATGAGTTTAATATGATGCACATAAATGTTTCTAAATGTAGTTTAATACTTAATGGATAATGATTAATGATGTAATGTATGTAATGATTAATGATTAATGAACTTTATGGACTTAATACACTTTAATGGTAAATGAACCTAATGAACTTCATGCACTTCTATCTTAATGAATAATGGATGATGGATAATGAATGTAATGTAATTAATAATGATTAATGGATTATGGATGAATGCAATTTAATCTAATACAACTTAATGATTAAATGATTCTAACAAATGTGCTTATGTTAATAATGATCTAACTTAACGATATTGATTAATGGATAATGAACTAACCTAATGGATGCAATCTAATGATTAATGGATGATGGATAAATGCAACTTATTCTAATGATTAATGATTCTAATGGATGAAAATTAACTAAGATGCAAATTTTCTTTTGATATCCAATACATTCAATCACAAAGTAATGATCAATTTTAAATTTTAGCTTAACTCCACCCCTTTCATTTTTTTCTAACAAATTTTGAGAAAAGAATCCATGCAATCTAAATGCATTTAATCTATTATGGATTCAACTAGCTATCTCTATTTAGAATTAGGGTGCCTATTTTCATCATTGAGCTTTGAAACCGAAATTGGTACAATCCTCACTGGTTCAATCATGATGATATGAATGCCTCTTTTCTTCTAAGTTACATGCCTCAAGCTGGTACAACTATCATTGGTTATATTTTCAACCATGATAGTCTGAATACCACTTTTGTCAAATTCAACATTGTGAGTGGATTTTGGCATTATGATATTGAAGATCAAAATGTCCAAGGTATCATGTTGCGTACATAGATAGAGATTTCAGTTTTTCCACATGTACATGTCCTCGATGATTCTTTGGTGATCATGTCATTAGACGAATGATACATATATTAAAACCTTAATCTTAGAATACTCATGTAGAAATCAAGAAAATATCATGCTTTTATCATTGCTTTTCTAGTCCAAGACTTCATTGATTTTCTAAAAACATGATTTCACCAATCAAGTAAATATTCAGAGAAAAAATTTGCCATTATTTTTAAAATCCATATTTCAAGTAGAACTTCATCCATGTCATATTTGATTGTTCTTTTTAATCATGATAAAGATAAATTCTTTGTGAGATCAAGGATCAAAGTTATTCGTTATGAGATCAAAATTTGGATTAGGATTTGAATTGATCATCTAGGTGTTATGCTTGTGGTTGGATGCATTGATTTATGTGAATTGATGCCTGTTTGATGAATCCTTTTGATTTTGGATAAATTTTCCCCCAATTTGATTCTATTGCAATGTTGGACTTGGACATTTTTTAGGTTTATGATGAAAGCCTTGGGTATTTACAAATGCAACTTCGGGATTTATTATGCAATTTTTACAAATGTTGGCGAATGCAATTTATACAAGGATGGCTAGGAATGTGAACTGAGACTTGACTTGACTTGACTTTCAATGGTGTCTATTTACTAGGTTTTTACCGATTGAATTTATTGCTCTTTTTCTCTTTTATATGCTTTTTTTGCTACCAAGGCGCTATTTGCAAGGTTTTCACCAAGGCACTTTTTTATCTTTTTTTTGTATTTTTCTCTTTTTCAATTTTTTTTATTATCAAGGCACCTATTTGCTAGGTTTTCACCTAGACAACAATTTTTTCAGGATCCATATCTGAATATTTTTTTATTTTTTCATGCTCATTTTTTTCACAATTTTTTATTTCTTTAGGAACACTTTTTTATTGTTTTTGAACTTTTTTGCTTTTCTAATTTTTTTCTTTCTTTCTTTTATTAGGATCATTTTCTATTGATTTTTATTTTTTCCAGGATCACTTTTGACTATACAAAATAAATAGGATGCTCTCTCATCTAATATCCTGATACTCTTTCCAATTATACACTTTCGTTTGCTTTAGGTGTAGAACCTTTTCAGGTGTATGTTATTGATGGGTTCTTGTAGTTCCTCTCCATCATAATCAACTAGCTTGTATTTACCAATTCCAAAAGAAGAAGTAAGGCCCTAACCAGTTTTCTTCCCATTTTCCTTTCTTCTCTCTTTCTGCCTCGTTTTTAAGATTTTCTCTTAATACCAAATCACATATTTGAAATTCTCTTAGTTTGATGTGCTTATTATAGTTTCTTGACATTATGTTTTGATACAGTTTGAGATGATCAAAGTCTTGTTGTTGTCACTCATCAAGTAATGCTAACTCCTAAAGTCTAGCAACCCTATAATCCTCCTCATTTAGTAACCCATGTAATGAAACTTGTATAGATGGAATCTCTACTTCTAGTGGTAGCACTACTTCAGCTCCATATACTAAGGAAAATGGTGTAGCTCCTATTGGTGTTCTCACACTTGTTCTATATGCCCATAGATTTGGATTTATTTGGAAGTGCCAATCTCTTCCTGAATTATCAACTATCCTCTTCAATATTTTTAGGATGTTCTTATTAGTGTCTTATACTTTTCCATTCCCTTGTGGATAATAGATTAGATGAATGATGTATCATATGAAACTTTTCACATAACTCTTTTAAGTCCTTATTCTTGAAGTTTTTAGCATTGTATGTTATGATGGCTTGAGGGATGCCATATCTACAAATTATATGGTTCAATATGAACATTGAGATTTGTTTTCCCATTGCGGTAGACAAAGGCACAACTTCGACCCATTTGGTAAAGTATTATGTTGCAATTATTATGAACTTATGACCATTGGATTAAGGTGGGTAAATAATCCTTATTAGATCCAACCTCCATTGATAAAAGGGCCAAGGTGTAATCACCAGATTTAGTTCTTGAGTTGGTACATGAATTAAGTTACCATGATATTGGCATTTTTGACATATCTTTTCAAAATGGCATGCATATTTCTCCATGAAATGCCAATAATATCATATCCTTAGAAGTTTCTTAGATAAGGTTAACCCATTCAAATGTGACCCGCAAATTCCTTCATGGATTTATTGCAAGGCTAATTTTGATTCCTCCTTCTCTAGACACCTTAAAATCATTCTATCAAGACTCTTGCAATACAAGGGTGTAACAAGAAGCTTGTCTTATGAAGTTTCTTTTCTAGTTTCAAGTTTGGTCTAAGGGTAGGGTTTGGTCTTTCAAATAATTATATATGAATCCATACCAGGGAGAGTTATGTCCCACTAAAAGGAAAATAATGTGGTAATTGGAAGGGTCAAATCTAGGTTGTTCTATTTCTTCTACCAAGAATTCCTATCTTGTGCTTTGATCTGGCATCTGTAATAGTGAAGCCAATGTCACCATGGCATCTGTTGCTTTATTCTTTTCTCTAGGCACTTGATCAAATGTGATCAACACAAAGTATTTCTTGAGATTTTCTATCATCTTCTTATATGGTATCAAATTGTCATCTTTTCTTTGGTATTCATCATTTATCTAATTTATGACTAGTTGGGAATCTCCATACACTTGCAATTATGTCACTTTACACTCTAAAGCCAATTTGATGCCAATAACTATTGCTTCATATTCAGATATATTGTTAGTGCATGGAAATAGTAGCTTGTATGATTTTTGGATCGTGGATCCTTAAGGTGTAATCAATAGTATGCCCACTCCTGAGCCATGTTGAGTATAAGAACCATCAAAGTAAAGTTTCCATGTTTTTGCTTCAATATTGTTAATTTCTAAATCTGGAAATTTCACTTGAATAGGGTATTCATCTTCTAAAGGTGCCTCTACCAGTTGATCCACTATGACTTGACCTTTGATTGCCTTTTTGTCCACATATTCTATATCAAATTTTCTTAATAGCATGACCCATTTGGCTAACCTTCCTATCAAAGTTGTTTTTCTTAAAAGATATTTTAATGGATCAATCTTTGAACTATGAGTCTGATTTTATGAGATATCATATAATGTTATAGTTTTTGGGAAGAAAAAGCTACCGCCAAACATGCTCTTTGTATGAAACTTTAGTTTAACTCATATTTCACCAAGGTTCTGCTTATGTAATAGATAGCTTTTTCTTTTCCATTTTCATCTTCTTGTGCCAAGAGTGCCCCTAATGAATGTTTTGTTGTTGAAATGTACAATATTAAAGGCTTTCCTCTTATTTTTGGCATCAATATTGGAGGATTCATGAGGTACTTTTTAAGGAGTGAGAAAGCTTCTTCACATTTGTCATCCCACTTAAATACTATGTCCTTATGAAGGAGTTGAGTGTTGGAAACTGCAATTGAAACAATTGTTGTATTGTCATTGATGTCAAACCTTAACTAGTAAGACTGTTGCTGCTTAGGAAAGTACTATATCTATTTGAGTGTTGCTAAGGGGCTATTCAAGGTTGGTAACAATAGCACCTAAGGAAAGGTTGAGTTACCTTGATACTACAAAGTGTACTTGACTATGTTGTACAATAATGAGACAATGTATTGTTTATACTAGTAAGACTGAAGACTAAACTGGTAGGCTTGACTGAGAAAAGAATGGAGAAATCATGTTTAAGCTGAGTAATGTTAGTGTCAAATGAGTTAGTAGATGCCGAGAAAAATTCTAGTGTCAACCGAACAATAGTTAATTGCCAAGGAAGACAATGTAAGCTAAGGAAACATTTTTTAGTAATGACTGAGCTTTCTACATGAAGACTAAGTAGTTGATCACAGTATTGACCGAGCATCAGCAATTTTATATTTGAAGAGAATTTAATTTTGGTTCCGACATTATTGAAATCTTGGATTATGTAAAACATGTTGACTTTATTTATTGATTGTTTGAAAGCATTAAATGCACTGTAAAACATTTTATTGGAAATTTTTAAGAGATTTGAGATGATTCTAGAAAAGGAGCCGAAGAACATGACGCGGGTAGATTTAATGAATTTGACCTAACCCTAAGATCTACAAATGAGATTGAGTGGCATAAGATGAGTTAACCTAATTGAGGAAAGTATTTAGGGAACCTAAGCATTTGGATATGCAAGTGCATGGGTGAATAGAGAATGCTAGAAGATCGGTAAAGTTTTATTGACTGTATAAGCAGAAAAGGTTGAAGGAGAATTGTGGTGATTGCTTGAAGAAAAGTTTTGAGTAGATCAGAGATGGAGATGACAAAGTTTCAAAGTTAGTAAACTAGCATTAGTGTACAGAATCGGATTTGATATTTGCAAAGTGAGTTGTATATTTTTCAGATAAATATTGTTGCTACTTTCTAACCATTGTAACAGTCAAAATACTTTTAACAAAGGTTGACCTAACAGTCATATGTTAAATACTTTGAACAAGGTTGCATTCTAATGGAGTGTATGTAAGTCCTATGACAAGGATCACTTTTAACAGGGTGATTGAAATCCTTTAACTGGGTCACACCTGACAGTGTGTATTGTAACCTTTGATAGGGTTGGCTTTTTACCGAGCTCACTTCAGAAGAGTGAAAATAATAGTAGCATGTTACAAAGTGGTTTTTCCAAAATTGGGTTTCCACTATAAATCATGGTGTTAATACTTGTGTGAATGTTTTTGTTTTGAACATTTCTATGTTTTACAAGTTAAGTTATAGCTGGGTAGTGGACTGCATTGTTATATGTTTCTATTATTGAATCAGTGATGACCGAGTTTGTTTTGGTTATTGGATCTGATTTAAAGAAAAGTTTTTAAGTTTGTTTTATACATCAGGACCTGAGAACAACTGATTCACCCCCCCCCCCCCCTCTGTTGTTCTAAATCATATTAACAATTGGTATCAAAGCTTTGTTGCTTATTATTAGTGTTGACAGAAATCAAGTTTAAAGGGG
The DNA here is from genome assembly GCA_027943335.1 of Chamaecyparis obtusa. Taxonomy (NCBI): domain Eukaryota; kingdom Viridiplantae; phylum Streptophyta; class Pinopsida; order Cupressales; family Cupressaceae; genus Chamaecyparis; species Chamaecyparis obtusa. The sequence goes on from BSBK01000364.1 coordinate 229,666, forward strand.
CTTGAAGCAAATGATCAAGATGTATAAGAAGGAGGTACAAAAGCTGAATAAGGAAAACTTCCCTGCATGGAAAAGCTTGATGAAGCTGCATCTGGCCAGTATTGGTGACTCTGCAAAGTACTACATTGAGAATAGCTATGTCTCACCTGTCGTACCTTTGACTGCTAAAGAAATGAGAGCTAAGCAAGAACATAATCAGGAAATATTGGAAATTGCATCTGCCCTAAGCTATCCAAAATTTGAGGACATTAAGGATTGCACAACTGCTAAGGATATGTGGGAAACTCTTGCAAGGATCTATGGTGGTGACTTGAATGTGCTGAAAGCAAAGGCCGAGAGTCTTAGAGGTAAGTTTGATGAAATGAGAATGCAAGAAGGTGAAAACATTGCACAATATTGTGGTAGAATAAAAGAAGTTGTGAATGCTATTAGAGGAGAAAATGGGGTTATTAATGATGAAACTATAATTGGGAAAGTACTAAGAGCCCTACATCCTATATATACTATTAAGATCTCAGCTATTCAGGAATCTAGATGTAACTCTGCTAATGTGCTTACTTTGGAAAGTTTGGTTGGTAAGGTGACTACTTTTGAACTTTCTAACTATGATAATTTCACTATTGGAAGCATTGGTAATGTTGAATCTGCTTTTAAGTCACAGCTAGTTCTAAACAAGCCAAAGAAAGAAAAAGAAAGATGCATAAGTGAAAGTGAAAGTGAAAGTGATAGTGCACTTCTGATGAAGAACTGGAAGATCTAGAAGCTCTTATGGCTAGAAGACTGAGAAGAGGAAAAGGAAAGTATAAAGGTAAACTCCCTATTATATGCTTTGCATGTAATAAAGTTGGTCATATAGATGCTAGATGTCCTGACATGAAGGATAAAGATGATGAAAGGAAAGGCAAACACAAAGATAGAAGAGATGACAGAAGCTACCGATGGAACAAAGACTACAAGGGAAAGGTAAGAAATCTTGTTACATTGCTAAAAAAGAAACTGACACTGATAGTGATGATTTTGAAATTGAGGTAGTCTATGTTGCAATGAAAGATGAATTTGATGAGGATGAAAAAACTGCATTGATATCTTATGTGAACAAAAATGATAAATGGATTATTGAGAATGGTTGTTTACATCACATGACTAGTGACAAAAATAAGTTTGAGACCTTACATCATTACAGAGGTAAAAGTGTAAAATTTGGTAATGATACACCATGTCCTGTTAGAGGAAAAGGTTTGACTAAACTGACTAATAAGATATCTTGTGAAAATGCATATTGGGTTGAAGGTCTTAATTATAATTTGTTAAGTGTTTCTCACCTTAACAAAATTAGTTACCAAGTGGAATTTCATCACAAGCAATTTAAAATATTTAATGCTACTGGAGAACTAATTGGAAGTGGAGATCAGACTAGAGGTAATTTTTTCTATCTTGACCTATCTGAAGAAACATGTTTAATTGCACAACTTGATGATATTTGGTTATGGCATAAAAGGTTGTGTCATGTTAACTTTGACAATCTGGTAGAGATAAGTAAGAAGAAAAAGGTAAGAGGTCTACCTAGATTGAAGAAACCTGAGAATGTGATGTGCAAGGAATGCCAATTAGGAAAAATGACAAAGTCAAGTTTTAAGAGCAAATCCTTTACTTCTGAAAACATTTTAGATTTGGTTCATACTGACCTTTGTGGACCTATGGGTGTACAAAGTTACTGTGGTGCTAGATACTTTTTCTTATTTGTTGACGATCATACTAGGATGATGCATGTAATGTTTCTAAAAGAAAATTCTGAAGCTTTTCAATCCTTTAAGTGGTATTTGGCTAAGGTTGAGAAGGAGACATGTAGGAACCTGGAATGTCTTAGATCTGACCGAGGTGGAGAATTTACATCAAATGAATTTACTATGTTTTGCAATGATAGAGGAATTAAATGACAGATGTCTACACCTAGAACACCTCCACAGAATGGTATAGTAGAAAGGAGAAATAGATCTATGTTGGATTGTGCAAGGACATTGTTGATTGAAAGGAATGTGGCACAAAAATACTGGAAAGAAGTTATAAGTACTATTGTCTACACTCTTAACCAGATACAGATCAAGAAAGGTACATCTAACACCCTATGAATTATGGCATGGGCATGCACCGAGTGTTAAATACTTTAGAATCTTTGGGAGTAAGTGCTATATATTAAAAGACACTAGGAATTGAAAGTTTGATGCCAAGAGTGATGAAGGCATATTCCTAGGGTATTCCACAAAAAGTAAAGCTTATAAGTGTTTGAACTCTAACACTAACAAAATTTTGGAAAGTGTGAATGTCAAAATTGATGAGTATGCAGAAAGAAATGAAGCTGATAGCAAAAGAGAACCAGAAGATTATAGATCTTTTGTGTACATTGAGGAAGAAGAAGAGGCAAGTAACAGACTTGCACCTGATGCCGAGTCTCGGGTAAGCAATGTCGAGCAACATACAGATGTTGTCGAGTATCAGGAAAATAATGTCGAGAAAGAAAAAGAACATGTCGAGCTACAAGAAAATGTTGTCGAGTATCAGGATGAGATTGTTGAGCATTCAGAAGTCGAATCTGACAATCTTGTTGGGGAACATGATGAAATAGAGGAGAGAACAGCTGAACCTATTTTGGGAAATATGTAAGAAGACATCACAAGCCTGAACAGATAATTGGAGACAAAAATATTGGAATTCAAACCAGAAGTAAGACTAAGGATCCAACATGCCTACTGTGTGAATTTGAACCCAAGTCAACTAGAGAGGCATTAGCGAATGAAGACTAGATACAAGCAATGAATGAAGAAATTGACTAGATTGAGAAGAATGATACTTGGACTCTGGTGCTGAGACTTGAAAACAAAAATGTTATAGGAACAAAGTGGGTGTTTCGTAATAAGATGAATGAAAATGGTGAAATTTCTAGGAACAAACCTAGGCTGGTATGCAAAGGCTACGCACAAGAAGAAGGAATAGATTATGGGGAGACATTTTCCCCTGTAGCTAGATTGGAAGGAGTAAGAACTTTGCTTGCCTATACTGCTTATAAATATTTCAAGGTACATCAAATGGATGTCAAGTCTACATTTTTGAATGGTATACTAGAAGAAGTTTACATAGAATAACCAGAAGGTTTTATTGATCCAAACAGAAGACACATGGTGTGCAAACTGAACAAAGCACTATATAGATTGAAACAAGCTCCCAGAGCATGGTATGAGAGGTTGCACAACTACTTGATACAGATTGGATTTTCAAGAACAAATGACACAAGCAATTTGTACATGAAAGATGAAGAAGGTAAAGGTATCCTGTTGGCAAACAATTTTGTGGATGACATTATTTTTGGTGGACAAGATGCATTGTGTAAAATATTTTCAAATGAAATGCAAACTAAATTTGAAATGAGTATGTTTGGTGAGATCAAATTCTTTGTTGGTTTACAAGTATATCAGAAGAAGAATGGAATTTTCATTACACAGTCTAAGTATGTTAATGAAATACTGAAAATTTTTGGGATGGAAGATGCTAAACCAGTGAATACTCCTATGGTTACTGGACAAAAGTTATCTAAGAATGATGATGCTACAGAAGTGAATCAGACTTTGTATAGATCCATGATTGGAAAATTACAGTATGATGTACATAGTAGATCAGATATTGCATTAGTTGTTGGGATTGTGGCAAGATTCTCTGTCAATCCTAAGGAAACACACATGATGGCTATGGAAAGAATTATGAGATACTTGAAAGGAACTACTGACTATGGTCTATATTATAAGAAGGATGAAAAATTTGAACTTAGAGTTTATACAGATGTTGATTGGGCAGGAAATGTAGATGACAGAAAGAGTACTAGTGGTGGCACTTTCTTTCTTGGACATAGATTAGTCTCTTGGATGAGCAAGAAACAAAATTGCATTTCCCAATCTACTATTGAGGTCGAGTATGTTGTTGCTCAGTAAACTATTCAAATCTAGTACGGATAAAACAATTGTTGATAGGCATGAAAGAAGAAATCACTGAACCTGTTGTTATTTTCTATGACAACAGAAGTGCTATCAATATTTCTAAGAATCCAGTGATGCACACTAAGACCAAGCACATTGCAATCAAGTATCACTCCTTGAGAGAATTAGTACAAGATAAAGAAGTTTGAATGGAATATGTGAATTAAAAAGAACAATTAGCAGACATATTCACTAAAGCTTTACCCAGAGAAGCTCATGAGTATTTGAGAAGTCAATTAGGGGTTCTTCCCCTAATTAAGGTTGGCTAGACAAGCTAGGAGCACTGCATCAAATGTGCTATAGTAGAATATTTGACAAATTGATGTAGAAGATTGTCACACTTTAGGGTTGGCTTAGAGTTGTGAGAAGGAGCAAAGGAAAGGAATCAGTCATAAGCAAGATGACAGAGGGAGAAAACATTGAGCTGCACATATATTATCTACATATGATGGATGTATGTTTTAGTTGTTGCTTTAGCATTTTTGTCAAAAAGGGAGATGAACTGATATCACAACACATGACACTAAAAAGTAAGGATGATGAACTGAAATGAAGGATCAGGATAGAGGGAGATCTGAATAGTTCTGATAGTCACAGAAGTGAGGCTTATAGGATTTTAAATCAAAATAAAGCTAAGGATATTATAAATAATTCTCTGATGGACAGATAAGTTTTTGGATTGGTTGGTAATCCATGTGTTATTCAGGTGATATCATATGGTGTTGCCATCAATGCCAAAGAGGGAGATTGTTGGAAACTGCAATTGAAACAATTGTTGTATTGTCATTGATGTCAAACCTTAACTAGTAAGACTGTTGATACTTAGGAAAGTATTGTATCTATTTGAGTGTTGCTAAGGGGCTATTCAAGGTTGGTAACAATAGCACCTAAGGAAAGGTTGAGTTATCTTGATACTGCAAAGTGTACTTGACTATGTTGTACAATGATGAGACAATGTATTGTTTATACTAGTAAGACTGAAGACTAAACTGGTAGGCTTGACTGAGCAAAGAATGGATAAATCATGTTTAAGCTGAGTAATGTTAGTGTCGACCGAGTTAGTATATGCTAAGCAAAATTCTAGTGTCGACCGAACAACAGTTAATTGCTGAGGAAGACAGTATAAGCTGAGGAAACATTTTTTAGTAATGACTGAGCTTTCTACATGAAGACCGAGTAGTTGATCACAGTATTGACCAAGCATCAGTAATTTTATATTTGAAGAGAATTTAATTTTGGAGCTGACATTGTTGAATTCTTGGATTATGTAAAACATGTTGACTTTATTTACTGTAAAACATTTTATTGGAAATCTTTAAGAGATTTGAGATGATTCTAGAAAAGGAGCCGAAGAATATGAAGCGGTTAGATTCAATGAATCTGACCTAACCCTAAGATCTAAAAAAGAGATTGAGTGGCATAAGATGAGTTAACCTAATTAAGGAAAGTATTTAAGGAACCTGAGCATTTGGATATGCAAGTGCATGGGTGAACAGAGAATGCTAGAAGATCAGTAAAGTTTTATTAACTATATAAGTAGAAAAGGCTGAAGGAGAATTGTGGTGATTGCTTGAAGAAAAGTTTCGAGCATATCAGAGATGGAGATGGAAAAGTTTCAAAGTCAGTAAACCAGCATTAGTGTACGGAATCAAATTTGATATTTGCAAAGTGAGTTGTATATTTTTCAGATAAATATTGTTGCTACTTTCTAACCATTGTAACAGTCAAAATCCTTTTAGCAGAGGTTGACCTAACAGTCATATGTTAAATACTTTGAACAAGGTTGCATTCTAATGGAGTGTATGTAAGTCCTATGACAAGGCTCACTTTTAACAGGGTGATTGAAATCCTTTAACCGGGTCACACCTGACAGTGTGTATTGTAACCTTTGATAGGGTTGGCTTTTTACCGAGCTCACTTCAAAAGAGTGAAAATAATAGTAGCATGTTACAAAGTGGTTCTTCCCAAATTGGGTTTCCACTATAAATCCTAGTGTTAATACTTGTGTGAATGTTTTGGTTTGAACATTTATGTGTTTTACAAGTTAAGTTACAGCTAGGTCGTGGACAACATTGTTATATGTTTCTATTGTTGAATCAGTGATGACCAAGTTTGTTTTGGTTATTGGATCTGATTTAAAGAAAAAAATTTAAGTTTGTTTTATACATCAGGACTTGAGAACAACTGATTACCCCCCCCCCCCCCCTCTCTCTGTTGTTCTAAATCATATTAACATTGAGTAAAAGAGTGACATTTTTCTGCTAGTTGTGAAATGAACCTTCTGATTGATTAGAGCCTTCCTTGGAGTGATCTCATTTCACTCATGTTTCTAGGTGCCCCCATTTCCATTATTTATTTTACTTTCATGGGGTTTACCTCTATTCCTTTTGTCGAGACTATATACCCTAGTAATTTTCTAGATTATACCCCAAAAGAACACTTTTTCGGATTTAGTCTGACCTTGAATTATTCTAGCCTTGTGAATATTTTCTCTAAGATTGGTAAATGCTCCTCCCTTGAGTGAGATTTTTCAATTATATCATCCACATTATCTTCTAAGAACTTATGCATCATATCATGGAATATAGTGGTCATGGCTCTTTGGTAGGTCGCTCTAGCATTCTTAAGACCAAAGGGCATAACATTCCAACAAAATGTCCCCTAAGCACATGTAAAAGATTTGTTTCTTGGTCTTTAGGTGCAATTTTGATTTTTTTGTAACCATAAATCTATCCATAAGAGAAAACATTGAGTGACCCTCTGTCAAATCCACTATGGCACCTATGCTTGGTAAAGGAAAGTTATCCTTTAGACATGCGAGATTAAGGTCTCATAAATCCATACAAATTCTAATGGATTTATCCACTTTAGAAATAGGTACAATATTGGATATCCACTTGTCATAGTTAATATCTCTTATGAATCCCACTTTTAGTAACTTTTCTAACTCCACTTTGGCAAGAAGTGCAATGTTTGGGTGCATTTTTCTCAAATTTTGCTTGACTAGCTTAACTCCTAATTTGATATTCAAAAAATGCATAATCAGGTTTGGATCCAATCTAGGCATGTCATCGTAGGACCAAGAAAGGTTTATTTTCCTCTCTTTGAAGAACTTTATAAATTTTTCTCTCTTCATTTGAAAATGATGTTGCAAGATGTATGACTTTTGGCTCTAATTCGGTCCCAATGTTGATCTTTTTTGTTGGTTCTATCAAAATAGGTTTTCTCTCCTCATAATGTTCATGCAAAGTATCCAACCTCTCTTGCATAGGTGCCAAAATTGGGTTTTCACCTTTGGAAACATCTTTTCTTTCTTTCTCTTTTTGGTCTAATACTGCCACCTTGTGGTTTTTACCATTAGAATCTTTCAATTTTTATTTTTTTTCATTTTTTTTCTTTTATTTCTCGACTAAGAGATTGGATACTTTCCTTCATCATTTTCTCTTGATAAAATTCATTGGTAGAAAAAGGTTCAACCGCATTTAGGTACACAGAAAAAGAATTGTTATTTAAGAATGTGGGGATGTCGTTTGGCTCCATGGGATCCCATTCAATGAGTTATGATATATGAGGGATAATGGGTCATTGGATTGGCTTAAGTTGGTAATTTTTAGGGACATGACTTTTTTAGATGGTTCATACATTGTATCACTCAATTCTATAACATGTGCTTGTTCTAAGTATTCCATAGAACTTGGATCAAAATCCTCCTCACTAGAATCTTCTTGAGTTTCTTGTGGGTAAAAATCTCTTGGGTTAAACCTATTTCTATATTATTCTATTGTTGGTATCCATGAGGATACATAGGGTTATCCTACCCATTGAGATTCTTCTACTTCTTGATTTGGATTATTCTCTTTAACTTCTTGGCTAGAACTTGAAGCTTTGTTTGAACTTGATCCTAAATTTAACTCTTATCTTTTAACTTGGTTAGGAGTATAAGTATGGATGACATCCACCTCTTTATCTTGACAAGATTCACTAGATAATTAATCCCATTCCCATTCATTTGATTCTTCATCACTTTGAGAGTTAAATTGTAGGACTTGTTCATAAAATATGGGATGATTCTTTTGGGTGTATCCTTGTTCAAGATACCCTAATCCTGACTTTTCCTTGCTATCCCTCCAAGCCATTTCTATGGGTTCAACCAACCCTTCATCTCTCCTTCCCAAAGGTCCTTGTCCTTTATAACCCATCTTTTGCATAATCTTGAAACCTTTTCCATATTGATGGGTAGGAATGCTAATATTTTGAATTATATTTTCATTAGCATTTGATTCATCTTATTCCTTAGATAGCCACTTTAAAATTCTGTTATCATTTTCCTCCATGGATGAAGAAGTGCTAGCCCTTACAAAATGGTTATTGTATTTTTGAGGAGGATTAGAGCTAGAAGGTCTACCATGAGACCTAGGAGATAATGGAAAATCCATCATGGATAAGGAACATTCCCCTACACCATTCTTCTTAATCTTGCATTATTTTTCAAAATTCTTCATCATGGGTCCATCTTTTGGTAATTCCATATTGATGGATAGGAATGCTAATGTTTTGAATTATATTTTCATTAGCATTTGATTCATCTTATTCCTTATATAACCACTTTAAAATTTCATTATCATTTTCCTCCATGGATGAAGAAGTGCTAGCCCTTACAAAATGGTTATTGTATTTTTGAGGAGGATTAGAGCTAGAAGGTATACCATGAGACCTAGGAGATAATGGAAAATCCATCATGGATAAGGAACATTCCCCTACACCATTCTTCTTAATCTTGCATTATTTTTCAAAATTCTTCATCATGGTGTCCATCTTTTGGTAATGGGTCTCTTTGGTTTGTATTTGGTAAGGTTTTGACTTGCTTTGTTCTTCTTTTTCTTTAGGATTTTCCTCACTAACATTCTCCTTTCCCTTAGTCGATGTAGCTAAGTTGGTGGGAACTTGATTCTCTCTCAAAAAAGTTTCTTCTTCCTCCATCTTCTCTTTTCCTTTTTCTAAGGAAAGGTCCTTTGAACTTTGACCTTGTTCTATTTGCCTTGAGGTAGTGCCTTTGGTATTATGAGGAACCAATGAGCCATTTATGGGTTTTACATTATTACAATATTGAAATGGATTTAAATCTCCACTCACCTTAATTTCTTGACCCATGTATGGAAAATTTAAGCATTGATGGTGTGTTGAGGGTACCGCTTGCATTTCATGTATCCATGGTCTTCCCAACAAAATATTATAGGTCAATTTCAAATCAAGTACTTGGAAAATAGTCTCCTTTTGAATAGGGCCCACTCGGATAGGGAGAACTATTATCCCTTTGGAGGATCTTTATTCATCATCATAAGACTTTATGGTTATCTTTATTTTAGGGTCTATAGCTTCTTCGGAATACCCTAGGGATTTGACAAGGTTCAAAGTACAAATGTTTAGACCAGCTCCTCCATCAACGAGAACTCTTTTGACATGATGTTTATGTATCAAAACTTCAATGTGTAATGGGAGGTTTTGGGGATGGTTTAAAGACATATCATCTTGGTCAAAAATAGATAAGAAATGAGGAACAATAAGATATTCCACCATATTCTAAAACTTATCGACATCCAAATTTAGAGAAACATTGGTTTCAATAAGAGCCTTCTCCAAGATTTCCTTGTGAATAGGTGAAAGTTTTAACAACTCCAAAATAGATATTTGTGGGGGAGTTCTTTGGAGTTGATCCACAAGGTTGTATTTATTTTATGATGTGTATGCTTGATTTGGTAGAACAATTTTAGGGGTACCTCCTGGCAAGGTAATTTTGGACGCTTTCCCCCTAGTCACAACATTAGAGGTTTCCTCTTTTTTCTTTTCTTTCACCACTATAATGTTGATGGTATCTTCATACCTAGTTAAAGAGTTTATGGTGTTATCATATGTATGAGAAAAATTAACTTTCTCATCCCCTCTCTTGTTGTTTTGGTTCAAATTTGAGGTTTCTCCTGTGTGCTATAAATGTGTCACACTTCTATGGATCATTACATGCAAGGAAACTCAAGAATGAGCCCTCACAAATCGATCCATAGCTCCCTAGGCATGGAGTGCAAGGGCTTTTAAGAATGCTCTCAGCTAGAGCTATTTAGCCTATAACCTTGCTAGTAAACCATGCGATGGGAGATTCAATGAAGACAAGGGCAAGAATGCCAATATCTCCAATGAAGCCAAATGTATGCAATGCAAAGAAAATCTATATGACAATGCAAGTTAATCTATTGCATAAAAGGAAATCTAAGCTAAGAATGCCATGAAAATGAAACTACTATGCAAGAAATGAAATCTAACTATGAAGCAAGAAAGCCATGATGATGCAAGAATGAAGACAAGAAGATAGAGTGTTGATGAAGATCCAAGATGAATGCCAACAATGCTCCAAATCTTCAAACCCTAGATGCAAGAATATCTCCAAAAGCTCCAAGATGACCTAGAAAACCTGCAGCATAAAGTTAACATAAAAAGTTGGGGATCTAGAATGAAGAAGAGAGCTCTTCTTTTATAGGAAATGAGGAGAAATGGACCATGGAGATTAAGAGGCAAAAGATTTAATCAACGGTGGAGAAAAAAAGAAGCTTGATCCTTGTGCACAAATATCCTCCAATAAGAAAATTAGAAGCATTTACTTTATGTTGAGCATTTAATTTATGTCCATGTGAGACAAAAAGTACTTTTTCTTTTATTTTATTTTTATTTTTCTTTATAAATAAGAATTAAATGCTTTATTTGTGCAACATAGGATAAGAAGAAAAGGTGGGCTTTTTATTTATTAAAAGGGGAGGAAATATTCCTTTTAAATAAATAAAAACTTAGGATAAAATGGTTAGCCCATAGAAAATAATCGAATAAATGATAGCACAAGGATTTGATCAAGAATAAGCAATTTATGATTTAGCAAAAGGGGCTAATAGTCTAGGTGACCATTTTTAGGTTTATACATTTTGCCCCTCTTTGACTAATGTGTGATCGATCTAGGAACACATGTAGTCAAAGAATAGATCAGCCAAGAAGGCAAGCAGACAACCAAGAAAGCAAGCAATAGCGATTTTGACAGATGTGAGATCGATTTGGGATCACATGCAGTCAAAGAATAAAATAGCCAAGAAGGCAAGCAAGTAGCCAAGAAGGCAAGAAGATAGTGATCTGACTCCAAAGAATGAAGTACAGAGAGATAGAAAATCCTGCATGGTCAGCCTGGTAGTGACAGTACTGAACACTTAGGAAAGAGATAGCTAATAAGATATGATGTGTCTGCCCCCTCGGGATCAAAAGAGAAATCAAGTAGAGGGAATGCAAAAGCAAGAGCAACATGATCAAATCACTAGAAATCATAATCGAAGATGAAAGATAATAGAATAACCATCAACCAATGAAGGGATGCCCCACACATGGGACACGGGGCACGAACCTATCGGTCCCTCAACCCGTAAATGCCATAGAGGGGGGAATTGGAACTTGGGATTTGAATGAAAGACTAGAAGGTTGAAAGAGATGGGGATGAAGAGGTTATGATGCCCCAGCGAAGATCAAAGGATCAGGCCTCAAAAGGTCAGCCAACTGTGTGGAAAAAGGAGAAAGGGTCAAGGTGAATGTGGATTTCGGTTTGGATCCCGAAATGAAGAGAAAATGATGTGAGATGAAAGACAAGAAAGTGAAAGACATGATCGAGAAGAAGCGAAAGGTGAGCGCAGCTGATTAACAAGTCCACGAAAAATGAAAGGAGAGCTCTCTCCATATGCAAGATGCAAAACTAAACTAACATGAACCTAAGAAATGCAAGCTACATGAAAAGTGGTTTACTTGCAAGGTTACGAAGCCAATAGACATCTAATATTCATCATCGAGCGTTATTGGTAGCATCGCAAGATCATACAATACACACTAGCATAACTATGTGAATATGAATATGATCTTTATTAGATAGGAATGTGGAAATCTCACCTAGGCATCAAAGACATGTAGGTCAAGATGACTAGCACAGTGAGATTACCTAAGTTTAATATAGCAAGATTATACTCGCATCGAGACACAAGGAAAGTCAAGATGGCTACAAGTATGCACTTGCACAAAAATAGTCAAGGATAATACCTTGTCAATCCATAATGTCAAGTAAGACCAGCATAAATGCTCATGACAGTTAGGATCAACAAAATATACCCACAAGCAGAAAAAGCAATAAAACATGTTCTCATACCCTCAGTCTTCTAGCTATGCATCATCGAAAACTTCTCAGGGAGAGACCACTCAGCAAAGAAATCATCATAGACAGCATGCAAAGAAATAAATTCAAACAAATCTCAGCAAGTCAAGTTCGTGTGTGTAGGTCATAGAGTCAAACTTTGAGTATTGCATCTGCAAATGAGAAATATCGCATCATACTAGACTGCAGGAAGGATATCTGATAAGTGTTAAGAAACACTTGATGCTAGGGCAGTGTTGAAAAACACAGTTGGGGTGGTGTTGAAAAACACCATTTGCGAGGTGCCTAAGAAACCCAGATGCACAAAGAGACCCAAGATAAGCTTAAAACAACGTATGCCCCCCTAGACTAAGACAAGAGTCAATTCTAGGCTAGGAGAGGCAAAGCGAGAAGTGGAGCGAATGAGCGCCACGCAAGACTAATAGACATAGGTGCAGAGGGTCTCAAGCAGTGCCTGTTTCCAGGTTTTCACCACTTGATAGATTTATTGCAATTTTTTCAGGACTTTTTATAAATTTTTTTGTATTTTTGCTACCAAGGCGCCTATTTCCAGGTTTTCACCAAGGCACTTTTTCAATTTTTTTTTGAATTTTTTGAATTTTTTGATTTTTTTGGTGAGACATCAAAGCGCCTATTGCTAGGTTTTCACTAGGATGCTCATTTTTTCAGTACTTTATATGCTTTTTAGGTTTTTTTTCAGCATCATATATGAATTTTTTTGGTATTTTTTCAGGATCGTAAAATATGTACAAAGTATGCCCCAGACAGAAATGGACATCAAGAATCTACTTCCTCTAATGTAGAGAACTGATAGGCCCCAGGCCCAAATGCTGCAACTGTGACAATAGGAGGTCTCAACCAGTTCGACCAATAATAACCAGCCCTAAGCAATGTCTGAGTTAGTGGAGGATCATTAGAATGTGATCCACATATGCCATCGTGGATTTCAGCTAGCACGTTTTCTGACTCCTCTATTTCTAGACACTTAAGGAGAGTTCCGTCTAGACCCTTCCTATACAAGTCACCAGAGACAAAGGAAAAGTGTAAGGGATCGCGGAAGGAATGGCGTGGTGGATTTGCAAGAGGAATATGAGGTGGAAGATATGAAAAGATGGTAGGATTGTAAGATTTGTGAGCAAGATAGCGTAATTCATCCACCAGGAACTTGAAGCGAAATTTATGCTTTTTCATTTGTAAGATGGATGTTGAAGTAACCAAGGCATTACCAACTTTGTTCTTAGCTCTAGGAATGGGCTGAAGTATAACAGATATGAGATCATGCTTGAAGTAGTGCACCATTTTTTTGTAGAGAATCAACTTGTCATCTTTTATTTGAGACTCATTATTTTTGAGCAGATTTTTATTTTTACTTTTCTTAGGTGCGGATACCACCACAATGTGGTTTTCACCATCCGACCATTGCTCTTTTCTTTTGACTTGATGACTGTGATACTTGATTGCTGATTCAACCTTTTTTGTTGCTAGTTCGCTGGTGGAAGAAGTAACAGGTGTTGATGCAAGATGAAATGAAGTGACTGGTTCAATAGCATTTATGTGAGGGGCGTCATCTCTGGTAACAAGAGAGGTTGAGCCTATAGAGTAAGCTCCAAAAGTAGCTAGATCTAGACTTGTCATAGAAGAACCAGCATGGTCCACTAAGGCAATACGAGGAACAAAATCATCAAACCCCACACAAGACCCATCAACCACGTCGGGATGGTTACTACAAGAATGAACCATATCAACATCCATATCATCAGTAGATATACATTTTTCTCCCCAAAGAAGTGAAGTAGAGGGAAGATCATCTCCCATGTGAGCCATAGTGTGTATTGGTGACTCATCTGTATCTGTGTCTGAATTACTGAGCATGGGAGTATTTCGGGCATCTTCTCTATAGATCCACTCATGAACAACTTGGTCTTCTCTTTTGGCTTCAAGGATCACCATAGCAGAAGTGGAAGGTTTCCCATATGACCTAGGAGAAATAGGTATAGAAGCAAAGGAATCCAGTTTATATTCACCCATACCAAGGCTCATCATCTTAAATGATTTCTCAGCAGCAACTAGAGACATACTAGGATCATCAGTAGGTTCATTGTGAGGAACAAATTTTTCAGTAGCAGCAAGAGCATTAATAGCAATAGTATGGTCTCCAGGAATCACAACCTCAGTGCCATTGTACGGAAATTTGACGCACTGATGATAAGTGGAAGGAACAGCTTGCATGTCATGGATCCAAGGATGACCCAAAAGAATGTTATATGCGAGTGGGATGTCCAATACTTGGAAGCTAATATCTTTCGTGATAGGGCCCACTCAGACAGGCAGCGTGACAAGACCTTTGGAAGATCTTTCCACTTCATCATAAGCTTTTATAGTAATCTTCTTCTTGGAGTCCACAGCCAATTCTGACAAACCCAATTGTTGTATGACATTGAAAGAAACAATATTTAACCCTGCACCATTGTCTATCAGGACTCGGCGGACTCGGGCATTGTAGACTAGAACTTCAATGTGTAAAGCTAGATTATGTGGGTGAGCAATAGATATGTCATCTTCTACAGAAAAGGAGAGAGATAGCGGAGATGAAATGTGGTTGACCATAGCCTGAAATTGATCTGGATCAATGTCATTGGGAACACGTGTTGTACGTAGAGCCTCATCAAGAATCTCTCTATGTGAAGAGGATAACCGAAGAAACTCAAGGATAGATATCTGTGCTGGTGTCTTTTGCAAATGTTGGACAAGATCATAGCTAGGGGTGGCTGAAGGAGCCACTTGTTTGGAAGGCAAAGCTTGCTTGGGATCTTGTGCAGTTTTAAGGACAATCTTGGCTTGCCCCCTAGTAACAGCATTTAGTATCTCACTTCGGGAAGATGAACTACCACGTGTTTGCAAGACTAACTTTGGCTTACCATGATTGGTGTTATTATCATCTTGAGACCTCATCATTAGAACACTCTCAACGGGCTCTACCATGTTAATCACAAGCGTATTAGAAGGATATGTGTAATTGATCTTTGCATCATGATTCTTCTTATGTGTTTGAGAGGTTTCCCCCTTATCATGCTTAGGTAGAGGATCTTTGAAAGCTGTGTGATTAGAATTTTTAGTTAAGCCATCAGTGGAGATTGTGCCGTTCTCAATAAGATCCTGAATATCATCCTTAAGCCTAAAACAATTATCTGTTGGATGTCCCTTGTTTCTGTGATAATAGCAGTAATGATCCTCTCTCCACCAATTGGGCTTATTTATCGGATCCCAGTTACCAGGTTTATCAGGAAGCGTAAGATATCCATTGTTAACCAAAGTCTTAAGGATCACATCGTAAGGTTCTGCCAACTTGGTATAGACTCGCTTTCGAAATGACTTCTTAGGCTTATTTGCATACTAAGGTTTAGGAGCACTGCGAGTGTTGGTAGCTTCTTGTTGTTTTGCTGCATAGATAGCATTGGAGAGATTGAAAGCAGGCTCTTTAACTTTAGGAGCGTCAACAACCCCATCATTAACAACATACTTGTTCTTATTCCAAGGTTTGTTCATGTCTTTGCCATTGCCTGTAACATCTTTATTAATAACAATATCCCCTTTTCTTATAGCTACATCCTCAATTCGATATGCACTTTCAACCATGTCATTGAAAGAGGAGAATAGTTGCTTCCTTAGATCATAAAATAGCTCAGGCACAAGTGTGTTGACGAAAATGTCAATCTTTTCTCTTTCAGGTAGCTGACGAGGATATCGAGAATACAATGACCTCCAATGTTGTAAGTAAGTTGCAAATGGCTCACCTTGATGTTGTCTTAGATTACCAAGATCTATCACGATGACAGGTTGTTGGATGTTGTATGAATAGTGTTGTGTGAAGCGCATAGCTAACTCATCAAAAGTCTTCAAAGGAGGTGTCAACTTTGCAAACCATTCTAAAGCTTGTCCTCTTAAGCTTCGAGGGAATAATCGTATAAGATATGTGTCTTCATGAAGAAAGTCCATACTAAGAGCATAAAAGTGACGTACATGATCATGGGGATCACCATTTCCATCATACTTGTCATATTTGGGAACCTCAATATCCCTAGGAAATGGGACCATGTATAGATTTTTATCAAAAGGAAGAGCACAAATTGATTCTACAAAAGAGACCTTTGGAGGCTCTCTTTCTATTGCCATTTGGGTAAGGCGTTGATTTGTCCGACGCAGTTCTTCCTGAAGGACTTCCAATTCAGTTGGTACTCTTTGTTGGACAATTTGTCTGACATCATAGCCGGGAGGAAGCTTGTATCCTCTAGAAGTCATATATTGAAAATATTGATCACCATTACGCTCTAAAAGCTTATGCATCATTCGTTGGAAATCCACATCTTGTTCACATCTCATAAGATCCTCACTAGAAATCTCATCATTAGCCTCTACCTCATGTTGAGAGGGAGGAGGCCTAGGTGGTGAAGAAGGCATAGCAAAAGTTGGCCTTGGAGGAGATCTTGGTGGCGTGTTGTTGTCATTGTTGCCATTGTTAAAAAGAGGTCTATGCTCATGATTACTAGTCGCAAGTTGCTCATGAAATGTCCCTCCATAAGCCATGCGCCTAGTAGCATCCATCCTTTGTTGATTGTGTTCTTTGTCTAAGCGCGCTTGATTATCCTTACGCTCAAAGTGTTCTTGCAAGAGTTGAAACTTTTCTTGTTCAGTCAAAGTGAGTGAGACACTGTCTGTGTTTTTGGGGGTCTTGAATGCGGAAAAGAGGAAACCTCCTTTATACCATGGTGTAGCCTTAGAATTCTCAGATTGGTTAGAACTAGAACTGTTGTTGCTAATGGGTGCTTTTGAACGTCTAGTTGGAGAAGATAACTGTGTATAATTGAACGGAGGATGACTCTCCTGCTCAAATTGAGACCGAGTTGTAACCGGCATGAAAAGAGATGTTGGTTGACTAATAGAATGAGACAAAGTTTCTTAGATTTGAGATAAGCAAAGCTAATAAAGATCACTTGTCAAAGTAGAACAATAGAGAGATGGCTCGTCAAAAGTGCTCAAGCACTTACAATAATCAATTGACTAAAGCCGAGCAGTGAGCAAGAAGCTCAATAAGCAAGTAGCTAGAGAGGTAACCGTGATGCGACAAGTGATCAAGAGTAGCATTCGTTAAACTCAAACCCAATAGTTTTAGCTCATTTGTTTCAGTCTAGAACAAATCTAAGCATGTAGGTAACAAACCAGTTTCAGGTAAGAACAGAAAAAGACACTCTACGATAGGTTAAAGTGCAAGTTTAGCCACTCCGAATTGCAGCAATGACAGGACAGTAGAAATAACTCAGGATTCTTGGTTGAGGGTATGCAAGGATACTTCAATATCATAAGACTCTTGACCAGTGAATGTGGAAAACTCAGTTTTGAAGCGCTTGGACCAAATTTGTAGATTGAACAGTGCAATTTCTCAATTTGACAAGCAGTAGCAATAGATAAAAGACAGGTTTGCAAACAGTATGGGATCAAACATGTCATAGAACACTTGAAACAAGGGCAAAAGCAACCTTGCTAAGACAAGCACTTGTGATATCAAAATAGAGAACCTTATGAATGCTACCATTTGTTTGAATGTTGAGAACGTTTACATTAGTATAGCACAATCGAAGACAATTCAAGCAATTACTACCTAGAAGGACAAGGCTCATTACTTAGCAACGTGGCCCACAACTTGATGCTCCCTTGCCTCACACCAAGTGGTTGCCCACAAGAGATATTGGCATTGTCATGGAAGTGTCAAAAACACAACCAAAGGAACACATATGGTGAGTGTCTTGGGGTGATCTGGGTAAGTCCACTTGGATCAATCCTTGCACCAAGAAGCTAAGCGGCTAAAATAAGGTGGCCTCTATCTAATGGTTCATAGTAAGGGTTTCCGTTCATAACACCCCTCTTGCTCCTCATAAAGGACTAGGACCTCGCGGCCTCAAGAGTACCTTAAGCATTCTTGCCTAATGCTTTCCCCATGGTCGCAATCCCATGAGCTACTCACATCAAGCGAAGACAAGTGTTATGTCTACCAAGGTTTTGTGTCCTTGATAGCCTTGAGATTATAGTGAGTTGGAATCACTCGCCACTAAGAAAAATGATGACAAGGTTGTCCCCACTTGGGTCGTTCCTCTTGATTGCTCAAGAGCAGGCCCGCTAAAGGATCTTAAGCTAAACAAAGAGTGGATTAATTCTTGAGGTTCAAGGTTTTTGGTTCAACACAAGGGTGAAGAGCATACTCCCCTATCTCAAGAATCTTTCCCAAACACACCAAACAAGATCCAATTACCCCTTTGCTTCCAAAACCTCAAGATGGGTCAAAATTTTCTGATTCACCTAAAGGTGAAGAGCATACTTCTCCTACCACCCCAAGATTCCTTTCACAAAGTATTAAGTGCCTAATGAAACAACTAGTATATACCGCACTTAATAAAGAAAGAAATTAAACAAGCACTTGATTTGATTTTTATACTTAGGGCAGCCTTGCAAAAACCATTAGTAGCCCTCTTTGACATGCGATTTTAGCAAATTTCAAGCAAGAAGCACCTACAACCACAACTTGTTAGACCAACAAGAGTTAGGAGAATCAAAATCCAAAATCTAACAATGATTAGTACATGAAAAAAAATTAGATAATGTGCAAAAATAACTGATCAAATGATAGAATCTGAAAATGAAACCATCATGGTTGGATTGGGCTCGGAAAGACCTTTCCAACGATATATCACACTTAAACTTTTGATACCATTTGCAAAATTTCAAAAAAAATGAGCACCCGTTTTCTAGAGTTGCACGGATTTGAAAACGCTGGAAATTTTAGAAAATTTCAAAAAGATAGCTAACAACCCAAAACTTGCAAAATAGATAAAATAGCCCAAAAATAGCTCACTGCCAGGTCCAGACATAGTATCGCGCGATACTTCGCCCGACACCAGGCGATACTTTTAGTCTGCGCGATATTTCGCCTTATACCAGGCGATACTTCACCCAACACCAGGCGATATTCTCTACTATAGCCAGGTGATACTTCTGACAGGCGAAGTATCGCACGCACATACAGAGGTATATTGCGTGATACTTCTTATGACAGGAGAAGTATCGCGCGCACATACAGAGGTATATCGCGTGATACTTCTGGAAAGTATCACGCGATAGTCTGAGAAAAAAAAAACAGAGACTAAAAATTAAGCTAAAAACTTACCGAAAAATTGACAAAAATTGACGAAAATGCAGAATTTAAAGGACAAAGTCTATCTACTCTGCCCCACGGTGGGTGCCAAAAATGTGTGCTATAAATGTGTCACACTTCTATGGATCATTACATGCAAGGAAACTCAAGAATGAGCCCTCACAAATCGATCCATAGCTCCCTAGGCATGGAGTGCAAGGGCTTTTAAGAATGCTCTCAGCTAGAGCTATTTAGCCTATAACCTTGCTAGTAAACCATGCGATGGGAGATTCAATGAAGACAAGGGCAAGAATGCCAATATCTCCAATGAAGCCAAATGTATGCAATGCAAAGCAAATCTATATGACAATGCAAGTTAATCTATTGCATAAAAGGAAATCTAAGCTAAGAATGCCATGAAAATGAAACTACTATGCAAGAAATGAAATCTAACTATGAAGCAAGAAAGCCATGATGATGCAAGAATGAAGACAAGAAGATAGAGTGTTGATGAAGATCCAAGATGAATGCCAACAATGCTCCAAATCTTCAAACCCTAGATGCAAGAATATCTCCAAAAGCTCCAAGATGACCTAGAAAACCTGCAACATAAAGTTAACATAAAAAGTTGGGGATCTAGAATGAAGAAGAGAGCTCTTCTTTTATAGGAAATGAGGAGAAATGGACCATGGAGATTAAGAGGCAAAAGATTTAATCAACGGTGGAGAAAAAAAGAAGCTTGATCCTTGTGCACAAATATCCTCCAATAAGAAAATTAGAAGCATTTACTTTATGTTGAGCATTTAATTTATGTCCATGTGAGACAAAAAGTACTTTTTCTTTTATTTTATTTTTATTTTTCTTTATAAATAAGAATTAAATGCTTTATTTGTGCAACATAGGATAAGAAGAAAAGGTGGGCTTTTTATTTATTAAAAGGGGAGGAAATATTCCTTTTAAATAAATAAAAACTTAGGATAAAATGGTTAGCCCATAGAAAATAATCGAATAAATGATAGCACAAGGATTTGATCAAGAATAAGCAATTTATGATTTAGCAAAAGGGGCTAATAGTCTAGGTGACCATTTTTAGGTGTATACATCTCCTTTCTCATGATTCAAGAAAGGATTCTTAAATGTCGTATGATCTTCATTGTTTTGAGGACCCTCAAATTTTATTGTGCCATCATCTATCAAATCTTGGACCAAATGCTTTAGTTTCATGAATTCATTGGTTTTATGCCCTTTATTTTGATGTTATTAACAATGATGAGCGTTGTTGCACCAAGATGCTTTAACTTGGGGTTCGTATGGTCTAGATTCTGGTAAGATAATGATTTTGTTGGAAATGAGGGTCCTTGAGGCATTTTCCAATGGTTCTCCCAAAAATGTGAACTTTCTCCTTTGGGTTGGTGCAAAGAAAGGCTTTGGTTTATTCACACCTTGGTTGTTGAAAGAGTTATTATTATTGTTGAAAGGGGTCTTAGTTGTTTGATTAACATTATTCATTTGGTTAGACCCACTTGATAAGTTAAAAGGGGTAGCTTTTAGGTTGTTGACTTTTACAACCCCATCATTTACAAGGTTTTTGTTAGTGTTTTTCAACCAAAATCTTGATTTATCATTGTTTTTGTTAGCTCCCCTATTATTATTATGATTATTTAACTTATTATTGGTGTTTGTGTAGCCTTTATTTTCTTTGAAGAGTTTGATTTCTCCTCTCTTTACTAACACCTCTTCAATCTTTATCCCATTCTTTATGATCTTTTCAAATGTTTGGACATTGAAGTTGTAGTCTATAACTCATTTCCATGTTCAAATTGTTCATGAAAATTTCCATTTTCTCAGGTTTTCAGGTATGCTTCTAAGATATCTCACAAAAACCATCCTCCACCTTTGGAGAAAGCATGGAAAAGGTTCACCATCTTTTTTCTTTGTGTCACATAAGTTTAGCATGGTGATTCCATGCTTAATGTTATAAGAGTAGTGAGTCATGAACTTGGAGGCTAAATCTTCAAATGTTTTTATCCCTTGTGGTAATTTTGAAAACCACTCCATGGCTTTCTCTCCAAGGCTTCTCAGAAATAATCACATTAGATAGGTAGTGTCGTGTATGAACTCAATACTTAAGGCATAAAAATCCCTCAAGTGGTCTTATGGGTTAGATTTACCCATGTATTTTTCATATCTTGGAAAGACCACGTTAGGAGGGAAAGGCATCATGACCAAGTGTCGATCAAAAGGAAAGGGGCACAAGGCTTCAATAGAGAATGGTTTTGGCTCAGCCACCTTTTTCGTATTATCAAATTGGGCTTGGAACATATTAAGTTTTTTTTTCATTACCCCTAATGGATTATCCTCTTCCTCATCCTTCTTTAAGGTTTTTGTGTCATAATCGTGAGGAAGCTTAACCCCTGATTGAGATAAGTTAAGGAAATACCTCTCTTTATTCCTTTCCAAAAAAAATTCCATTATTTCAAGGAATTAGAGATCTTGGGCCACCATATTGGATTTTTCTTTGGTTGTTTCTTCTTTCCCTTGGTTTCTTTGATGGTTTGCATCTTGGTTCTCATTGTTTCTCCCTTGTGTAAAGTCATAAAAATCATTATTTATAGCCATGGGATCAACTCTTTCTTCATATAAGTTGGGAAGTCTTTCTTCTTGTTTGTGTGGTTCTTCAAAAGGGGTTTGGAATATGAACTTTTCATATGGAACTTCTTGACTTATGAAAGTGTCATCTTCTTGGAGTGATATTTTTAATCTATGTGATCTAGTGAAAACCATTAACAAAGGATTGAGTCAAATGAAGTTTCCCTTTCCTGGTGATTGTTGTTTTGGAATATTTGCAAAAATATAAAATGATTTATAATAGATGCTTCTTTCTTGTGATATGTATCTTCAAATGCAACAATAACAAAAACACTTATCTTTTAAATGAACTCTAAACATAAAATGTTTGAATATTCAAGAAATTTGTCACAAGTCTTTAACAAGAAAGCACTTCAAGCAATCTACCTATAGTCAAACTTGGCTCATAAACATGGATCTATTAAGTAATCTTACTAATTAACAAGGTTCTAGTAAGGATTTCATTCAAAAAAATATCAAGTTTTATCCCCCATTATAGGGGCCTCCCACCACCGGTATGTTGGAGTTTTGCGCAATCCCAAAGGACTACTCAAGGAGGTTCAATTCTTGATATCCTTTTTTCACTCACCCCATTAAGGATGAGTGCATTTTATTTTATAGTGAGGCTGATTATTGCAGAAAAATAAATTGTATCCCACTTTGGGTTGTCCCTCTCACCAACCTCATTAAGGCATGTTATCAGGAGGTGAGCCCACTAATTCTCTAGCATGTTCATATGAAAGCAAATAAATGAAGTGAAAGAATAGGTTTGGGAGTTTGATTCACCAAAGGTGAAGAGAATATCCCTACTATTTCCCACTTCCAAACACAATAAACATGGTTCAATTACCAAAACTTTTTAATCTAAAGGGATTTGAGTACTTCTAGCTTTCTGATTCACCTAAAAGGTGAAGAGCATAATCGCCTAATACTCTCTTCCACAAGCAATAGACTTAAAATTAGTTTTTGTTCATTTCCTTAGCCTTTTTTTTAATCAAAATGTTTCATAGGTTTTACATTTTGATTCACTTAAAAGTGAAGAGCATAGGCCTAATACCAAATCTAACAAATAATAATAGGCTGCTAATTAGCTTGATTCAAATCAAATTGCCACAATTTAAGCAAAATGCATAGGGATATAGGTTTACCTTTTTTGTAGCTAGCAAAGGCTAGGGGAATTTTTTATTTGATTTTTCATTGTGATACTCACCTAGTGACAATTGTTCCAGCTCCATTGCATCCTCTTTCAAGATTGTTAGTCCAACACAAAACAATAAAGTGAAGAAATCCAAGCAATTGAACTTTACTCCTTTCTTTAAAGTTGATTAAAAATGATGAACTTAAGGAACAAATATCCAATTTAAAGAGACAAATTTAGATTTATACAAATCAATTATATGTAGGTATCTTTCATACTCTTTACCTTCATACTTGGAATCCTCCAAAACGTTGTTAATATGAAGAGTTTTCTCTCTTTTCAACCTTTTTCTTGATTTGTTTGTCCTCATTGTTGACTCTGCTCTCTAGTCCCCGAACCTTTTTATGATTTGCCCTCAAGAAAACATAGAGAATTCATTATTGACTGTCAGAAATTAAATTTGACAAAAATAGTACTACGTGCTACAAAATTCATTGTAAGCACCATTTCAGACAGTGAATGCACCACATAATTGATTATACGCACTCTTACAGAAATTAAAAACTCTATTTAATTGTTTTAATGCTCATAAAGAAATTCTATAATGCAACATTTAAAACTTCAAATAAACTGTATGCATTGATATAGGGCGCATACGCACTATGAAGTGAGGGTGCACACGCTGAAAGAAATGAAGACAAAAGATAGACGTTGCTATACATGCTAAAAGGCCTTGTAAATGCATCAAACTTTAACGTAGATGCATCATTTATTTTCTCAAATGCATCATACTTTGTCATATACGAGCTACTCCAGGTTTGATACATGCTATTTTGCCTATCTGATAGAGAATTCAAACACAAATTTATAAAAATTTAACAAATAAATTTGAAATTTGGTTAGTTGAGGCCTAGAGCCCCATGGCAGGCACCATTTTGTGTACAAGAAGTACCTTCATAAGATTAGTTTGTCAATTATTCAATCAAATTATGCTAAAATATGAAAATTAAAGAAGTTTTTGAAATGAAAATAAAGATAATGAGCATCCTATGGCTCTCTATTTAAAGATTCTAATGCTAAGCTCTCAGCAAGCCTCCATTAGTGGCAACTCTAAAATGAGAAATATGCTAAATGATCATGCAATTAAGCTTATTTTACTCAAAATAATGCTTAATTATGCTAAAGTATGCTTCTGTCTCCAGTTCACTATAGTAATGATGCAATTCTAAGATGTAACTAGGATTCTTTTCTCCTAATTTTTTCCTTCTATTTATAGATTTTACCAAAAATAGGGGTTGGAGTCAATTTGATCATGGTTGAGTTTGAGTTAAGTCCATGGTTTCAAATATGGGGACAATTTAAATATTTTATCCTCAAAGCTTGGGACAATGAAACAAAATGGATGGTCAAGATGCTCTCTCCTTGTGAGTGATTGAGATTAAATGTGGATTTGATCCATGAGAGTCCAATCCTTAATTCCTATTGGTTGAGGTAATTCCCTCCAATGTGGTAGGTGAGAAAAATTAGGAATTAACTAATTTAATTTATTTAATTTCTTTAGCCATGTGTACCCCTTGAATGGGTTAAATTTGATTTTAATCCAACTATACAATTAATTAAATTGATTGCATAATTAAATGATTAATTTGATTTATTTAATCATTTTGGCTTTTGATTTCAATTAATGTTGGATTTTGGCTTGATTGCAATTAATGCTTTGATTTTGCCTTGAGTACTCACATGGATTAGTCTGGATAATTTTTAGGTGTCTACAAATATAAGGGTATATCTCTCCAGTTTAGTAAGATTGAAGCTACCATTTTAATGTTTCTCTAAATGACTTTACATGGACATATGTTATGGTTTGACCGGGAACTCTACAATTTACATGGTTTCATATGTTGATGGTTTATGCTTTATATATAAATATGGACTACTCTTCACTAAATTGTTGCCCCTCTTGGCGAATTTGGTGTATGATACTTAACCCTTATTAGGGGATTTTATTCTTTAAGATATCTAAGATTGACATTAATGGCAGATGTTTCTAAGAAATGGATTTACGGGAAATCCTCATTTGGTGTTTTCAGGAAGACCATGCTTTACTTATATGTTTTATGTTAAAAATCTATGTGAGCCTTTGCCAAATCTAATGGTGTGACACACACACACACACACATAGATTGGTGTATTTAAACAATATTTAAAATGGATAATATTCCATGGATGACTTTCTTCAAGCTTGTTTTGAAAATTTTACAAACATGTTCAACCAAGCTAATGATTGAGGTTCTTTCAATTTTGGTGGTTTGTTGTAAATGACTTCTCTTCTGTATCTCCTAATAATATATAAAAAATTCCACTTTTTCTATGTCAATGTCATAATTTCATAAGGGATTTTAGAAGGTAGTTTGATTAGGTCCACAAAGACTGTGTTGTAGTTTCTCATAAGTTTCATGAGTTTATGATTCTATTTTGTTTTCAAGACAATAAACATTAAAGTATATGGTTTATTGTTAATTTAGGTGCTTCTTGCATCCATAGCTTAAAATGCTATTGAATTTATTTAAAGATTAGTCACTAGAAATCTTATGTTGTGCTGGTCCTTTTGTTTCTTAATTAACACATGCTCTGCATGTAATTATAATGGTCTTCTTAAGTTTGCAGACTTGGGAGGCCAGGAGCCTAGTCTCAATATAT
This sequence comes from Chamaecyparis obtusa, assembly GCA_027943335.1. Lineage (NCBI taxonomy): Eukaryota > Viridiplantae > Streptophyta > Pinopsida > Cupressales > Cupressaceae > Chamaecyparis > Chamaecyparis obtusa. The sequence goes on from BSBK01000364.1 coordinate 255,564, forward strand.
AGCATGTGTGTGCGCGCACACACACACATAGATATAGATATATGCTTGCCAATAATATTCACCAAATTAAGTCATTTAATTTATATTAGATGATATGTGTTGATCCACTTCAACATTATTCCATAATATTGTGATATTTGTACATGATGATTAAAGGTGTTTTTAGAATTTGAGTAATTGTTGATAAGAGCTATACATGAATTAATTGACCTTATTATTAACTAGCTCCAATCTCAGTTACCATGGCTCATAATTGTTACAGATTTGATTTGATGACATATGGTCCTTATATTTAAACAACATGGAAATTGGATATGTTTGAAATGATTTGTGGACAAATGACTTAATTTTAAAATTAAATTTGGATTTAAATAAGAAAGTTCATTTTTTATTTTTATATATAATTTGGAATAAATTGAAACTAAACACACAAGTATATGCACACATATATGTATGTGTATGTTTGTATGTATGCATTTATATACTGATGTAGCATAGATGATGGTGAAACAGGTCGTTGGGTTATCAAATTTAATCTTTCAATTCATTTTTATTTATGAGTTCTAGTGGTGGTCTTGATACTCCTAAGAGTTTTTTTTTTTGTCATTAGTTATAAGAAATTTATTATATTTTTCAAAGTCATTTGGTAAGGAAGAAAAGATAAGTCAGTAAGGAAAAGAAAGTTAGTTGGTAAAGGAATTAGTAAATAGGGAATTTTGGTAAAGAAGAAGCAAGAATAGGCACCAAGCGAGGAAGAACCGAGCATCGATAACCAAGTTATACTGAGCACCAAACCGATAAGAGAAGGTAGTTATCGAGTTAAGGAAAACATGTCACTGAGAAAAATAGACCGACACCAGAAGATTTCTAAGTGCATTGAACCTGGACACTGATTAGAAAATGATTTACCAATCTCAAGGAGATCATATAATAGAACATTGGAGATTGAAATCAAATGATTACACATGATTACAAGGTAAGTTTAGCCAATGAAAATTAAGGATGAAATATGCATTGGAGTATGAAGATCATGAGTGTGGCATATGCATGCATGAAGAGAAATTAGAGATTGCATGTATGAAGTAGATCAAAGAACAAGATGATAAGAAGTGAAGCTACCAAGTAACAGAGTATTGAGGAACAGTCAGAAATTAAGAGCTATCAAGTACTGAATCAATAGTGTGAAGGATACACAGTATGAGGTAAAGAGTTATTGAGCACATAGAGTCTGAATAGAATTTGTTGATGTAAGTTTGATAGACATTTTAGTATTACTGATTAAGGAGTAATCAAATTTTGTAAAGTCTCTTAACCAAGTAGATCCTAACAGATCTTAATTGTAAATCCTTTAACCAGGTACAATTCTAAGATTAGAGTTGTGAAATCTCTTAACATAGTAGACTTAACAGTCTTTAAAACTCTTAACCAGGTTAATACTCTTAACAAGGTAAGCTATTAGAAATGGCTAAGCATTGTATCTCTAACCAAGAAAAATTTATTATGCAGTAGTGAAGTCTTGTGGGTGTCATCCCCACCACAGTTTTTATCCTCTAACAAGGATTTTTGCTATACCAAAATAAGTGTGTTATGTATTTCATGTTTTATTTATTTCATGTGATGCATGCAAATGTTAAGGAATTAGTAAATGAATGTGAAGATAATTTTAAAATTATTTTAAAGTACTGATTCACCCCTCCCCTCTTAGTACTTACCTTTTCACACCTGAATCCAACAATTGGTATCAGAGCTCAGTCTCTTATTAAGGAGTTTAGTCACTTGAGAGGAAAGATCTAGAAAGATGGAAAGCTACAAGTACAAAATAATAATTGACAATATTTAAATGGAACTGAAGATGGCTAATGAGAAAATTGAAGAATTGAGTAGGAAACTAAAACATTTAATCAGCAAAATGAAAGAGCTTGCACTACAGTTGAAAGATACTCAAGATCAAGTTGAGGAATTTGAAGAACAATCAGAAGGAAGCATGTTTGATGAATCTGATGCACTCATATCAGAACTATCTGAAAAGAACAAGAATCTAGCTGATCAAGTGAAAACACTAAAAAGGGAACAAGAATCACAGTCGGTAAGGATGTGTGGTATCATGGAACAAAAGGGAAAAGATGAGGATGACAAAAGAACTATTGAAAAAGAGAGAAGACAAATTAATACAAGACTAGATGAGAAAGACAGGGAAATCATGAGGTTGACACAAACTCACTACAACTTGACATATCAACTTGTTATGGTAAATTAGGATGTTACTAGGAAAGATGGTGAAATTGCAAAATTGAGATATGACAATGAACACTTGAAGAATGATCTAAAAACTAAGAAAGATGCTAATAAAGTCCTAAAAAGAAATGAAGAAACTTTGAAACTTTGAAGATTCTGGGTGAACAGCTAAGAAATCAAAGGCAACCAAATGACACCTCTAGACTTGATTTCAATGCAAATAGTACTATCGAGAAGGGTGAGTCCTCCAACAAGAAACCAACCGAGACAAAGCCGCTACCCCACCAAAGTCTAAGAAGCCTACATGTTATCATTTTGGGAATCCATGACATACAACTAACATCTACATAAGTAAGAGAGGTAATCCACTAAATTCTCCTAAGTTTAAAGGTCATTGTTATAACTGTAGTAAGTATGGACATAAGGCATTTGAATGTAGATCAAGAATTATGAACACTCTAAGGAAACCAAGTTTTGAAGGTTACTGTAACAACTACAAAATTTATAGTCACAAATTTGGAGAATGCAAATCACAAAGGAAAAATGAGAAATGGGTCCCTAACTAAAAAAATGTTGACAACAACCGACAAGGACCTACTATACCATGGGATTATAATACAAGGATTTCTTATATTGTGTGTGGAAGATTTGGTCACATTATTGCAAAATGCTTTAGGATGCATGGAATGAACAACATGAAGTCATGGAGAAACATTGGAATGACTTATTTCCATTGTCACAGAGTCGGTCACCTAGCCAAGGACTGCAGGTACCAAAATAAGGATTCTACCGAGGAGAAACCAAGTGAAAAGGCTCAAGTAAACATTAATGAGATTAGAGAACATATGAATAAGACCTGGAGAAGAAATTCTCAAGATGATAGAACAAAATTGGGAACTAGTGATGGCAACACATCCTCTGGATCGGGTGCACCTATCTTTACTTAATTGGTCAAGGTTTGGATAGGAGATGATAACCTAAAGTTTATCTAAAATTGGTTCCAAGATTTAGTGCAAATATACATATTAGCATATCAAGATGCATTTAGATATTGGTTATGAACTTATGATTTCATATGTTGATTAGTGAAGTGTATAAGCTATTTTCTTGCATTCGGTGAAGCAAAGTGTAGTTTGTTTAAATGGTTAAATAAAGTTAGGTAACAAGTATTAAATGCATATTATATCTGTTGGAAGCCCTAACCTAAAGGAAAAACTATAAATAGAGGGTTTGACACTTCATTGTTACTTTACACTTTTGTGAGCACATTTGAGTATTGATAGAGACGAGATCAAAGAGAAATTCCCAGCATTAAGTTGAGCATACCGAACATTTGCAAGATCATTTGAGGTATTTCTAGTGTTCACCGAGCTAAAATTATAGATTCTATTACTATTGAATTTGAACCCTAGTATTTTTCAAAGTATTTTCAAGATCAATGACACCTAAGTTGCATAAACCAGTCGTAGTTGAGAATATTGAACCACTAAATCTGAAGTATAAGCTTTCACTCGCCAATGCTACAGAAGTAGATGAAACTAGAGCCCTATCATTGATCCTACCAAGAGTCATTTTGATTGAAGAAGTTCACGTCTTCATTCACTGTAAGATCGAAGCTATTTTTCAAGGAGAAATAAATACATCATTCAAGAACTTGTGTGTTAATGATAATTTGAAGAGTGATCATACACACTTGCAGACCAAGGGTTTGGTTCATGCATTGCATGTACCAAAAGTCTTCAAACATGAATGGATGAGAATTGTACTTAGAGTTCATGATAGGTTTATGTGGCTTGATGGGTAGGTAAAGATAAAAAGGACATTTTACATATTGTAACTAGATTTCTGGTTGGTGATAGACTGAGGGCCTATAAGAAGATAGATAAGAACAAACTTTGTGAGATTACAAAAGCTAAGTGGGATGGTAGAGGATTGAAGCTATCTACAGTTGAATATCTTGAACTAAAATTTGCATTGAATATTATATCATATAGGATATTCCAATCATCTTGAGTAGACAATGTACCTTGTGGAGCTATAGACATTGCATACAAAATTATGAAGGACATGAAGATTGACTTGTGCGAGATTCTACTGAAACAACTAGATGACAACATGAATACCATTTAGAAGGCAAAGTAAAATACATTGAATTTTGGACCACTATTGGTATGTATATTCTTTTACTTCCAAAACTCATTTCCAACAGTCGGTGAAGTCACATGAAGTGCAGATAAACCCATAGTTTATTAAATAAATGAATTTATTCAAGGCATGGGTGATAATTTTAATTTTATAATGGATGATTATTTCAATAAATTTCAATCTAGAATGGACAATAGGTATAGGATTCCACCTCAGTTAGTGGAAAAGTACAAGGATGAACTTTGTTTTGAAGTGGACACCGATGTTTGTATCATTAGGGAAATTGAGCCTAGAACTAAGTGGTTACCACCGATGGGCTATGAAATGAATATAGATACAACCACTGCACAAATTAAAGGACTATTGGATAATCTAGTTGATAGAAGTTCAACTCGGTATGGAACCTATGAAGAGGTTAAGGAGAAAATAAGAGCAGGTATACTGATACCGAAAGCAATAAGGAAAACAAGTAAGATGATATGTGCTTTATCTGAGAGCTTAGGTATTTTTTATGTTGATGAAGTTGTTGAGCCTTTAGAAATCGAGGGGAAGAAAACAAGACTTAAGAAGGAAACACCTAGTCCAACCGGTTTAAGACCATTGACAAGGTCTACCTCTACACCGAGAGGGAAGAAGAAAGTAGAAGTTGAACCAGTAAAGACAAAAACATATGTTAGAGAAAATAAGACCACTGGGAGGCCAAGAAGAAAATTGAAATTGCTAAAGGAAAGTGATACCGAGTCAGATGACTTATCACAACTCAAGGTTGCACCAAGCAAGAAGTTGAAAACTCTTGATGATTTTCTCAAGACACTGGAAAAGTATGGTGGAATTAAGGTCATGCAACAACTAAAATATGACACAAGCACTGATGGATAAAATGATAGAATTGAAGAAATAGTTACTACCACACTGCTCAAATTCAAGATGATACTAGTTGAAGTGGAAAAATATCTAGAAGGAGAAATATATCATAAAATAAATGTCAAATGGAAATATACACTTGCTACCGAGAAAGAGATGAGAGAAAGAGATCACTTGCAATCACAGTGCCAGATTTGACAAAGAGAGGAATCAAAGACACACTGGAAGAATATTTGACAAGATTTCTGGTGAAGGGAAGAGCATTAAGTATTATGGTTGATCAACTTGAACAAGTACAAAAAGATATCGATGATCTTTGGAGAAAGATCTTTTCCATAGAACAACATATAATTGAAGGTGTAACAATTCAAGAGGATACATCCAAACCAATTGGATTGACAAAAAATAAGGAAGAAGTCATCATAAAAGACATTACCAAATAAGATCTTGATGAAACATTTGAAGAAGATGAAAATGTCATGGTGACTGAGGCCATAGAATCAGAAGCTATGGATATAGATGATTTGGCTACTGCAAGATTATTGAAAAAAGAGCCTATAATTATTCAAGTTTTAGATTTTTTGGAGATAGAGGTGATAGGTGTTCTACCTACAAAAGCTGAGACTCCTACCGAGCCAACCAAAAATACTAATAATAAGGAGATCGAGGAGAAAACTACAGACACCAAATCAACTCAAGGTTAGAATGAAGATTCAGTGACCCCCACCAAGACCACAGGAACTGGAGAAAAAGAAATAAAAGGTAGAAGAGAAGAAAGAGGAAAGACAAGAAAAGAAGGAGGAAACTCAAGAAAAGAAAGAAGAGAAGAAACCAGAAGAGAAAAAGAAGGAGAAGGAAGATAAAACCGATGAGACTTCAACTCAATCAGATGCAAAGAAGGCATCAAGTTCAAAGGGAAATTATAAGAAGAGAAAAGTAGAAACATAAGTTGATATCAATGAAGTTATAGTTATACCAAAGGTTGATTATACAACCATGAGCCCCAAGGAACTCTTTGAGTTCGGTGACTTATTGAAAAGGAAAGTTGCACAAGATAATATCCTAGCCAAAAAGAAGAAAATAAATGTGTTGGAGTAGATAAAGAGTATTTTGAATGAGATTGTACTTGAGGCTACAATCAATGAGAAAGTAGATATATACATTTAGTTGAAAGAACTTGTTAGCTAGATCAATTACCCAGGAACTGACACAATCGAGTATATGTTGAAAGTTCACAAGAAAGATATGGAGACCAAGGTGATTGAAGAAGTCTTCAATTAGTTGCTTTAGACAAGGTAACTCTTTCAGATTTAATCACTGAATTAGAACTAGAATTGCAATCCATTCTTTCTTTATTTCAAAATATTTGTTTGTTTTCAAATTTTACAAAGGAGATTAAAGAAAAGGACAATAATGTGGAAAAAGAGCTCACCGAGCTATTATCTAAGATTTCCACTGAGCCTAATACAATCACAAAATACTATGAGAGGCTGAAGTACTTAATGGGAGTGCAATTTTAATTGAGAAAGGAGGAGAATCAGATCAGGATGGATCTCTTAGAACTCCAAACCATTTTTCTACCGAGCATAGAATCATTGCAAAGGTAAATTAAAAAGGCTAAAGACTTAGTTAGCACACCAAATGTAAGTGCTATGGATAACATGGTTAGTCTTACAACTGATATCAGTGATCATATAATAGTGTTGCAGACACTATAGGACACCTGGAAGGTATCATTCAAGGATGCACAAGAGAAGTATAAAAACATTTTTGATAAGATCCACACATCGGATAAGAAGTAAGTATTTTGGCATTTTTGTTAAAAAAGGGGAATATACATATAAGTAGAAAGGGAGAATACATATAAGATTTGTTTTTCCAAACAAAGGGGAAAATGATGAATAGATATATAAGGGAGAATATATAGAAAAGAAGATGATTATGTATATAGTATGGATATGTACCAGAGTTATTACTTTAGGGGGAGTAATAAGTTTTACCGAGGAAGAAGAATAGACTAGGACAACATTTTGATTAATGACTTTGAAGATGTTGAAGGTTTTTAACAAATATACCAAACTAATGCCAAATGGGGAGATTGATACTCCTAAGAGTTTATTTTGTTGTCATTATTTATAAGGGAGGTATTATGTTTGTCAAAGTCATCCGGTAAGGAAGAAAAGATAAGTCGGTAAGGAAGAGAAAGTTAGTTGGTAAAGGAATTAGTAAACAAATAATTTTGGTAAAGAAGAAGCAAGAACAGACACCGAGCAAGGCAAAACCAAGCACCAAGAACCAAGTTATATCAAGCACCAAACTGAGAAGAGAAGGTAGTTACTGAGTTAAGAAAAATGTGTTACCGAGCATAATAGACCAACACCAGAAGATTCCTAAGTACATTGAGCATGGACACCAATTAGAAAATGCTTTACAAATCTCGAGGAGATCGTATAATAGAACATTGGAGATTGAAATCTAATGATTACACATGATTACAAGGTAAGTTTAGCTAATGAAAATAAATGATGAAATATGCATTGGAAGTGTACCCAATGCTAGCACCGCCTTAAAATTGTATATAAGATGATCAAAGTATGAAGATCATGAGTGTAGCATATGCATGCATGAAGAGCAATTGGAGATTGCATGTATGAAGTAGATTAGAGCAGAAGATGATAAGCAGTGAAGCTACTGAGTAACAAAGTATTGAGAAATAGTCAAAAATTGAGAGCTACCAAGTATTGAATTGATAGTGTGAAGGATACACAGAATGAGGTAAAGAGTTATTGAGCTCATAGAGTCTGAATAACATTTGTTGATGCAAGTTTGATAGACATTTTAGTATAACTGATTAAGGAGTAATAAGATTTTGTAAAGTCTCTTAATTGAGAAGATCCTAACAGATCTTAATTGTAAATTCTTTAACCAGGTACAATTCTTAGATTAGAGTTGTGAAATCTCTTAACAAAGTAGACTTAACAGTCTTTAGAACTCTTAATCAGGTTAACCCTCTTAACAGAGTAAGCTATCAGAAATAGCTAAGCATTATAGCTCTAACAGAGAAAACTTTATTCTATAGTTGTGAAGTCTTGTGGGTGTCATCCCCATCATAGTTTTTATCCTCTAACAAGGATTTCTATGATACCAAAATAATTGTGTTATGTATTTCATGTGATGCATGGAAATGGTAAGGAATGAGTAAATGAATGTGAAGATAAGTTTAAAAGTGTTTTAAAGTACTAATTCACCCCTCCTCTCTTAGTACTTACCTTTCCACACCTAAATCCAATAGGTCTCTCACACTAAAGACAAAATAAATGATACTAATTGATGCAGGAGCATCTCAGGTTCTTGGAAATCTTGTGTCACCAAAAACATGTTTGTGTTTTCCCGTGTTTCTCAGTTCCTTCTTTGACTGATTTGGTTTGGTGTTGCTCGATTTCCTTTATTTACCAGGGTCGGTTGGTTATCTCTTTGGCGCTCAGTGAATTTCCCTAGAGCTCAGTGATGCTTGTCTGGTGCTCAGTTATCCTTGCTTACCGAGTTGTTTGTTTTAGTTTCTTGTTGAGACCGACTCTTGCAATTAATTTTGGTCATGGATTTAATGATGGTATCTATTATTGGTAAGCGTGTGGACCTAGATCTGGTCATTCCTTCCATTGATGGTGGACCTGGAGGCCGAATTGTTTGGTAGCCTCTTGTATATAATATAATCTTTATTGTAGTTTAGGATATCAATTTTAGGACATCAGAGATGGAATCTAGGAGATAGAAGATTGTTTTAGATCCTCACATGTTTGAGGACTTCTGTACTTGATTGTAATATTTGGCCTAAAGTGGGAAAGCCTTATAGCCTGACATGTATGAATCGATTGAAGTTAATATATGAAAGATATCTACATTCTCTCTCTCTCTCACTTGTGTGTGTGTTTCTTCTTTGCATGATCTCTACAAGGTAGATCTAGTTAGGGTGTGCCTTTGGCCCCTCTCCCATCCTCCCTTACGTTAGGTGATATAAGAGCGAGGTGAGATCTAGATCTAGGTTTGCAAATATAGGTTTGAGGGTTCCTTCTTGTCAAACCCTAGTTAATTTGTTGTGGGGTAATAGATTGAAATCTAGCCTACAATTGTAGAGGGTTTCAAGATGGTTCATGGGAGGTGAGATGTGGATCTAGGATTGGCAGAAATGTTGAGACAACTTGCTGCTAGATTAGAAGCTATTGAAACAACCCAGAGAAGAGGAAGACATCTTGAATATGCTAGTGATGATGAAATTGAGGAAGAACAAGGTGGTGTAGAACTTGCATTAGCGATGAATCAAGGTGAGGAAATATTGTTGAAGGCTTTGACAAATCTGAAGTCTACACCACACTTTAATCCTCCTGAGTATAGTGGAAAATTGGATTTTGATAAATTGTGGACTGGATCACCGAGATGGAAAAGTATTTTGAATATGAAAATGTACCTAAGGAAACGAAGGTGAAAATTGTAAGCACAAAGTTGAAAACTCAAGCATCCTTGTGGTGGGAACATTTGCAATTGGAAAAAAAGAGGAAAGGCAAAGACAAAATAAAGATATGGAATAAGATGGTGAATAAATTGAAAGGAAAGTTTTTACCTTGTGATTATCATATTAATCTAGTTAAGCAAATGCAAAGTTTGAGGTAGAAAGATAGCTCGGTAAAATAATATAATGAGGAATTCTATAGATTAGATATCAGATCTGGACATGATGAAGATGATGTGGAAATAATTTCTAGGTACCTGAATGGATTGAGAGTTTCCATCCAAGAAGAAATCAGTTTGGTCAAATTGCAGAAAATTGAAGAGGCTTATCAATTTCCATTGAAAGCTAAGGAGAAATTGAACAAGAGACATGAGCAAAGACAAAGAGGTAGAGGTGGTAGATTCCCTAGAGGAAGAGGTAGATCTTATGGTGAAAATAGTAGATCTGAACCTGAATAGACAAATCTGGATAAAGGCAAGATTGAGTGGAAAGGTGAAAGTTCATCTAGAGGTAGAAGCAATAACTACCGAGGTGGTTATAACAGAGGTGGTTTTCGAGGAACTTGTTAAATTATGGAGAAGAAGGACATAGATCATTTGAGTGTACACATGCAAGTAAGAAGGTCAATAATAGTAGAAATGCTTTGGTGCAAGAAGAGTCACTAAATGAACCTGAGAAGGAAAAGAGCTTGATGGTAAGGAGAGCGCTTTGGAGTGAAACTAATAAGGAATATTTGGTAAGGAAAAGTTTGTTCAAGACCAAATGTAGAGTTTCTGATGAAGTTTGGAAGGTAATCATTGATAGTGGTAGCTCAGATAATCTGGCATCTGAGGAAATGGTCACAAAGTTGCAGTTGAAAAGGTTGGAACATCCGAAGCCCTATCAGATTTCATGGATCAAAGATGAGCATACACTCTTGGTATGTGAACAATGTTATGTGAATTTGAAAATTGGAAAGTACTATGATAATGTGTTATGTGATATCATGCCTATGGATTGTTGTCATATTTTGTTGAGTAGACCTTGGCAATATGATAGACATGCTATATATGATGGGAGATTACATAAATATACTATTTGGGCTGATAGAAGAAGACAAATCTTGTTACCTTTGATGGAAGAACCTGTTAGTAATGTTTGCACATCTGTGAAAGTTTTCTTAATGGAAGGAAGAAAGTTTGTTAAGGATTTGAAGAAGAATGATGTATCTTTTGTTGTGATTCCTAACAAACCGAGTAAGAAAATAGAGGATAGTGTCCTTGAGGAGATTGATAAGTTACTCACCGAGTACAGTGAAATCATTTTTGATAATGTACTTGATGGTTTTCCACTGAAGAGAAGTATTGATCATTGCATGGATATAATCCCTGGAGCTAGCTTACCGAATAAGGCACCACATCAGTTGACACCTACTAAGAATCAAGAATTGAACTGACAGATTCAAGAATTGTTGCAGAAAGGTTTGATTTGGTAAAGTTTGAGTCCTTATGCAGTACCTATTGTATTGGCACCTAAGAAAAATGGAGAATGGCGAATGTGTACTGATTCTAGAGAAATCAACAAGATAAGAGTGAAATATAGGTTTCCTATACCGAGAATGGATGATATTATGGACAGTTTGACTGGAGCAAAATATTTTACCAAAATTGATTTGAAAAGTGGGTATCATCAGATCAGAATCAGAGAAGGTGATGAATGGAAGACTGCCTTCAAGACCAAAGAAGGTTTGTATGAGTGGTTGGTTATGCCTTTTGGTTTAACTAATGCACCGAGTACTTTTATGAGGTTGATGAATGAAGTTTTGAAGAAATTATTGGGTAAATTTATGATTGTCTACCTAGATGATATTCTGATATTCAGTAAGACTAGAGAAGAACATTTGTTGCATGTTAAACAAGTATTGTAGAGGTTGAAAGAAGAAAAGTTGTTGATAAACCTGAAAAAGTGTTCATTCATGAAAGAGGAGATTGTGTATTTGGGATTTGTGATTTCAATTGATGGTTTGAAAATGGATCCTGAAAAGGTTGAAGCTATTTTGAATTGGCCTACACCTGAGAATGCTAGTGAGGTAAGATCATTTCATGGTTTGGCAAGTTTTTACCGAAAGTTCATTAGGAATTTTAGTTCACTTTGTAATTCTATGATTGAGACTATGAGAGGAGATAAAAGAGAATTCAAGTGGAGACATGGAGCTGATAAAAGTATTGAGACTCTGAAGCAGAAGGTTGTTGAATTTCCTGTTTTGGCATTGTCTGATTTCAATAAGGTATTTCAAGTGGAATGTGATGCAAGTGGAAGTGCAATAGGAGATGTGTTGAGTCAAGAAGGTAAACTTGTTGCATTCTTTAGTGAAAATTTGAATGATGCAAAAAGGAAATACTCTATGTATGATCAAGAATTCTATGCTATTGTTCAAGCACTAAAGAAATGGAGACATTATTTGATACCGAGTGAATTTGTGTTGTATACCAATCATAAAGCTTTACAGTATTTGGGTAGTTAGAATAAGTTGAATAAGATACATATGAAATGGGTTGAGTATTTGCAGAGTTATACATTTGTGATAAAGCATAAGAGTGGAGTCACTAACCGAGTTGCTGATGCATTGAGTAGAAGAAGATCTTTGATGACCGATATGAAAATTGAAGTTCTTGGTTTTGATGACATGAGAGATTCTTATGAATTTGATCCTGATTTTTCTGAGCTGTGGAGAAAGTGCAGAGCACCTATTCAAGATCAACCGAGTACTAAATGGGAAGAATATTTCATTCAAGAAGGTATTTTGTTTAAAGGTATTCAATTGTGTATACCAAGAGGACCAATGAGAACTAATTTGATAGAGGAGAAACATAGCAGTGGTTTGGCTAGACATTTTGGTGTTGATAAGACATTGAATTTTCTTAAGGAGAAATATTTTTGGCCGCAGTTGTATAAAGATGTTCAGAAATTTGTGAAAAGTTGTAGAATTTGTCAAGTTGCAAAAGGAGTAAGTCAGAATACTGGATTGTATACACCGATTTCTGTTCCTGAGAAACCTTGGATTGATATTATTGGTATGGATTTTGTTCTTGGCTTATCGAAGACAGTAAGAGGTAATGCTTCTATATTTGTGGTTGTGGATAGATTTTCTAAAATGGCACATTTTATACCTTGTAGAAAGACATCAGATGTAGTACATATAGAAGATCTTTTCTTTAAGGAAATTGTCAAATTGTATAGATTACCGAGGAGTATTATCTCTGACCAAGACAATAAATTTGTTGGATACTTTTGGAAGACCCTTTGGAGAAAGTTTGGCACCGAGTTGAAATATAGTTCTACATTTCACCCATAGACCGATGGATAGACAGAAGTTGTGAATAGAAGTTTGGGAAATCTTTTGAGATGTTTAGTTGGAGACACACCAAGTAATTAGGATTTTGTGATGGTACAAGCAGAGTTTGCATACAATAATTCAGTGAATAGGAGTACTGGAAAAACACCTTTGAGATTGTAAATGGTATACAATCGATAGGTATGTCAGATTTGAGGGATATTGTTGATGAAAGAAAGAGAAGTGCTGAAGGAGTAAAGTTTGTTGATTACATGAACACATTGCATGAAGATGTGAAATATAAGTTGGAGAAAAGTAATTAGAAATACAAAGACAGAGCTGATAGATCAATAAGACATAAGACTTTTGCAGTCGACGATGAAGTAATGGTTCATTTGAAGAAAGACAGATTTCTTGTTGGAACATATGGGAAGCTGAAAATGAAGAAGTTTGGACCTTGCAAGATTTTTAAGAGATTTGATAGTGGAAATGCTTATGAGATTGAGTTACCCGATGACATAGGAATATCACCTATTTTCAACATTGTTGATTTGTATGAGTATCATGAAGCAGATGAAGAAATGACAACACCCAATGATTATCCTAAGAAACAAATAGAAGACATTGAGCAGATTTTGGAGCAGAATGTAAATAGTCAAAAATATGTATAATAAACTCCACTGCATGCATAAGGAGTATGTAAAATGTAAAAAACATTTCATTTGTAGATTCTAATCTTGTTTGTATAAGAGGAGCCCTTGCCCTCTTTTGATGACCCATCTTAAAATGGGACATGTAAAATTTTGATGAACAAGACTTTCTTAAGTCTCGAGTAATACCATAGGTTTTTCTTTCTTCCATTTTTTCCCCGTCGTTCTTTTCCTCCTAGTGCTCGCATTGAACGAAGGTGTAAAATTATTTTGATTATTAATTTAAAAAAATTAAAAAGACCTTGGCCATTTATCGATAAAACAACATAGAATAATGCACACATGAATATACTTATGTTATTATAAATATAATATAATTTAAAATAATACGATAATATAAAAATATAGCATAAAATAATTTAAATATAAATCAATCATAATATAATATAAAATTAATATAAATACAATTTTAAATATGAAATAATAATATAATAATATAAATATAATATAACATAAAAGAATATATAAATATGTATAAAATGATATAAATATAATATTCTAAATATAAATATAAAATTATATAGTATAATATAATAATTTTAATAATATAATCTAAATCCTTTTTGAAAAGAAATAAACAAAAATTAAATTTTTAAAAATCATTTCTTAATAGAAAACCTAAATCTTTTATATTTTGTTAAATCAAGACTAATAAAAACCTAAAACATTTGCAACATTTTTATTCATGAAGTATAAATGTTGAAGATGCAAAGTGGCAAATGCTGACCCACTCCTACCTTTCCACACTTTAAAGATGTTTTAATATTTTTTAAATAATTTAACTACTTCATAAAAGAACTCTTTTAATAATTTAACTATTCCATAAAAGGATTCATATCTCTAAATTATTTTGAAGAAAAGTAATTTTACAAATTTGAAAAGTATTTTATTTTTTGAGTTTATGAAATATGAGAATGTAATATTATTATAAAAATAGTACATTTTAATTGACTTAAATTAAGATATTTAATCACTAATTAAGTTCTTATCATTAGAACTAACTAATAACATAGTTCTCTAAATTAATTTGTATGCATATTGTTTATATTAATAAAAAAATTTGTGTGCTGGAGAAAAAATATAATAACATTTTTACTATGGATGTTATTTTTGACGGGTCTTTGTATGGAGCCAGAGTGTTTTAGCAGGAGGCAGAGCCAAGGATGAACAGTTGCCCTGACATCAATAGGTTCCCGGTTTGTGCCAGGCGGGTACGTACGATCTCTCATTTCAAAGCCTTATTCGATATCAATCTCTTTTATTTTGCATTTTTCTTCAATGAAAAGCCCTGTCGAGCATTTCAGATCAATAAAATGCAATGCCCTTCCAACAGCGCTTAAACCCTAGTTTATACTTCCACAGAGGTTAAAAAAATACCAAAGTTATCTGATATATGTACTTTTCTGCTTTGACCTGAGAGCAATTTTAGCCTTTGATCCTACTGACGGGGAATGGGGAAAATGAGGGGGGCATTGTTGTTTGTTGAGCAGAAGTTTTTTAAGCTAGTCTTCAATAGCAGTTGCACTGCCAATCTGTTTGAATGGCGGATGATCTCGTCAAGTAACAAAAATGATAATTATGGATGTTATAGGCACGGGCCTGAAATTTTCTCCCTCGTTGGCCCTAAAAATGCACTGATGTGTGCACGGCATCGAATGCCTCGTGCTAATGCATTAAACTGGAGATCATGCACACCCAATCCAATCCAAAATAAGGGTTTACAGTATGCCGGGATGACGACATATGCTTCACATATTAAGAGACCCAAGAAAATAAAAGAGGGCCGCACGATTAAGAAAGTACAGCGACAACACCAAAGGGTTGCAGCGTTTGAAAACTTAGTGGATAGAGATGACGAGTTTAGGTTTTTGATCAAAGCAAAAGAATGGTTATCAAGAGTACCCGAGCAGGTGCTCCAACTAGACAGTGCAGGAAAAATGTACAGGGAATTGGGCTTTGCAAGGGGAAGAAAAGTGACAAAGTACATTGAGAAACATCCTGCCCTATTTCAGCTCTATAGACACACTGATGGAAAAATGTGGCTTGGCTTCACTAACCTTATGGAGAGGCTTTTGAAGGAAGAACATAAGATCATGGAGGAAACAGAGATAAGCAGGATGAATACAGTAAGAAAACTCATTATGATGTCTGTGAACAAACGTGTTTCTATGGCCAAATTCCATCATTGTAGGCACATCTTTGGCCTTACAGACAATTTCCGAGACAGGATTAAGCTATATCCACAGTTTTTTCGTGTTGTTGAAGAAGAGGGCTGTCGGTTTGTGGAGCTTGCAGAACGGGACCCTTCATTAGCAGTTACAGCCCTGGAGGCTAGTTATATTGGCAACGAAGAGAAAGTTAAAAATGCATTTGTGTTTCGTGTTAAATATGCTAAAGGTCTCCATTTGGGCAAGGAAGAAGTCAAGAAATTGAATGCTCTTAACACTTTTCCTCTGGTTTCACCCTACTCTGATGCCTCCGATATTGAACCGGATTCTTTGAATGGGCAAAAGTATAGAGTGTGTTTGATTCATGAGTTTGTTAGCTTGACTTTAGAGAAAAAGGCTTCCATACATCATCTAGCCGAGTTCAAGGATGAATTCAGGCTAGGCAAAGACACCCGCCAGTTATTAAAGGAGCAACATCGCACCTTTTATTTGGCAGGAACTGAGATGAATTGGACTGTATTTCTGAAAGATGCTTATATAGGGAAGGATTTGATTGAGAAAGATCCTTTGGTGGTTTTTAAGGAAAAGTTGTTTAGTTATGGTTTGTTGAAACAGGGTGATCCAGAACTCAAGGAGATTTTGAATGCCAGCAGGTTGGATGAAGATGATAAGTGTAAGGACGAGGAAGGGCAAAAAGCTATGATTGGCAAATTAGGGGAAGAGTAGTTACAGACAATATTCTACCTGCTTAGGGTGAGAACATTGCATGTACATATTTGTTACATCTAGATGAAATCTTCAGTGCCACTACTTACATGCTCCCTCTCAGAATCCAATCTGTTTGATTATATGATGCATGATTTTTCATCATTTTGCAGCTGAAAATAAAAAATGGGCTCCACAAGTACTTATCCAACTAATGATGTTGTACTGGAACAAATTTGAGCAGAACATGAAGCTAACCATTAATAAGATCACATGCTTAAGAGTTATACCTCAGTGGGTGGACTCGAGTAGAGCAACATTTCCTCTTGACATATTAAATGTTGTATGGACATGAAGCAGTGTTATCTTGAATGGGGTGATACAGAGCTCATGATTACATCTGGGGACGAGCTTAGCTATCATTATAATATTTCATTGCAGGGGAGAAGAAATTTCTGATCTTTTCAGAATTGAAGCTCTAAGGATGTCATTCTTTCTGACAGCAGATGCATGATTTTTCACCATTTTGCAGCAGAAGTTACTAAATGGGCTCAGCAAGTACTCCTGGAGTGGAAAGGTATTAATATTTTGACTTCAATATTAGTTTCATTCACAGTGACAGAAATCGTTTTTGAATTGCAATTAATTGTGATTAATTGATGCTTTGGGAGGTGGCCGTTTCTTCTTTAAATTGCAAAATTTTCCTGCTGCTTTTTTCTTGATATCTGCAGCAATTTTTTCTGGTTTACACCTAACCTTAGTCCAACCCGATTTTTTTCCTGATCAAATCTTAATTAATTGAAAAAATCCTTCTTTTGGTTTGCTGATTTATTGCCGAGAAAGATTTTTGCTAATGTTTCATTAACAATGAATACTTCAATTCTTTTGCCAAATGATTTAAAAAAAACTGTAGACAACTCCAGATTCTATAATCTAAAGATTCTAAACATCATTTTTGAGATATATTGAGATTTTGAGTTGCTTTCTGGCTACAATAAATGTGCTGGATGAAAATTTTCTCTTGCTACTCTGATGAGGAGTATATGCTTTAGGTATGCCCGTTCTTTCTGATTGGAAAATGCATTACTTTTTAACATTTTGCAACAGAAGACACGAAACAGGCTCTGCAAGTATTCAGATTGTGAAGGTATTAACATTTTGACTTAGCCAGGAGTATGATTAACAATGAAATTTTTAATTTCTTTTGCCAAATGATTAAAATACCTGTTAGACAACTCGATTTCGGAATCTAAACATCACCCTTGAGATGCATTGAGTTGTTTTTGGTCTCTAACAAATGTCCTGGTGAAAATAATCTTATGCAACACTGTTTTGCATTCCTCTCTTTGAAGTCTCCTTGTCCTTTCAAGAGGTTGAAACAAAAATTAATCAAGGAAAAATGATGATTGTGAACTATATATGATCATTAATCATTAACAGAGAATTTGGTTTAGGAAACTAATTCCATTTCTGATTATTTGTAACTGCAATTAAGGA
The DNA here is from genome assembly GCA_027943335.1 of Chamaecyparis obtusa. Taxonomy (NCBI): domain Eukaryota; kingdom Viridiplantae; phylum Streptophyta; class Pinopsida; order Cupressales; family Cupressaceae; genus Chamaecyparis; species Chamaecyparis obtusa. Next base: position 273,708 of record BSBK01000364.1, read on the forward strand.
CCGGGCCCTCTCCTATTGTATGGAGGATCCTGAATGTCATGGGCATTTGATTTAATTGAACGCATTTCATTAACAGTGTTTTTTACTCTTACCTGATAGGATGTCTTTTTTTCAAAGGTCATATTGAACTTTAATAAAAGAATTTGGTATTGGAATTGAATGCTGCAGATCTTAATTTTGTTTTGGTACATATCAAAGAAATTCGAGACATTATTTATGTTCATTTATAGATGTCAAGGACTGACAGTGCAAGTATTTTATGAAATTTGTTTTTAAGTTTCTGAGTTATTTTCTATTCAGCTGATTGCTAAATAATTTGCCTTTTTCTAAAGCTACACATGCAATTTAATGAGTGACTAAAGAAAAATTATCTTCATGTTGGTGTCTTTGTGCCAGAAAATTTATCTTCAGGCGCTCATTTAGTGTCTTATTTAATTTTGTGTTGCCATTCTCATACCAAGCTGACCTTTCCCTTAACTACAAATTAAAATTAATAATGGACAAGTATATCTGTCCATAATGTCTCTTTTCTATCTTTAACGAGGCTATTAAGTATCTCTGCCATGCGATATCCATTATTTTTGAAAAGGTACGCAAAAATATCTATGCAAAATGAAGATAAGTTGATCTCTTATTTGTTTGTAAGACTTTATAGTAAGGTTTCTAAATGTGCTCCTCAAACATTTTTAAGGGGAGATTTACAATAAGCTTATGCACTCCATTTAGTCTCTTTAAAGTTTTAAATTAACATTTCATGTTTTGATTAAACAAAGAAAGTCTAACTTCCAATATGACCTTGGGTTCACTAGTGAGGTTGGCGAAGGTTCATGCCATCTACTAGGGTTTCTTGATATTTCCTTAGATGAATGTTGTGATAAACAAAGAAATAAAAATGAGTGCAAACTGCAACTTTGGTTGAGTAGATACTCCCTTTCCCTTATATGGGGGATATCAATTGTATCTTTGTGATGAATGTAGTTCTTCGAGGGTATTGATGAGTTCTCCGTAGATCACTCTTTCTATCACTTGTACATGATTTTCATTTTTGTGGAGGGAAAGTGTTTTATCTCCTTCACTCCATTTGTTAGAAATCATTTTGTAGATGGGTACCTAAAATGGCCTTGTAGTCAAGACCCATCTTGCATCATTTGCATAGGTTTTGTTCCTCCCTAAGTTGCATTCAAGGGGTGTGTTAGAGTGAATAAGGGCTTGGCCTAATTAGTTACTTAATATGGATTTATTCACAAGTTGACTTAAGTACCACGTGTCTTTTCTAGAAGTTAGTTATAATGAGGTCATATATCTCTTTTACTTTTACTTACTTAGGTCATTTAATATTTGTTCTAAGTGGTTAACACATAATATATGATTAAGACACATGTCAACATCTTATTTAATCCTATCACCCACCTTGCCTATAAGCAAGACTATTGTACATTTGTAATATATCCTTGTTGATTGTCATTTGATATGCAAAACAAATCCACAATTGATTATCATTCACTCCTTTGTACTCACCTTGTCTCTATAACCAAGGAGTCTCTTATGTAATGATCATTCTGGTTGAGTGAATACAATCTAGTTGATTATTTTTATTGCATTTTTTGTGAGAATATAATTTATTCTTGTCACATTTATTCCTTCTTGGTACTGTGCTTTTATTTGGCTTCTAGATCTTGGGTGACTACCTTTATAGCCAAATCTTACAATATGTCCTACGAACTATTCACTCTAGATATCAAATCTAGATCCTGTTTGTAAACATGATGGGCGTATTCACATATGCATCAATTTCCAAGATCTTAATAAGGCTTCTTTTAAAGATAATATTTTGTTGCCTAATATCAATATGATTGTTGATTTGATTGCAGGCCATGAATTACTTTCTTTTATGGATGGCTTCTTAGGTTACAATTAGATTTGTGTCAACCTAGAAGATTAGTATAAGACAACCTTCACAACCCCCTAGAGTATCTTTGTACATGCAATCATGTCGTTTGGGTTAAAGAATGCTGGTGTAACCTATCAACACACAATGACTCTTATCATTCATGACTTCATCAATAAGATTCTAGAGGATTATGTAGATTATATCTTGGCAAAATCTATACTTTATCAAGATGATCTTAATTTTTGGAACATGAAATCATCATGGACTCTCATCTATTTGTGGTTGAGTCATCATGTATGCCATTTTTTTTGAGACATTATAAATAAAAGGTTTTTATTAGGCAACTTAATATAAGTAGGTTGTTTGGTGACTTGACATGTGGTAAACATATAGTTGCATGAATTATACTTAATATATTTAGTAAGTTGTCTTCGTTAGGACTCTGCAACTCGGTTGTTATATGCAACTTGAATTCATGTTTTGAAGTACATTTTCAAGATTATTGTAACTATGAAAATTCTTGAGAAATAATATTGAAAGATATTTGCATGTGGTTTTTTCTTGGTGTAATTTACCAAGTTTTTCCACATAAATTCCGAGTGTTTTGTGTTTATGTTCTCTATAATTTTCTACACTTTTAAATTTCATAACATTAATGACCTGTCTTATCTTTGTAAGACTTCGACTCTACAAAATGGCACTTAATCCCCTCATGCATGTCTTTGGTGTAGATGCTAGCAAATTCTTGGGGTTTCTTGTCTCTCAATGTGGAATGAAAGTCGATACAAATAAGATTCATGCGATCATTAACATGCCTCCACCCAAAAACATCTCACAATTTTGCAGTTTGCAAGGGAAGATGCGGGCCATACATAGATTTATATCGCAATTTTGTTGATCACGCTCTTCCTCTCACACATTTGTTCAATAGAGATGCACAATTCAAATGGATGATGAATGTCAAGAGGTTTTTTATTCCATTAAAGGCTATCTAGCTAATCCTCCTATTTTAATGTTGACTATGTAAGATAGACCCTTTCCACTTTATATCTCGACATTGTATAATGCTCTATTGGTCTTATTGGCTCAACATGATGACAATAGCAAAGAAAGAGCCATAGACTATATTAATTGCATTCTTGTTGACCATGAAATTGAATACACTTCAACGAAAAAACAATGCCTTTCTCTTGTCCTCACAACACAAAAGATAAGGCACTATCTCTTGCATGCAAAAACTCATGTCATCACTAAGAATGATCTCCTTAAACATCTTTTCTCTAGGGATAACCTTTCTAGAAGATTGGCGAAGTTGGTTATATTGCTTTCTAGGTTTGAAATTAACTTTGTGACTCAAAAATCAATCAAGCGTCAAGTTGTCACTGGTCAATTAGCGGGAAGCTCCCTCACCTAAATAATTTCCCACTTTGGATTTCTTTGTGGAAGAGAGTTTATTTATTATTGTCTGTGAACCCATATGGGAGATGTACTTTGATGGATGGTGTCAAACTAATTCTAAATCAGGTGTAATCTTAAACTCACTTGAAGGCGAACCACTTCCTCTTTCTTTCTGTCTTGAATTTCATTGCACTAATAACATTGCTAAGTACAAAGCCCTTATTTCTGGCTTATGGGTAGCGATTGCCTTTGAAATTAGATACATTTGCATTCATGGTGACTTTGATTTGATTGTAAACTAGATCATAGGAACATATCGTGTGAAGAGATCAAAGTTATCTCAATATTAGGATTTGTGTTTGACTCTTCTTAAACACATTTCTTACTATACCATTGATAGTATTTCTAGGAGACATCATCGTCATGTGGATGCAATGGCAAGCATAACTTCCCTTGTACGCCCTGACTATAGTATGGATGAATGTCATTTTGTGGTACAAGTTCTTTGTTCTCCCGCTATATCAAATAAGCCTGAGCCCAAGAGTCTTATGTGTGCACACATAGACTTGAGAGAATGGTTTTTTTGACATATACAATCACTTGAAATCCAAAAATTATCCTGATGTTGCTAGTAAGAATACTCATTTTTCTAATGTTCTTTGTTGCATATCTTATATTGGTCTTCTTCTTTAGTGTCTTACTAAGGCTGAAATACCCCTGCCCTCTACGAAGTCCATTCTAGCTCCATAGGTGGGCATGTTGGTGGTAAATCCCTAGTACACAAGCTCATTCATATGAAACATTATTATAAAATAATGGAACAAGATTTTTTGCCCTTGTCAAGAAGTGTTCCCAATGTTAGCATCACAATAATATTATTTGGGCTCCTACACATGAACTCCAAATTTAGGCCTCTCCTTCACCATTTCAAACTTGGGGTCCGGATACTATGGGAAATATATCTCCCCCTCTTGCAAAGGAAATACATTTATCATAACAATTACTGATTACTTTATGAAGTGGATCATAGTTGTCCTACTAAGATCCACTACCACTAAAACAATTTGTGGCTTTCTTCTAAGTAATGTCATTTCCTAATTTGGATTGCCTTCTACCCTTATTTTTTTATAATGGTGCCTTGTTTAAGATTAAAGAGGTGAAGAAATTTCTCGAGAAGTTCCATGTTCAACATTGATTCTGTACACATTACTATCCTTAGTCTAATGGCTAAGATGAAGCTTCAAGCAAGACCATTGGGAAGATTCTATGTAAGATGGTCAATAAACACAGTGATGATTGGCATACTCAACTTACATATGCATTGTGGGCCTATCGCATAAGTGTTCGTACAACTACTGTTACTACACCCTATAACCTCATGTATGGTGCCAATGCTATTATGCATCTTGAGATGGAAGTCCCTTCTTTGTGGCTTTCCCTTAAGGGCTAGTTGATGATGGCACTTATTGTGCTAACCATCTTAACTAGCTTGAGTTACTCAATGAGTGCCACATAAAGGCCCTTGAGCATATTCAAGCTTGTCAAAAGTCCTTATCTAATCAATACAATCAAAATGTTCTTTCCTGAACTTTTAAAGTGGGTGACCTTATTCTATATGAAAATTAGAGAAATGTGAATGTATCATTGATCGATTCGGGAAATTTAGCCCTAATTTTTTGGGTCCTTACATTGTCACCTCTATTTATGGTTTTGGGGTCTACACTCTATCTAAGATGGACATTATGCCATTAAAAGAACCTATAAATACCATGTACTTGCAATAATACTATATCATAAGAAATGGTGAGAAATGATATGGAGGAAGATCACTCACCAAATCAAATGGATGGGGTATGATACATTATGAACACCTCCAAAGGCTCACCCTCAAACCCAAATCAGATTAGCACAACCCAAAAGGATGTAGTGGTGCTCGTGTAAGATCTAGATTTGAGGATGGAGTGTGATTTGGGGATGAGTTCCTTTAATGTTAAGATGTATATGATATGTAAAAATGATATACAAATGCATAAAAGGAATTGTACTATGATAAATGAAATGATAACTAACAAGATGTGATATCAGATCTGATGTATAAAAGTAAATGCAAGATGAAAAGAGGAGAAATAAACTCACCTTGAAGCTAGGAGAAGAGTGAACTTTAGTTTTGGTTTTGACTATCGAGAGCTATCGAAATAAAAAATGGTTCTGGATTTGGCATTTTGACACCTGTAACTTTTGACTGTGAAAACTTTGGATCCAAAGGACAATGTCAAACAAAGTCAACCTTGTCCTAGAGACTTTGAATCTGATGAAATCTCTGAAGGATCTACAATTGGTTCTGAAATCCCCAAAATTCGGGTTCGAGACTCCGAAAACCTGTTCCTACACACAAGAAGGGGAAAAGGTTGTGGAAAGGGGCTTGCCTTGGTCAAGCCCCTGTATAGGAATAAACCTTGAAATGTAATAGAAATTGCATAAGGAAAGTAATGTAAACAAGATAAATGTTAGATTTACCTTGCACGAAAAACCCTTATGGATGGATGTAGAAATCAATCAAATCCATGAAGATGCTTAAAATGTATGTTTGGAATGTGTTGTAGAATCAAGGATGCCTTCACAAATGCATGGATCTACACTTCCCAATCTTAGACCTTAAATGAATGTATGCTTGAAATCTTGAATGGAGAAGAGGAATGGATCTTCTTGTTATCTTGAGAATTCTTCTACTTGGCCATCATGAGAGAAAAACTTGCATCAACTAGGGAAGATTGTCTTTGCTTGACTAAATCTTGAAGAGATGGAGACTTGGAGATTTTCAATGGGTGCTTGCCTTCAAATCTTGAGTCCACCACCTCAATTAGCTTGATTGCACTTGTTCTTCAAATTGCCAAAATAATGGATTGCTTGCACATAGAATGGATAGTCATGGATGTCAAAATGAGAAGCCTTGATGCCCTTTTATACTCATTTTGGAATTCAATATTGTCGGGCTGACCACAAATAAAGATCAGGAAGAAAAACCTTTGCATTGGGCCCGAAGCCCACTTAAATGCAATGCCCAAGGTCAAGGCCGACTTAGTTCGACCTAGTCCCAGCATTGTTAATTTTGAAGTGGATCCCAATCTTGGAAAGTGTGAAAAGTTTTGGGGAGAGAAAATGAAAGATGCGAAAAATCAAGCATAAAGACAATCGGATCTTGAAATCACTAAAATGGGATCTAATAGGTCCTAAAGCCACCAATAATGGGTGCTAACTTTTTAGGATGGTACAAATACTATGCATAAACCTTTCTTATGTGTGATCTACACGATCCATCATGTTTGTGGTATTGGGGTAATTATGTTATGACATTTCTTCATTAACAAATTCTTTTATCTTTGGTTCTTAGCATAGTTTCGTCTTGGGTCTCTTTTTGAATATCTTTATGTAACTTCTTGTATTGGGGTTTTGGGTCCCCTCAAAACCTATTTTTGCTCTTAATTGAAAATAAATTCTTTTATCTCATTGTGTTATGATGTACTTATGTCTGGTTAATTCTTTGATTTATTCATGTGTGTGTTTCCATCACATGCATGGTATAAGATTAGATATACATCTACATCTATCTATATCACCTGATCACATTAGATCATCATTGTATTTAATTAAGCATGTGTATAACACATGTAAACATTAAGTCATGATGACATCTAATCTAGTCATACATCATAAAACATCCATAACATACATGAAATCAAATGCATATATTCACAAGAATGCACTATGGTCAAATAAAAATTTCATTTGTAGATCATCAATGTACAAGTATCAATATACATGTTCCACATCACTACAAAAATAGGTGATGTTGATATGCGCGTATATAACTATACATGTCAAAATAATGCTATACATCATCATATCTATCAAAAATATCAATCTCTCTCTACATAAAACATGTGTGTACAACTTCATGATCTGCTTGGTGCACGAGTCTCTGAGCTTGCGAGTGTTGGAGGATCTTGGTACTTGTGTTGTGGATGCCTCACTAAGGTGGACTAGGATTGAGTAGCTAAAGTGCTTCACATATGAAGTCCCCTCAACTCTCCCCTCATCTTTTCAATTGTCTCCCTTTGAGAGGCTATTTGCTTCAGTTGAGCTACTAGCTCACTCTAGAGAGCATCCTCCTACTTCCTCACTCACTGCCAAGATGTCTATCAACTGATGCACTTTGGGGTGGTCAAGGTCACCCACAAAATAACTTCAAGGAACATCAACCTACCTCTGGAGGTCACTAACTTGGATTTCTAGGGCATCATGCGTTTTCTCAGCATCCTCTTCTTGTGTCACGACCTAGTCTCACTCCATGACGAGGGTACACAATTATATGGTGGCCTAGTCTATTTTCCTCTTAACAGTGGCCATCTATGCTTCCCTTTATATAAGCTCCACATCTACCTCCTTATTACTCGTCTAGAGCTCTACTGCAGGCTTGAACAAGTGCACATGCCCTTCGACTGCCTAATGTGGCCTATTTGCATCCAGGATTGGTGTACATGTCACAATCTAAGGGATTGTATTTATAGTGCCTGGTGGATAAAGCTAAGCCACTCTTCCATGCTCTCTACATACACATAGAAGATTGTATTAGTATCTGCATCATCGCAATCATCAATCTATGTTATTAAATGAAATGTTTATATCATAAACAAAAGCACGAGTATACCTTGATCACCTATCTTCTCGTCATGATTTTGTGGAGGTACCCTACTACTTCATGTTCTTAGGGTCTTTGTAGGTATCATTGGGGGCACCAGGGTCTACATAGGTTTTGGTGAGACAACCATTGATGGAACTAGTCAATGCCAACCTAAATGAGGCCAGATAGAGATGACTGGAACAATATCTTGGGAAGCTACCCGCTTCTGCCACCTTGGTTTCTTGCCCTCTACTTGCAGTTGTTGTGGGATCCTATCCAGGCATCATGAAGGTGTTTGTTGCAAGCTTCGCTATGGGCTCCATAGGGAAACTTCCTCCTAGTCTATCCCAAGTGCTCTTGGATCTCTCCCGAGTGCATACTTAGGGAAGATAGGAGTCAACCCTATCGCAACCCACCAAGGTGAAAACCCATCTATCATGTCGACATCTTCGATGTCTAGTGGAGGGGAGAGGTCATTGTTGTCACTCTTCTCTAGAATATTTGTTGCATCTACAATGGTATGGAATGAGAGGTCATGTGCCGAGCGACACTCCAAACAGACCTCACATAAGTTGGAGGGGCTACTAGCAATGTCTGCACCTGCCCAAACTTTCTCATACATTGTTGCTAGTAGTTTGACATCATGATGTATTATGGTCAGTGACTAGGAACCAATCATGCTACATTCACACTAGTTGCACCCTATTTGTGGACCACCCAACCATGTCTCGTTATGGCTACTAGATGACATCATTGATCCCTATACAATTGATAAGGAGCTTGCAAAACATCAAGTCTTTGAACATCCACTCGCCTTGCTATAATGGATAGGAGTGGGCTCGTTTCAGATCAAACTCAATGAGGGAGGGGAATCCTACTAGCCTTGTGCAAGTAATGTGTTCAAATATCTACCCTTGCAATAAGGTGTAGGTGATGATGTTGTGGTACTTGTTATGTACATATATGCCTAGGTTGCAATATAAGTGAGCAAGCATACTCCAACCTAGGAAAATATTTAACGTCGCTCCTCGATCCGCCTAATGTAAGGGACGAGGATCGATGGAAGGTGAGAGCCTTTCCCATCAATGGAAACACATAGTGGCACCATCGTGATTGGGATTTATTGAATGAGTGGAAAGGCCACTTGGCTCTGCTCTACACATTGCAAGTGTATGTGATCAATGGTGTTTACAACCATGTTGGTGCAACAATGATGTCTGCTTGGGAGATCCCATGTTGATAAAGACATGTCTATGGATACTTGGTGGGCTTGGATAGGTAGACACAAGATCCTATACACACCCATTAAAGTGACTCTCATCTCCCTAGTTAGGAGATAAAAGCACATGATATCTACATCTCATCTCTCAATCAATGCCATTAGCATCAACACATGGAATCTCATCTCCATCATTTGGTACATCCACCAAAGGCCCACTCATCCAAGATGTCCGTGGCTTGCTAGTATATCTCGTACTTGATTGCCCAACACAAACAAAAAGTGTTCGCAAGCAAGCTCATGAAATTCTAGAAGAGCCTACAAATAAATAATAAAATCATATTAGTCAAGCAGTCTATCTCTATAGTATCAATGCATCTCTATCAAATTTCTAGCACCTTGGCCCTAAGGACACATGCATAAACTTAGGACACCAACTCAACTAATGTCTCAGGACACATGCACATCTTGAGGACACCAACCTGAAACTCATCCAAGGACAACTGCACAAGTCCTAGACATACTTGAAAAAAGAGGACACATATGCTACTCAAAGAAAAAAATGCTATAGAACACACGAAAAAAGACACAAAGAGGAAAAATGAGACCTAACTCATCCAAGGGCTCATCGTCATCCCCACAATGTGTAACTTCTCGATTCATGTGGATTGGAACTCTTGTGTGCATGACATTTTTCTTGTGGCTCTATATAAATCACAACAAAAATCCTTGTGATAAATATTTCAAATGACCCTTCTTGGGGCCATTTTTCTAATATATAGTCAAATTTTCACCTAAAACCTAATTAATATTTTTGGGGATAATCTAAGCTCATTTCCCTTGTTTTTATCGCACTCTATTAGCTTTATCATTCCGACTGTTATGAACATCTCTTAAGCATTCTTCTTGCCATAAAATTTTCTTCCGTTCTGGCACTAACAAGTTCTAATTTTTATAGTACCTAAATTTTCATGACATGTGGTTTCTGATTGAGCATTGAGGGCATCTTTCGTGTTCTCTTGGTTGACCTTTGTGGCCACTATAATATCCTTTTTTTGAGGTAATCAATGCATATAACACAATGCATTAGTTTAATGAACATATCTTTCTAAGCTACTTTAGTACACTTTATCCCTTAAGTCCATTAGTTCACTAAAGTGGGAGCATAATGTAGAGTCTCAAATATTACCTTGTGCATTTATGACACGTTAACATTAGGTCTAGTGCATTTACAATATAATTCATGATCGGATTTGAACATTCTGATATCATGGATCTCAAAGGAAAAACGTTAATGACACTTGGTCCAAATTTTGGGATCAATTGGGTCAAACAACAACCTGGTGCATAGATGTTCATGCAATGTGCAAACCTCCTAAAAATATTTCAAATTCAAAAAAGAGCATATTCCGTATCTAACCACTTTTGATGTGTATCCCTTCACTTGGACGCATTTGAAATGTCTACTCTCGCCCATTTTGAGCAACCAAACCCTCAGTTCTTCATTCATTTGGCATAAGGAATCACTCTCGAATCTTTCTCTGATAGCCCTAACTAGACTCTGGCAAAATCTACACTCTCTCATAGGCAATTGAGTATTCTCTTATAGGCTTTCAAGCTATCATCTCAAGGGAGGGATTTCATTGCATAACGCTATCTCTTCTCTCTTATCTCTCATATCTAGTTGTTTGTAATATCATTTTTATCAATCAAATCTCAAACTACATTTGCCATCTATTTGCATTTAATCTCATGTAATAGGGGGTTTTCTCTATTAAGTGTGGTTTGCTTCTATTGCATAATTGTTGTCATTTATCTCACATAATAAGGTTGTCCTCTATTAAGAGGGGTTTGTTTCTATTATCCATATGTTTAGTTTTTTTTAATCCAAATCTATCTGTTTGATTGTCTATTGCCATGGAAAGACCAAAAAGGGGGGTTGACTAAGGCAAGCCCCTATTAGCCCAAACATTTTCCCTTCTCTCTGTGTGTATGTGGCAAACATGTTCTTGGAGCGCAAGGAGCTTTTTAGAGTTGATTCTGGAACAATTCTACATTATGTCCACCAAGTTACATAGCAATGTGAAAATGTCCTCGTAGAGCGTAGACATCATTGCAATGCGCTGACATTTGAGGTCCTTTTTTTGTCTCAGGGAAAAAGGTACATAGTCCTAGCTTCTAGTTTTTTATAATCAAAATATGTTTATCTTTTTGTATTATCAAGTTACTCCAATATTTTAGTTTATGTATCTGGATTAAAGCCCTTTATTTAGTTTATCTTTCTAGCTCACCAGAGCACTAGTAAAGTGAACATTGAGCCATTTTCTCTTTGTGATCTTGACATTTTGAGGGTAGCAAATCCCTTGCTCTACAATATTATATGATAGACCTACAACTTCTTGTGCTAATTTGTCTCCTCCTTATACATCTTTTTTCCTCATTATTTACAGTTCTTGAATATATATATATATATACATATATATATATATATATATATATATATATATATATATATATATATATATATATATATATATACATATATATACGTATATATATACATATATATATATATATATAGATATATGTATATATATGTATATATATATATATATATATATATATATATATATATATATATATGTATGTATATATATATATATATATGTATATATATATATATATGTATACGTATATATATGTATATATATATATATATATATATATATATATATGTATATATATATATATATATATATATATATGTACATATATATATATATACATAGATATATGTACATATATATATATATATATATATATATATATATATATATATATATATATATATATGTCTATGTATATATATACATAGACATATATTTATATATATATATATATATATATATATATATATATATATATATATATATATATATATATATATGTATATATATACATATATACACACACACACACATACACACACACACACACACACACACACACACACACACACACACACATATATATATAGATATAGATATAGATATATATATATATACATATATATATATATATATATAATATATATATATATATATATATACACATATAGACATATATATATACACATGTAGACATATATATGTATATATACACATATATATGTATATACACACACACACACACACACACACATATATATATATATATATATATATATATATATATATATATATATATATATATATATATATATTCTTGCAAATTAATTTGCATTTAAGAAGTTAGTGTAGTTTAGTATCCTTTAAAATTTAAGTTTAATGCAAGTAGATTTTACTAATTTACTTAGTTGAATTCCTAATCGACTCTATAATCCATGGGGTAACTTATCTTAAGCCATCCCCATTTTACACCAAACCATCCTTAAAAACTATTTCTAATAATTTAGTTCCCTTTAAGTTTATCTTAAAATCAAGTTCCTAGAAACCATTCTAATCCACCCTAAATGATCCCTCATGTACACCAAACCACCCTTAATCGTTCCTTCAATCTATTCTATATTGAACACTAATTTCCTTAGTTTTAAATCCCTAATTCACTAGGACTCAGCTTCCTATCCAAGACTATTCATAATGATTAAGGGTGCATAATTGTTTTAGGTTAATATTCTTAGAAAATGATATAATAGCTCTAAAAGCTATGCATGTAGGTAGATAAACCCATTCCTAACATGTATACATGATAATAAAATCTTAGAAATCTACAACAAGTTCTAAAGGTGGTTGTTAGGGATCTACATACACTATTTCCACATGCCCTTATTTCTTCTATTTATGGGATCATCTCATAAAACTTGATGTAGCAATAATAAATTGATGACCCCTACTACTTTTTTCTTGTCCTAGGTAGTATGCCAAGAATTGGGAAATGATATATAAGTCTACGAGGAATAGTACTTGTGTCCATTATATAGATATATGCAAACCATACAAAACAAATTGTTATATATACCTTCATGTGACAATCGTTTCTTGATTTTTGGTTGTACTTATTAATTGCATATGGGTCTAAAATGGGTTAGGGCCTACCTTGAGCATGAGCTATATTTGGTATGAATGTGTCGGTTTAAATATAGTGTGCCACTACTATATTGAGTTTTAACTTCTTTTATGCATATTGAATGTTTTGTATTTTATCATGTTGATTAAAAATCAACTGATATATTTCAAGGATGATGGTATTTTTACATGAAAAGATGCACCCTAAATCTATTGAATGTTATACTTTATCCATACAATTGTAAAATATATTTCATTCGATGTTTGGATTATTCTATTATAAATGTTTAATATATTTATGGTTGTATGGTTATCTGTGATACCAAATCCTTTCTAAGAATGCAAATGGATGCATATATGAGGTTTCTTTAACTAAAGATGGATTGTGAATCTCTATTAAAAGTTGGAAATTTTACTATGCATTAGTTGTTGGTGTTTTCATGCAAACAATAATGATTCACATCATTGCAAATTAAAGTAAAGGGATGTCAGTTATGCCTTGCACAACATCCCACATTGCATTTTAGTTTTTATTTTCTCTACTCTTTTACAGGATAAGAGTCTAGATTCAAGTATGATTAGTAAAAATTGTGCTATTTTTTACTATAACTTGGTTGTATGATTGTCTAGGAGTCACTAGAAGGCATACCTCTCACATATATAAGACTAAATTTGACCATTTTAAGCTAGGTTGTAAGCTAGTAATTGACTAATCAATTCTACCTGACATGTTAATATATATACAAGGAAATGAATTCTAGTTTACTTCTTGATGGTGAACCTTCTCAGACTATAGCATGGAATCCTCTAGATGGGAAGGTATTCTTCTTGACCACATCAATGATTTTGGTAATATTATGGAAGCATTATGCAATGGTCATAATGACTAAAAATATAGTTCAAGGATTTATGTAAGTGGTAAGACATACACTAAACATATTTCCAATTGTTATTATACTTTTTTGTGAATTGAATTGATTCATTACATATTTTTTTATAAAAATATAATCTATTGTGGGGTTCATAGTGTAAATCAAGTGGAGGGGGATCTATTTCCGCTAAAAATGATTTGTTGGATGATATTGGTAGAAGTTTGTATGATAATAAGGTAGATAATTATAAAAACCTTGCATAGACATTGAGACCTAATTTTGAAATTTGGACATGCAACTATAAAGCTAATTTATTTAAAACTTTCTATATTGAAAGAAAATATATGCCCTCTTTCTATTACATAAAATAAGTATTCGATATACATAACTTTTTGAAAGATATGAGAACAAACCATTACTATAAAAACCTACTCTCACTACCTTTATTTGTAGAAATTGCACCAAAAGACATACTAGCTATGCTTATTCCAAGTTCGATATACATTAAGGTTGGAAGATATACTGAGGAAAAAAATAACTAATGCTGACTTTAGCTGAGATTAACCACCCTTTTGGCACCATTTTTTTAGTGAATGTAAGAGGAAAAAGTAAACAATAAATAAGATTTTAATTGTACATGACTTTTTTGTGGTTAGAATGATAAAAATGATGAACACAACCATCCCTAAACACCAAATGATGTTATATGCCCTAAGCTAATACCTGGGACATGATAACCCAAAATACCAAGAAAGTTAGGAAATAAATGGTGTTCTCATTAACCAAAAATTCATGTCTTGTTAATTTAAGTGGGAAGCAATGCAATATATATTCTCTCTCAATAATTGACATGCAAACACATATAGTCTTCAAGGATAGGTAGATTTTAGGTGAGGTTGAGTTGTAATTGCTAGTCTAGGATGTTGATATAGGGATGAATTATAAGTATGCTATGACAATAAATGTATAGCAATCAAACTTCTACTTTCTCCAGTTTTTTTATGGGTTCATACACTATGAGATAATCTAGACTAACATTTTTCAGTGACATAAAATACTCTAATTTCTAAGACTATTCTTGAGAGATTCCAGGAACATGAAAAGTCGAGAGGAATGTGAATATTGTACCAAATGTGGTTCATGCAGGTTTTTAAATAGAATACAAATGTCACATGGGAGAAGAATAAGAGATCTTTTTTTCTTTTGATCTCTTCTGAATTATGTAAGATTGGTTTAGTGGTAACTAGAAGGGTCCATGTCTTAGTTGTCCTTCATTGATGGAATAAACGTTAGTGTCTAGTATAGCTACAAGTATATTTTTGGTGTTGGAAATCGATGTCATATTATTTTTTCTTTGTTTTATTATAGTGCTTGTTTCTATTATATTCTAATGCTTTTGCATATTTACTTCATATAATATCAATTTTATTAAGGGATCTAAACTTCATTGACCACACAAGTGGCCTTGGATGGAAAAAGTATGCAGTACACATTACGTTGTTGGAAAGATTATTTAATGGAAAGAGTATTTAATGAATGTTGAATTATGGTGGAACAAAAATATTAGGACCTTGTCCTAGCTAGTAATGACAAGCAAGAGGGAGACACGATTGGTCATGGTTAGGGTTTATCATCACAGTGTTTGACACCACCCTAGTTGGTGTCATCTTATTGAGTTATCTTATGAGTGATGTTCTTATTGTAGGGAAACAAACATGCTTTGAACTCATATTTTAGGAAACAAGATTATATTAATAGATTTTAAAACACTAAAATTTATTTAAAAATAAAATAAATCCAAACATTGCATTGTAACAATAAAGAACATTGAAATAGCATACTAGGAAGTTGTAGAGTTTGAGCAGGGTGGTAGGAGGTTACAATAATTTCTCGCAAAGATATTTTTTGGTAGGTGCCAATCAAAATGCTTGGGCCCCCCTCTTTTTGATATTTATTTTTCAAGCACTTGTTCAAATAGATCCTAGATGGATAGGTTTTGGCTGAAACATATTTGGTGAAAGATGTACTACCACAAGGGCATCATGGCTATGCTACGTGGTTTTGGTAAAAAACCTTTCTAGTGAAAGCTATATGGATAGACATGGTTTGGTTGTACATATTTAGTTGGCCTAAAAGTGACACAAGTTTGTATGTTTACCCCTTTGGAAGTTGATCCTTGGTGGGAAGATATCTTTCAGTTTTTTTGTAGATGCATTTTGTAGAGCATGCATGGCACATGGAGGCCCATTTGCATATGCCTTAAGATTAGTAACTTTTTTTTGTGCAACATTGATGAGGAGGCAAAGATGATTGGGCAAGCCAATTGCTGACAATCCTTATACACAAGGTTTTCAAAAGTATTGTGATCTCCACCAAGATCACTATCTTGGTCCTCCAACCCAACTACCAATACAAATCACCAAGACTGATACTCCCTTGAGTGCTTTTGTGGGCTACACAAGTGTTTAGGGGTTCAAATGGCCCACTAGACCAAACCAACAAACTGACCTATGGAGTGATGTTCTTACCACCTTACAACACAGAAGAAAAAGATTCTACAACCCAAGTCCACCTTTTAACAAGTGTTGCCATATATGCCCTTGAACATGCCTAATTACAATTAGGTCTCCTGATCGAGTAATCGAGTAATAAATTTTGGCTCCCTGAAGATCAAGATAAACTAAAGGGGTTTCAAATACCCTTTTGGGAGTTCTAAACAATTCCTTGATCGCAGATTCTCAATCAATTTATAGACTACCCAACCCAACACTACTTCGAAAAGGGCTAATAGGACTCAGTTAGACCTCTTCCATAAATCTACTAACAAGTCTCGACTTCCCTGATCAAACAAGCCTATCACTGACCACAAAATGCACTAACACACTCCAAACAATGTCTCCACAACATTCAGACCCCTTCCTCAATCGCTTCAATCAATGTTCAATCTCTAAACATACATCTTCTTGCCTGTCACATTGAAATGCCAAGCCTAGGGCTGCTTACCAAAACTCGCCACCTTGTTGGAATATCCTATGTGCAACATAGTTTTACATGACATAGGAGACCTATCAAACCTCACAGTTTCAAGGAATTTGGCTAGAGGATGATAGGTCGCAACTCATGATTTCACTGGGCCCCAGGTTTGTACGGATTTCAGACCACCTAAGAAAGATGTGCATGCCAAGTTGAACAGAGGTTTCTTTAGGACTTCAAATGTAATAGAAATAAAAGGTAACACTCATACATTCAACAACCTACATCTTATTCATACTTGTCAATCAAAACAATATACAAAGTCTATAGAATTTAGGCGAACATACAAAAAACTCCAACTGTATTATTACTTCTCCTGTCGTAATTACGTCCACATACACCAACCTCACATCAAATGTCTTTTGAGGTTTTAAAACCACATTCCCAACAATCGTAACTACTTCCAACCATATTTCAAACGAAGTGACCATTGGAACCAAAATGTAACTTTTCACCAAAGTTGCAAAGTTGTCATTACAACTTTTTGACAACTTTGACTCAAAAAGACAATTCATTATTCCTTTGACCCTATTTGACTATAAAGGTCCTAAATGTACTAGTTTCACCAACTTTTTCTTACAATTGAATCAACCTGTTACATCTTGCACCCAAATGACTCTTGGGGATTTATTACAACACTTCTACCCTACTTAGCAACTAACATGCCCTTGGGATTACATTCATTTATTGAGGTGCTCCTGCACCAAACATCACATGAATTGAGTGTAGTCACCACCTATATTGTATGTATCTTCTCTAGTGTTGTGTAGTTGATTGTAGAAACTTTGTAGATGGGTTAATCCATGACCTCCCACATTTTCACCCACTAGCTCATCAAACACCCAAATTACAATGCTTGTTGGATCATTGGAGCTATTTCCAACTATATCTTAAGCTAGGTATTCAAACAATAACTTTATATTACACTTTCTATTCATCATTATTTAGGTAAGTTTTAGATTCACAACTTCTATAGGTGTGAAGAAAACTAAAATAATTGACACCAATGTTACCAATTTAGAAGCAAGCATTTGATAGACTTAGTTTTCTAATACATTGGTGAATGAATTAGTGACATATTTCTCACTCAAATCATCATGAAACCTAGAGCTAAGTGCTATTATTTTGTTTTAATTTTATGTATTTATTTTATTTTCTTATTCACTAATAGCTCTTTATCTAAAATACTAGATTGTACTATTCAATTTATTTTATCTAAGATTATATCAAAATATTTCTTTGAAATTTATAATTAAAGGTGATTATCAAATGGGAATTAGTTATATATAAAGATGACATACACAAAGTTGTAAGATCAATCTTCAAAAATTAGAAGCCCAATCATACTCTTTATGAAGTTAGTGTATGGTGAAAATTGCATGTCCATGTCATTTTCTTTTATGTTATGGGTACACTATGATTAGAGTGTCCTTATTGCTATGATTAATATAAGTGACATTATTTTATAAATATGGCTTATGACATCACCACATCTTGATCCCAATATCACTCATCTCTAGAGATTTGATACTGGTCCCTAGATTCCCTATTTAACACTCTAGATCATATTTGTGGTTGTGGACTTGACCTAGGTCACTCGAATAGTCATGGATATGAACCCTTAACTCTTATAATACAAACTCAAATTAAATCCCATGGAATTTCTTCTACTATCTATTTTGAGATCACCTATTAAACATTTGTGGTTATTTATATGCTATGTTGTATTTAAAGACACTCGTAGATTCATGTGACATTACGTTAGAGTTATTTACTAAATGTAATATATTATTTATGAGAGCATTATAACAACCCTATTAGAGCATTTCAATGTACACATCGTTGCAAGTAGATTGCATGCATGCTTTTTGTCAATCATTGTTTTGAAGGAACTAAAGTTCATCCATTAGGAGTATGCTTGAGGAGAAAATAACCCTAATTATTTAGCAAATTCCCTAAAGGTGTTTGTGAAGACTATAAGTTCTTAATTAGTTTCAAACATAAAGACATAGATGTGAGCAAGTTCAAAGTACTAAAACTTTACTAGTTCATTTTATTAGTGCAGGTTTAGTTTTGTGTTCTAGTTCTATAGATGAAAATTTGAACTAGATAAAAACATAATTAGTTTTAAATTTTGAGACACTTTCCAATGGGGTGGCAAGATAAATGGGTTTAACCTTGGAGGAAAATCCATGGTTAAGAACACTTGAGTTGGAGTTGGATTTGTACTGGGATGGGTGACCTCCTAGGAAGGTCCAATGCTTCACCTTTGTAAGCATCACCTAGATGCAATGAATGCTAAGTGGTCCATTTGTTCTCATGAGAGATGGGTTCTTGTGAACCACTATCATGAAACATGGGTCAAGGAGTTTGACTCAAAAACTACATAGTTGGATCTTGATAGCAATATTACAATTTGACTTGTTATGGAAAATATCTCTTACTCATCAACACTTGCCAAATTAAATGTTAAAATTCTAATTTTGTGATGAGTCAATTCTTTGCCTTGAATATCATTTTCTACATCTATAATCTATTGAAAAAATGTACTTAAATTGATTTAGTTTCCACATTAAATTAGCATTTATTATTTCCTATTCAACTCATTTGTCTAAAATAATTATATATAATTTATTACATTATTTAACTGGTTAGATATTCATATAACAATATGTATTTATCCTTGCAACTAGAAAGCACTAGGACCCTCCATGACCTTTAGCTGGATGATAATTCATGGAATCTCATTCCCTCTTCTTCGCCAAGATATTTTTGTAATACCTACCTTACCTCCATCAAGATCTTTAATTTTTTGGTATTTTGTTATATTGCATGATATTTTCCTTGTGTTATTTATTTTCTCAATTTGGAGTATAGTGAGTTTTCTTTTATCTATTTTGAGTCATATTATTCTTTTGCCCTCTTATAAAGATATTTAATGAAAGTTTCCAATGAAATCTTTAAACTTGTGAAAGAAAAATATTTTTTTTAAATACAACATATATTTATTTTTTAAATAGAAATATCTCTAAATTTTAAAATACATATTAGTAGATAAAATGATTAAAAAGTAATATATAAATATAAAATTATTATTATTTTAAAAAATAATATATACATGTATATATGTATGTAATATATGTAAGTAAAAATAAAGAAAACAATCTATAAAATAATTAAATATTTATGTTGATTTATTTATCAAATATTAAATTTTTTTTTAATTTAATAATTAAATATCTAAATAATTAAATGTTTATAAATAAAAAAACACAAATTATAGAATCATAAATATACTTAAATTAAATAGATAAATAATTACTTTTCATAATTTTATTATATAGATTTAAAAACATTTATTATAAGTACACTTTTATTTAATTGATATTAAATCTAATCTATTATACACATTATTTTTTAAAAGATAAAAAATCATAAAAAATATAACCAATTTACAACTAGACAACCTAGCAATTACTTGTATTTGACCTTGGGTAAGGTTTGAAATTCTTAAAAAATAAAATAAAATTTTGAAAAAGTCTTTGATCTCAAACTAGATGTGATCAAATAACTAAATACTATTAAGTCTAAAGTCAAATGTTAGATTCAATAAGTATTTTGGAAGGACCGAGTATCATGATGATTAACCTATATGTAAAATAATTATTAGATATTATGAATTTGGTATATGTTTACTTTTAATAAAATTCATTTAGTTATTTTCTTATATTAAAATATCATTTCTTTATCTAAAGCATTTAAAAAGTATTTACTACAGAAACTTTTTTCAATTGGTGCAGTAAAATGATTTAGAAATTGCATAACAAAATATTACACAATTAAAGCTTGATATATTTGATAATTTTTTATCATTAAATAACTACAAAGGGGAAATACCCTTGTATTAAGTCCAAAAAAAGGTGTACATCATCAGATAGGACCAATGTATCAAAATATCCTGGTACCAACTTCCAACCAAAATCGTCCTATCATCCTATATATCTTCATACCCAACTTGAAATGGTCCATGGTTGTATCCATGTGCGATATATATAATACATATCATTCAACAAAATCCAAAAATAGAACTAGACCTATACATTACTATAATGTAGTAAATAGACTAAAATTTAAGTAGAAACCTTGACCTCCCACCCACACGCTTCTATAGCTGCCCAAAACTTGATCGAGCATCGAAGTCCACAATCAACATGTGTGGCCACCTCTTCTTCCTTGAGCAAATCAATACCAAAAGAAGCATCAAATTGTTTCTCACCCTTGGTCATCTCTATCATTGACTAGAATCTCTAAGACCAAATAATTTTGTAGATAACTAGTGCCACCCTCCTTTGACAACTCCAAAAGTTTCTTTAAGAAAAAAATATTTATTCTTACCACCACACAGGTCTCTATTTAATTCTAGAGTCATCCACCCAGTGAAGGAGGTAGAATTTCTTCACCTCCTTATCACACTTGTGTATCACATAATAATCCTTCAACATGGGAATCATGTTCATCTTGTCAATGTTTTCCATCACATCATCTAACTCACGCAAGAAACCTTTAAACAATTTCTTGCATAGAGCACACACCATCTCCTTTGTCTCACCAAAATCCACTAGGATTACAACAAACATGGAAGTGATATCTATATTCACCTTGTATCGGTGTTTAGTCAAATGGAAACCCCATTAAACACACCCAAATGTTGAGAGGGGTGTGGGGGGTGAATAAGCATAAACTAAAATTTAAGCATTCATTGACTTTTAAACCATTTGGACAAAAGTGTAGAGTAAAGAGTAAATAAACAACATGCACCACATAAGAACACCAAGATTTTTATGTGAAAAAACTAAGAAGAGAAAAACCATGGTGAGGATGAACTCATAATATATGAAACAAGTTTTACAAGAGGCTCATTTATAGACTGGCAACCAAGAATCACTATCTTAGGGAAATATACAATAGACTTGCAAACTGAAGATCACTTCCTTATGGTAATATACAATTAGATTACAATGAAATACATGATATGAACTCTTGTGGAAGATGCATCTAACTAACATGTTGATAATGTAGTCCTCTTTGAATCCATATTCTCTTGTCATGTTGATTCCATGCACTTCATCATCTAATTTTTGATCAATTTTGTGTATTACAAAATTTACATCCAGTCACAGAACTCCACAAATGATTTATTCTTCCTTATATACCCTTCACAACATGCCAAAAGATCAATTAGGTCAACTTAGATATGACCTAACAAATGAAGTGCATGACCTAGAATAGGTTGGATCAAATCATATGAATCAAACAGATTGACCTAGCACTTAACTAAAACTCCAAAACATCATAACACATCCTTCAAAACCAATGGAATACGTCAGGGTTGACTACAATTGAAGGAATATACCCAGTCGGCCCAATATTTTTTCCTCTGTCAAGAATGCTAATTGTTAACCTTTTTACCATTAGGGAGAGACTCAAGTCATCATGTAGACAAAGATTAAGGAACTAGAGACCATCTATAACCTTTCTACAAAATCTCTTGAAGGGATTAGTCATCAAGTGCTAGTGCAAAAGAACATCATCATTGAACTGGTAAAGACAGGTACAACAGACCGACTATATGACATCAACATAATAAATACTATGCACCAAAGCACCAACCCATATGAAACTCATGTCTTTGGTCAAATACACTACCCTAAAAATCTTCCCAAAACTGCAAGGTCATAGAAATCACCACAATAGAATGTAGAGTATTCTAGTGAGCTAACTAGAAATCCTTAAGTTGTGAGACTATGATTTGAAGTTCAAACCCTTATAGCTTTTGTCACAGAAGATATCACAACTTGAAAATTTGACAATAGGTACCTGACACTTATCTCATTCAAAATACTAAATTACACAACCATAGGATTCAATGTGGTTAAATGAAAAGGAAAATATTATCTCATGATTATAAAAAAAAAGCACTGATTCAACACAAACAATTTCTTCAACTGCACAATCAATATTTTGAGCACAAAATTCAACCACATAACACTCAAAGCATGTAGATGAAAACTAAAGTGATTGTATCATGTAATAAATCAAAAAAGACAAATAAATCTAGGCATACCAAAATTGAACCACCATCTGATAAGTCTTTGAACTATAGATACCAAAATTCAACTACCATTTGATGAGTCTATGGACCCCCTTTCTCTATTTTTGACCAAATTGACATGGAAAAAATGCTCTCAAATATATCTCAACCTCCCAAATGTATCTAATTTGAATTGATATAGCTACTCTCCAATATACAATATCAATGGCCACATAGTACATTCATCTATCATAATGATCAACACCCTTTTCAAACTCCTCTTAAAACAACCCTAGGGAAAGACATTTTCCACCTTCTGCAAATGAGTCTAATTGGCGTGTCCATGTTGTGACTCCTTAAGGCTAGACTATCACACCATAACAAAAATAAATATTTAAATGGATATCCCGATAAAATATAACCTTCACACTATTTTTGTAATGAATGTCTCACATCCAAAAGCATCTCACATAATTTGTTCACTATGTATTACCCACCACATGAGCCACCTAGAATAATAATGCATTGGCCTTCAAAAAAGTTGACTTTCACCATCACAAAGGGGCTAATCTCCCAAATATTGCTTAAGTTGTGTTGGTGAATGCAATGAACAACACACCACCATCCTTTCAATCCTATCTTAGTTGGTGCTTACCTCACTCATACCACTTGTTGATCCATCTACTTAAGGGTAAAAAAATATGGAGTACACCCACCTGCTAACTGATAGAATTACCTCAACACAACCTTTCGGTAATAATTGTCTACTACCACATAGATTTATAGGAGAGAAAGCCACCTTGTCCAAGTCCACATTATCAATTACAACTGCTTTATTCGCCTTTTTGGACAAGTCATTTGATCTTCCATTTCCTTCTTGATATATGTGGGACACATGGAAGTCTTCAGATTTCCTTATTATATCTTTGATATGTCTTAAGAATTTGGCTTTTTCATGTAGGACTCTCTTTAAGTGGTCTCTATTACACACCTGACACCACTTGGGCTCGGGTTCCCTTCTGAGGCCTAATCAAAATTGATCTTGATCCAACCTTCTTTTTATTATTTCCATTTCACATCATCCATACGATTGAAAGGAAGATCAACCTTCCTACACCCATTAATGAGGGTCGAGATATTTGATAAGAGGCCAAAGCCTATATCAACATGGGGCTCAAGTAGACTCAAACCCAAGACCTTCTAGATAAGAGGCTTGCAACTTACCACTGTGATGTGGTGTGTTCCCTCTTAAATATTGTTAATCTAGATAATAGAGTAATTATTTAGGAATTGGTCCATTAGGAGTAGAGGTCACACAAGAAGTAAGACTAGAATCATGCAACAAAGGATGAATATATAGATATGAAAGTGATCTACATGCACACAGTTGGCCTAGTATATTTAGATAAAAGTATTTAAAAGTAATATATAAATATAACACATTTATTATATTTTATAAAATAAAAGTATAATAATAATAATTATAATAATAAATGATTATTTTTTAAAAATAAAAATAAAATCCATATGAAATAAAATATGTAAATAAAAATAAAGTAAAAAATTTATAAAATAAAACAAATTTTAAATAAAAATTGAATATACTTATATACATATACACATATCAAATGCAAGATATTTTATTTATAATTTAATAATTAAACATCTTAATTATTAAATGTATATAAATATAAATTATTAAATTATAGATACATAAATATATTTAAATTGTAGATATATTAAATATTATAAATTAATTTTAAAAATAAAAAAATATTACCTTCTCTTAGTTTTGTTATATTGATATTAAATTTAATTTATTATACATATTTTTCTATAATGTATTAATGAATTATAAAAAAAATTAAAAGAATTAATAATAGTACATAAATTTAATGAAATTGAAAGGATATTAATTATATTAAATTTGTATTTAAGTGAGATTATGGGAGAGCTCTATTATATTGCATTCAATCTTATTTTATTGATGTGTTTTTTTATTAAAATAAGATGATTATTATATAGCTTAGGAAATAACAAAATATTTAGAAAGTAACAATAACCTTTAGACACTAATACAAATAAAATATTTTTTATAATAATTGTAAGATAAATTATACTCAATGCCACACTTTATATTTTCTAATGTATAATGTCAATACACTATAGAGAATTATGACTTGTTTTGCATTCATTGTGGAGCGTGTACTAGTGGTTGTCATGGTCAATCTATGTTACTAATGATAGCATTGATATGCTTGCAAAATCATCTTGAGTGAATTTGAGCTTGTAGATATGCTCCTAAATGTATTACATTTGTGCTACTAGCTAGTGATTGAATTTTACATCTTGTAGGTAGTTTGACAAAGTAAATATTTCAAAAATGATGTTAGAAAAAATCTTGAAAATTAAAATCCTGGAGGAGAGCATGAGTGAAATTAATGACTATATTACAACACTTTTTATAAAGATGGTTGATTGCAACTTATCTAGTTAATTAAAAAATATCATCCATAAAAGTGTCAAGTCCCAATAGAGGAACTTTCCAATCTAGGGGGTGACCAAGTATAGTTGAGAAGTTTCTAATGTTGGGATGCTAAGGAAACATGTGTAAAACAAATGCAGCTAAAGGACCTTTAGTCTCACACCAAATAATAGTTTACAAGATTCCATTTAAGGATTTGTAAATTTGTATTATGAAGGCATTATGAAAGATTCCATTTGACATAAATTTAATCTATATGGTGAGGATGAGGAAGAATTTGTAAGTATGTTTGATTGGAGTGAAAGATGGATAAGTGTTGTAAGGAAACCCAATACCAATCTTTGAGGAAATTACAACGAGTCAAAATGAAGAGTTTGATGCCTGATTTGGATGAGACAAGAAATTATGAGATTAATCACCCATTTATTTGAAAAAAGAGGTTGAACTAGGTGTAAAGGGGATCCCAGGAAATCTATTTAAGGGGATCCCAAGAAATCTATTTAAGGGTTATGTAGCTCCACAAATAAGTAAAGGTGCAAATATTTGTAGAAAAGAGATGGTGCATGTGGGTGCAAAGAGAACCAAAGGTTGAATGTCATAAAAGTTATAGCGAACAAAATATTTTTCTAGTTTTTGGGTTAACACTGAATTTTGCCTTGCTAACTAAACATTGTAAAGTGATAGATGACCAAAATTTGAGATATGGATCTAGAATAAAGATGAGGGAACTCAAGAAAAGATATTCAAAGATTCCTACTTTCAAAAATAGGACTACACCATTCAATTTAGTTCTATACTAGGTTGTGCTTACTTTGATTGATGCAATTTAATTTATGATCATTACGACCTCTTGACCGTGCTTGTATCTTTTGTACACATTATTGAGAAAGATGTTATACTAACAAGTATAGTGTGCATGTCATAGGATGGACATAAGATAATTAGATTCTTCAATGGTAGTTAGGCCCCTTAAGAGTTGTACAAAGCTAGAAAATGCAAAATGTAGAGATGGAACTAATGTAAATAAGATTGAAACTAATGCATCCATGATGAAACCTTCATTATGTTTGTCCTTGCCATTAATAATCAATGTGAATCCCTCATACTCTTAATAGCCTAGGATATGTACTTGAATACATGTTATAAAATGCTTAGCTTGAGTGCTTTTGCATGTAGGTTAAGTGGATAGTGATTAAATCTTATAAAATTTCAAATTTTAAAAAATTAGACTATGAGATATGGTCAAGTTCAAATATTGTTGCACCATATGACATAGTCTAAGTCAATAAAATACTAGGAACTTGGTGATTGGTAGCATTGAGATGAATCATATATGATGATGGTGTGCTATTATATCTAAAATTATTGTCAACGAGTGCAACAAGTGAGCTAAATTGAATGCTAAGATACTACATGTATGAAATTTATCCAAATAATATAGAATGAAAGGATACAATTCTTAAATATATGCTTACAATAAAATAGAATAGAAAGAAATCATATATGTTTCGATGAAAATTTATAGAGTACAAGTATCTGTTTGGTTGTTGGAATTGACCTGGAATTGGAAAACGGGAATTGGTGAATTGGTATAGGCCAATTTTAATTTTGGTCCAATATGAGCATTTTGCCAATCCACCTCAGAACCTGAAATTAGAATTGAGGCATGGAATTGCAATTAGAATTGAGAATTCAATTTTGAAAAAGGAAACCAATTCTCATTTTCCAATTCCAGATCAACTTGAGCACACTCACCCTAACCAACCATTATAAGTTGCCACTATACCATGCATCCATGACTACTCTGAAATAGTCACCTAAAAAACCAAAGAAATATCAAGATATTATTTTCTTTGTTTGCTCAACTTCAAGAAAATAGATATCTTGTAGGTAAGATGCTCTGAATTGAAACATCGCTAACCATTCTTGTCCTGCTTGGTACCATTATTTTGTGAAAGAGATGGGATAAACGTTTAGTCAGAGAAGCAAAAAAGACATGGGACACAATCTCTGAGCTTAATCCAAGATCCTTCCATTATCAATACACAATATTATTAATAACGACAATAACATGGCTGCCAGCGGACAACAGCATTCAATGTCTTTTATTGTCCTGGGAAGAACCATTCCAGAAAAAAAACATTTCTTTATATCATCCCAAGAAAATAACGAAACAAACAAAATATTGACAACCATTTTTTATCTGCTATATATAGAATTAAAGCGAATAAGAGATTACAGATATCAGTTTACAGATGTGTAGTGAAGATCAGAGCATACAATTACAGTTGGGTAATGTATTGATTGTCATAATTTACAGCAGAGCATTCGTAGACTAGAGCATAACGGCAATAAGTTAGATATCTTGCTATCACAGTAATAAGTTAGATATTTTGCTCGAGAGAACACCCGTGCCAATGTTAAACACCAACAAATATCAAAATCAAAATCATTTGCTTTCACCATACTCAAAACCTTCCTTAAAAAACTTCCTCAAATTTGGAAGTTTGTTTGAGGACAAACCAAAAAAAATCATGTACATTAAATGTGAAGTCTTAAAAAATAGACTACTTGGTCACATCTAGGATCATAATATACATCTAATGATCTTCTAAATTAATTAAGTGAGATGATCTTCTAAATTAATTAAGTGAGAATGTTCATAGAAGTAATATAGTGAAACTCGAGAATATGTTAGAAATATTGAGTGATATTGATAGTTTATTCCTGTTAGATTTTATCTATTAGTTATGTTTTAAGTTGGTTGTTTCATGTACATATGGAGTTACTATAAGTGATCTATAATTCTACATGAAATTGAGATATAATTGTGCCTAGTTTTGTCATTTCATTTATAACATTGTTCATACAATTATAGTGATATGTTTATGTTGTGTCATGGTCTATATGACTACAAGTTGAACTTGTACAACTTCACATTCTCCATCACTTATGGTAGAACTTTGATATACATACTAGGTAGTGCTATAAGCACCTTGGTAACTTGCCTTGAGGAGGTTTAATAGCAAAATTTCATTGCTAGTAGTCAATTCTAACAAAAGATTTGAGTAGATGCTTGGAAAAGGTTTAAAATTCCTAATTGATTATGTGTAGCATTTGACAAATTATATGAGTGCAACTATAGAGGTATAATAATGGAGTTGTGAGTGTTTCTTAGACTTGTGGCTTTGTTAGTAAACAATCTTTTTATTGCAAAGGTGATGCAGGAGCATCCTAGGTGTAAGAGCAATCTTGCATCACCCAAAAATATTTTTATTTTTGTATTCAATAAGGGCTATCTTGTGCAAAGCTGCTATTTATGGAAACTTGCTATTTTTAGTAAGTTGGTCATACGATCTCGGAATGTTCTGATTTTACATGTGGAGGTTCATCTCAGTCATATCAGCATGCCAGTAAAGTTTCATGGCTAGATCAGGTCTAGTTTTGAAGATATTGAAGATTTTCGGTATTGGCAGTAGGGTACAAAAATTTTGAACTCAGTTTTGAAGGCTTTAGAGGCCCCGGATGAGGTCAAAAATTTGGGTGACAGGCACTTGCGCGAATCAAGCCCGTAGAGCGCTTCGTGGCTTTTCCGAAATGGGGTTATAATAGTCAATCGGGTCAACTGGTGATGACTTATGGTCTCCGGAAGTCGGGTCACCTGAAATGGCAGAAAATCATTTTCCTTCAAAATTTATGTTCGGGTTTCAAAAGTTATTTTGAGCCGACTTTAATGTAATAAATTGAAAAATAAAATAATTCTAAGTTTGGTCGGCCGTAAGGGCTAAATTTCTGGAACCTTCTCGGGCAGTGGAAAATGCCTATATAAAGAAGGCCCGTAGTGTTGTCTAGGGCAGTTCTAGGTAGTAGATCTGGGTATTGATTTGAGGCTTTGTCCTACAGAATATTGTAAGGGAATGCCCATGTGGCTTTGCATATTGTAATTCTGGAAGTTTGTAATTCCACATTTGTGGAGATAATAAGAAGCCAATTTTCTATTCTTGCATATTGTTGTTGTTTCTCTATTTCTGTTATGTGTTTGTGGTATTAAGGGGAGCACCCTTCATCAAAAGGTTTCTTCTAATTGACCCTAGTTGTCCAGTGAGCAGTGACAAGTGTTTACAACAATTGGAGAGATTGTTGTAGGATAACAATCTTCTTTTGTGTTTGAGAGGGGCTGCTCCCTCATATGATGGGGACATTTTGTATTTTTGGGATTTTTAGAAACAAATATGCAAGAAAATGGAAGAAAGATAGAAATATAAACTAACTTTTAGAAATTGATATATCTATGTCAAGGTACCAAGAGTGTTCACTATGTTAATCTTATTCACATATATATGACATTTAGGAAAGAAAAGAGTTATCATTAATAAACATACAAAACATCAATAATAACATACAAGAACAATTTGAAACACCTCCAAGACTTTCTCTTTATTTTCTTTGCTTGAACAATACTATTCAAGTTTTGTTTACAATGTCCTTTTGTGAAAACATAGAGCCCTTTTTACAACAATTTTCTTCATATATATAGGCATAAGTGGTGTAACCACTTAGAATAACTTTCTAACCACTTTGTGTAAGTACTTAGGATAACTACCTAAGATGATCACTTTAGGTAACTACTTGGGATAACTACCCAAGATAATCACTTAGAATAACCATCTAATAGTTACTTGAGATAACCATTTAGAACAACTAATTAGGAAAACTCCCCAAAATAGTTATTTCAAATAAATTTCCCAGTTATCATTTAGAATAACTACCTATGAAGGTAAGTTAGTATTTTCCTAACTTTTACATTGAGGCTCCAAAGATAACTTTCAAATTAAAGAAAAGTGCAAGCCATATTACAATATTTACAACAAGCAAAAATATGACATGCAACAACCCATCCCAAAAACCTATACAATAATCATTACAATCATTTCACCATTCTTCTGCACTTGTTGATGCCACTTTTTATGAAGAAGCCGATGCTAAAGGTGGATCCATTCGAAGGTAGGATTTCACTTTGAACATCATGTAAAGCTTGATGGTAGAGACAACCAACTTACTCTTCGAGATGACAAGGTTGGTCATTCTTTCTTTCCAGGTCCTTTGACTCTTATGAACAACATCCAATTCAAACTGCAAGTTTAGTCGATGGACATTAGAAGATTTGAGGGTTACAAAAATGTCACTTAGTTTTTCCATGTTGTCTTCATTGAGAACTTCCTTACTAAAAATATTTTTGTCAATCATATCTTGGAAACTCTTTTGGATTATTTGAAGTTCATGTGTCATTGGGGCACCAAGATGGACAGAGGAGATTTCATTATGAACCTTATCTTTTATTTGATTACAACTCATCGCAAGTTTTTCCTATTGAGCTAAGACTTGATTAATGATTATTTATTTCCACTCGATGGCCTCAAACCAAGATTAAAAATAGTTGTCTTTCACATTTAGGAATATCTTTTTTTCAATAAGGATGTTAACATCTATCTCCATCATTTATTTGAGATCCCTCATGATATATTTTCAAAATGCTTCTTTTTTCTGACACTTCTTAATTCCTTTTCAACAACCTATTTTCTAACTTCTACTTCATCATGGATGACTTTAGCTTTTATGAAGAAACTATAAGTATTTGTCTTGACCCTCCCATCAGCTTTCAGTCATATGTCCATCAGATTGATACTTATAGATGTTCTCAATGAATTTTCTTTCAATTTCCTCCTTTGGAACTGTTACACTTGTATTATTCTTTTCTCTCACGGTTAGTTGTTTTGTCTAGGTAAATGTCTTAGTTGAAGTTGAACGTGAACCTTTTTCCTTAATCCATTTCAAGTTTAGGTTCAACTGCTGTCAGGAATTGTAAAAGGGTCGTAATCTTTAAGTCATCGGCCTTTCAGTCAGTAATATATGAAAGTTGAACTTGAACCTTGAGTCTTCCAAAGTTCAAGTTCAAGTTCAAGTTTGAAGGTTTGATTAATGGAATATTTTGTTTGAATAAATGACTCCCTACAGGAAAATTCTTTAAAGTTATCAAACTTGAGTTCTCAGAGGAGTTTATATAAAGTCCAAATCCCTTAACCATTGAACATTTCATGAAAGAAATAGAAAATATAGTTTTTCTCCTAAACAGGGTAAAGGGAAATGAGCATACCTTTCATTGGGAGGATTGAATGTACTTTTTTATCCAAAAAATAGTGTGAGGTGAGAGATTTATTGATTGGGTTGAGTTGATAGCTGAAAAATTGCAGCACGGGGAACTATTGAGTTTGACCAATCTAACCCCTTTTTACATGACCTCCTATATTTTCTACATATTAGCCTATTGTAAGGATTGGGATATATTACCCCATGATTCCTGGACTGGAGATATGAGAATTTATGAATACTATAGACACTTGCAAAGCGGAAGGTTTTTCGAAGAATTCAAAAGGGTCAATGATGTGTTCCTGGGAAGGTTACTCTTTGAGCTTAAAGGTAAAGAAATTAGTAGGCTTACTGAAGAGGCTATGTAATTAATTAATATCTATGGCTATTATTTTATTCAATTTCCAAAATTCACCTACATTAGAGTTGGGGCATTTGAAAGGGAGCCTCTAAAGTTACCATGATATTGTTTAGATAATGTTATTCTAATGGAGATATGTAGATAGTTAGTTTTCGTTGAACAGAAATCAAGAATCTCCAAGAAGTCATCTACAGTCTTATTTCCCATATAGCTTTGTCATTACAGATGTAGAAGGTTGCAGTATGCTATAGAAATGGAAGGTGAGCTTCAGAATCTAAACTTGAAACCTTACACCTCAAGGAATAACTTTGATTACAAAGGGTTTGCTAAAGCTAATCTCAATGTCTCATCCACATTCATGCATATACCAGAGCTAGAAGATTATTGGGCTAACTGTTCAGATGATTTTGAAGTCAAGAGAAGGCTATGGTCCAAAATGACCCTAAAATAAATAGTAACCTTTAGGGTAGGTTTGAACATACATGAGGTCGAAGAATATGAGAATAAAGATGTATTAGACCCTCAGTATCTGGAATAGATTGAAGGCCTCCCCATTCCAGAAATAGATTGGAGCAAAAGGGAAGAAGACAACTTACAATCCATAACACCCAATGTAATTAAAAGAACAAAGAGTTGTTTACAGGGGAAGAAATCTCTCAAGATAGTTGTTCAAACACTAGGACAACATATGAAAGAAAATAAAAAGAGATCTTCAAGAAAAGTCTCTATTTCCACTAACCATGTTGTTAATGATTCTGTTGCTGGTAATTCTAAACTTAATTCTGAATCAGGCTCACCAAAACTTTAAGTTCAGCACCAAGTAGATCCTAGTGTACGGGTAACCTGCTCAAGCAGTAGGAAAGGGAAGAAAGAGAACAAGCCCATAGTAAACCATAAATTCTTGGTAGACTTGGACCCTCAAGAGGTAGAGCAAGAAGAAGAACAGGTCCTTGACTCCACTCTTCCTGACATGGGTGATAATCAATAGGTCCAGGGTAGTGAAAACAATACTTCAATGGATTCTCTCACTTTTCTCAGTGGCCACGAAGCACAAGAAAAGACTCCAATAGCTCCAAAATGGCTAGAGACCTCCATAGCCAAAAAGTGTAGTGTTGTGCCTTTGTCATTACCCATCGAAGATGTAGTGATTCATTAGTTGGGTAAAATGACCAAGGGTAAAAATCCCAAGACCAAATCTAGGCTTGAATTTGATGAAGACATAGAGCATTGGATGGAAGAAATCACCAAGCCAGCCAATAATAAAGATGGTAATGATGTCACTACATAGGATTGCCAAATATCAAAAGTTGACCTAGGGAAAGATAGCAGGGCAGTTGACATAAAAATCTTTGAGGTATTGAGCAGGAAAATTGCCAACCGAGTATGGAAGGATGCTAAAGACAAGCAAGAGATGGAGACTATGAAGAATATGGCTCAGTATATATATGCCATCCAACATCCTGAAACATTTCCCCTATATGAAATGCATGCCTCAAATGACATAAAATCCCCGGTCAATCAAAAGTTCCTGAACCAAGTGCATAGGAACAGAGAAATTGCCAAATCATTTGAAGAATGGATGGAGCATGTCAAGATTGAGGCAATCAAACACATCAGCTATTTGAATGAAGCTATTAATGTAACCAAGAATCTTGAATCAAACATAGAGTCTTGGGAAAATGAGAAAGGAAATTGGGCCAAAGAGGTCTCATAGATGGAAGAAGTGCAGAAATATGACTTACAAAAATTTCTTGCGGAACGACCAGTCTTGGGGCTAGATGACAAAATTATCTACCTATTAAAAGAATGCATTGAATGGAGAAACAAGGTTATTGCTCAAGGGGTTTCTGAGATCAAATATTTAATCAAAGGGTTAGAAATAATAAAGGATGTCATTCAAGGGGACATCAAGTATATTGATAAGCAATGTGTCGAAATAGAAGAAAAGCTACTCAGGTTGGGTGAAGAAATTGTTAAAGACTTGCAGGAGAAATGTAACGAGCTGAAAGAGGCAAAAACACTGGTTGTACAAGACTTATCAAAGATTTCCCACATGGAGTCTATGCTAATAATTAATTAGAAACACTTGGAGATAAATTATGAAAAGGTCACGCGGATTTGTAAAGAAAAATAGGTATGGAAATAGAGGATCACGTACCTCGGGTTTCCACATCAGCAAATTATCTCTACATTTACTTTTGCCTATGAAAACTAGAAGGTTTCTCAGTTGATCTCTATCCCATCAGAGAAATCTTAGGGGTCGTGGACACCTGGAAGAGCTTAGTGGGCATCGGGCGCCATAGTTTAGTTTAATTTTTTGTTATGCTTTGAGTAGTTTAGTTAGTTATGATAACTGATAAACTATCTACTCCTAGTGAAGTAATTTTAACTATGGTCAATTCTAGCCCTGCATGGCTATATATGTTTAAACTTGAAACTGATTGAAGGTCAACTCTTTGTGATACCAAAAAATAATTTTTGATATCTATGCTTTTGTTTTGATGAACTTATATGATGAAATATATATAGAATCATGCGGTTTTATATACAAGGCTATCTAAGTGGTGGATACTATTGTTCATTAGTTTATTTTCCTATGGAAGCAGATTATATGTGAAGGTGCTTTATTTATCATATGTGTTTCTATTATATCTGAAGCAATAGAGAATTCATTGAATGATCTTAGGTATAGTCATGTGGTTGATTATTGTAATAAGATTTGAATGGTTTTTAAGATTGCACATTCTATTCATAGTGATGAATTGAGTGTTATGCCTTTGTATTTTCTGGTCAAAAATACCCTTGAATTGCATTCTTTTGCAATAAAATTGGATTGAATAACTTCTAGCAAGGTAGTTGCACCTTGAAAAACTGCAGAGAGTTTGTTGTCATAAAAACTCAACTGTTAGTGCTATAATTGTTTTTCCATATTTGTGAGAATTGGCCAAGTTAATTTTAAAAAGGAAAAATTGTTCACTAATAGGAACCATGAAAATTGATGAGTGATCAATATTTAGTGGTAGAGAAATAATATACATAATAGATTTCACATAGGATGTGAGGTGTTTCACTTGTTGTTTGTCTTGTTTCTTTGCAATTCTTTCTTTTCCAAACCCTTTCACTAGTTTTTCAGGAACCACTTGAAATTTTTGTACATCTCCCTGTTTAGTAGAAGGTCCCAAATCAAATCTAGTCATAAAAGATAATTTGGCATAGCCTCACTTACATTCTTTTCTGAGATATGCTGCACTATTTCAACACACATATTTCCTATTACTAAATCTATTTTCAATCTCGAGGCAAC
Source organism: Chamaecyparis obtusa (assembly GCA_027943335.1). NCBI lineage: Eukaryota > Viridiplantae > Streptophyta > Pinopsida > Cupressales > Cupressaceae > Chamaecyparis > Chamaecyparis obtusa. Next base: position 309,254 of record BSBK01000364.1, read on the forward strand.
TCTACTATTTTTCTCTTCTTTATAAAACTCTTCTCTACCCATGAGGGAGGATGAGCTTATGAGGATTTTTTTAATTTCTATGTGCTAGGGATGTTTTTGCATAGGTGGAGTAGAAACAATTTGTTTGAGAACTTCTTTTATTGGAAGAATTTTTTTTGTTAGAGGAAGGGGTAACATATCCATAGTTGGATTAGGTACCACATGTGGGAGAGAATCAATAAGGATTGAAGGTGACATTGTTGGTATTGCTTCATTATTTTCAAGACCATCTTGGATTTGTATTAGAATTTTCATTTTCTCTCCTTCTTGCACATGGTCCATTTTCTTCTCTTTGGATTTTAACTTTTTCTTTTCCCCTTTTGATTCGTCGCCACAAGTATTTTAGAGATTGTTGAACATCTTTGAGGGATCCTCATCACCGCCATCCCCTTGATAAATCTATTGAGAACTAGAATCTTCAATTGGTTCGTTAAATGGAATGGATGAATAAATACCCTCTTAATGGTCACCTTTTCTTCTTGGAGCTTCCTTCTTACCTAGTGTTTTTTTTTGCAATCATTTCAACTATTTTCCTCTTAATCCAAGTTTCTGACCTCTTGATCACTAAGGAAGATAGTTCATTTATTTCTCTTACTTCAGGGTCCTTCCAAATAATTTCTCAGAGAGGTTGAGCTTGAGTCCTTCCAAAACAAACATGATCTATCAAATCAAACCCATTGTATTCTATTCTATCAACAATCCAATCCATTTTGAAATCTCTCATTTGTCTCAAGGCCTTGTCTAATCCCACTCTTGACTTCATACTCACCTTCGCAGTCCTCCCAAAAATATTTAATATCTATAAAATTCAAGAAGCCTAGGCCTAATTGAAGATTGTCCTTCACATACCCTTTCCTATCAAAAGGGAATCCCATTTTATAACCAAATAGATTAATCTTAACCGATTCCCTTTCTATATTTTATGCATATTAAACTAACTTGAAATGATAGTGACCAAGAGATATGGAAAATGCGATACTATTATTTTTCCTATTTTGACACGTTTTGTTGAATTTTATCAGCTATCTACAAATCTCTATCAAAATTAGCTTTTCATCAACATACCTTGGCAACTTAAGGGGATAACCATCAAACCCACATATTTGCAAATAGGTTAATTTCAAAAACTGAATGAAGAAAATGTCATAACTTTTTACAAAGGTAGCTACTTTTAATATTCTTAGTGTTAAGTTGCCTTGAAGTTTTCCTATTGCAAGCATTGAAAATGCATCATTTACCCTCCTAAAGTGTTTATAACTCTCCTCTAATTCCAACTATGGGTAAAAGTTATGCATTTGTGTCATCTGATCAAACACCCCTCTGGTACTGAGTCCTGGCCAAGGTCTCAAGTTAGCAAATAGCATACACAAGATAAGAGGACATGTGGAAGTGATAACTTGTCCTAAAATGAACCAACTTCTCATTCTAATGGTCACTGATAAGGCTTCCCTAGTCAATGAAATTCTTTCCTGTTGATATGCCAATAATGAAAAGGTACATCCATATCTTGAATTCTGAATAATTTGCACTTCCCATCAACGGATTAAGTAATACTATCATGTTAGAAATATCATTGAAAAAGAGAGAATGGTGAAGTATCTTAGGAAGCTAAAACTTTCCTCCTTTTGGTGTTATCAGACATTTTTTGCCAAGTTATGCAAACACTTGCTTATATTTTCACTAAAGTATTGTAGAGCTTTATGTTTGTCAATGTTGGTGCATTGTTCTCTGTATAGAAGCCCAAGGATGATTTCCATAGAGACCCCATAAATTTTAGACATTAACTAACCAATAACTATTTTTATTTCTCTATCTTTTGGATTATAACCCTTTACACATTATATTACCAAATCAGGGCATTGAATTGCTACTGGAAATTTGGCTGCATGAACTAACCCACTTTCAAAGGTTTTACAAGTTAGGGTAGATGATTTTTCATCCGTCCATGATTTCCAAAACCCTCTAAGATCAATATGACCAAGTTTTGTATCAAATATTTATGGTAGAGTGGTTTCTATCATCGAAACATAGTCATATCCTTGATAGTTGTACTTCATGATGTTGTCTTTTGGTATCAAGATTTGGCTACAATGTTATTGACCAATGCTGAAATTTTTTGGGGGGACCCACTACTCAAATAATCTTATTTTTATGTGTTTCAAATATCATAAACTTTGTATTTAAAATTTATAATAAAACTTTATAGTTTCTTTACTTTTTGTCACTTTTGAGAATGTTTTGAAATAATTCTCATGCCTCATCTTTATTAGCACCTTAGTGTGCATTTATACCAAAGCATCCACAAATAAATTTTGGCAAAAACCTCATTTTTTATGCTTTTTTGGATGTTCACAAGATAGTCCAAGCTAAGGAGTATGATGGTAATGGTTGTGAGGCACAAATCCACAACTATGAGTGACACTTTTTTTATAAAAAAATTTAAAAATGAATATTAAAAAATTAATCTCTCTATAAATTTTAAAACCATTTCATTCATGAGATAACATACCTTAAAAACACTCAACTAAGCTTTATTAGTTATGTTATTAATAAAATTGCATTCTACATATGTGCTAGATAGAATTCTTGCATCTTAAACAACCAAATCATCTCACCAAACTTTGCATGCATATGTATCCGAGAATTTTAAAAACAAAATCTAGTTTTTATCTTGTGATGGACATGCATTATCAGTACCATGGATCCCATATGAATTAAGAACCCCTTCTTATCCTATAAATTTTTGGTAATTACATCCAACTCTATCACACAACACATAAGCTAAATTTGACTTAGTCACATAGGGTGATCTAAACGAGGCCCTATAAGATCTGTGTTTCCACAACATATGTTGGCATAACTAATGTAACCGATGCAATCATTAGATGAGTATGTTATGTTATGTGTTCGAAGTAGGTATGATGTTAGGTTGTTCAATTATGATGTTTTCATTGATGTCAACTTAGTGTTTGTTGGTTGACAGTGTACATGTTATGTTGAGGTATGTTCAAGAGGTTGGATCTAGAGCTATGGTAAGAGATGGAATGTGCAATCATGAAGGAAGATTAAGTGATATCTCAAGATGATATATCTATGACTACATAGGTTTATCTAATATATGTTGTGACTTATGATTCTTTGAAGGTTGTCAGGTCAACAGGAAGAACAAGATGAAGACCATGAGTGATGATTTGATGATTGTGTCAAATTGGTTTTGATTCTAGTGTTGTGATTTAGGATGTAGTATCTTGACTTTGTTATTGGATTGTTGTTGCAACCACATAATGATTGGTTGATGAAGGAAAAAGTTATAGTAGACAAAAGCTCACTCAGTGAAAGGTACATGAAGTTCTTAGAACAATCGGTCAGATCCGTAATTGATGATGTTGCACCATGTTGCGATAAGTGATTATGTGTTTGAATGATTGTAGTGACGTGGAATGATGAGTTGGAATTTTCATGATTTTTATGATTGGATTTCTTTGAGTTTTACAAGTACATTGGAGAGTGTGATATGATTTGACTTCTCTTTGTCAAATTGATTGTGCGATGGATCTAAAGGTCGACATGAATCTAAAATTGTAAATGATAATTGGTATTACATTTTAGGTTTTAAGAAATGACCACGAATGAATTGTAATGATGTATTAGGGTTATTTTTCTGCCTTAAGTTGAAAACTATTTTATATATCATTTCTAATGTATTATAAAAAGAATAGAAGAGGAGAAATATCAATGTGTGTTGTTGTTTTGTTATTGTGGTGGTTATGGTTGTTGGTGCCCAAAAATGATGGATTAGATTTGGCCAACTGACAGGTACAAATTGATACCTCTGCAATTCTAGCTTAATCAAGCCAAGGCTGGTAGGCCTAAAATTAAACTTAAATAATCAAATTCACTATGTCACACAACCGCGTACACAAAACAAAGTTCCTCCAAAGGTGGTGAATGATCCTTGGAGGAAAGCAACAAATCCTCTAATAATCTCTACTCTATAAAGTTTGACAAAAATGGATTATAATAAGGACTTGAAAAGTAATGCTTTTGAAATAATGATTACATAATCTACAAACCACAAGGTATGAACCAAATGGAAATTTCCAAATAATAATTAGATCAGTGCCTTCTAAATACTTGGGCTATAGAGTCAGAAAAATTTTCAATCCTACATATGATTGGAGACAGTTTTAAAAAACTTGCTTTAATAAGACAAGACTATCATCTCAAGGGCTTCCACTCAAGATATAACTCAAACCAAATTACACAGTTAGTATTATCGAATTTAACTCTTTTCAAGAGACCGAGAAAAACAAAGGAAGATTCGTAGATCTTTCAATTGATATTCAAACTATATATTGATTTTGAGTTATAACATTCAGGGAATTTAACACAATGAAACATTTTATAAAATAGAATATCCGAAAGACTAATTGAAAACATATAACTTATAACCACAAATAAAAATAAATGACACTTATCTTTATTGATGTTGAAAAACTGGTACATAAGAATTCATAGTTGCAGTTGTTTATCAAATTCTATTCTATGAAAATCTATCTTGTATTGTCTTTTTTCTTTGCATTGTACATTATGTATATATATACATATATATATATATATGTGTGTGTGTGTGTGTGTGGCTTTCACACCTCTTTAGGGTGAAAAGACACAACCCTTATTACAAATTATTTTGAAAAAATAATAAACTAACTAAAAAATAACTACCTAACTTTCGGATTTAGACTTGGCCAAAAACCAAAAACACCTTGTGGAAAGATAAGATTTGGATTGGAGATAGGAAATTTGATTTCTCAAACTGGGTCATTTTTAGATTTTTAAAATTCAACCATCTTTAGCCTCTGTCGGCATCATCTTTGTAGTAGGTTGAAATTCCAGCATTTTCTAAAGGCTTTGATCACAAAATTTTGATTGTTCCTGTCACAGAGTTTCCTTTCTTAATCCCTCAACTTTTAATTGAAAATTAATATAATTTTTAATCCCATTTGGTGTACTCCATCATTAATCATTGAACATGGAGTTTAAGATGCCATTTTTTAGGGTTATATCACTATATAGGACTCCAAATTTTGCCCAAAATTTAGAGCTCCAACAGGCTCTTTTTGGGGATGTACGCTCCATGTGAGCATAGCAAGAATCTAGCTATATCTGGTAGAAGTAGACCAAGTGTGAATTTCATTAGGCTATAGAGTCACTGCATATTTCAATAATCAAATCAAATCTCATTCGGTGGCCCTAGGCCACCAAAACATGGAATCAACATTTTCCCCTATCAAACACTTGATTCTGATCATGAAACACTTTGGATTTCCTGAATACAATGCCACCATTCGCATGGACAACATTCATTGTTTTATTAACATGCTCTGACTTTTGTTCAGCCTTCAAAACATCATCAGGTGCACTATAGTTCTTACTAAATAGAAGATTCTTATGTATTTGATCATCCCTACAAGTAACTAAATTAAGCTCTTTTGCTTGGATGCATTTATGTACACAATCTATGCTATACTCAAGATGTTGTTTCTCTTCACAAAAAGGATTTGAAGATAACTTAGATTCATGAAATTCCTTCTTATCAAGAATTTGATCAGATAGGACACTCAAATATTTTTAAGAATTAGGCTTATATAATTTCACCTTATCTTTGCATATTTGGTGTATTTTCGGCTCGTAGGATGAACTGAAAAATGTCTCACCTTTTACATGCATATCATGAATTTCATCAACTTCAAAAATATCATTAGGCCTATTATTTTCATCATGATGTTGATGGATTTGATCACATATAAAATTCTCTTCAAATAATGGATTCAAGAACATAGAGAACTCATACACATATTCTTCTTCTTCCTCTTCAAACAATGGATTCAAAAACATATAGAATTTAGACAAATCTTCTTCTTCTTCCTCTCTACTAAATTCATCTTTTTTAGAATCATAAACTTCATCAACAAGACAGGTGTCTCTCTCATCAGATTTATCTTCTGGTGTTTCATCAATTTTCTTATCCTTGTGAATTAGAAAATATTTTGAGTCATTTTTGTGTATATGCCTTTGATATTCCTTATCCAACAAATCTTAAATTTGTTCCTTATTGAGAAGATTTTCCTCCTGGTCATGATTCACAATGCATTCATTTTCTTCATCCCTATCATGGAAAACATCAAGGAACCATTTTTAAAACTTAGCCCATGATGAGATGCTCTGTGAAGGCAATGAAATAAATGTTTCTCTTTCATAACCCTCCAATGACTTGGAAAACAATCCCATAGTATCACCTTCTGTATCAATTTCATAATCATCAAGGAATGCGTAAAAATAATCCAAATGATCAGAAGCTGATTTATTACAATTTCCATATAATTTAGGAACCTTGTATGCAATTTTTGAAAACCATTCATTTGTATTGCATTTAAATTCTATAAGATCCAAAGGCATGAGGTCAATAGGGATAAATATACTTATGATCCATTTATTAAACATGGTAATAAAATAATGAGATGAAATTTCATCTCCCTTCTGGATCTCCTCCCTCAGAATCCCCATTCTTCTTAAAATCTCATCTGGTTGTCTTTTAAATGCTCTAATCATTCCTTCATCCTTGTTATCCAAAGAAATCAATACTTGTTCCACAATATCCATAATTTCATCTTCCCAAGTTCGCTCTTCATGTTTAGGCATATCACTATTTCTTGAACCAAGGTATGGGAATGGATTTTTATCGTCACTTTCGCTGGCAGGGCTGTGATGGCTTGAATCTGGGAACTATTCACAAGCAAATTCTCGTTCACCTGATTTAGAAGGTGTATTATGTGGCATGTACAACATTTTAGTTTTTGAATTCTTATTTCTCTTCTTTGGTTCTAATTCAACAAAGGTATTATTTTTTAGAGATCTTCTCCCTAACATAAGTTTCTCTCAATCTTTTTGAAACAGAAATTTAGAGTCACCACCTCACTTTTTGTGAGGAAATAAACTATTCTAAGTCCTCTCTCCTAGTAGAGTCTTACTGAATTTTACAACTATAACCAAAGATTCTACACATATCTTTTACAGATAGTTGTCCCTAGCAGAGTCACCAATTTTTTGGTGCCCAAAAATGATGGATCGGATTTGGTCAACTGACAGGTACAAATTGATACCTCTGCAATTCTAGCTTAATCAAGCCAAGGCTGGTAGGCCTAAATTAACCTTAAATAATCAAATTCTCTATGTTGCACAACTGCGTACACAAAACAAAGTTCCTCCAAAGGTGGTGAATGATCCTTGGAGGAAAGCAACAAATCTTCTAATAATCTCTACTCTATAAAGCTTGACTAAAATGGATTATAATAAGGACTTGAAAAGTAATGCTTTTGAAATAATGATTACATAATCTACAAACCACAAGGTATGAACCAAATGACAATTTCCAAATAATAATTAGATCAGTGCCTTCTAAATACTTGGGCTATAGAGTCAGAAAAATTTTCAATCCTATGTACGATCGGAGACAGTTTTTAAAAACTTTCTTTAATAAGACAAGACTATCATCTCAAGGGCTTCCACTCAAGATATAACTCAAACCAAATTACACAGTTAGTATTATCAAATTTAACTTTGTTCAAGAGATTGACAAAAACAAAGGAAGATTTGTATATCTTTCAATTGATATTCAAACTATATATTGATTTTGAGTTATAACATTCAGGGAATTTAACACAATGAAACATTCTATAAAATAGAATATCCGAAAGACTAATTGAAAACATATAACTTATAACCACAAATAAAAAGAAATGACACTTATCTTTATTGATGTTGAAAAATTGGTACATTATATGTGTGTGTGTGTGTGTGTTTGTTTGAGTGTCTTTCACACATCTTTGGTGAAAAGACACAACCCTTATAACAAATTATTTTGAAAAAATAATAAACTTGTTAGAAAGTAAAGTCCAGCAAGATAACTGTGGGGGGGGGGGGGTGAATCAGTTATCAGATTATTATAACTTTTATCATCTTCAACAACATTAAACCATATAAGCAATATAATTACCAACCATAGAAAGATATTCATACACAATAACACAATGACACAAGATATGTTGACTAGGGAACCTCTTGATCAAAGAGTAAACCCCGGTGGGAATGATGCCCACAAAAGATGCACTAATATGAATATTCCTTGTGAGAGGATGGACTCTGTTAGGAGTCTTATGAAATACATTCAGTACATATGAATCCCTTTTAAGAGATTTTGAATCCCTGTTAAAAGATTCTAACCCGGTTAAGAGTTATAGAAGACACAAGGACCCACTGCCCAAACAGCTTCAGGGTAAGATCACTGAACACACTGTCCAAATGATCTTTGCATTACTCAATAGAAAAATATGTTACCTCTTCTCTGACTATGCCAAACCGCACTCACTGTTACATCAGATCTCAATTTTAGATCTCTATACTCCGCATGTCTTCCTTCACAAATTCGCTTTCATACTTAGCTCTTTTCTTCACTTCATGCATACAACATCACAACTACTGCTACCATATCATAATTACACACTTTAACATTAAAAATACTTAAAAACAAGGAAATACATTCCTTCCTTTATACCACACTCAAATAATTACAAATGAGTCGGCACACAATTACAAAAATAAAAGTTTCCACACGTTACGCCAAAATTACACAAAACTGTTGGCTTCCAAATACAATAAATCTTCACTCGTGTGACCTCAAAGTCTGCACTTTCATCCACATCACTATAAATGTGTCTCCAACTTCCCTTTAACTATGCAAAACTAGATTCCATCCCGATTAGGAGATATCATCCGATTTCCACAAACCGCTACTTAGGAACACTGCCTGAATACTACTTCCACCAAAATGATCATAACTTCCATGAATAAATGAATTACTATTTGCGCTCTTAACCATAGACATATGAAATATCAAAGAGTATAACCTAAACATCACATAGCTCCAACTACAATAACCCACGTGCGCTAATCCAAACTCTGTCTACTTCTCTACAAGTCTTCGGTAAATCACTATGTTGACATCAATGACAATCATAGTCATGAATGCAACAACTACTACTACAGAATGTCTGCCAAACATTTTGCATTCATTCCTAAGAATCTCCCCCATTTGCATTGATGAAAACATAGATGAAAAACATCCAATGTTCCAAAAATCCAATACTGCAACACTGCTTCTTCAAATCCTCTTCATCAATCAAATCTTGCTTCGTTATCCTATTCAGTTCTCTCCAACATATGTCCAAGATTGTTTTTCATGTATACTTCTCCCCCATTGACATCAATGATAGAAATTTCATCACTATATCAACAACAACTCAATGTCAAAAGACACTTTTCAGAAAATACATTTACTAGAGTCTTCATGACTCAGCTCAGATACACATACTCCCCCATAGAGGAAGTACCAACATCCAGTCTAGAAGAAAGATAAGGCTCATATACCACTAGACGGATGCAACCAACTGCATCACTTCTCAAAATTAGGCTAGGGAATAACCCCAAGCATACCTCTCAGATACTCAAATGTATCCTTAAGCAAAGTCTTTGTGAATATATCTGCTATCTTCTCCTTTGTACTTATGTACTCAAGTCTGACTTCTTTTTTAGAAACTTTCTCTCTTACAACATGATACTTAATCTCTATATGCTTTATCTTAAAATGTAATAAAAGATTCTTAGACATACTAACTATACTGGTGTTGTCACAATGTTTAACAACAGGTTCAATAAATTTTATTCCAATATCCTTCAACATTTGCTTCATCAAAATTATCTGGTTACAATTGTTTGCTGCTGCTACATATTTTGCTTCTGCTATACTTTGTGAGATACAATTCTGCTTCTTACTCAGCCAAGAAACTAATCTTCCTCCAAGGAAAAATGCTCCATCACTAGAGCTTTTCTTATCATCAACACTGCCTCCCCAATCAACATCTGTATATGCACATAGGGTAAAATCATCAAATTTTTCATACCATAGTCCATAGTCCATTGTGCCTCTTAAATATCTCAGTATCCTCTTTACTGCTGCATAATGTGATTCTCTAGGTTCAGCTTGAAATCTTGCTACAATTCCAACTAAATTTGCTATATCAGGTCTTATATGAGTCAAATATTGTAATCCTCCAATCATGGATCTGTATTTCTTCAGTTCTACTAAAGGGGTCTCATTTGTGCTAGATAACTTATGTCCAGTCACCATAGGTGTTCCAACTAGTTTACAATCCTCCATTCCAAATATTTTCAACAAGTCATTCAAGTACTTTGTCTGACTTACAAAGATACCATCATTTTTTTGTGTTATCTATAATCTCAAAAAGTATTTCATCTCACCAATCATACTCATTTCAAATTCAGTCTTCATTTCATCAGCAAATTTGTCACTAGCTTCATCTTCTCCTCCAAAGATAATGTCATCAACAAAAATAAATATAACTAACAAACCATTTTCAATTTCTTTTGTGTACAAATTGCTATCAGCTATTCCTTTTGTAAATCCCAACTTTAACAAATACTTATCCAGTCTTGCATACCAAGTTCTAGGTGCTTGTTTAAGTCCATATAAAGCTTTCTTCAATTTACATACCATGTCTCCTTCTTGAGTTAAATGAAAACCTTCAGGCTGCTCAATGTAGACTTCTTCTTCCAATTCTCCATTCAGAAATGCTGACTTCACATCCATCTGATATACTTTGAATTTCTTGTAAGCTGCATAAGCCAAAAATATTCTTACTACTTCAATTCTTGCAACAGGTGCAAAAGTTTCTTCATAATCAATTCCTTCTTGTTGTAAGTAACCCTTACATACCAATATTGCTTTTTTTCTTACTACTTCTCCTTGTTCATTCATCTTGTTTCTGAATACCCATTTAGTTCCAATAGAATTCTTGTCTTTAGGTCTAGGGACCAATTCCCATGTTTTGTTCTTTTCAATCTGATCTAGTTCTTCTTTCATAGCATTAGTCCAACTTTCATCTTCACAAGCTTCGTTAGTAGTCTTTCGGTTCAATTTGAGAAATAAAACATAACTATTCTTGTGCCTTATTTCTAGTAAGAACTCCTCTTTTGATGCTCCCAATAATCTTCTCAAAAGGATGATTCCTTAAGAAACTCTTGCTAGGTGTCACTGTCTCAGATCTCTCTTCAGATTTATGTTCTTCAATAACTTCACTGTGGCTTTCATTCAACAAATCACTGTCAGTTTCATAGAACAATTCAGTAGGTCCAATGTTAGGTTTAGGATGAGCTTCTTCATCAAATTCATAATCAAGCATTCTTTCCTGAATTTTGAACTTTTCATCAACTTTAACATTTGCGTTTTCAACAATAGTCTTAGTTCTTTTATTGAAACATCTATATGCTTTTCTTTTCAAAGAATATCCAAGAAATATTCCTTCATCACTTCTAGGATCAAACTTTCCAATATCATCATCTCTCTTTATATAACATTTGCTTCCAAAAATTCTAAAATACTTAATTGAGGGTGCATGTCCAAACCATAATTCATAAGGTGTCTTGTCTGTGTCTACTCTGATTTGTACTCTGCTCATTGTATACACTGATGTGCTCACTGCTTCTCTCTAGAATATCTTTGCCAAATCATTTTCAAACAACATAGCTCTTGCTACTTCAGTCATTGATCTATTCCTTCTTTCTGCAATGCCATTTTGTTTAGGTGTTTTAGGGGCTGAATAGTGTCTTTTAATGTCATTTTCTTCACAAAAGTTGTTAAACTCTCTAGAAGTAAATTATCCACCTCTATCAGATCTTAAACATTTAATCTTCATTCCAGATTCATTCTCAACTTTATTCTTAACAATCTTAAACTTATCAAATGCTTCAAATTTTTCTTTAAGAAATGCAATCCACATCATTCTTGTAAAATCATCAACAAGAATCATAAAATAACTTTCTCCATATAATCCTCTAGTCCTAGTAGGACCGCTCAAATCTGTATGAACAATCTCCGGCTTCTCTATAGATGTAAACTTCTTACTAGGAAAAGAACTTCTCTTTTGTTTAGCCATTACACATTCTTTGCAAATCATGTTAGTAGGCTTCATAATTTTAGGTAAATCTCTTACTGCAAGTGTAGTACTTACTTTCACAATGTTATCAAAGTTTATATGACAAAACCTTATATGCCATAACCAACTGTCATCAATATTTGTAATCAAACATGTCATCTCAGTAGGATTCAACTGAAATACATTACCTCTGGTTCTAGATTCAGTTCCAATCAAATTTCCATCTTTATCCTTTATCACACAAGTTTTCTCAGTAAATCAAACTTGATATCCTTTATCAACTAACTGTCCAACACTCAAAAGATTATGTTTCAATCCATCCACAAAATAAACATCATCAGTATTAGTCTTTCCATCAAGAGTAATAGATCCTATACCTTTAATCAAACAAGGTGCATTGTTTCCAAATCTAACAACTCCTCCATCATATTCATTCAACTTTATGAACTTTTTCATGTCTCCAGTCATATGATGTGAACAACCACTATCTATAATCCAATCAGTTTTCTTTTCAACTTGAGAAACTAAGGCTTTTTCTTCTTTAACATCAGTTTCAGGATTTTATTCTTTAATTGCTACAAATCCTATGTCATCATTATTTTCAGTATCACTTTCACTTAAAGTTCTTTCTATACTAGCTTCAAGATCTTTATCATTAGCATAATAACATTCCTTAGTGTTGGAAACTGAATTGAAACAATTGTTGTTTTATCATTGATGTCAAACCTTAATTGGTAAGATTGTTGCTACTTAAGAAAGTACTATATCTATTTGAGTGTTTTTAAGAGGGCTAAGCAAGGTTGGTAACAATAGCACCTAGGGAAAGGTTGAGTTATCTTGATACTACAAAGTGTACTTGACTATGTTGCACAATGATGAGATAATGTATTGTTTATCTTAGTAAGACTGAAGACTAAACTGGTAGGCTTAACCGAGCAAAGAATGGAAAAATCATGTTTAAGCTGAGTAATGTTAGTGTCGACCGAGTTAGTAGATACTGAGCAAAATTATAGTGTCGACCGAGTATTAGTAAATTGTTGAGGAAGACAGTTAAGACAAAGAAATAATTTTAGTAATGACCAAGATTTCTACATGAAGACCGAGTGAACAATCACAGTATTGACTAAGCATCAGCAATTTTATATTTGAAGAGAATTTAATTTTTGAGCCAGCATTGTTGAATTCTTGGATTATGTAAAATGTGTTGACTTTATTTATTGATTGTTTGGAAGCATTAAATGCATTGTAAAATGTTTTATTGTAAATCATTAAGAGATTTGAAATGATTCTAGAAAATGAGCTAAAGAACATGAAGCGGGTAGATTCAATGAATTTGACCTAACCCTAAGATCTACAAATGAGATTGAGCGGCAAAAGATGAGTTAACCTAATTGAGGAAAATATAAGGGAACCTGAACATTGTGATATGTATGCACATGGTGAACAGAGAATGCTAGAAGAGGAAATTTTTATTGACTGAATAAGTAGAAAAGGTTGAAGGAGAAGTGTGGTGATTGTTTGAAGAAAAGTTTCGAGCAGATCAGAGATGGAAATGAAAAAGTTTCAAAGTCAGTAAACCAGCATTAGTGTACGGAATCAGATCTGATATTTGCAAAGTGAGTTGTATATTTTTCAAATAATACTACAGCTACTTTCTAACCATTGTAATAGTCAAAATCCTTTTAATAGAGGTTGACCTAACAGTCATATGTTAAATCCTTTGAACAAGGTTGCATTCTAATGGAGTGTATGTAAGTCCTATGACTAGGCTCACTTTTAACAGGGTGATTGAAATCCTTTAACTGAGTCACACCTGACAGTGTGTATTGTAACCTTTGATAGGGTTGGCTTTTCACCGAGCTCACTACATAAGAGTGAAAATAATAGTAGCATGTTACAAAGTGGTTTTTCCCAAATTGGGTTTCCACTATAAATCCTAGTGTTAATACTTGTGTGAATGTTTAGATCTGAACATTACTTATATGTTTTGCAAGTTAAGTTATAGCTAGGTAGTGGATTGCATTGTTATATGTTTCTATTATCAAATCAGTGATGACCGAGTTTGTTTTGGTTTTGGATCTCATTTAAGGATAGGTTTTTAAGATTGTTTTATACATCAGGACTTGAGAACAACAACTGATTCACCCCCCCCCCTCTCTATTGTTCTAAATCATATTAAAAATTGGTATTAGAGCTAAGTTGCTTATTAGTATAGACAGATATCAAGTTTAAAGGGACTTGAAGCAAATGATCAGGATGTATAAGGAGGTACCGAAGCTGAATAAGGAAAATTTCCCTGCATGGAAAAGCTTGATGAAGCTGCATCTGGCTGGTATTGGTGACTCTACAAAGTACTACATTGAGAACAATTATGTCTCACTTGTCGCACCTTTGACTATCAAAGAAATGAGAGCCAAGAAAGAACATAATTAGGCAATGCTGGAAATTGCATTTGCCCTAAGCTATCTAGAATTTGAGGACATTAAGGACTGCACAACTACTAAGGATATGTGGGACACTCTTGCAAGGATCTATGGTGGTGACTTGAATGTGCTGAAAGCAAAGGCCGAGAGTCTTAGAGGTAAGTTTGATGAAATGAGAATGCAAGAAGGTGAAAACATTTCACAATATTATGGTAGAATAAAAGTTGTGAATGCTATTAGAGGAGAAAATGGGACTATTGATGATGAAACTATAATTGGGAAAGTACTAAGAACCCTGCGTCCTATATATGCTATTAAGATCTCAGCTATTTAGGAATCTAGATGTAACTCTGCTAATGTGCTTACTTTGGAAAGTTTGGTTGGTAAGCTGACTACTTTTGAACTCTCTAATTATGATAATTTCATTGTTGGAAGAATTGGAAATGTTGAATCTTCTTTTAAGTCACAGCTAGTTCTGAATAAGAAAAAGAAAGAAAAAGAAAGATGCATCAGTGAAAGTGAAAGTGAAAGTGATAATGAAAGTGACAGTGACACTTTTGATGAAGACCTAGAAGATCTAGAAGCTCTTATGGCTAGAAGACTAAGAAGGGGAAAAGGAAAGTATAAAGGTAAACTCCCTATTATATGTTTTTCATGTAATAAAGTTGGTCATATAGCTGCTAGATGTCCTGACAGGAAGGATAAAGATGATGAAAGGAAAAGCAAACACAAAGACAGAAAAGATGATAGAAGCTACCGAAGGAACAAAGACTACAAAGGAAAAGGTAAGAAATCTTGTTACATTGTTGAAAAAGAGACTGACACTGATAGTGATGATTTTGAAATTCAGGTAGTCTATGTGGCAATGAATGATGAATCTGATGAGCATGAGAAAACTGCATTGATATCCTATGTGAACAAGAATGATAAATGGATTATTGATAGTGGTTGTTCACATCACATGATTGGTGACAAAAATAAGTTTGAGACCTTACATCATTATAGAGGTAAAAGTGTAAAATTTGGTAATGATGCACCATGTCCTGTTAGAGGAAAAGGTTTGATTAAAATAACTGACAAGATATCTTGTGAAAATGCATATTAGGTTGAAGGTCTTAATTACAATTTGTTAAGTGTTGCGCAGCTTAACAAAACTGGCTACCAAGTGGAATTTCATCACAAGCAAGCTAAAATATTTGATGCTACTAGAGAACTGATTGGAAGTGGAGATCATACTAGAGGTAATTTGTTCTATCTTGACCTATCTGAAGAAACATGTTTAATTGCACAACTTGATGATATTTAGTTATGGCATAAAAGGTTGTGTCATGTTAACTTTAACAATTTGGTAGAGATAAGTAAGAAGAAAAAGGTAAGAGGTCTACCTAAATTGAAGAAACCTAAGAATGTGATGTGCAAGGAATGCCAGTTAGGAAAAATGACAAAGTCAAGTTTCAAGAGCAAACCCTTTACTTCTAAAAACATTTTAGATTTGGTTCATACTGGCCTTTGTGGACCTATGGGTGTACAAAGTTACTGTGGTGCTAGATACTTTATCTTATTTGTTGATGATCATACTAGGATGATGCATGTGATGTTTCTAAAAGAAAAATTTGAAGCTTTTCAATCCTTTAAGTGGTATTTGGCTAAAGTTGAAAAGGAGACAGGTAGGAACCTGAAATGTCTTAGATCTGACCAAGGAGAATTTACATCAAATGAATTTAATCTATTTTGCAATGATAGAGGAATTAAAAGATAGATGTCTGCACCTAGGACACCTCCACAGAATGGTATAGTAGAAAGGAGAAATAGATCTATCTTGAATTGTGCAAGGACATTGATGATTGAAAAGAATGTGGCACAAAAATATTGGAAAGAAGCTATAAGCACTGCTGTCTACACTCTTAACCAGGTATAGATCAAGAAAGGTACAAATCTACCACCCTATGAACTATGGCATGGGCATGTACCGAGTGTTAAATACTTTAGAATCTTTGAAAGTAAGTGCTATATACTAAAAGACACTAGGAATGGAAAGTTTGATGCTAAGAGTGATGAAGGCATATTCCTAGGGTACTCCACAAAAAGTAAAGTTTATAAGTGTTTGAACTCTAACACTAACAAAATTGTCGAAAGTGTGAATGTCAAAATTGATGAGTATGCAGAAAGAAAATAAGGTGACAGCAAAAGAGAACCAGAAGATTATAGATCTTTTGTGTACATTGAGGAAGAAGAAGAGGCAAGTAACAAACTTGCACCTGATGCTAAGTCTCAGGTAAGCAATGTCGAGTGACAGACAGAAGTTGTCGAGCGTTAGGAAAATAGTGCTGAGAGAGAACAAGAACATGCCGAGCTACAAGAAAATGTTGTTGAGTATCAGGAAGAGGTTGTCGAGCATTCTGAAGTTGAATCTAACAATCTTGTTGAGGAACATGATGAAATAGAGGAGAGAATAGCTGAACCTGTGTTGGAAAAATATGTAAGAAGACATCATAAGCCTGAATAGATACTTGAATCTAGACCGAAAGTAAGACTAAGGATCCAACATGTCTTCTATGTGAATTTGAACCGAAGACAACTAGAGAAGCATTGGAAAATGAAGACTGGATACAAGCAATGAATGAAGAAATTGATCAGATTGAGAAGAATGATACTTGGACTCTGGTGCTGAGACTTGAAAACAAGAATATTATAGGAACAAAGTGGGTATTTCGGAATAAGATGAATGAAAATGGTGAAATCACTAGGAACAAAGCTAGGCCAGTATGCAAAGGCTACACACAAGAAGAAGGAACAAAGCTAGGAAGGTATGCAAAGGCTATGTTGTACATAGCAGACTAGATATTGCATTAGCTATTGGGATTGTGGCAAGATTCTCTGCTAATCCTAAGGAAACACATATGATGGCCATGAAAAGAATTATGAGATACTTGAAAGGAACTATTGACTATGGTCTATATTATAAGAAGGATGACAAATTTGAACTCTGAGTTTATATAGATGTTGATTGGGTAGGAAATGTAGATGACAGAAAGAGTACTAGTGGTGGAGCTTTCTTTCTTGGACAAAGATTAGTCTCTTGGATGAGAACGAAACTAAATTGCATTTCCCAATCTAATATCGAAGCCAAGTATGTTGCTGTTGCAATGAACTGTTCAAACTTGGTATAGATAAAACAATTGTTGATAGGCATGAAAGAAGAAATCATTAAACCTATTGTTATTTTCTATGACAACACAAGTGCTATCAATATTTCTAAGAATCCAGTGATGCACACTAAGACCAAACACATTGCAATCAAGTATCACTACTTGAGAGAATTAGTACAAGAAAAAGAAGTCCGAAGGGAATATGTGAATACAAAAGAACAATTAGCAAACATATTCACTAAAGCTTTACCCAGAGAAGCTCATGAGTATTTAAGTCAATTAGGGGTTCTCCCCCTAACTGAGGCTGCCTAGACAAGCTAGGAGCACTGCATCAAATGTGCTACAACATAAAATATGACAAATTGATGCAGAAGATTGTCACACTTTAGGGCTGGCCTAGAGTTGTGAAGAGAAGCAAAGACAAGGAATCAGTCATAAGCAAGATGATAGAGGGAGAAACACTAAGCTGCATAGATATTATCTACATCTGATGGATGTATGTTTTAGTTGTTGCTTTGGCATTTTTGTCAAAGAGGGAGAATGAACTGATATGATAACACATGAGATATGATAACATGATACTAAAAAGTAAGAGGGACATGAAATGATGAAACTAAAGATAAGGTTGATAGGCTGATGAACTGAAATGAAGAATCAAGATAGAGGGAGATCTGAATACTTCTGATGGTCACAGAAGTGCAGAAGTGAGGCTTATAGAATTCTGAATCGGAATGAAGCTAAGGATATTATAAAATAATTTTCTGATGGATAGATAGGTGTTTGGATTGGTTGGTAATCCATGTGTTATTCAGGTGATATCATATGGTGTTGCCATCAATGCCAAAGAGGGAGATTGTTGGAAATTGAATTGAAATAATTGTTGTATTGTCATTGATGTCAAACCTTAATTGGTAAGATTGTTGCTACTTAAGAAAGTACTATATCTATTTGAGTGTTGCTAAGAGGGCTAAGCAAGGTTGGTAACAATAGCACCTAGGGAAAGGTCAAGTTATCTTGATACTATAAAGTGTACTTGACTATATTGCACAATGATGAGATAATGTATTGTTTATCTTAGTAAGACTGGAGACTAAACTAGTAGGCTTAACTGAGAAAAGAATGGAAAAATCATGTTTAAGCCAAGTAATGTTAGTGTCGACCAAGTTAGTAGATGCCAAGAAAAATTATAATGTTGACCGAGTATCAATAAATTGTCGAGGAAGACAGTATAAGCCAAGGAAACAGTTTTAGTAATGACCAAGCTTTCTACATGAAGACCGAGTGAACAATCACAGTATTGACCAAGCATCAGAAATTTTATATTTGAAGAGAATTTAACTTTGGAGCCAAAATTGTTGAATTCTTGGATTATGTAAAATGTGTTGACTTTATTTATTGATTGTTTGGAAGCATTAAATGCATTGTAAAATGTTCTATTGTAAATTGTTAAGAGATTTGAGATGATTCTAGAAAAGGAGCTAAAGAACATGAAGTGGGTAGATTCAATGAATTTGACCTAACCCTAAGATCTATGAATGAGATTGAGCGGCAAAAGATGAGTTAACCTAATTGAGGAAAATATAAGGGAACCTGAACATTGTGATATGTATGCACATGGTGAACAGAGAATGCTAGAAGAGGAAATTTTTATTGACTAAATAAGCAGAAAAGGCTGAAAGAGAAGTGTGGTGATTGCTTGAAGAAAAGTTCTGAGCATATTAGAGATGGAAATGACAAAGTTTCAAAGTCGATAAACCAGCATTAGTGTATGGAATCGGATCTGATATTTGCAAAGTGAGTTGTATATTTTTCAGATAATATTGCTGCTACTTTCTAACCATTGTAACAGTCAAAATCCTTTTAGCAGAGGTTGACCTAACAGTCATATGTTAAATCCTTTGAACAAGGTTGCATTCTAATGGAGTGTATGTAAGTCCTATGACTAGGCTCACTTTTAATAGGGTGATTGAAATCCTTTAACCGGGTCACACCTGATAGTGTGTATTGTAACCTTTGATAGGGTTGGCTTTTCACCGAGCTCACTTCAGAAGAGTGAAAATAATAGTAGCATGTTACAAAGTGGTTTTTCCCAAATTAGGTTTCCACTATAAATCCTGGTGTTAATACTTGTGTGAATGTTTAGATCTGAACATTACTATGTTTTGCAAGTTAAGTTACAACTAGGTAGTGGACTGCATTGTTAGATGTTTCTATTATCAAATCAGTAATGACCGAGTTTATTTTGGTTTTGGATCTGATTTAAGGATAAATTTTTAAGATTTTTTTATACATCAAGACCTAAGAACAACTGACTCACCCCCCACCCCCCCCCCCCCCCCGCCACCTCTTTGTTGTTCTAAATCATATTAACACTTAGATCTTGTAGGTTTAAAATTTCTTCTATACTTTCTAATTCTCTTAGGACATTTAGATGTAAAATGACCATATTCTTGACAAGTCCAACATTTAAATATTTTCTTACCATCTGGTTCTCTTTTCACAAGCAAGGCAATACCTTCTTCAATCTTCTTGTCTTCTTCATTTCTAGATATGTTGTTGCCAGCATAATCTCCGCTCACAGTGATGCTTCTTGACAAAGTAGGGTGAACACTAAGAGCACTGAATGCTGTCTCCATTCTAGGTAAGTCTCCTGATAATCTCAGGTTCATTTATGTTGCTTCCAATCTTCCAAGAAGAGTTTCTCTTGTAAAGTTTGTTGTACAAGGTAGCACTTGTTCAATCATCTGTGTTGTCTGCTTAAATATAGGAGTCAATGTCCTCAGAATTTTCCATATCACTTCATTCTCTATCTTTGTTCCTCCATAATATTTTATACTTGTAATGATCTTTGACATTCTACCAATATAACTTCTAATAGATTCATCTTCCAACATTCTTATATCTTAAAATGCACATATCCAATTATGTAATCTAACTCTTTTTGCATGCTCATCACCTTCAAAAGTAGAGTGTAAAGCATTCCAAATTTCATGAGATTTTTTTAAATATTTTACCTGACTGTACTCATTCTCTAGAAGTTCTATCAAAAGTGTTTTTCTTGCAAGTATGTTACACATGAATAGATCTCTCTCTTCCATAGTACATGTTTCAAGATTGTCCTCTTCAATGATAGTCTTATTATTCTTTGTAATCAACCAATAACCTGGTCCTAAACATAATAGGTGTGTCTTCATCTTTTCTTTCCAGCTATCAAAATTTACTCCATCAAACTTAGGGCTTTCTTTCCTAAAATTTTCCATGGATCTCCTTAAGCTGTTAAACTTATTTTTCAAGGACCTGCTGCTCTGATACCAATTGTTAGAAAGTAAAGTCCGCCAAGATAACTGAGAGGGGGGGTGAATTAGTTATCAAATAATTATAACTTTTATCATCTTCAACAACATTAAACCATATAAGCAATATAATTACCAACCATAGAAAGATATTCATACACAATAACTCAATGACACGAGATATGTTGACTAGGGAACCTCTTGATCAAAGAGTAAACCCCGCTGGGAATGATGCCCACAAAAGATGCACTAATATGAATATTCCTTATGAGAGGATGGAATTTCTTAGGAGTCTTATGAAATACATTCAGTACATATGAATCCCTATTAGGAGATTTTGAATCCCTGTTAAAAGATTCTAACCCGGTTAAGAGTTATGGAAGACAGAAGGACCCACTACCCAAACAGCTTCAAGGTAAGATCAATGAACACACTGTCCAAATAATCTTTGCATTACTCAATAGAATAATATGTTACCTCTTCTCTGACTATGCCAAACTGCACTTACTGTTACATCAAATCTCAATTTCAGATCTTTGTACTTCACATGTCTTCCTTCACAAATTCACTTTCATACTTAGCTCTTTTCTTCACTTCATGCATACAGCATCACAACCGCTGCTACCATATCATAATTACACACTTTCACATTACAACTACTTAACAACAAGGAAATATATTCCTTCCTTTATACCACACTCAAATAATTACAAATGAGTCGACATACAATTACAAAAATAAAAGTTTCCACACTTTACACCCAAATTACACAAAACTGTTGGCTTCCAAATACAATAAATCTTCACGCGTGTGACCTCAAAATTTACATTGTCATCCACATCACTATCAATGTGTCTCCAACTCCCTTTAACTACACAAAACCAGATTCCATCCCGATTAGGAGATATCATCCGATTTCCACAAACCGTTACTCAGGAACACTGCCTAAATACTGCTTCCACCAAAATGATCATAACTTCCATGAATAAATGAATTACTATCTGTGCTCTTAACCATAGACATATGACATATCAAAGAGTATAACCTCAACATCACATAGCTCCAACTGCAATAACCCACGTGCGCTAATCCAAACTTTGTCTTCTTCTCTGCAAGTCTTCAATAAATCACTGTGTTGACATCAATGACAATCATAGTCATGAATGCAACAACAACTGCTAAAAAATGTCTGCCAAACATTTAGCATTCATTCCTAACAAAACTAACTAAAAAATAACTTCCTAACTTTCAGACTTGGACTTGGACGAAAACCCAAAACACCTTGTGGAAAGCTAATATTTTGATTGGAGATAGGAAATTTGATTTCCTGAACTGGGTCATTTTTATATTTTTAAAATTCAACCATCTTCAGCTTCTGTCGGCATCATCTTTGCAGCAAGTCAGAATTCCATCATTTATTGAAGGCTTTGATCACAGAATTTTGATTGTTCCTGTCACAGAGCTTCCTTTCTTAATCCCTCAACTTTTAGTTGAAAATTAATATAATTTTTAATCCCATTTCATGTACTCCATCATTAATCATTGGACATGGAGTTTAAGAGGCCATTTTTTAGGGTTTTATCACTATATAGGACTCCAAATTTTGCCCAAAATTTAGAGCTCCAACAATTGTGATCAAAGTTGTTAGTATAGATATGAAGAAGTGTTTCAAAGCAGAGCATTGATCAAGAATATACTAGATCTATCATGCATTTAGTGCAAATATCATATCACTCTTTACTTGTTGATTTGAGTAGATTAAAAAGAGAAATCCCTTAACTGGGTCACTCTTAACAAGGTGTGCAGGATCCTAACAGTTTCAAAGATCAAAATCCTCTAACAAGGTGACTCTCAAAAGGATTTATAAATCCCTTAACTGGGTAGATACTAACATGTCTTTTTTGTGAGCTTCTAAAAGGGCTAAATACTCTTAACCGGGTGGATGTTATGCTCCTAACAGGGAAACTTATTACTATAGCAGTGAGGATTTGTGAGTACTAATTCCCACACATGGTTTTTCCCTCTAACAGGGGTTTCCATGAGAAAAATATATGTGTTAAAGTGTTGCATTCTTTTGATGTTTGATTTACTTTGTTACTACTTTTCTATTTTTATTGCATGCTATATCTTGATGAAGTTGGTGGTGAAAGTATTTAGAGTTTTTGGTTACACTGATTCACCCCCCTCTTAGTGTCATCTAGCATTAAAAACATATTAGTCATGTATACTCGTATGCAATCAGACTATCACTTTTACTTGGATATTTTTGAAACACGTTTTACAAATCCATTTGTGTTAGTCTTGAAATAATTTCTAAAAGTAAATACATGAGCAAGAGATAAAAAAAAATCCAAGTAAGTTTATTGATTGAAGTATTGTTACCATGCAAGATGATAAAATTGAGAGATAAATTGTCCAAATGAGAGTGGAAACACAAGATACTTTGAAAGGGAAAGAAAAGAAAAACCCCTTGTGTATCACGAATGAAGGAAAATCTCTCTCTCTCTCTCTCTCTCTCTCTCTCTCTTTGTGTGTGTGTGTGCATGTGTGTGTGTGTGTGTGTGAGAGAGAGAGAGAGAATCTCATTACAATAACTTCATAGAGAAGAAATGAGAGGAGAACGATCTCTTAAATAGAGATGAGGAGAGGAGTTGAAAATTAAATCACAAAACTATGAATGCCACTAGTCATAATATATGTGTGCACAATGTGTCAACATCCTCTTAAGGAGGAAAACTAAAATTCTTTAATAAAGGAATAAAAAGAAATGGCATGTCCTCACACACGTAAAAGAGGAGAAATTACATGTAGGGATTTTAAAGGAATATCCCAAACTAAATACAACCAAGGAAATATTAATATTCTAACACATCCCCTCACCTTAAGATTTACTTGGGAGTTAAATCAATGGGTTCGAAACCCAGATTTTAACAATGAAATTGAAACATGTCTTTAGAAAGAGGCTTCGTCAAAATATCAGAAACTTGATCTTCGCTCTTGCAATATAGAAGTGACACTTTCTTGTCTTTAGTTTTTTCTCTAATAAAGTAGTGTTGGAGAGAAAGATGTTTTTTCCTTGCATGAAAGATATGTTTTTCAACCAAGGCAATGACACTTTGGTTGTCACAATACAATTGTGTAGGATCTTGTTGAGGCAGCCCCAAATCTTCTAGCAATATTATAAACCATAAAGCTTATTGAGGCAGCCCCAAATCTTCTAGCAATATTATAATCCTTTATATTTAGCTTCTATAGAAAAAAGAGATGTAGAATGTTTCTTTTTACTATTCCAAGAAATAGCACCTGAACAAACAAATAAACAATATCCACAAGTATATTCCCCATAATTGGGATCTCCCTCTAGATCTAAATCAGTAAATCCTTTTAAAGAAAAATTAGAATTTGCATAATAACATAAACCAACATTAATAGTTCCTCTAATAGATTTTAAATATTTTTTAACAACTTTAAAGTGACTTTTTTGAGGTTTAGACATAAATCTCGAAACCAAACCAACACTTTGAGAAATATCCACTCTATTAAGAGTTTAAACTTACAACTAGTTGTCTATATAGAGTAGCATCAACTAAAGCAGTTTTCATATCAATCATTAACTTAGTGCCTAATCCATATGGAATTGAATCATGAGTAGCATCATTCATTTTAAACTTGTCTAGAAGATCTTGAGCATATTTACTTTGAGATAATAATAAAATAGCCTTTGAGGTTTGCCAAATTTGCATTCCTAGGAAATAATGTAAAAGTCCTAAATCTTGCATTTGAAACTTCTGATTAAGTGGAAACTTAATATCATAAATTAAAGTATTTGAACTTGAAGTAAGAACCAAATCATCCACATATAAAATAATAATGATAATATCATCTTCAGTATGTTTAATATATAGATTAGGACCATTTTTGCTTCTAACAAAACCTTGAGAAAGAAAGAATGCATTAATCTTAGATTACCATTCTCTAGGAGATTGTTTTATTCCTTTAACAGATTTTTTTAACTTACAAACTAAATGTTTAGATGTAGGAGCATCTTTGGTTTCTTATTAATCTTGCGTCAACCAAAAATATTTGTTTTCTATTTTCTAGTTTGTTCATTCTTTGTGTTTCTTTAAGCATTCCTTCAGTTTGGATCATTTGTTGTTGCACACTTCATGAAGTATTTCTGGCATCATGTTGTACCTTATCCTAGGTTCTTACCTTGATCTATTACTTTGCAATTGAGATCTTGTGGATTCTTGGAAAGTTTTATATGTTCATGTTCTAACAGTCAATTGGAGTTTTTTTTATCTTACGAAGGAATTTTCCAATCAGTGAAGCTTCGTGGCTCATTTGATGATGTTTCTACTCTTGTGGTCAAATCATATTTTGGATTGCACATCATGTTTCATCTATTTGTGGGAGATCCATGTGATTTAGGTCTTGACTTATAGTTGTAATATATATTCTTATTCTTGGAGAAAATAAACT
Source organism: Chamaecyparis obtusa (assembly GCA_027943335.1). Taxonomy (NCBI): domain Eukaryota; kingdom Viridiplantae; phylum Streptophyta; class Pinopsida; order Cupressales; family Cupressaceae; genus Chamaecyparis; species Chamaecyparis obtusa. The sequence continues at coordinate 334,711 of BSBK01000364.1, forward strand.
TTCCCAGGCCGACTTGATGCTTTTGAAGGCTTTATAATCTATTGTAATTGATCCTTAGAGGTAGTTTTGGGGGTAGGTCTAGACAATAAGATAACCTCTTGAAGGTAGGAAGATAGGATTTTATTTATATAATTAGGCCTATATTCTAGGCATGTAAGACATCATGTTGTAGGTCATTGCAATTGAATTCTCGTTAATGGAGAGGTTGATTTGGCATTTATCTCAATTGTTCTTTGTTTTTTCCATTGTGTTACTCTTCTTGCAAGACTTGGACTGATCTCATTGAGCTTTTTCCTATACTTTTCTATGTGTTGGTGTTCAAAATGGACGCTTATGCCCTTAGGCTGCCAATATACCCTCAGATAGATTTTAGGAGTGGTTAGTTCCAAAATGTATAGGGATCTTAGGGTAACTGGACCAACTATAGGGACAAGACTGCCCTCTTCACTTCTGGCTCTGCAAAACCAAGGCGGGTGCACCTAACCCAGTGAAAACTATACTTCACACACCAAGGACTAGGTCAAAACAACAAATTGATAGTAAGAAAGTGCTAAATGCTAATCTCACATTCATTGACTCTCCATTACTATAGGGTGACAAAACCACACGACCAACTACTTAAAGCTTAAAAAGGTTATTGATTTCAATATTTTTGGGATGCAATAACTTCAACTAGTGTATGCTAACAAAAGAGATACTCATTTAGGCTAGTGCCTCATCCATTGGGCAAGAGTCCTTAGACACAAAGACACACAAATTTGAGAATACTTGAGAATTCATGGCCATAAATACATTTATCCTAATCTTTACTGCTTACAAAATATCCTTTCATAGACAAGGGAAAACCCATATCTCACCTAGAGCATAATTTAATCCAATCCTAAATTAGAACTCAAGAATGAAGATACATACATACAAACAATATGTAATGAGCCAGAAAACTCAAAGCTTACTTGACTTGACACAAAGGAGAGATAAGAACCAGATAATTGTATTAAGTATGATGAATTCCTTCTGTGTATACAATGAACTACAAAGCACCCTACTTGCAAACTACAACTTTCTTCTTTCATTAACAAACACTGAGTCAAAAGCTATTACAAAAACCCTAGGACTAGAAACTCGAGACTGATTTTGAACTTCGAAACTGGAACCTCGACAAAATAAAAAAATCAACATTATATACCACTGGTTACCTTGGAATCCTAAATAGGTTAGGATGCAACAAGCTACGGATAACCAAGGTAAGGGTTAGGGTTTCCACCCACCATACAATTCAAACAGATCAGAAATAAATACATTGGGAGGGAAAACCAAGCAACCCCTGAGCAATCAAATCCAAAATCAATATTCACTAATGGTAAATCCTCTGGAAAAGTATTGAAGATCAAGAAATTCTTGCAAATTCATTCTGATTTGACTCCTGCAACACGCCTCAAGCATTGTTATTCATTCTCCCCACGGCATAAAACTCCCTACAATCAATCATCATACTCACTGGACCACACTGCAATAATCGACACCACCAAACTAATCAAATCCGGCCGTGAAAGCATTAAAAACTAGTCCTTTATGTCATTGAGAAACCTTCAAAAATTTGAATTCAAACTGCAACAGTTATTTTATGGCTCAAGCAGCAAGTCGGCGGTGGACATTCAAACTTGAATCAACTTTATATCGTGACCATTCGATCTTGATATTTCATGAGTCTTATGATTTACCTTTATAGGAATCCTAGTTTACATTTAGCAACCATGCGACAAAGCTATCTCATTTGCGAAATGAAACCCCCAACTCATGTTTAACCTCAACGAATCAGCGAACAAAGAAAAACACTTAACCTTGGTTCATAATTGGCAAACGGGCGACTGAAGGAATTTCGCCAGCTCGCTGAACATTTTTCCTCTCCATGAGTTTATTTAGCTACTAAGCAAACGCTTGTTCACCAAATTGCCAGACCTTTTAGCACTTCACCATTTATTGTGTGAAAGAGTGAAACCCTTGGACTTTGTCAGCGCCGCTAACCCTTTATCAAATCCACCAAAAAGACTGAGAGAATTATACTAGGCCCATATCAGGAAGATCGACAGTTGTCTGAATATCGCATAGACCTCCAAGATTATTTCAGATTATGAGACAACCGTCAGATGAAGAATCTTACCCTTCCCTGACAACCATCTGACAAGATATGAAATCAATGGTCGTCTTAAGTTCACAAGTGTCAGAGAAAACCCTTCAGATCATATGTTGGTCATCGATGCTCTAACAATGTCAGAACCATTGAACTAGAAATCCTCAGCCCCATTGACATGTCTGCATACCTATAATCCATGGCCAATCAAAACTTGACACCTCAGTAACACATGGCAATCGGTCCCACTGTTCTCAGCAATCACTTAACCCTTTGACCATTCGGCGAATACGCGACTGCAGGGAAACTCCAAGTCGTAGAATACATTACTTAACCCATGTTAGATCAAATGATTCAGTGAACAAAGCTTTTTGCTAAATCATGAAGTCCCTTCATAACCTCGGATTACTCTTCATGAACTAGAGAATACATAAAAAATTTGAGGGCCCACTGATGATCTAGTGAATTAGCGACCAAAAGACTTTCCGCCAATTTGCTAAAAAACTTGAAACACTGCTAGTTTATCTAGAGATTCAACGAACATGTATTCGCTGAATTGCTAAAAGATTTAGAACCTTGCTATAATACTCCATGAACAAGTGAACACTACAAACATTTATCGGGGCCGCCAATGATTTAACCGCTCCGCCAAAACCTTAGACCAAAAATTGGGCCCGCCTTAAATGAGATCAATGGTTGTCTAAAGTTCGCATACCTCTAAGATATTCTATCAGAACTTAAGACAATCGTCAGATCAACCCTTTTATACTACTCTGTAGATCCTCTGATAGGAAATGAAATCAACAGCTGGCGCAAGATCTTAAGCCTCTGACACATCTCATAAGAACTTACGCCCACTGCTGATTTATTGACAATGTCAGGACCCTTTGATGCATCTGAAAACTAGGTCCCACTGACAACTACCAACATTTTAACACATGGACCAATCAAAGATCGCCATCTGTGCATACGTGTCACCTTGGACCCACTGTCTGAAATGTTGTGTCATAAAGGAAGATCAACGGATGTCTCAACATCGCACAGCTCTAACAAATCCTTTGTGCTTTAATGACAACCATCTGATTGAAAATCTGTCAGAAAGACTGGGCTCGGGAAATATCAAGCCAAAACATAGGAAATATTAAGGCATAGGACTTAGGAAAAATTAAAGGACATGACCCTGCGAGGTGATAAAAAATTAAAGCACATGCGCCAAAAGGATTTTAAGTGGCCCGAAAAGTAACAACAAATTAGAACAAGGCCAGGACAATACAAAGGGTTTTGAAAGTAACAGCTAAATTTTTGAATTTTTTGCTTAGGGTTTTAGCCAGGGATAGGAAAAAGGATGCAGAGGCCAGGAAAAAAGGGATGCAGCCATGAAAATTTTTACCAGTGCTAACAGTGGCTCATATTTAGGGACGTGTATCTCCTACAGATACAATGAGCAAGCTAGAATCTCCTGGAAGAACAAACCAACTCAAAACTTCGACCCAAAAAGATAAAACAGATGACTATATAGCGGAAAACCTAAACTACTATTCATGGAAAAGATACTTCAGGAGAAGTAAAACTTTAGGAATTGTCCATGAACAGGCAATTCCAAAGTACCACCAGTTAAATCTTTTAGGACATAAGAATATATCCCCCATTTGCTTTTAATAAGATAAGGGCCCAACCAAATTGGATCAAATTTTCCATGCTTCCCCTTATCTTCTAACCTTGCATTCCATATCAAGACAAGGTCATCAACCTCAAAACTCCTTTGAGTAGCCCTTCTATCAAACAAATTCTTACATTGTCTCTGTAATGTCTCATTTCTTTCATGTGCATCTCTCCTTACCTCCTCCAACTGGATCAGCTCATCCATTCTTACTCTCATCTCGTCATTCAAATCTTCATCATATGCCTCAATGAACCTATACATCTGCAATAAATTATTTTGAGGTAATCTAGCACTTATTCCATATACCAAATCAAATGGAGCACAACCTATGGCCTTCTTAATAGTTACCCTATCAGCCCATAGTGCCCACTGTAACTTTGAGTCTCAGGCCCTCTTATTCTTGTCCAACACTCTCTTGAGAATCTTAATTAGACTTTTATTACTGGACTCAGCCTGGCCATTTCCTTGTGGATGATATGGGGAAAAAAATGAAATGTGTATCCCATATTGCTGACAAAAATTACTAAATTCCTATGATCTAAAACACATTGCATTATCAACCACAATTACCTATGGGCAACCAAACCTAGTGAGGATGTTCTACATCACAAAGTCTGCTACCACTTTGCTAGTAGCCTTTCTTGTAGGGATAGCTTCAACCCACTTGGTAAAATAGTCTGTTGCCACTATTATGTAAGAATGTCCACCACTAGACTTGTTTGGAATCTCCCCAATAAAATCAATACCCCACTTCTGGAAAGGAGCCTGAACTGCAATAGGTCAGAGTGGCAAATTCCCATTAAATTTTAACTTTCCAACAAACCTCTGACATGCATCACACCTTCTTACAAACTGATATGTATCTTTAAAAACTGTAGGCCACTAAAATCTAGACCTAAGGATCTTGTGAGCTATGGTCTTTTCCATATAGTCTCCTCCACATACACCTTGGTGCATTTCCTTTAACAGAGCCTCAGACCTCTCATGGTCTATGCACTTCAGCAATACTCCTTCATTTCTTCTCCACCATAACTTACCATGTATAATGGCATACCTTGCTGACTACAACTTGATAGTTCTCCTTCTATTTTCATCCATCTTAGGGGGGAGAAATAATTTCTTCAAGTAACCAATAACATCTTTGTACCAATCACAATAATCCATATCACAAACATATGGTCTTTGTTCTTCTTCTAACACATTCACATGATTTGCAATTAAATTGCTTTGTGCCATTAATTTTGCAAGACCTAAGCCTCTTACCAACTTTGTAATCTGGATATCAATATTAAATTCTTGGATCCTATTGATCCATCTACATCTTTTTCCTAAAACTTCTTGTTGCACCAATATATCCTTAATTGTAGCACTAGGAACATAAGCAACCACCTTGGCTCCTACAAGGTAACATCTAAAAGCCTTGACTACTTTGATTAAGGCATAAGCCTACTTCTCAGTAATATCATATTTCAATTCTGCTGCTTGTAGGGATTTACTAAAAAATGATATGGGTTGTTCATATCCATCTGAATTCTTTTGTAATAAAACTGTTGCAACTATATGACAAGAAGCAAAAGAAAATATCTACATGGGCTTACCATAATCAGGTGTCCTTAAAACTGGAGCATCCTTGATGGCCTTTTTGATATTTCTAAAAGATTCATCTGCCTCCTCATTCCACTCAATCTTTGCTTCCTTTTTCAACATCCTAGAGATAGGGAAACTGATTTCTGCAAAATTTGTAACAAATCTCCTTAGGAAATTTACCTGCCCAAAGAAAGACTGTATTCCTTTAACATTTCTAGGTGGTGAAAGCCTATCTATAGCCATAACCCTTTCAGGATCAATTCTCACTCCATCCTTGGACACAATATGTCCTAAGAGCTTTCCTTCCACAACACCAAAAGAACACTTCTTTGGATTCAAAGAAATCCCATACTCCAAAGCCCTAATAAAAATCTTCTCAAGATGTTCACAATGCTGATCTTCCTTTTCTGAGTATGCTGTGAGATCATCCTGATATACCACTAGAAATTTGTTTATGAAGTCTGCAAAGGCCACATATATAGCTCTCTGAAAAGTAGCTCCTACATTTGTCAAACCAAAAGGCATTCTAACATAAACATATGTTCCCCAAGGGGTAGTGAATGCAGTCTTGAACTATTCTAACTCCTTGACCATGACCTGATTATATCCAGAGAAACCATCCATCATGGACATTAACTCTGATCCAGTAACCTTTTGTAGCATATTCTCCATGTTAGGAAAACCATAATTGTCCTTCAAAGAATTGACATTCAAATTCCTAAAATCAACACATAACCTAATGTCACCATTCTTCTTTTTGACTGGAACCAAGTTTGACACCCAAGTAGAATGTGTGACAGGCTTGATGATGCCAGCATCCATCATCTTTTTGAGTTCATCTTGCATTTTTGGTGCCAAGGTAGGGTTCACAGGCCTTAAATTTTGCCTAAAAGGTTTAGTTCCTTCCTTTAATGGTATTTCATGTTGTAATAGATCTTCTCTATAGGCTTTCAAATCATCATAAGACCATGCAAAGACATGTCTAAATTTTTTGAGAAGATCAATCAGATTATTCCTAGTTTTATGGGATAAATATTCACCTATGTAAACATTTTTAGGTACTTGACTTGTTCCTAAATTTATTTCCTCCAAATCATTTATGTTATTAAAAACTTTAGGAAAACAAGTCCTTTCTTTATCATCAAATGCTCTCTCAAGAGAAACCAATCCCCTTGGGATCCTATTTGACTTTAATTGCAAAACTTCCTTCCCAAGAACATTTTCATTTCCATTTCTGATGTCAACATAAGTGCTGAAATCAATCTCCTGACCATCAAAATGAGATTCACACTACAAAAACCTTAGTATATCCTGATCATCAAAGAAAACCTGCCAATTCTCAACATTGTCTGGGATAGAAGGCCTAGACTTACACTCAATCCTGGATATCCCTGCAAAAGTAATATCCTCTGGCCTTAATTCTATGTTTTCTAGTAAGTCATCCATCATATTTTGGCTTCTATCCACCCAATAAATACCAAAGGCACTGAAACTCTCAATTTCATCCCAAACAACATTTCTATATTGTTTCAGCCTTTGATTCTTAGATGCATACTTTGATCTAATCTAAGAAACTATTAACTCAGAATCACCAATCACCCTAAGATGTTTAATCCCATGTTTTGATGCTTGTCTCAAACCAATCAGTAGGGCCTCATACTCAGTAACATTATTTGTGCAAGGGAACAAGATAGTGAAAGAAAACTTAAAAGTCTTACCACTTGGGGATATCAATAGCACTCCTACTCTGGCACCTTCCTTAGAACTTGCTCCATCAAAATATAAGGTCCATAAGACATTACCTTCTACCATGTTATTTTCATCATCATCCAAAAGGACAAGCATTACCTTCTCTTGCACCTCTCTCTCCTAAACTTGGAAAGAACCAATGTCAGTGTCAACAAAGCAATTCATGTTGTCTTCTTCATCCTCCTCAATCATATGTGGAGTTCTAGCTTCCCTTGAAACTTTCACACATTCACCTTCAATGTTAAAAGTAGCAAAAGACAAGTCACATTGAATATTTCCTCCCATTGAGGCACTCCATTTTCTAGATAACAACATTCCATATTGAGGGGGGATGTCAACTACAAGAACACTCATAGTTGTTTATCAGGAAATGCTGCTAATTTATAAGGCAAAGCCTTAATGGTACCAATAACTAGCACTTCTCTTGATTCCATAGCTTGGCATCTCCCATGAGGTGTATCTACCTTTAGTCCTAATGACTTCATGATCTCTGCAGGCATGACAGTGTTTGATGCTCCTGAATCAATCATGCAATTCTTCAACAACTTCCCATTTATCATAAGGGACAAGAAAAAAGGATCCACTGTCCCTGATGCAGTATTTACAATGTTTGCATCCAAATATCTCTAAGGAATCTCAGAGACAATTTCTTCATTTTTACTGTCAGGTGTGTCATCTAAAGAAGCCACATGCTTATCACCTCTATTCATTTCTTGGACCTTTATAGAAGAGGCACCATTTACCCAATCCAAGGCCTTGACCTTGTGCTCTTCTATCCTCATCATTTCTAACAATGGAACCTTGACAGTTATTGGTGAAAGAAATTTAGTCATATCTATGGGAACATATGTATGGTTGCCAATATCTTCCTTAATCTCAGTAACATCTTTATCTTCTACTTTGACAGTCAAGTCAGATTTACCTTTGTGTAGAAGTTCATCATCCTTCTGAGGTATGGAAACAACTATCTCTGATGTCTTTTCTTTACCCTGAGGTATTGCAGCAGATCCCATCTTCTTTTTTACTTTAACCTTAGTGACAACACCAGCATCCTTCTCCCTTTCCTCATGCTGTTGTGTACTCTTTTCTGATTTCTTGATAAACATGCTACCTAGTCTACCAATTGTGCTTCCAACTATCCTATTTCTCAAATTATAATTGCTCCTAGCTTGAGTTACCATGTCTGCAACGATTTGAGTAATTTCTTCATCAGAGGGTCTCCTTAAGGAAACATGTTCCTCACACTTCACTGTACCACATCCAACATCATCAAATTCTTCTTCCTCACCATCAGTAGAGTCAACCTCATCCCATGCATGTGAAGAAGTCATTGCACAACCACTCTGATCATATTGTTCTTCATGTTCCTGATTCTCAGATAAGTTCAGAGCAATAACACAATGCTCTGGACTAAGGAGATTGATAAGAAATACACCATGGGACATCATCATTCGTATTAACTAAATTTCTTTGCAAAGGATCAGGAATCCTATCATCAGGCCTATCCCTTTTAACTAGAAAAATGGGCTTGCCATCCTTCCATTGAGTATTGTATGGGTAATTCTGCATTCTTGGTTGCCTACTGAAATTACTTGAAGTAGGCCGGTCATTTGTTACAACCCTATTGTTTCTTTTTTCATTAGGCTTTAGATCCTCTAAAGCACTTAGAATCTGCTTTAGATTATCCTCCTCCTTTGGCTTAAAATTAGCAGACCTTCCCATCTCTTTCTTATTTTGCACTTGAGGCTACAATCATCTCTTCTCCCTAATTTTCTTGATATTCTTCTATTACTCTCTATGTTGATAGCCAACTTGTAAACCTCCACAAGATTTCTAGGGTTCTTATCCCTTAAGAGGTAACCCATCTTTGCATCAAAAGCATTTAAGTATGTCACAAGACACACTCTGTCATCTAACCTGATAACTTGCAGGAGCCTATGCATAGCCTTTTGGAATCTTATATTAAATTCAAGGACCTCTTCATTCTAATTTTTCTTTATGCTATTGAATTCATTCAAAATAAAACCCTCATTTGTTTTATCTCCATAATGCTCCTTGAAACAATTCTTAAATTCATTCCAAGATCCTATACTAGCATGGGGCAATCCTCTAAACCAATCCCTAGCATCCTCGGTTAGAGATTGTACAAATAACTTCATTACAACATCATCAAGCTCAACATTATAATCATCTATTACATCCATAAAAAAGTTTAGATGTTCTTCACATGTGATGACATTATTCCCAGCAAACTTAGGGAGCTTCTTTCTAATTTCATCAGGAATTACATTAGGATAACTAGGAATACCAAAAAAGATATGTTGTTTGTACCTTTCATGAATAGGAACTCCATGTGGTGGGTCCATTCCCTGAGATGTAGATGTCCTTGTGTTTGAACCCTCAGGAATTTTAGCAGCACCCGGAATGCCATTTGTCTGATTTGCAAGGTTACCATGATTTCCACCTTGCCCCAAAAAGGAATCAACAGCATTTGAAGGTCCTGAGGTATGCTTGAGAAAATCAATCTTCTTCCTCATTTCTGCAGCAGTAGCCTCCAACTTTGCTTTCTCTAGTTCTTTAGCCCACATTTCTTTTTCTTTTCTAGCCTTCTCAAGGTCTGCATCTAATCTCAACCCTTGATCTAATGGGTTTTCCACATGAACTTGCTCATTAATCTGAATTCCAACAGCTTTCTATTTGCCCTTATCTCTAGGCCTAGTTATCTCATGTGTTTTATAGACAATAGGCTATTCCTCTACTCTTTCAAGCTCTGGGACAAAATTAATTGCCTCCAAATCTAACAACTACCTCTTTAGCTGATCAGCCCTTATCATTGCTTATCTTACTCTATCTTCTTTGTCCTTTTCTCTTTGATGTCTGATAGCAACTTATTCCTGGACTCTTCTTTCCAATTCATAGACCTCTTCAAAGATCTCATCTAATTCTGGGAGAGTAGTCTTAGACTCATCATCTCCCACTTGAAATTCATCCTCATACTGGTTTAGTCCCAAATCAACAGCCTCTTCATATTCTGAAATATTTTCTTCTTGACTAGGCTTGGATTGAGTTTCTCACCTTGTATCTTTTTTATTCTTCCAAGTATGAGAAACATTTCTTTTCTTCTTTCCTCCCCTGGTCTGACTAGGCCTGGAAGTGCTTGGAATACTTTCTTCCATTATGTTTTTAGGATGCTCCTTTCTCCGGGACCTAGTACCTTTGTAACTCATTCTATAAATAGTCTACTGACCAGCACTGCTGTAGAGATGTTTGAGTCACCACCCAAGTATATTGGGAATCTTACAATACAACTTCCTCACTTAACAAATATCCAAATGAGTTGACAAGACAAGGGACAAGAATAACCCTATTTCTTTCAATGATGACCTACTGGTTAATATAGACTTGTGTAACATTTCCCCAGCAGAGTCACCATCTTGTTGGTGTTCAAAATGGACACTTATGCTCTTAGGCTGCCAATATACCCTTAAATAGATTTTAGGAGTGGTTAGTTCCAAAATGTATAGGGATCTTAGGGTAACTGGACCAACTATAGGGACAAGACTGCCCTCTTCACTTCTGACTCTGCAAAACCAAGGTGGGTGCACCCAACCCAGTGAAAACTATACTTCACACACCAAGGACTAGGTCAAAACAATAGATTGATAGTAAGAAAGTGCTAAATGCTAACCTCACATTCATTGACTCTCCATTACTATAGGGTGACAAAACCACACAACCAACTACTTAAAGCTTAAAAAGGTTATTGATTTCAATATTTTTGGGATGCAATAACTTCAACTAGTGTATGCTAACAAAAGAGATACTCATTTAGGCCAGTGCCTCATCCATTGGGCAAGAGTCCTTAGACACAAAGACCCACCATACAATTCAAATAGATCAAAAATAAATACACTGGGATGGAAACCAAGAAACCCCTGAGCAATCAGATCCAAAATCAATCTTCACTAATGGTAAATCCTCTAGAAAAGTACTGAAGATCAAGAAATTCTTACAAATTCATTCTGATTTGACTCCTGCAACACACCTTGAGCATGATTATTCATTCTCCCCATGGCATAAAACTCCATGTAATCAATCATCATACTCATTGGACCACACTGCAACAATCGACACCACCAAACTAATCAAATTCGGCCTTGAAAGCATTAAAAACTAGTCCTTTTTATTGCTGAGAAACCTTCAAAAATTTGAATTCAAACTGCAATGGTTATTTTATGGCTCAAGCAACAAATCAGTGATCAACATTCAAATTTGAATCAACTTTATATCGTGACCATCTGATCTTGATATTTCGCGGGTCTTATGATTTACCTTTATAAGAATCTTGGTTTACATTTAGTGACCACGCGACAAAGCTATCTCATTTGTGAAATGAAACCCCCAACTCATGTTTAACCTCAGTGAATCAACAAACAAAGAAAAACACTTAACCTCGGTTCATAATTGGCAAACGGGCGACTGAAGGAATTTCGCTAGTTCACTAAACATTTTTCCTCTCCGCCAATTTATTTAGCTACTACACAAATGCTTGTTCTCCAAATCACCAGACCTTTTAGCACTTCACCATTTATTGTGTGAAAGAGAAAAACCCTTGGACTTTGTTGGCACCGCCAACCCTTTATCAGATCCACCAAAAAGACTGAGAGAATTATACTGGGCCCGCATCAGCAAGATCGACGGTTGTCTGAAGATTGCATAAACCTCTGAGATTCTTTTAGATTACAAGACAATTGTCGAATGAAGAATCTTACCCTACCCTGACAACCATCTGACAAGATATGAAATCAATGGTCATCTTAAGTTCGCAAGTGTCAGAGAAAACCCTTTAGATCATATGCTAGCCATCGATGCTTTGACAATGTCAGAACCCACTGAACCAGAAATCCTCAGCCCCACTAATGTGTCTGCATACATGTAATCCACGGCCAATCAAAACTTGACACCTCAGCAACACATGGCAATCGGTCCCACCGTTCTCAGCAATCACTTAACCCTTTGACCATTCGGTGAATAAACAACTGCAGGGAAACTCCAAGTCGCAGAATACATTACTTAACCCATGTTAGATCAAATGATTCAGCGAACAAAGTTTTTTGCTAAATCATGAAGTCCCTTCATAACCTTGGGTTACTCTTTGTGAAATGGTGAATACATAAAAAATTTGAGGGCCCACTAATGATCTAGCGAATTAGTGACCAAAAGACTTTTCGCCAATTTGCTAAAAAACTTGAAACACTGCTAGTTTATCTAGAGATTCAGTGAACACGTATTCGATGAATCGCTAAAAGATTTAGAACCCTACCATAATACTCTGTGAATAAGAGAAAACTACAAACATTTATAGGGGCCACCAATGATTTAACCGCTCTGCCAAAACCTTAGACTAGAAATTGGGCCCGCCTTAAATGAGATCAACGGTTGTCTAAAGTTTGCATACCTCTAAGATATTCTATCAGAACTTAAGACAACCATCAGATCAACCCTTTTATACTGCTCTGTAGATCCTTTGATAGGAAATGAAATCAATGGCTGGCGTAAGATCTTAAGCCTCTGACACATCTCATAAGAACTTACGCCCACCACTGATTTACTGACAATGTCAGGACCCTCTGACACATCCGAAAAGTAGGTCCCACTGACAACTACCAATGTGTTAACACATGGACCAATCAAAGATCACCATCTATGCATACGTGTCACCTTGGACCCACTATCTAAAATGTCATGTCATAAAGGAAGATCAACGGATGTCTCAACATCGCATAGCTCTGACAAATCCTTTGCGCTTTAACAAAAATTGTCAGATTGAAAATCTGTCAGAAAGACTAGGCCCGAGAAATATCAAGCCGAAACATAGGAAATATTAAGGCACGGGACTTAGGAAAAATTAAAGGACACGAACCTGCGAGGTGATAAAAAATTAAAGCACATGCACCAAAAGGATTTTAAGTGGCCCTAAAAGTAACAACAAATTAGAACAGGGCCAGGACAATACAAAGGGTTTTTAATGTAACGACTAAATTTTTGAATTTTCTACTTAGGGTTTTAGCCAAGGATAGGAAAAAGGATGTAGAGGCCAGGAAAAAAGGGATGCAGCCATGAAAATTTTTACCAGTGCTAACACTATGTCAAGTGGTATCAAAGAAAGTTTCATTCCTTGGGAAATCTGATCTTTGTAGGGCCCTAGATTGATTGTTGTGGGGTGGCAGAGTGATGATATGACCCACAACTATAGAGGATTTGCACACAATGGTTCATGGAAGGAGAATATTGCAGCTATATTTGAAGGTTAGGAAATGTCCTAGAGGAGAGGTCCCCATATTGATGATGTAAGGATGAAGAAGAAGTTGAGGAAGAAGAAGAACCAGAACTTGATCACGGAGATGAAAGATTCAAGAGAGAAATAACCATAGTGAATATAAAAACCCATTTTAATATACCTATTTATGATGGAAAGTTAGATCTAGATGATTTTCTAGATTGGATCACGGACATGGAAAAGTACTTTGAATTTGAGGGTACAAGTGAAGATAAGAAGGTCAAATACACTTAGACAAAGTTGAGAGGTCATGCATCTTTATGGTGGGATCCTTTGCAGATTGATAGGAAAAGAAGAGGTAGGGATAATATTAGGTCATGTAATAGGATGATAAAAAAATTGAAGGCTAATTTTGTACTAGCTGATTATCAAGTAAGTTTATTTAGGAAATTGCAAAATCTAAAGAAAAACTTAGTGTGAAGGACTATATCGAAGAAATCTATAGGTTGGATATCAGATTTGGTCACATAGGTGATGATGTTGAAAGGGTTACAAGGCATCTTTTTGGTTTGAGGATGTTTATACAAGATGAGATCAATTTGGTTAAATTGAAGAGTGTGGAAGAGCCTTATTAGTATGCCCTAAAAGCTAAGGAGAAGGTTAACAAAAGACATGAACAAAGACAAAGAGAAAGAGGTGGAAGATTTTAGAGAGGAAGAACCTTTGTTGGTGGAGGAAGAACTTATATAGATTAGAACAAAGGAAGGACAAAAATCAAGGAGGATAACACATATACCAAAGGGATGACATAAATTTTCACAGAGGTAGTGGATCAAGTAGCTATAGGAGAGATGGAAGAAGAGTGTTTAGAAGAACCTATTTCAAGTGTGGAGGAGGAAACTGAGATTTTGAATGCACCCAAGAAAATACAAGTAATAGGATAGAGAGTAAGGGTAGAACTTCTTATGTAGAATAGGATCTTATCAAATATTTGAAGCAACCAGCAGATGGAGAATCCTTAATGGTGAGAACAACCCTATGTCATGAGGAGACAGATCATGACTAGTTGTTGAGGAAGAGTTTGTTCAAGGTAAGATGTAAAGTTGAAGGAAAATGTTGCAAAGTGATCATTAATAGTGGTGGTTCTAATAATCTAGTCTCTGAGGAGTTGGTAAACAAGTTGAAGTTGTAGATATTGAAGCATTTGAAACCCTATCAGATTGCATGGATAAAGGATGTGTTAGGAATAAGGTGTCTCAACCTTGGATAATTCCTATTCTTATTATTTGTTTTGTAAAATGTATTTCTTGCAAATAATGTAATTAAGTGTGAGTGTACATGTCTAGTTGGCATGTTGATGTGTCACTCCACTTGATGTGTCAGCATCTTGAATTGTGTGTAAGGAGATCATGGCTGAAATGGTTATGACATATTCCTATGACACGTAAGAGCTATGTCTGGAAGATTCAATGATGGGTGAAGACATGTGGCAACTGATAAAGTTGAGTACTGTACACTCTTTCCCAATCGTGGGGTTTGGGGCATCACCCTAGAAAAAAATTTCGGGTTCCTATTTTCTCAGAGAATGGTAAAACCCTAATACGGCTATCTTTGGATGTTGCCCTAAAAATGGAAGCGCATGATATAAGCATTTTTTAGGGTTGCGAAGATAGGTGAAGTTTGTGTATTGTTGGAACATTTTTATGATGCCACAATTTGTCTTCAAGAGTTGGAAATCTTCTGAAAGAGCTTGCATTGCAAGTGTATTGTAAACTGTAATAGTTTTGATTAATACATTGTGCAGGTTTTGGAGTGCTGGGGTTTTTACCGAAAGTTTTCCCCAAGGTAAATCATTGTGTCATTCTCTATTTTATGTATGCATGGTATATGGCTACAATATCATTGTTAAAGTAGTTAACAAATCTGAAATTGTAAGGATTTAAAAGAATTTACAAAATACTTTCCTTTAGGGATTAGTGTAGGAAGCTATTTCAGCACCTGAGTTTTCTTACAGGATGATCATAAGCTAATGGTAAGTGAGAAATGCCTAGTGAAATTAAAGATATGAAATTATCATGATGAATTTATTTGTGATGTTATGCCTATGGATGTATGTCATATCTTGTTGGGTAGATCATGGCAGTATGATAGACAAGTTTTACATGATGGAAAGAAGAATAGGTATACTATTATTGCAAATTGGATGAAACAAGTATTGTTTCCTTTGATAGAGAATCCTAAGAGTGAGATTTGTACTAGTGTTAGGGTTTTTTGGTTGAAGTATGAAATTTCTTGTATGGTTTTCAAAATGATTGTATGTGTTATGATTTGATTCCTAAGAAGGCTTGTTTGGAATTCTAAGAAGAACAACTAAAGGAAATAAAAGAGTTGTTGGCAGGGTACAAAGATATAATCTCAGAAAATGTACCTGATGGATTACCACATGTGACAAGTATTATTCATTATATGGATTTGATTCTAGGAGAATTTTTTCCAAACAAAGAAGCACATTGAATGGCACCTATAGAAAACAAGGAATTGAATAAGCAAGTGCAAGAGTTACTAAGGAAAGTTTTGATCAGAGAAATTTTGCATCCTTATGCAATGTCTACAATATTAGCATCTAAGAAAAATGGGGGGTGGAGGATGTGTATCGATTCAAGAGAAATTCATAGGATCACAGTGAAGTATATGTTTCCTTTGCCTAGGTTGGATGGTATACTGGATTATTTTAGTGGAGATAAGTATTTCACAAAGATTGATTTTAAGAGTGGCTATCATCAAATCAGAATATGGGAAGGAGATGAGTGGAAGAAAAAATTCAAGACAAATGAGGGTTTTTATGAGTAGTTGGTAATGCCTTTTTGTCTAAAAAATGCACCTAGTACTTTCATGAGGTTGATGAATGAGGTGTTGAATAAATTCTTGGGTAAGTTTTTAATTGTTTACCTTGATGAAATTCTGATTTTCAATAAGAGAAAGGAGAATCATTTGTTTCACTTGAGACAAGTGTTGAAAATATTGAGGGAAGAGAATTTGTTAATAAACATCACACTAGTACATTTGACCTTAAATTTCAACTAAACAATTCAACCATCAAATAAAAATGTTTAGGTTGGTCGCATTATAGAAGGAAAACTTTTGTTTTTTTAATACATGCCTGTGTTGGTCAAAATTTTGACCAACATGGGAAAAACTTAAAGTAAAAAAAAAAGGTTTGAAACTTCATTTCAGTGCGCGCGAAGGAGGTAGAAGCTAGAATAGGGTAGAAGCAAAGGAGGTATGTGTTGAATGTGTATGTTTCCAATTTATATCATTGAGCATTATAATTTTGAACGGTTCCAATGGGTTTTGGGCTGGATTGGGAGATCATCTTCACTATTTTTAAAGCTTGCCAATCAGGAGATTGGATAGAGCCCTTCGAAGCATCATTCAATAACAAAAGAATCAAGTTATGAGTATGTTCAGGTTTTATTTTGTTATTTTTATCATATTTTGTTAGTGCAAATAAGTAATAGACTATTATCGCTGCAAATCCATTGTTTGATTCAACCATGGCATAACATTCTGTGAAATTTGTTTATTGTTTGCACAAACGACTATGAAAGGGATACACAATTTTTATGTTGTATTAAACTAATCGGGTAGTTTGCAATATTGAAACATATTCCAATGCATTCATGGTATTAGGGATCAATGATTGAAATTGTTGTGAATTGACACAGTCACCATGAAGGAAAACAATTTTGTGAACTGTTAACTAGTTTCAGTTTGTCACATTGTATCTAATACTCTAGACTACGCAACACTCTGCAAACCGAACCCAACTCACTATGTTGGCTCTGCAATGAGGTTGTGGCCCTAACTTGTGACTTCACCACAGAATGCCAATGTCACAGGATGAGAAACAAGTCAGGGTAGTTTTTGTTCCTAAATTTCATATTCAGAGCCACGGGAAGTGTTAAAACTTGCTTCAATGGTCGATGCCCTAACTAGGTGCATATCAAATGTTTAACCTGTGGAATGTCACAGCAGAGTAATATTCGATGGTTTGAAACTGAATACCTAGATCTAATTGGAGAGTCTCAGGCACATTGAAATTTCTTAGTAACTATGACCATCTTGAGTACCATCTTGAAACACTGTTGCAGGTCGAACCGAGAAAGATCCTTTAGGAGTGTTGTGGAAGGCCTTGACAAGTTAGATCCTTGAAGCATGTTTTCTTAAGTATTTATTGTCTTTTGATAAGACCCTCAAATTCAACCTATCACTCTAGCTACTGACTGTCAAAGCACCTGCCTTCATTGCATGAATATCATTCTCTTCATGAGTGTATCATTGAGTGACTTGATTTTTAGTTCTTAGTTCATGATTGATCTCTCTTATAACCCCCATTGAGCCATAGTGTCCTTTGCATCCAATCTTTACTTCAAGCTATCATGAAACTGATTTCATGGCTTTCTATCCTAGGTCTATCACTATTTTTAATTTTGTTTAAAAATGAACTTATACATCAAATTTTATTTTGGGGTACATTAGTTGCACATTTTGAATGCTTTGCTAAACACATTTTAAGCCATTCCCATCAAATCTAGCAGCAACATTCTAACTCTAGCCATGAATTTTGTATTATATTATAAAAGCTCTCACTTTCTTCCAGTGATTGCAATAATTCAACAACATAATGTAATTATAAGAATATACCGTAACACAATATGAAACTAAAGAAACAATATATACTACAATACTACCTAGACATGACAGCTATAAAACTTACCCTGAAAATTCTTGTAACAATCTTGTCGTAAGTGAAAGGAGGCATTCTAAGTGAAAATAGGTCTTTTAAGTATGACTACCTTTTGCGGTCCTTTCACATCCCTCAAGAGAAGATATAAATGTTTTAATAAAGAGATTGATTGTTCCAATTAGTTCATTAGAAATCCCTTACCCCCTTGTTCAAATGGACCACACCCTTGACCCCTCTGGTCTACACAACCAATACCATTGACTGTCCTAAAGACAGTGACTCTGCAAGTTGTGATTCTCTAGTTGGGACAGTCATCACACTATTCCCCTAAACACTATGGCTTTGCCTTCTCATCCATAAGAAACTCTAACATCATTCTAAACTCTTCTATACTCTACCCATATCCATTCCAATCCATTGATCCAATCCATCCATACTTCTACACAAAAAAATTAACTCACCAAAATGTTGTCATTCCACGACAGTCATACCAAACCCTACAACTTTGATTGCTTCACCCTCAATATGGGATTCTATGGCCCCTCCAAGAATCCTACTTGTGGTAGACACACATATCTTCATCCCCCTCAAGCCTCCATGGCCCAAACACACTTTAAGTATGGATAAAGCACTCAAACTTCTGACTGTGACAGTCAGCCCCCCCTTCCTCTGTGACAGTCCAGTCAATCTTCCGGCTTCATAACATATGAATTCAATGCATGGTTCTCTTCAAACCAATAGGGGTAGTCTAAAAAGTGTCCTCTATCATTCCCCCTCATGAAGAGTCCTTATTCAACATGCAACATTCAAGAAATTACATTCTACCCTCTTGGGTTACCCTAGGAGAGGGTTTTGACTATTTTTACCAAAAAATTGATTTCTCCTTCTATACAACTCAAAATGGGATGATTCTACCATAAAAATCAATTTAATTCATTCCTCTAACACCTCTAATCAATAATAGTTCAAGATAGATGCATTAAGGTGGCGTACAATGCAATGAAAGTGACTGTATTTCTGGAAAATCTGAAAATTGCAGAATTAAAACATCATTTTACTACTTCAAAATTTATATATTCTTGTCTCCTTGACCAACCCATGTTCTCTCTCCATTTTTAAATGTTAATAGGTCTCTTAAAGACCAAATTTTGACCAACTATCTTTGAAACTACTTTCAAACTCCCCCAAAACTGATTCTAACCGTCTAAAACTGATTATCTACTAAATAGACTTATTACAAAAAGTTGTAAATGTTGTCAAGTTGACAACTCAACAGCTAAAAGCTCCATTAGTGTTAAAACACTTTTAGAAGCCTTAAAACTATAATCCACACCTAAAATACTAACCCTTAGGTCATTTAGACCTTCTAGTGACCCTTAGTCCTACTTTGCCAACTTGGGCAATTACATTCATATAGAGTTTTCAATTACAACCAAATGTCTTAAATAGCCATATTACATCTTTGAATGACCTTATAGGTTCCATATATCTTCTTCCCTTCATGGTTTCCACCTTAGGTCTTACTAGTGACCCTTGTGTACCTTCATGTCCTTTTGGTCCTCTACACCACATTTCATATTGTCTTCTCCTCTACTCTTGGAAACTACATTACATATTTTCAATCATTGTATTGACATAAGAAATTCCCTTTCTTTCTCTTGTCAATAATAGTATTGTTCATAATATTCTCACTACTTTTCCATTGCAGACCATGATTGTTTTGAGATAATCAATCTTTGTAGCAATATGACTACTCGGTAATAGTGATTGCATACTCTGAGAATCAATAAATTCATCTATCCATGACAGTGAATGGACCTCTTCTAAATATTTTTGTGTTGAAAGTGTTTCTACCAAACATGAAAACCTAGGTGAACGTAGAGATAATGCTTGAAAATCAAAGAGGATTGTAGGAAAACATGAAAGACATGATGAAGTCAGGAACCTTGCCAAATATTGACGAATAACCCTATTTAAAGATAGCTGCCCCTGCTGATATAACAAAGACTTTAAACTAAACCTGCTGCTATTAATCCAACTCAACCAAGTTTTGGAAGGAAACAACATGAAGGATGAAGAAAGAATGGAATGAAATTGATCAATGAAATGCTTGCATAAAAACTTGATTCTTTTTAATTATAATTCTAATCTAACTCTTGGTGAGGTGGAAGTAAGAGATGCTTAGTATTGGATGCTATATTCATATACACAATGAAGGTTGAATTTAGCTGATATGATCCTTTCTATAGATAGATTACTAATATTGGAAGTACTATGGACTTGTAGAGGCAATTTAACAGTTCAGGAAACTAAGAAATGAGTTGTCATTATGGTAAGCCACAAGAATGGTCTTGGGAGTATTATTGGAGGTGCTTAACTTTGGAAAGTTACGATGTTAATGTCCTTAAAAAAATATAAAAAATTAAGGTCTACGAGATTTTATGATAATGTTCTATTTGAAATAGGGTGCTCAAGTTAACAATGAAATTAAAAAAATCCATGCTTGTATTCATATGATTAGGAGAGGTTTCTTTTTGTTTTCATTACTTAAGAGCAGCCTATATATGGAGGTAAGGAGTCCTACAATGTTATTCAGTTTCCCTAGTTATTTACCTAATTTTATTTATTTAAATCTACTCTTTACAACTATTTTTCTATCTATACACCCTCTATTGCTATTGCAATGGCAAAGCATCAAAACCGTCCATTTCTAAACTTTGATTTGGTATGATAAATGCCCCTTTGTGTTGAGAAAATTATAGTTGAGAAAATGGTTGTTCAGTAATGATTTGTATCTGCAGGTTGCAAACAAATCATCCTTCTTCCACCAATGAGTCATTCCATTCAAGAAAGACAATGTCTGACGATATCAACGCACAAAAAATAGGGAGACAATTGCTAGACTATGGTCTAACTTAAAAAGAAAAGGTGATGGAAAATGTTATTGTCCTTGCAAAATTTGTAAGGGCTTAAAGACTCGAAGATATCTAATCAAAACAGCTGAGGAACATTGTAGGCAACATGGTCACATTAAAGAGGGAAATGAATTTCATCCATTGGTATGTATTTTAATAATTTATAAAATACATAAGACATGATTTGATGATGACATCATGGTCATGGTTAATATAAGGTCATCATTTTCATATAGGTCAACCTCCCTGAGTTTCATGTTATGGACCATGACAATCTGGAGAATGTGGATTTCCAAATGAGGGAACATGGAGGTGTGAATATAGAAGTAGAAGGTAATGATACCATGGAAGAAGACCACGATGATGAAGATGATCATGATGATCAAGATGATGATGATGATGATGATGTTGACGCAAACCTTGATGTACCTATACTTGAGAAGGCACACAAGCCCCTATATGAAGGCTCCAAAATAACTCTTCTTACTGTTGTATTGTTATTGGTGAACTTGAAGGTTATGAATGGTTTATCCAACATAGCAATGACATGTATGTTAAGGTATGTCATCTTTTTTCATTATTTTAGTCGTAATTCCCTTACAATTAACATTGGGTGAATCGTGTAGCAATTAATATTTTTTAAATTAACCAAATAATATTTTTGGTCGTAGGTTAATAGGTGAGTGTTTGTTACCACCATCAAACATTCTACCTCGCTCGTACCGAGAATTATCTGCCACTATGAAAGATATTGGAATAGAGTATCAAACAATACATGCATGTCTGAATGATCATATTATATATCATAAATAGCATGAATTTGCAACAGAATGCCCTATTTGTCATATTAGTAGATATCAATCAAATCGAATAACAAAAAATGTGTCTCGCAAGGTTCTTCTGCATATTCCCATTATTCCACGTCTGCAACAATTATTCAAGTGCAATAGCTTGGCACAATTTATAGATTACCATGCACGCAATAGAAGTCAAGATGACATTATGCAAATGCCTGTGGATGGTTTGGCATTTAAGGAAATAGAGGAAAAATGGCCACACTTTAAAGAAGAACCTCGTAATCTCAAGCTTTCATTGGCAGCAGATAGTGTCAATCTATTTGGAGAGATGAGATCTACTTACTCGGTGTGGCCTATTTTTGTTATCAACAATAACATTCCTCCTTGGTTGTCCATAAAGAGGGAGCACATAATGTTGGCACTGATTGTTCCAAGTATTTTTTGATTTAATGGTCATCTAAATTAATTTATTATTAATAATCCATCAAAATGGTCATAATAATTATGTAATATTTTTGTTCATTCAACTAGGTAAGTACCAAGTTAAAGATATCAATGTATATATTGAGCCCCTTATCGACAAGTTGATGGTGTTATGGAATGGGGTCACTATGTATGACATCTCTAGACCAATAGGACAAAGACAATTTCAATTCCATACAATGCTTGTATGGACAATACATGATGCCCCTGGGCTAACGCATTTTTGTGATATGTTCTCTTCTTAACACCTCTTTTTTGGTATGTTATAGTGCTAACACAAATTTAACACATTTAATCCAATTATACATGATCTTGTAGGTCTTCAGATAAAGGGAAAATTTGCATGTCTAGTTTGTGGTCCAAAGATGAAATCTCATCATTCAAAAAGTTTAAGAAAGCAAGTGTTCAATGAGAATAGACACTTTCTCCATAGAAATCATAAGTACCGAATTACCGAAAAACATATTTTCAATGGGAAAGAAGAGACTACATCAAAGCCATGGAAAATGACACTTCACCTATGGAAGTCGGCATACAATAAAATAAATCATCGAGGTAATGTCATTCCATCTGAAGGTTTTTATTTCAAAATTATATTTTGATATTGTGTTTTGTTTACTGATGATGTAATTGATACTTGTGAAGGTCATCAAGGCATCAATGACCAACTTCCAAAAGGACTAAAAATTTATCCTACGCAATTTACTAGGTTGTCGTACTACGAGCAACTCCCAATTGTGCATTTGTTTGATCCTATGCATATTGGAAAGAATGTAACAGAGACATTATAGAAAATCTTGGATGGAAGGTGTGACAAAGACCAAATTGTCAAAATTTGTAGTGACATTGAAGAATCCAACCATGCAATGAAAAATATCATTCGATCAAATAAAAATGGAGACCAGATTGATACAACTGCCCTTAGTTGGTTATTGTCGGAGCAACAGAGCAATGCTATAAAAGAAGTCATAAAAAAAATATGATTTCCCACAGGATTTGCTGCGAACATAAACGGTCTCATATCAAAGAAAAGTAAATTTGGGCTAGGGATGAAAACACACGATTGGCATATATTTATTAAGGTAATTCATGTTATTTTTTATTCACTATATATTTGTATATTGCATGTAGTTTTCATTGCATTCTTTTATAAAATATTGACAAGATCATTTTACAAATATTGCAGTATGTTCTACCTTTATCTCTCCCACACCACTTCGCCAACAATGTCAAATAAGTTATATATGATCTTGGAAAATACATGAGGTGGTTGTCACCTAAAGAAATCAATAAAGAAGATATAAAATATTAGAAGAGAAAAATTCCTCTTCTTATGTGTGAAATGCAAAAGTGTCTACCTTCAACTTTTTTCAATGCACAAGAACACTACCTCATACATCAAGTTGAGGAGATTGAATTGTGTGGACCTGTACCAACTAGGTCAATGTGGATGGTTGAGAGGCACTTGAAATTTTTGAAAGGTTTGGTTCGACAGAGAGCACATCCTGAGGGTTCTATGGTGGAGGGATATATGGTATACTAGACCATGGTGTACATTAGTGAATATCTTCCTAAGTTTGCAGCAAAGATCCATGTAGATCGTATTTGGGATCCCAACTCCATTAACAAATTTGAAGGAGAGTACTTGATGGGAAAAGGTAGATTGAGGAAAGTGAGAGGTAAATCTAAGATGTTATTGTAGTTAATTAATTCTTATAAATCTTCAATATAAATTATTTATAATTGGTGTATTTTTTTTGATACAGTTGGTCGAGAGTGGGATGCAATACATTTGTATATTGTGAACAATCTTGATTAGATGATGGTATGGATTGAATGATGTCAACAAAATGGTTGCTCATTAACATGGGAAGGTGTTGCTTCATTGGTTAGAGAAGCTCATCATAATGGAGATTCCAATGTTACGCCAATGGTAATTGATCTAGCACATGGTTTAAGAGGTGGAGAGGTACATACAAATTTATTAATGATCATGACTCGTATGTTTCGTATCAACTCATGATGAAAATAATTTACACACTTGAAAAATTGCAGGTCAAGCACCACAAAGCTATGTACTATCATGGCCACAAATTTTGCATAAAAAAGTTGGATGACACAAAGAAAACTTGTGATTTTGGGATAACTGCAATTTTCGAGGTCACCAATATATCATCTAAAAATGACATACATCCTCAATAATCTCAAAATCAATACTATAGAATCTTTGATGATATAATTGAGTGTGACTTTAACTCCTTCAAACTAGTTCTATTTGTCGTCAAATGGTACAGGCTACGACTGAATCAAAATGATCCAGATGGAACTATTATTCAACATGATAATAGATTTACTATGATTAATACAAGGTCATTTGAGCTAGTTGGAGATGAGCTCTATATTCTTCTAAGCCAATGTGAGCAAGTATTTTACTCAGAGGTTCTACATAAACAAGGTTGGTCATTTGTTGTTAGACATGATCCAAGAGGAAGGCCGATAAAGTATAATGTTATGGAAGAAGAAGATATTGAAGATGATGAAGAAGCAGATGATGAAGATCAAGATGATGGTGATGATGATGATGGTGATGATGATGATGATGATGATGGTGATGATGATGATGATGATGGTCATGGTGATGGTGATCATGGCGATGATGATGATGGTCATGGTGATGATGGTGATGGCGATGATGATGGTGATGATGGTGATGATGATGATGATGATGATGATGATGATGATGATCAATGACATAATTGAAATGATCAATGAAATGATTGACATGATTTATTGCTTTCAATTGTAATTATTACATATTTATTGTGTTCAACTCTAATGATTACAACATATGTGATTTATAATTACCAATGTTTTCCTTACGATGCTCAATTAATTGTTGCTGATACATGTATATATTATGTTTGATTATCACCCTTTTTGCAAACAGACAATTGACTACAGACATCGTCACCCCTTCTGTTGATGATCTTGCATTCCATATATAATGTAAATTTGTTCATGTTTACGATGTTGCATATTGTTCATGTTGTCTTCTAAGCTATTTGTAGCATACGTATCATGTAATTTTTAGCTAACTTAAGATAAATGATTAACATATGCAGGAAATTTAACCCCTTTGGCATGGATCATGCACAGTGACATGGATCAGCAGGTATAAGTCAATAAATAGATATAATTTTCTTATATTCTTCTTGTTTATCACTAAGCACGTATGTTATAAATAGACATACTATATAATCATATAATGTATATATAGACAAAGAAGAACCGTATAGAAATGTAATTATATAATCACTTTCAACTTAGTACATTTTATCTCTCACGTATAGACAAAGAAGAACCATATGTATGGGTCACGACTTGATTATTTTATATATATTATTTAAATATTATCAAAATTTTATTTGAAGCAGGGACATGACAATATCTCATTTGATGGATTGTAGGACCCACCAAATAGGTACTTGTCAGATCTATCTACATCGAATGAGGGAATTCTAGATGAAATTTCTACATGTAGTACGGCTAAAATAGGGAGATCAACTAGAGGTCAAAAGATTAGAAAAAAAATTTGATAAACACATGCAATTTTTTCTTGCTAATGGGGGATCATGTTCTTATGATGATGAGACCAAAGGTGACATCAAGGTGTCCTTTCGGTACACACACTTTGAGAAAGAATGGGTACCCAATGAGCTACCTCCAATTAACACTAATTTTTGTGTTAATGAGAGGATATATCGCATTGCTCCATCCTCATTACATGGTTTGGGCCTATTTTCCATGGATGGGATAAAGGTATGTTACAACAAAGTTGTTGAATTGTTCAAGTATGTCGGTCCATGTTACAATTACAATGATTGGATGCGGATTGTTCAATATAAAAAAAGTATGCGTAGGTATGCACTATCAACTAATTATATACAATGGAAAGAAAATGATCAAAGTAAAAAATTTGCAATGTACATTGATGGGAGACCAAAAGCAATAGGTAATATTGCGGGTTTTATAAATAGTACACGACCTTCCTCAACTAATAAGCAACCCAATTGCATATTTGAGGCGTGTGAGGGGAATCAAGTTTTTGTATGTGTGATAAAATCAATAAGTGCAGGGGAAGAACTACTAATATATTACCATTTAAATCACATAGATACAAACAAAGTTACTATCACGAGGGTGGTAAGTACTATATACCATTTTATTAATAAGTTTTTTTTTTTGCTAAGTCTATTGCTTTCAGTTCGTTGAAGTTTTTATATTTAATCTTTGTCACAGGATGATATGGATCTCGCACATGATAGAGGCCACGAGGATGCTCCTCCCACCATTCTTCAGCAAGGGTATACCTTATTAAAATTGTACAAATTAAATAGTTGAAAAATGTTATATTATTACGTTATTTTATTTACAGTTTTGGAGTTTTTATGATAGTTTTACTGATATTCCTGTCATAATTTGATGTTCAAGATAGGGCAAAAGCACTTGCAGTAAGTATAGAGGCAATAGCTACCCCTTCTGATGATGATATCGTGGAAATGCCTAATGTAACAATTATGTTGAGGAAAAAAATAAAAAAAATCAATTTAGAAATAATGAGAATTTTGGATGAAGCAAATATTCCAACCGAGGAGATGATGAAAAGGCTATTTGAATTGAGAGTGCAAGCACGTCGTTATGAAGTAAGCAGTAATGAATCTTTAGTTATAACAAAAGTTCAATAAAGGTTTATATTTTATACTCTTTTATGTTGTGAAGTAAAATATGTAATATGTGTTCTTGTTACAGGAATTTTTGGCAATAGATCCAGAACCTAGTCAAGGACAATGCGGTGAGGCCGGTACTAGCAGAGCTCCCGCCACCTCAGGTAAAATAATCCTTTAGTTGACAAGTTACAAGGAATTTTTTCTTTGGAACATTCAAAAACTTCTTAAGTTAACTCTTACTTTTATTATTTCAGAATGTCTTTGCTAACAATGTATTGTTCAGGTCATCAAGTGTAGGAGACTCCTCCTAGGAGGTCGACGGATGTCCATTCTAGATTTTTGAGTGCAATGTCGGCAACAAGGGGCATGCAAACATCGACGCCTTCACGGTCTATGCCAGCTGGTAAATCCTTATTTTGCTATATTTGATTTTGTGTTAATTATGATTTGATAATTTGTACTTTAATCTTGGGTGCATCACATAGTGGATTATTTTTTTGGAGTAGGACATACACCGGTGACACCATCTGGTACACCAGATACAGATCAGAGTACATGTATTGGTGATAATTCACCATCATTTCCTAGATCTACCTGTATTTCTAGCATGGGAGTTATGCAGACGTCATTGTCAATTGACAATAATGAATCGATGGCTTTAAAATGTCCTAAGCTTCCAAGTACTTTAAATAATTATTTTTTATATTTTAATATGCATTTACCTATTCATAACAAGTTTTGGATTGATTATCCCATGACATTTTTTGCAGGAAATGATTCATTTTATAAAAAGCTTTATGACCTCGCACTACATATATTCAGGCCCACCATACGTACAAGGTGGAACATCATAAGTGAACTAACTTTATCCCACTATTTTTTTTCATATCATTAATTGGTACATTATTTTTCATTTCATTCGGGTCTTTTCTTTTACTACCTATATCTAACAATTTTGTGTTTTTTCTTAAAAGGTGGAACTTGAAAGAAAAAAAATTAAAAGATCAGCTCATTAAAGATTTAGAGCATGAGTTTGGTAATAATATTTTTGATGAGAAGAAAATTTTAGAAAGAGCTTGCAAACATCTTAAGATTGTGAGGGACTCATATAGAAAGAGTCTCGTTCAGAACCCAAAGTACGAGCATCCTCCCTTTATTCAAGTGAGGGATTGGAATGAGTTCATTTTGGATGCAAAGGATAAAGGGGATGCTCAAAGAGGAATTACACCAGCAAATGAGAGAAGGTATGCAATAGTATTAACTACTAGTACAATGTAATAATGTACTAATTAGTGATCTTTATATCTATATCATCTAACATATTTCAAACTTTTCATAGGTTGCAGGACACATCAAAGGAAACAAAGGCCAGACTACAAAAGATTGGGCAACACAGACTTGGCTCTGGTGGATATTCAAAAATTAAAGCACGAATTTTAAGTAGCAGTAAATGAATTACTGAGAAAAAATATTTATAAAATGCAAATAATTTTGTTTAATCAAAAAATGCAAGGCTTTGATTTTAATTTAGAGGCCACGGAAGAACACAAAAAAATTGTCTTCAAGGAAGGCTAGCAAGTCATGGTTGAACACCTACAGAAAGCTTCCATTGGCCCAAATGAAGAATCTCCTACATCATGTGCACAGGTAAATATGCCAAAAAATATATTAGAAATTGAATACTTGAGCAACAATCTATTTGATAATAATGTGCATGACATTGCAATGCAGCCTCTTAATCGTGACATAGATCATACGCCGCATCATGAAGCCCTTGATGTGCATCATACTATCCATGGAGGTGCTCATTTTCTAGTTAAAACTAATTATGTAATTATTAATACAATTTAACATCTTAAATTGAACTTGGTGTAACCTTTTTGTGTATATTTTAGAGGATACAGAATCATGTCATGCTGAATGAATGTCGGAGGATGTTCAGACTGATCACCATGTAGATCATGTGGCACATTCAGGTAAAGAAAATTATGTTTTGTTCTTTTAAATTATTTTTTTGAATTATAGTTCTTTTACTTAAATAAATACTTGTAATTCACTAATATAAAATGGTGTGAATTTAACTCATGAAGTAGTTGTTATTGTAGCAAACCCCCCTTTGGCACAGCGGCCTCATGTTCCTAAACAGATGAGGAGGAGACATGTGTTGGAATTAGAATCAATAGAGGAGGGTAATGATGAGAACATTGATCTTCCTCTTAGAAATTACATGATTAAAAAAAACAACAAGAAACCCAAAAATAAATGATTGTAATTAACATTTTTTGCTAATGAAAGAACGTTGTCTTAATGGATGTAATTTTGTACTAGTAATGTTGATGAATGATGTGTTAATGAATTCTTCATGAATGTTGTGTGTTAATGAATTTTATGTGTTAATGAATTATTCATGAATGTTGTGTGTTAATGAATTTTATGTGTTAATGAATGTTATCATGTGATTATAATGATTGAATAATATATTTTAAAAATGGATGAATGAATGAATGTTATTAAATGTTAATGGGGAATTTAGAGTGATGTTAGGGGGGGGGAGGGGCCAAATGAGCTTCCACCTTCACGTGGTTGGCCTTGTTTAGTAGAGAATATTAAACTATTCTTGAAACCAAGTGAAGCTCAAACTTTAAAGATAAGCTTAGAGTTAATAGTGACAACCAATTAGCAAGTCGAAATGAAGTTCTTCGTTACAGGTACCTTTTTAGTTTTTAAAGCACAATGTCATGTTTTAATATTGTGTAGTTTTTTTCTTATGTAAAAGTATTCTTTTACTATAAGAACATAATTTATGACCATTTTAGTAACTATTCTAACATCGCTTTATGACAAATCCTATTTTGGCAAAGATGGCGATAAGTGGTGTTGTCTATTCCTTGGGAGATTGGATTGCACAAGTCTATATCTCAAAATCATTTGCATGTGGCATAAATGCATACTTACAACCATTTCATTCTACATTTAAAAACATTGATGACACTCTAGACACAAAATAATGCTCATGTTGTTGACTTGACAGTGCTATGAAGGCAAACCAATTTTTGAATTTGATCGAACCCGAATGTTTAGATCTAGTCTCCTTGGATTTAGTCTTCATGGTTCTTTGTCTCATTATTACTATCATCCTAGTGAGGTAACACCTTTTCCTTCTTTCTTAGTCTCTTACAGTTCATACTTGTTTAATTTAAATAATTTTTGAGTTCCTTGCAAAAAGGGTATGACAAACAAATATGGTTATACAGGCTCTATTTCCTTTACTTGAAGTTGATTTTATGATTTATCATTTGACATTTTAATATTTTGATGTTGAACTTGAAGCATATGATGATATGATGGTATGATCATGATGCTATGATTACAAGTTTATGGTGTTTTTGTTGTTTATATGATATTATGTGACATTCTAATCTGGATTCATGCTTATAGCCTATATCCATTCATAATGTTTCTCCGAATCATCCCTTTGTTGCTGCATCTTTGCTATCAATTTGTCTGCCATCTTATATTGAGATTATGGAGATAAGTAAGATCAAGGTTCATGAACTTCTAGAGCTTACTTTCTCCATGTGGACCTTGTGTGAGTAGACATGCAAAATTTGAAGAAGGATTTAGATGAGCAACTCCAATACCACTAGGATTTGATAGACAATAACGAGGTGCTCTGATGCTATTGACCTGAGGCCAAGTTGTACTTGAAGGAAAACACACTCAAATGAATTCACATTTGTTATAAACAAAAATGAATATCATCTCCCTAAAATCCCCTATATTTCCCTTTGCATGGGTGAGCTTTGATACTACAAAAAAGAGTAGCAGAAGTGAAGCAGAGACAAAAAGAGACAACTTGGTTCAATCCTTCATTATATCTTCTGAATAGGCAATGTAAACAAGGGAGTAATAAGTATATGTACGAGTCTTCTGATTTTGTAGATTGTGATGTGAATACAAGTAGAAACAAATAATCTCTTAGATGTTTTGTAACACATGTATTTGTGATGATATCCAACGACTTTTATATATGAATTAATGTAGTACATTTATGGTTTTATTTCTGTGATAATATTTTTTCTTAAAAATTTGCTTCCATGAATTATATTAACCTCAAGTTCACTATTTTAATGATTTTCATTTTATCTATTCAAGCCATATACACTTTTGGAATCATCTTGCTTGGATTTGAGTCAAGATAGATATTTGTGTTCACCTATTGAAGAAACTAGGGTTACTCTAATTATTTGATTTGAAGCTACAGGCAGCGTATATGCTTCCTATCAATTTTGAAGAAGTGGCAACTGGTATTCTGAAGATTATGAATAATTTGGCTCACTTGAATCTTACTATTGTACAAAGTATGTTGGTGAGTTGTGTACTATTTTGAGTAACTAATCAACTAAAATATTCAATGTTTCTTTACTCTTCTAAAGACATTTATTTATTGTCTTGCAAAAATTATCTTCTTTATTATTTGGATTTGATTATTTCATCATCATTTAACATATTTTAATAGCTATCATCAATTAAATATTATTAGGCTTCCATGTATACTAGTCAATTAAAGGATTCAATATGCATGATTTGAAATAGTTTTTTTTTTATTATCTGTCCCACAAAACTTTTTATGTTTTTGGTCTACAGGCAAGGCCAGACTTACAAATGGAGTTCTTCCATTTGACGAGCTTCCTTCTTTCTCATTGTACATGCAAGTGGAAGACTGCAACTAATCAAGTATTTTTGTAGGGAACATAGTTTGTAATTTTGATCATAGTGATGGATTTTAATCTTCTTGAGTTATACTTGATGTTTTGATTCTGTTTATTGGATCTTTCTCTAGTATTTCCATGCTATTTATTTTCAAAATTACTAACAGCTTTGGTTGATATGCACCACATTTTGAATTTTTGCACAAAACTTGTAAGTTTATTAAGATATATTAGACAAATAGGCTTTCCACAAAGTTGGTCATGAGAAGTATACTTTTGCTTCCTTTCTTGCATGTTAAGGCATCTACGCTCAGGTGCTTGTTTGACACAACTAGTTTCCTTAAATTCATTGTGTTCATTTTCCATTACAGCTTGTTGCTTCATCCTTCAAGGTCAATCTATGTGCACAAATACATAATCTCTAGAAAATAACTCTATAGAGCATGTCTGGTTAAATTCAGGGTTGTACCTTGGGATCATTCTGCAATATGATTTTATCAAATCAATTTTCAATAGGAGTGCTAGATTGGTTTGCAAATTACATCGACAAATTGTGGTCATCTCAACTATAGTTATTGTTGGATATGCAAAAAATGTGATTGTTGACAAAAAGCCTTGGAAATTTTTAAGTGATTGCACTATGTAGGTGAAAAGCCAGCTGTCTTTGTTGATAGAAGAAATTTTTAAGTGATTGCACTATATAGGGTCAATACATGGTGTGGTTACAAACCCAAACACCAACTGTGTCTACAGTGACTATTCTGGCACTAACAAACACCAGTCAATTCTTTGGTGATGTCAATGACAAAAAACAATGATTTGATTATATAGATAGGTGAGTATAGTGTAAAGAAATGTTCTGATGTAGAGGTGGTGTGTGGTATCCACCTTCATCATATCAGACAGCAAATCCATTCCACTTTGCAATAACTTCTTTACCTCAATGTCCCTCCATGACTTGTCTCCCAAGTGTACCTAGTTCCTCCTAGACACCATATCTTCACCCAAAGCCCCAACCTTTGTTCTAACTTCATGAAACACCTCCATATAGCCTATCTACCATGTTTCATTAACCCATTAAGTCTGGATCACTCATCTTCTATCCAACACACACAATCAATCCTTGAAGCTAGTAGCCCTCACCAGTCATTAATTTGACTGTTCCTCCAACTTTCCCCAAACAAATAAGTAAACTAATACATGATTTTGATACCCTTTTGGGATCTTTAAATCCTCTAAAATTTTTAGCCTATGCTCCTTTGGACCATACCCAAGATCCAATACCCCTAGCCTATCCTCACTAGGCCTAATTCTCCACTTTTACAAAGCAACCCCTAACTCCACTTGCTCCCATGACTCCAAATACTGAAAAAACCTTTCTAGAGGTTGAGAAATAATGGATTCCAAACTTACAAGGTTCTACCCTTCACCCAACTCATTTGCCACCAAACCCTTGGTTCTAGGGTCTCTAATCTAGGGCATGTTCAACAGGACCTCTAAACTCACTCCCAAATTAAAAAAATAGCACAAAAACTTCATAAATGATCCCCCCATACACATTCAATCACCAAATCTCCACTTCCATGGATCAAATCTCTTTCATAATGACTGATGTCTCAATCTAGGCTTAGTCTCCATCAGCAAACAACCAACTTTTGTGGTTCTTCCAACAAATATGCACTGCCCTGTATACAATGGATATAACACAAGTTGAAAAATACATTTTCATCCTCTCCCACCAATCACAGTGATTACAAAGGGTGGGAGAGGCTCACCATCCTTAAAGCCTCAGAACAAGAAGTATTTGACTATGCCCAACCAGTCACTATTCTTGAATGCACCAATCTATTATTCTTGCCTAAGAAATGATGAAATTAATAAGCAATGAAAGAAAAGGGTAAATAACAACTAATACAATTCCCTATGGCATTTATATGCCAATAAATCACTTCAAACTATCAAGACAATTCACTGTTTTAGACTGTACCCGTGGAACAGTGAATAGATATTGCAGAGAATAGTTCATTTTTTATTAATTTGATATTCTTTACATTTCTTGTCGATACTCCACCATCTCTCCATGCCTCCTACACATTCCTACACCTACCAAATAGGCTTCCAAAAGTAGTTTATCCTCCTGCATAACCATAACAGTCAGTTATCTAACTGTTGCTGGTTAGTTACAAACTAATACAAACTAAAATTTTGTTGTCTAGTTGACACTAAAGTGTCAACTTCAAAAACTTATAACCATTAAGTGTTTATCTCTATTCCTTAGCCTTCTTAAAGGCCTATAAACCTATCAAATCTCCTAAAACTTCCTAAATCTCCTATAAGCCTTATCTGGCCTTAATTGCCAACATGGCACATTACAACTTTGGGCACTCTTTGGTGCTTTCACAACCTTTTAAATTGTCCTTAGAGACCCTATTACATTGGTCAAAGACCTTATAGGCCTTTAGATCCCTTTGATAGACTAGGATCAACAAAACAACCTTTAATGAACCCCTTTAGGTACATGTTGACCTTTCAATGCCATTTTCCTCTGTTACATGCCTTTATAGTTTAGGCTTATCACATTTAAAACATCAATTACAAAAATGGACCATAGGTCCAATTACATTCAAAATTTGATCTTCCTAGATCATTAAACCTTCATGAGTCTAAATGACTCTCCTTGCATGCTTTTTCCAAGGTTCCTTGCACCACATTCCTAAATCATAGCCAAGAAAATACCACTTCACAAACAATTAGAACAACTTGTTGTTACCAGACTGTACTCGTAGGGATAGTGAATCACCAGTTTGTAGGAAATTTTCAATTCTTATTCAAAATCACTTGTCTTTTTCATTCTTTCTGGATACAATGACCTTGGATCATATCACATTTCCTTCCATCATGTCTCCCCTATCCAAAAGACACTAAATCCTCAAATAACCTGAGAGTAACCACCCAACTAACTCCTAACTATCTGCAACAGTCAAAAACTGACTGTTCACTAACATAACATATGAAAATATTGTCAAGTTGACAACAAAGTTGTCAACTCGACAACTCAACATTTCTAAACTAATCTAAAGACTCTTAAAAGGTTTAAAGACAACCTTTAATAACTTCTTACCTCTACTAACTCCTAACTAACCCTCCTTAAGCCCATTTTGGCTTATATTGCCCTCATAGGCAATTTACAAGTTTTTGCACTTTTAGTGCTTTTAACATCATTCAAAAGCTCTATTGGACTTATTACATCATTATAGGCCCTTATAGGTCATTTCCAACTATCACTAACCTAGGATCAACATATCATCTATTCCTAGTTTTGTAAGCATAGCTATTGATTTCGTATTCTCTAGTTTTGGTCCCTATACCTTGTCCATACAGGATGCATGCATCTCATGTTGGTGTCAAGAATCCACTTTATAGTCCTTGATTGGTACAAGTGTTTAAGACAATGAACTAATAAAGCCCACTAGTTGATCTTAATCAAATTCTCTTTCATTTCTAGTAGACTAAATATTTTTTTTAATCTCTTAGTAGCATAATGTTACTTATATTTTATGTATTTTTCTGTCACATTAAGCTTGTATCCACTTTAATTAATTGATCTCTCTAGCTCACTGGAGTGCTAGTAAAGTCATGTGGAATCAGGCCGATTCATCCCTTGAGATTTCATCAATCTTGAGCTTGACAAATTTCCTTCTCCATAAACTCAAAGATAGGTTATCTGACAAAAAAACCTCTTATGGAAAATATAATACATTTAAACATCAACCCAAGGACGTAGGCATGTCATGGTTTACCACTATATGTGCATGCTTTTACTTAGGTTGTCATCTATTGTGTTAAAAAGAAAATTGCAATGAAGTCATCTATTGTCATCTCAAGTGGGCCTACTTGAGAAATAATCTAATTGTGCTAAATAGAAGAAAATAGCTAAATGAAAGCTTCATAGATTCATATATGCATACTAATTATAGAAAAACAATATATTCAACTAAAAGTAGGAATATATTGAAAATGATGTCACATTTTTTTTAAACAAAAGTCAGTATTGGTCAAAATTTTGACCTTTACACAGTACTAAATTTGACCATAATGCTATGCATTCGACGGTCCTTTCGACGCACTTGGGTGGATAATTCAACGACCAATTGGTCTCAATTTCGACCTTTACACTAGTTGAATCGATGACAATGCTATGCATTCGACGTCAATTTCATCGAATAGTGGTCGAATATTTAGTCACAATTTCGACGTCAAGTTTGCCAAAGTTGGTCTCAATTATGTCAGCTTCATGTGATTAGTTCAACGAAGAGTCGGTTGATAAGTCGACTACTACTTAGGTCAAAATTTTGACAATTGGTTTTCCTGTAGAATAATCGACGAAAAAAGATTGACCATAGTTTTAGTCGTCTATTCGACCAATTGTTGTAGAAAATGCGACTAATTCTCGTTGAAATTTAGGGTAAAATTTACTAGTGTCAAGAAGTGTTCTTTCATGAAAGAGGAGATAGTGTATTTGGGATTTGTGATATCTACAGAGGGATTGAAGATGGATCCTGAGAAGATTAAAGAAAATTTTGAGTGGCCTACACTTGAGAGTGTTAGAGAGGTAAGATCATTTCATGAACTAGAAATTTTCTACTAAAATTTCATTAGGAATTTCACTTTGGTTTGTATTCCTATGACTATGACAATGAGAGAGGATAGGAAGGATTTCAAGTGGATTTCAAGTGAATTGTGATGCAAGTGGAAGTGTTATTGGATCAATTTTAACATAAGGAGGAAGATCGATTGCTTATTTCAGTAAGAATTTGAATGATGAAAAGAGAAGATATTAAATTTATGATATGGAAATTTATGTTATAATTCAAGCCTTGAAGAAGTGGAAATACTAGTTGTTTCCTAAAGATTTTGTGTTGTATATCGATCAAGTCTTGTAGTATTTGAATGGTTAAGGTAAGTTGAATCAGAGACACATGAGATGGGTTTAGTTCTTGTAGAGTTATACATTTGTGTTGAAGAATAGGAGTGGTAAATCAAATAAGGTTACGTATTATTTAAGCAGAAGAAGGAAGTTGTTGGCAGATATGAGAGTTGAAGTGCTTGTGTTTGATGAACTGAAGAACTTCTATGAAGATGACCCTGATTTTACTGAACCTTATAAATCTTGTAGAGAACCTATTGTAGTAGACCGAAGAAAATGGTTGCAATATTTCATTCAGGAAGGTATGTTATTTAGAGGATCTTAGTTGTGTATACCTAGGAGTTCGATGAGGGATAATCTTATTAAGGAAAATTATTGTAGAGGATTAGTAGGATATTTTTGTATTGATAAGACAATGGCTTTGGTGAGTGAGAATTACTTCTAGCCTCAAATTTAAATGGATGTGAGGAAATTTATTTAGAGTTGTAAATTTTTTCAAGTTGCTAAAGGAAATATTTATAATACTAGATTGTATACACCTTTGATAGTACCAGCCAGGCCTTGGGAAGACATTAGCCTAGATTTTGTACTTGGTTTTCCTAAGACACTGAGAGGTAATGATTATATATTTGTGGTAGTTGATAGATTTTCCAAGATGTCACATTTTATACCTTGTAAGAAGACTACAAATGTAGTACATGTAGCAAATTGTTTTTTCAGAGAAGTTGTGAGATTGCATGGTTTACCTAGAAGCATACTTTCAAACCGAGATAATAAGTTTGTAGGTTTCTTTTGGAGAACACTTTTTAGAAAGATGAACACTAAATTGAAGTTTAGTTATACATTTCACCCACAAACTGATGGACAAATAGAAGTAGTAAATAGGATTTTAGGAAACTTTTTGAGGTGTTTGGTTGGAGAAAATTCTAGAAATTGTGATTTAGTCCTAGCACAAGAAAATTTTGCATATAATAATTCAGTGAGTAGGAGTATAGGGAAGACACCATTTGAGATAGTTTCAGGAATGGATCATAAGAAAGTATCAAAATTGAGGTCCATATCAGTCAAGGGGTTAAGAGGAGTGCAAAAGGAGAGGAATTTGCAGATGTTATGAATTCATTGCATGGAGAAGTCAAACAATATTTAGAGAAAATGAATTAGAAGTATAAGGAGAGAATAGATGAAAAGAGAAGATATAAGGAGTTTTCAATAGGAGATGAAGTGATGTTATATTTGAAGGGTAGTTTTTCTGTTGGAAAATGCTAACAAAAAAAATTGCACCCATGCTTGGGGTATGACCCCCAATAAACTTTGTGAAACATTGTAACAACCTCCAAGTGTGGTACTTGCGCTTTGAGGCCGAATCTTTGGAGAAGGTCGAATTCCTTACAATTAGGGTGCACCTAACTACTTCTTTTAAGGAAAAGGGAGAAGGATATGCTAAAAGGGAAATACAAAAAGGGAAATGCGGTGATGCATGAGGTTGAAACATGGTTACTATCTCTAAAAAACCATAAAATATGCATAACATCAATAAAATATAACCTACATATACCTCATTCTAATCTACTCTCCAAGAAACCATACATGGACCAAAACTAATGAAATGATGCAAAAGAAATAAATTTCATGATGAAACACCCATAAGAACATTTGATACAACATACAATTTAGAAGAATAAAAGAGAATAATTCAACACCAGGCAAGAAACCTCCACGAGATAACTAAATGGAAAGATAAGGTAGAAAAAAAAGATTTTATTAACATATAGTAAAAAGGAAAATATAATTGTAGAGCATAATGCTACTGCAAGTGAGACAGAGAAGAACCCAAAAAATATCTACAAATTTTTCCTTTATAGAGTTCAAGTATAACCCAAATTAAAACTTGAAGTTCAAAACCCAACTAGACTAGAGTTATAGTTATAGATGTAGAAAGAATAATATCAGATAAAAATTTGATCTCTATGTGCACATTCATCCATGAAGTGACAAAAAGGACAAAAGAGTGCATTTGGTAGATTGAGGAGATAAAATATCCCTATAAATCAATAAATAAGCATGGTTATTCATTGACGTCATGATACACAGTCAAAGAATGTTGCATGACATTGAATAATCACACCTGATAATATGCCATGGCCGAAAATAATCAAATCGGGCCACTATCCACATGTTGTTGCAACTCATGATCTTCTGACGAAAGAGAAGATGGCTTGATGTATATGGATGAGAAAAAAAAATTAGCTCATCCCTAAAACTTTATTCTTCATCAAAATCCTCTTTCTCTATTGTAATAATATGCATACATTGAGGGGCAACCTCATGCATATCAGCATGTTCTTCCTCAAGGAAATAGTTTTCCTTGGGATACTCTTTTTCATCTTCCATATCGTGGAGGACTTCCTATTTCAGCAATTAACTTTTCTCTTCTTCTTTTTGTAGCAAGACCTTTGGTTTTTGTAAAGGTTCAAAATCCAAGATTTATTCCTCAAGGGTAGGAACAACTTTGTTCTCTTCTTCTTTCTCAACAAAAGAGGGAATCTCTTCAAATAAGAGGATTGGATCCTCTTCTTTATCCTCAATCTTTATGTGCAGAGAGGTTTGTATGGGTGAAACCTCCTTAATGCCCTTGTGTAGCTACTCCTCTTTTTCCTCCTTTGGCCTAGGTAAAATCTCATCAAAAACAAATTGCAACTCCTCCCATGGAAACTTTGGCTTTGTTTTCTCCTCCCAAAATGGCATGTTAGGACCATCAATATTCCATACAACTCATCCACCCTTAAAGAGTGAAATGGAAACATGTATAGAAGGTTGAGAGGGTGAGGTTTATTGCATAGGGAGTAGAGGAATTATAGTAGAAGGCTCTTGTTATGGAGGGGGATTCTTGAATCTTGGAATGACAAGTTTAGGGGAAGGGGCTACTTGGATTTCTAATTATTGTACTCTGGATGATAAAATCCCCATTTATTCTTTTTTTGAAGAAAATTTCTTTGCAATTTCTTCCTCAAACTATCTTTGTTTGGCCTCTATCTCTTCCTCATGTTACCTTTGTTGTTCTTTCAACTTCTACTCCTCTTGGATCTACATTTTCTTCTTTAGTTTTTTAGTATCATGAAAATATTTTCATTTGGATACTATCAAAGATAGAAGAATGACTTGCTGAGCTAGATCTTCCAGTTGTATGTCCAATTCATTTTGTCTTCTAATTTCATATAACTACCTAGACTAAATCCACAAAAGAGCTACCAACTCATGGCATCTCATGTCTTTGAAAGCTAAGGGAATATCAGGAACTAGAGTGAAATCCATGCCTAGGTTGGAAAACCTAACACAAAGATTCACAACTTGATCCTAAAGTGCATTAACATCCATTTTAGCTAAGATGTGGGGAAGGGAAAGAGCATGATAAGTAGATGGAACATACTAGTCATTTGATTTTTTTGAGGGATTTGAACCAAAGCCAGGCTGAGGTTTAGGTTGATCTTGATAAAAAGAGGGTTGAGGAGTAGAGTTATCATGATATGGGGAATGATAGTATGTGCATATATGAAAAGACTCCATGTTAAAGCATTCATATAAAATATCTCATAGAAAACTTTAAAAAAACACAAAAGATAAAAAATGATCTTTGTGCATACCAGCACTAGGACTACCTAAAACCAGCAAATTTGCACTCATAGTCACTGTGGTGTTTGATGAAATTTCTCTAGAGGTCGATGGAATTGAGAATAACACCCAAATTCTCAGTGAATAGAATCTTTAACTAGCTAACTAGCAGACTTATATAGTTGAATATGTGTCCCACTGTGCATGCCAAAAAATATTAAGACAAAAGTTCACACCCATGCTTGGGGTATGACCCCTTAGAAACCTTGTGAAACATTGAGACAAAATCCAAGTATGGGACTTGTTCTTTGAGGTTTAATCTCTAAAGAAGACCAGCTTCCTTAAAATCAGGATGCACCTAACTACTGCTTTTGAGGAAAAGGGAGAAAGATATGTTGAAATGGAAATACAAAAAGGGAAATGTAGTGATGGAACTAGGTTGAAACATGGTTACTATCTCTACCTATAATACACATAACATCAATAAAATATAACCTACACATACCTCATTCTTAGCTACTCTCCAAGAAATTGTACATAGCCCAAAACTAATGAAATGATGCAAAAGAAATAACTTTCATGATGCAACACCCATAAGCACATTTGATACAACATAAAATTTAGAAGAATAAGAGAGAAACATTCAACACCAGGCAAGAAACCTACACAAGATAACTGAATGGAAAGATAAGGCAAAAAACAAAGATTTTATTAACATACAATAAAAAGGAAAATAGAATTGTAGAGCATAATGTTGTTGTAAATGAAATGGAGAAGAACCCAAAAAATATCTACAAACTTTTCCTTTATAGAGTTCATGCATAACTTAGATTAAAACTTGAATTTCAAACCCCAATTAGACTAGAGTTAGAGTTATAGATGCAAAAAGAATAATATAAGATAAAATTTGATATTTGTGAGAACATTCATCCATGAAGTGACAGAAAGGCCAAAAGAGTGCATCTAGTATATGGAAGGGATAAAATATTCCCACAAATCAATAAATAAGCATGGGTATATATCCATTGACATCATGATACAAAGTCAAAGAATGTGACATGACATTGAATAATCAGACCTAATAATATACCATGGTCGAAAAAATAATCAAATTAAACCACTAATTTTTTTTTATCAAAATAGGATAACACGATGTGTTAACCCACCCCACACATCTGTAAGAAACACCACCATGTGTGGAAAAAGACCTAGGCTACCAATAAAAATATGATTCATTGATGAAGATTTAGATTGAAATGGATGACCTAGATACAACACAAACATCCCTCAATGTGAGATTATAACACAACCATTAATCAAAAAGATATTGATCGGACAGCTGGCATGATTTCGTAACAAACAACACGGAGAAGGATGAAGAAATCATGAAATGAAAAATTTCTCCATTTTGCAAGTTGTCATTTTTTCCCTCACAAAACTATGAAATGAAGATAACATGATGTTTTATCCCACAGTATCATGTTGACTTGTTGACCTTCAATATTTCATAAGTAATCCTAAAGAGAATTGTGAAATGGTGAAATAAACTATGACTGTTGATAAAAATGAAGATGTATGGGCATTAAAACTTGAGAAAATATTGGCCCACATCGCCGAACTAACTAGAGCCATGTAGAAAAGCTTGATTGGTTTCACCATTTTGCAAGAGGCAAAAAGGAACCCTATGAAATGGAGATAATAGGATGTGCTATCCTACCATAAACAAATTTATCCCATGATGAAGATGTATCAGATCGATTATTTGTGATTGGCTAATGGTGGTGAAAATTGCCAACAAAAAATATGACAAGCTAGAGATGAGGAAGTTAGGACCATGTAAGATCTTGAGGAAATTTGATTCAAGGAATACTTATGAAGTTGATTTTTTGAATGACATAGATATATTTCCTATATTCAATGTTGCAGACCTGTATGAGTATCATGAAGAAGATTCCAGTAAACCTGATAGATTATATGTTAAGAAACAATACCCTAAGAAGCAGATGGAAGAGATAGACAAGATTCTCGCTAGTAGAATTGGAAGAAGTACCAGAGGTAAGAAGTATAAATAATATCTAGCGAAATGGAAGGATAGAGTGGTGGAATATTCTTCATGGATTTCTCAGGCTAAGGTTAATCATTTTGGTTTTCCTCTACCAATAAAAATATGATTTGTTGATGAAGATTTAGATTGAAATGGATGACCCAGATACAACACAAAAATCCCTCAATGTGAGATTATAACACAACCATTGATCAAAAAGATATTGATCAGACAGATGGCATGGTTTAGTAACAAACAACACAAAGAAGGATGAAGAAACTGTGAAATGAAAAATTCTCCATTTTGTAAGTTGTCTATGAAATGAAGATAACACGATGTTTTATCCCACCCCATCATGTTGACTTGTTGACCTTCAATATTTCATAAGGAATCCTAAAGAGAATTGTGAAATGGTGAAATAAACTATGACTTTTGATAAAAATGAAGATGTATGGGCATTAAAACTTGAGAAAATATTGGTCCACATCATCGAACTAACTAGAGCCACGTAGAAAAGCCTGACCAGTTTCACCATTTTGCAAGAGGCAAAAAGGAACCCTGTGAAATGGAGATAATAGGATGTGTTATCCTACCATAAACAAATTTATCCCATGATGAAGATGTATCAGATCGATTATTTGTGATTGGCTAATGGTGGTGAAAATTGCCAATAGAAAATATGACAAGCTGGAGATGAGGAAGTTAGGACCACGTAAGATCTTGAGGAAATTTGATTCAAGGAATACTTATGAAGTTGATTTTTTGAATGACATAGATATATTTCCTATATTAAATGTTGCAGACCCGTATGAGTATCATGAAGAAGATTCCATTAAACCTGATGGATTATATGTTAAGCAACAATACCCTAAGAAGTAGATGGAAGAGATAGACAAGATTCTAGCTAGTAGAATTGGAAGAAGTACCAGAGGTAAGAAGTATAAAGAATATTTTGTCAAATGGAAGGATAGACTGTTGGAATATTCTTCATGGATTTCTCAGCCTAAGGTTGATCATTTTGGTTTTCCTCTAGCCCTGTCAAAGTGAGAGGCTCACTTTTCAATAATCCTTAGTGGTTGATGTAGGAGCATCTTGGATTTGTTTGCAATCTTGCATCAACCAAAAATATTTATTTTCTATTTTCTCGTTTGTTCAATCTTTATGTTTCTTTCAGGATTCCTTCAGTTTGGATCAATTTCTTTTATGCACTTCATGGAGTGTTTGTGGCATCATGTTGAACCTTCTCCTAGGTTTGCACCTTGATCCATTACTTTGCAATTGAGATATTGTGGATTCTTGTTGGGTTTTCTCGGTTCTTCATGTTCTAATGTCCAATTGGATTTTTATAATCTTACGAAGGAATTTCCCAATTAGAGAAGCTTCTTGGTTTATTTCATGATATTTCTACTCTTGT
Source organism: Chamaecyparis obtusa (assembly GCA_027943335.1). Taxonomy (NCBI): domain Eukaryota; kingdom Viridiplantae; phylum Streptophyta; class Pinopsida; order Cupressales; family Cupressaceae; genus Chamaecyparis; species Chamaecyparis obtusa. The sequence goes on from BSBK01000364.1 coordinate 378,496, forward strand.
GGCTAACTCACATTTTGGATCACACATCATGTTTCATCTATTTGTGGGAGATCCATGTGATTTGGATCCTAATTTATATTTTTAATATGTTTCCTATGCTTGGAGAATGTAAATTTTCTTATGCCAACTTGATTCTTGAAAAGGATTTATAAGATATTGTAATTGATCCTTAGAGGTAGCTTTGGGGGTAGTTGTAGACAATGAGATAACCTCTTGAAGTTGGGAAGATAGGATTTTCATTGTATAATCAGACCTATATGCTTGGCATGTAAGACTGCATGTTGTAGATCCATTGTAATTGAATTCCTATTAATGTGAATGTTGATATAGCATTTCTCTTAATTGATCTTTTTGTTTCTGTTGTGCTACTCTTGCTACAAGGATTGGAATGATCGCATTGAGGTCCCTCTTTTCCTTGGTTGCATCATGTTCATTACCTTCCTTAACAAAACTAGGAGGTTGAGACATAAATTTCCTCATGTATATCACCATTTAAAAAAACACTTTTAACATCCATTTGTTGAATAGGCCAATTAATTTTAGAAGCTAAAGAAAGAACAAGTTTAATAGTAGGAATTTTAGAAAAAGGAGCAAAATTCTCATTATAATCTAAGCCTTCAAACCTCTAGAAACTAATCTAGCTCTAAAATTACTAATTTCATTGTTGGCATTCAATTTAGTTTAATATAACCATTTTCATGAAACTAAATTTTTACCATGAGGAAAAGGAACTAAATCTAAAATTTGGTTAGAAATTAAAGTATCATATTCCTCTTGCTTAGGTTTTGACCAATGAGGTCAATTTTTAGCTTTTTAAATGATTTAGGATCATTAAAAGTCATAATAAAAGACATCAAAGTATAATTTCAATAATTAACTCTCCTAGGTTCAAGTTCACCCATTCTATCTAAATATTCATCATTGTTTTGAAGAAAATTCTTAAACCATTTAGGCTTTCTCTTAGAAGTAACTAACTCATCACTAGAATAAGAATCATGAGGAGTGGAGTTATTATTATCATCATCACTATTACTAGAAGGAATAGAAACAGATGGATTAGGAGTAGGGTTTATAGGAGGTTGATCCTTCACAACCACAAATTTACTTCCACTAAATTTAGCATCCTATACATTAGAACAATCATGTACTCCATTTTACACAATAAAAACATCTCTAGCAACTTTTACCTTATTAGTAATAGGACTGTAAACTCTATAAGATTTAGAATGTTCATCATAACTAACAAATATGTAAGGAGACTATTTATAATCTAATTTGTGCCTCTTTCATTCAGGTTTATGAACATAATAAATTGGACCAAAAATCCTTAAATGCTTAAAATTAGGCTTCCTACTGAACCAAACCTCTTCTAGAGTCATATCCTTTAGAGCTTTAGTAGGAGTCCTATTGATGAGATATGTAGCACAAGCCATAGCTTCAGCCCAAAATTTATAATCCATATTCTTAGCATTAATAAACATCTTTCCATTTCAACAATGGTTCTATGCTTCCTTTCCTCTACACCATTTTTTTGAGGTGTATAGGGAATGGTAAGCTCATGTTTAATACCAAAATATTTAAATTAACCATTCACTTTGTTAGGCCATTTTTCTGTCACAGCAAAAATCTTTTGAAAATGGCCTCCTCCCTGCAAATGTTTCATGGTTTGTGCTCCTACCCTGTGTCCCCTAGCTCTGGTCCAAATTGCATGTGCTGAATCATAAAACCCAGGAAGATATTAAAGCTTTAGGGTCTACAGGAAAATATTTTAGAATCTGCCACAGTGTCAAAAACCCACAGTGTCTCTAAAAATCCATGATGTTTTCAGTCTGTGTGAAAACCCTCATTATTTTTTACCTTGTGCCTTCCAGCTTTTGTGTGCCTATCTTTTGATGTCGGAAACTTTGTGTGTTTTCAACCTTGGTCTTAACTGCGCAAGTGTGATGGGTGGTGGGCCTGGGTTTTCAATGGCTTTTCCTGATTGGTTGTCATATGGCCACATGTCAGACTCTTCTGACATGCGATCATGCAACTGCTTGCCACCTATCCGTGTGGGTCCCTATTCTTCATAGTGTTCAGCTACCTGGCTATTAGTTTTCTTTTGGTGACCTGGCGACTTGCGATTTTCTCTTGGTCACTGGTTTCTGGCTGCTAAGCCCTTAGCATCTGGCAACCTGGCTAGCAGTTAAGTTTTCCATAGTCACATGATCACAGAATGGTGGGACCGATCTTCTTGGCATTCAGGTAGATTAAGGTTTGGTTTAATCTTGTGGCTATCATTATATCATTAATGAAACATACTCAACCTTTAATATGGCGGTATAGCGACAGTCGTTGATTCTCATAAGGAAGGCAGGTAGGTCCGTTGACACGTATGCATAGTTGGTGCTATTTGATTCATCTGTGTATTTGCACAGTGGCTTGTTGTCAATGGGACCTAGTTTTTGGACATGTCAGTGGGTCCTAATCCTGTCAGTGAATCGACGAACGGTGTATAATCTCATCAGGTGTGTCAGAGTCTTTGTGATCTTGTGACGGCTGTGGATTTTCCTTAGTGGTCACAGTGTGACTTCTCGGTGCTTTTTGGCAGTTGTAACAAAGTATTTAGTAGCCCAAAAAAATTCCTTCTTGTCACTGGTTCACGTAAATGTTTGGCGATGCCCTAGTTCATTGGGTGATTCAACAAACAATGGTCACGTGATCACTATGTTTTTTGGCGATGATGTAAAGTATTTTGCGAACTGGCAAAATTTCTTCGGTCACCAGTTCACCAGATAGGTGGGGCCGATGTTTTTGGTGACATGGACTTTTCTGATTGGCCAGCGGGTGACAGGGTGGCAGTCTTTTGGCCTTGTCGCATGTTTGTAGGGGCCACTTTTCAACTATGTGATCATGCGACAACTGTTATGAATATCATCATTACGGAGTTAATGGCGGGCCTAGGTTTTCAAAGGGAGATTGATCGGACGGCTGCATTTTAAAGTTGATAAAGGTTTAAATTTTTCCCATCATTTCTCTGCAGGTGCCAAAGAAATAACCGTTGTAGTTTGAATTTGAATTTTTGTGAATTTCTAGCGACAAAGGTTACCATTTTTATGGAATTCAATGCAGAAGTGACCCTGTTTGGTGAGAAAAGATTGGTTTTCCATTTGCAGTGTGGTCTAGGATGTCTAGTGCTTGTTTGCAGAGTATGTACGTTGCTGTTGCGGCTCAAGGCATGTTGCAGGGTGTCCTTTTGAGCCTAATTTTGTGATCCTTTGTACTTGTAGAGAAGACTTTCATAATTAAGGATCAGTTCAGGATTTCCTCTCTCCTAGATTGGATGTGTTTTTTTCCCTTGAATTAAATGCATGATTATTTCTAGCAGGTTGGGTGGTTGAAACCCTAACCCTAATCATCCATAGCTTGTTGCAAATTTCCAAGATGACTAGGGGGGTATAAGTTGCAGACTTTTTGAGTTTGCAGGGGTTCCAATTCTTTTGGTTTTGGTCCCAGATTGTTGATAGTGAAAATTTGAACAAGGAGAGCCTGGATTTAGGGTTTGTTTCCTTTGTGCATTTTTTCATTTGGTAATGTATTGATTCTGCAAGTCTTAGTGATAATATTTTGGATTCCAATCTCATATTGGTGTATGTCTTTTTGTTTTGCTCTTGAGCTCATATATGTTGATTGCACAAAGTGGGTTAGCATATGGTAAACAAAGAGTATTTTGGGGTTATCTTTGAGTTTCTAACAAAGTTAGGATTAAATTCTTTAAGGTGAGTCCGGTGAGTTCATGGCAAGATAAGGATTTGATGTCCTAATATGTGAGTGAGGGGAGTAATAGGCAAAGCACTTACTCTGAATCTATATGTGTTTGAGTTAAGGTTTTAGGGTGATATAGGTTGTTAAGTGACTCTCTGCCCTAGGATAAGACACTAATCCATTTTCTGGAAGTAGTCCATCATCAGCAATCACACACACACAATTAAATGATAAACATTTCAATCAGATAGTAAAGGGTATAGTTATATATTGTTTGGAGACTCCTTTGAAGAAGTGAGTCAAGGGTACACCCGCTTGAGAATTGAGGCTCAAAGTGTAGGAGGATCTCCTTGATCCTTGTTAATTGGCCCTCTTCCTTGTAGACTTTGGAGTGGTGATAGAGTCAAAGTTTCATTATAGTTATCCATCAAAGTATAAATGTACAAGTTTTGAAGATCAAAGGGAACAACCAACAAAATGGTGACTCTGTTGGGGAGAATGATTATGAAGATATGCATATGTTAGGTCTCTGGTTGCAGTTATGTTGAAGTATTCAAAATCTTATTGATCAGATAGACCTACCCATCCAAGCCATCAACAAAACAGTGACTCTGCTGGGGAGAATCTAGAGAGGAAGGTTGTAAGTGTGTTCTTGTTTTCTTGTTGTGTTTCAAATATTTCCCATCTAGGTGGGTGGTGACTCAAAAATTAGAACCAGTGCTACATATTGATAAATCATGGATAAGAGGAGAAATACTAGGTCTTTTGTTAGAAAGAATCCAGAGGTCACTTTGGAGCAGCTACCTAGACAATAAAAGAAGAGCTAGATTAGAAGGAATGGTGAGTCTACTAGTGCTCCCATGAAAGAATAATGAAATGCTAGAGCCAGAGTACCACATGTATCATCAAGTGAGGATGGTTCACAAGACAGAGTTTCTAGATCAGATGGTGGTCACTCTGAAGAGAGATTCTATGATACCCCTGAGGTTGCATTTCATGACAAAGGTCCATTGCCTATAGGTCAGAATGAACAAAATAGAGATATGGGTTTAGAGCTTGACCTAGATCTTGATGAAGATCATTTTAGAAGAGAACCCATGAGACATAGGCAAGTTCACTTCCCATATCAAAATATTCCTAATATGGATGTGTCATCTGGTTCTGATGACATTATGGTGGATCCAGATGACTTTAATGCATTAAGGTTATAGTTGGTAGAGTAGGATGCCATACATAAAAGATTACAGTAGGAGAGAGAGGATGAAAAGGTGAATGCTTTGATAGAGATGCAGTCTCTTCTTAGAAAAATAAATGAAATGAAGGAGAGAAACAAAATGCTTGCTTCTCCTCCTAGAACTCTGCAGCATGATGTTTTTGGTGATCTTGATGCCTTGAGGAGTGAGCAAGAGTGCTTGCTTCAGGATCATGAATTTGATAGGGAGGGCCCTATGGTTAGACAAGTGCAAAGTTATGTCCCTTTGCCTAAAGATAAAGATGGGCATAGGATCACTAGACCTACCATTATCATTAATGAAAAAGGAAAGCAGAAGATGGTGGGTGACCAAGCAAGCAAATTAGTGAAAATACTAGGGATCCCACCACCTGATTCAAATAAGGACATTGAAATGGAGAGAAGGAGAAAAGAAGATGAGGACCTTGCAAGAGAACTAGAGAGAGCTGAGGTTGATGCTTCCATTGCAGAAAAGAAAAGGAAGATCCAATTTTTGAGGGCTTCTTCAGTTAATGCTCTTGGCCCATCTGCTACTAAACTAGGTATGCCATCTATGACTACTACTATTCCACTTAGTAGTGCTACTAGTTCATTTCCTTCTTCATCTGCTAGGATAGGTGCAGATCCTAGGTAGCAGTCAAATGCACAAATAAATATAGATGCTAATGTTGATCCTAGGGTTAACACTAGTTCGAGCTTTCAAAGAAGACCTATGCAACTAGAAGGCTATAGGCAAATAGGTTTTGATGGAATTCCTGGCTATCCAAATGCTTTTCCAAATGATATTAGAGATAAGGTACCTAAGTTTGCTGGTAATAATGCTATTAGTTGTGAAGAGCATCTTAGGTTATTTGTTGATATGCTTAATGATTATGAGGTAGAGCATGAGGATGTAGTCATGAAACTATTTGTTCAATCTCTAATGGAGGATGCTAGAGATTGGTTTAAGAGGCTTCCTGATAGATGTATTAATACTTGGGACTCTTTTGAGAAATGTTTCAAAGAGCAGTATGGTGATAGGCCTAATGCTAGTTTCATGTTGAATGAATTCAACACCATAAAGAAAAATCAGAATGAATCTACAGCTGAATTCAACATGAGATTTCAGAAGGGTATGCATAAGTTGTTCCAAGTTATGTGGTTAGATGACAATGTTTGTCTGACTGCATACTTCAATGTATTTGATGGGAAGATGAGATATTTATTGAGGGATAAATAACCAAGAATTCTTAGGGATGCTTTTAGGGTTGTTGTCAATATTGAGAACAACATGAAAATATCAGGAAAATTGGGTGGAAAGAGAGATGACCCAAAGTTGTTTGGGGACAAGAAATATAAGAAATAAAATGATAAGAATGTTGGATCTAGGAGGCAAGAAGAAGATAAATTGGATAAGGTTCTCAATGCATTGAAGGATTTGAAGGCACCTACAAATAGGAACATCAGTGCTCCTACCAATGAAAGGCCTCAATTCAACAACAATTTCAATAAACAGAATAGACTGCAGAACTACCCCTACAACACCCAATGGAAGGATGGCAAGCCTATTATCCCTGCTGCAAGAGGAAACAATGACAGAAGTGTCCCTGACCCTCTACATAAGGCTTCAATAAATGTCATGGAGAACATATCTTGGTGTGTTGCATGCCAATCCCCTCATTCTGCAGAGCATTGTGTGGTTGCACAATCTATGGCTGCAAATCAAGATTGTGGCAATGAGGAGATAGAACAAGAAGAAGAACAAGATGATGTTGGATGCAACATGGTTTCTTCATATCTAGGATATGAAGATGATTCTAATTTTGATGAAGAGGTAGATGTAAATGTGAAGAGACATAATCAGGCCCTTTTTCATCAAGAGGTTTTTTCTGATGGTGAATGCATTGATCAGAAAACATGTAACATGAATTCTTCTCCCAAGCCAGTAAATTTGAGAAGACCTTCTAGAGAAGAGATGGATAAGATTACTGTAGAAATGATTGCCCAGGTGCAAACTAGAGGCATGGTGGCAAGGAATAAAAATAAGAGAGCTATAGGAATGTTTATAAAGAGTACCAACTCCAGAGAACCTAATGAGAACAAATCAAAGGTTGATCACATGGTGAAATTCAAGAATGTAAAAGGTAAGCATTGTGAGCCTAAGGGAGTTGGAATTGAAAAGGTCTCTAGTGAGATTGAGAAGATAGTTAACACAATGGCTAGGATTGAAAAAGTGAGGGTGGTCAGTACACCTAATGTGTCAGACAAGCAAAAGGACGTTAAGGCAGTGCAGATTGAGATTCTTGCTTCTACCCCTGTTGACATGTTATCTGTATTGTCACAAATTACAGTTAAGGTTCCATTGTCAGAATTGTTGAGGATCCCTGAACATAAAGATAAAGCTATTTCATGGGTTGGTAATACTCACAAAAATGATACTTCATGCAATGGATCTCAGGATAAAGCTTTGAAGGATGTTGTTGCTCAGGGAATTATGTCTCAAATTCCTCCAATATATTTGGACAGTTCTGTCAATGCCAGCCTTGAAAATATTGACCCATTCTTCTTAAGTGTTCTTGTGAATGGGATGAAGTTAATAAATTGTATGATTGATAGTGGTGCCTCTAATACTATCATGCCTTTCAAAATCATGGAGAGGTTGGGTCTTAAAGTTGATACAGTGTAGGGTAGGTGTTGTGCAATGGATCAGAGGGAGGTACCAGTTATTGGGACTATCAATGCAATGCCATATAGGTTGGCAGCATATCCAGAAAAAGAGCTAACAATGAGTTTTTTAGTGGTGGATATCCCTCCTCATTATGGGATGTTGTTATCTAGAAGGTGGAGTGCTGCCATGGGTGGAAGTTTACAGTGTGATTTGTCCTATGCAACTTTCAAGATTGATGATCAGTTTGTCAAGATTGAATGAGAGCCAAGAGTATGCCACATGATTGAGAGAAACATAGATAATGAAACTACATATTTTGTGGATACTGATGTTAATGCTTTTAGGGTAGAGATCCCTGTATTTAAAAAATGAACATATTTTGTCACCTATTTATGTTGAAGTAGGTGCTGATTTTGTGAAGAGTAATTTGTGGGTAATGTACTTTGATGGTGCAAATTGCAAAGATGGTGTAGGAGCAGGTATTTTACTTATTTCTCCTAATGGAAACACCTACAAGATCTCTTTCACATTGAATTTCTTTTGTACCAACAATATAGCAGAATATGAGGCCTTGTTGTTAGGATTGAGGTTGGCACAAAAGCATGGTATTAAATGTCTAAGTGTTATTGGTGATTCTGAGTTGGTGGTGTCCCAAGTCAGGTCAGTGTATGCTTCCAAGAATAGAAGGTTGAAACAATATAGGAATGCAGTTTGGGATTTGATTGAACATTTTGATGCCTTCAATATTGAGTGGAAGGATAGGAGCAACAACAAGGTGGCTGACTTGTTAGCCAATATTGCAATCAATCCCAATGATGTCACATTCTCTGGTATCTCTAAAGTTGAAATTTAGGCTAGGCCTAGTATACTATATAATATTGAGAATTGGAAAGTTTTTGATGATGATAATGATATTTTGAAGTTTATGGATTGCAAGGATTAGTATCATGGTCAGGAATTTGATTGTTCAACCTTGGTTGAGTCAGTAGGAGAAAGGGAGGTTGTCTTAGGCAATGAGGTCATTTAGCTTAGAACTAACAAGGTGCCCAAGGGGCTTGTTGTTTTGGAGACTATCTTTGACAACCAAGATAGAGTTCAAAAGAATATCAAAGGAGAAGATCATGTTGATCTCGAGGAGATAAATCTTGGATCACATGAGGCACCTAAGAAAGTATACATTGGTAGAGATATATCTCAAAAGGTAAGGTGACCTTTGATTGAATTATTGAGGAAATTCAAGCATGTTTTTGCATGGTCATATGATGACCTAAAGGTTTATAGAGAGGATTTATTTCAGCATGTTATTCCATTGAAAGAAGATGCTAAACCTTTCCGGCAAAAACAAAGGCCTATTAATCCTACTTTGGTGCCCAAGATGCAAGAAGAATTAATGAAGGTGAGAGATGCTGGCATTATCAAGCCTATAAGGCATTCTTCTTTGGTGTCAAACCTTGTTCCTATAAGAAAAAAAATGGTGACATCAGGCTTTGTGTGGACTTCAGGAATTTGAACATCAGCTCATTGAAAGATAATTATTGTTTGCCCAATATGGAGGCTATGTAGAGAGTAACCGGATTAGAATTGATGTCAATGATGGATGGTTTCTCTGGCTACAATCAGGTCATTGTTAAGGAATCAGAACAATTCAAGACAGCCTTTACAACACCTTGGGGAACATATGTCTATGTGAGAATGCCTTTTGGTCTCACAAATGCTGGTGCTACTTTTCAGAGGGCAATGGATGTTGCCTTTTCAGATTTTATCAATTCTTTCCTTGTTGTGTATCAGGATGATTTAACTGCCTATTCCAAGAGGGAAGAGGACCATTTTACTCATTTAAAAAAAATTATTTGTGAGGGCCTTAGAATTTGGCATTTCTTTGAACCCAAGGAAATGTGCTTTTGGTGTCACAGAAGGTAAGTTGCTTGGCCACTTAGTTCGGAAGCAAGGAGTGAGAATTGACCCTGAGAGGGTAGCAGCCATTGATAAAATTCAGAGACCAAAGAATTTTAAAGGGATTCAGTCCTTCTTTGGTTAGGTCAATTTTCTAAGGAGGTTTGTGACAAACTTTGTAGAGGTTACTAGACCTATTTCCAAGATGTTCAAGAAAGGATCTGTAATCGATTGGGAGGGTGAGCCTGATGAGGCCTTCAAGAATATCAAGCAGGCTATTAAAGATGCACCAGTGCTTATGGCACCTGATTATAATGTCCCAATGCATATCTTTTCCTTTTCATCTTTTCATACTATTGTTGTAGTTCTGTTACAAAAGAATAAGGATGGTTTTGAGAAACCTATTGCATTTTTCAGTAAATCTTTACAGGCTACAGAATTAAAGTATGACATAAATGAGAAACAGGCTTATGCACTTGTGAAAGCAATCAAGGCTTTTAGGTGTTACTTGATGGGAGCAGTTGTGATTGCTTTTGTGCCAAGTGCGGCTGTGAAGGATATTTTCTCACAGCAAGAGGTGTCTGGAAGAAGGTGCAGATGGATAAATAGGATCCAAGAATTCAATGTTGAGATCCAGATCACTAAGTTGGTTAGAGGTCAAGGATTGGCAAAACTGATGGCTCAATCCAATCTAGATGCAAACTAGGTAAATCATTCTAAAATTGATTATACATGTGATATGGATGATTGTATTTGGTATTAGGATATTATTTACTATTTGAGAAACATGAGGTGTCCAGAGAGTATGAATGATAATCAAAAGAGGACATTGAAGTTACAGGCCATCAAGTATGTAATTGTGAAATGTAAGTTGTATAGAAAAAATTTGGATTGCATACTGTTAAAATGTGTAGATGAGAATCAAGCTAATGTATTGTTGAAGGAGATGCATGAGGGAGTTTGTGGTGGACATTATATGGATAAAACAACTGCTCATAAGATCTTGAGAGCAGGATTTTGGTGGCCCACAATCTTCAAAGATGTAGAACAATTGGTAAGGAGATGTGATGCTTGTCAAAGATTCTCTAGTAAGCTTAAGTTTTTAGGTAATGTACCATTAAAGCCAATAGAATTTTAGGCTCCTTTCCAACAATGGGGAATGGATTTCATAGGGGAGATACCAAACAAGTCAAGTGGAGGACATTCATGGATCTTAGTTGCCACTAATTACCTTACAAAGTGGGTAGAAGCTATACCTACAAGGAATCCAACTAGCAAGGTAGTAATTGACTTTCTGATGAATAATATTATTACAAGGTTTGGGTGCCCTAAGAGGATAGTGAGTGATAATGCTATGTGCTTTAGGTCTGCCAAATATAAGGACTTTTGCAAAGGTTTGGGAATTCAGATTTCTAATTTCTCACCTTATCATCCACAAGGAAATGGTCAGGAAGAATCTACTAATAAGAGTCTGATTAAGATCTTGAGAAGAATCCTTGAGAAAAATAAGAGGTCATGGAATTCAAAGCTATCATTAGCTTTATGGGCTAATAGGGTAACTGTGAAGAGGGCAATTGGTTGTGCACCATTTGACCTACTATACGAAATTCATGCTAGAATGCCTTAGAATAACTTATTGGAGATGTACAAGTTTGCACAGTTAAATGATGATGACATTGATGATGAAATGCAGTTGAGAATTGAGGACCTCATTGGGTTGGATGAAACTAGAAGAGAATCAGTTGCAAGGAATGCCAAATTGCAGTTGCAGGTTAAGAATTTATATGATAAAAGGATTGTTGATAGGAAGTTTGAACCTGCTGATTTGGTGTTAGTTTGGAATGCCAGACTAGAGGATAAGGGGAAGCATGGTAAATTTGATCTCATCTAGTTAGGGCCATATCTAATTCATGAGAGATGGGGCCAAGATTCTTACATCATCAAGGATTTTAATGGTGATATTCAAGAGTTTCCAATTCATGGACAATTCTTGAAGCACTACTTCATTTGAAGTACTCTGTTTTCCATGAACAGTAGTTAGGGTTGTACATTTTGTAGATCTCTATATATAGGTTGCTTGCCCCTACCCTATTTTGCCCTGGTCTTTCAGTTTTTGGTCTAGTTGCTTGTCTTGCCTTGCTTGTTCCTTGTTGTCTACAATTTTATCCAGTTGGAGGTCTACTTTTCCTAGAGATTTGAATCCTTGTCATGCCTACAAGAGCCATGCATCCCCAACTAGAGCCACTGTTAGGCCATTTTTCTATCATAGCAAAAATCTTTTGAAAATGGCCTCCTCCCTGCAAATGTTTCATAGTTTGTGCTCCTGCCCTGTGTTCTTCACTGTGTCCCCTAGCTCTGGTCCAAATTGCATGTGCTGAATCATAAAACCCAGGAAGATATTAAAGCTTTAGGGTCTGCAGGAAAATATTTTAGAATCTACCACAGTGTCAAAAACCCATAGTGTTTCTGAAAATCCATGATGTTTTCGGTCTGTGTGAAAACCCTTGTTGTTTTTGACCTTGTGCCTTGTAGCTTTTGTGCACCTATCTTTTGATGTCAAAAACTTTGTGTGTTTTCGACCTTGGTCTTAACTACGCAAGTGTGATGGGTGGTGGGCCTGGGTTTTCAATGGCTTTTCCTGATTGGTTGTCACATGGCCGCATGTCAGACTCTTCTGACATGCGATCATGTGACCACTTGCCACATGTCTGCGTGGGTCCCTGTTCTTCATAGTGTTCAACTGCCTGGCGGTTAGTTTTCTTTCGGTGACCTGGTGACTTTCTATTTTCTCTTGGTCACTGTTTTATGGCAGCTAAGCCCTTAGCATCTGGTGACCTGGCTGGCGGTTAAGTTTTCCATAGTCACGTGATCACGGAATGGTGGGACCGATCTTCTTGGCATTCAGGCAGATTAAGGTTCAGTTTAATCTTGTGGCTGTCATTATACCATTAATGAAACATGCTCAACCTTTAATACGGTGGTATAGTGACAGCTGTTGATTCTCATAAGGAAGGCAGGTAGGTCTATTGACACGTATGCACAATTGGCACTATTTGATTCATCTGTGTATTTGCATAGTGGCTTGTTGTCAGTGGGACCTAGTTTTCAAATGTGTCAGTGGGTCCTGATCCTATTAGTGAATCAATGAATGACGTATAATCTCATCAGGTGTGTCAAAGTCTTTGCGATCTTGCGATGGCCATGGATTTTCCTTAGCGGGCCCAGTGTGATTTCTCAGTGCTTTTTGGCAGTTATGACAAAGTATTTAGCAGCCTGACAAATTTCCTTCTTGTCACTAGTTCGCGTAAATGTTTGGCGATGCCCTAGTTCATTGGGTGATTCAGTGAACAATGGTCACATGATCGCTAGGTTTTTTGGCAATGATGTAAAGTATTTCGTGAACTAGCGAAAGTTCTTCGGTCGCTAGTTCACCAGATAGGTGGGGCCGGTGTTTTTGGTGACATGGGATTTTTCGATTGGCTAGTGGGTGACAGGGTGGTAGTCTTTTGGCCTTGTTGCATGTTCACAGGGGCCACTTTTTGGCTATGTGATCATGCGATAACTATTATGAATATCGTCGTTGCGGAGTTAATGGCGGGCCCGGGTTTTCAAAGGGAGATTGATCGAACGGCTACATTTTAAAGTTGATAAAGGTTTAAATTTTGGCCATCATTTCTCTGTAGGTGCCAAAGAAATAACCATTGTAGTTTGAATTTGAATTTCTATGAATTTCCAGCGACAGAGGGTACCATTTTTATGGAATTCAATGTAGAAGCGACCCTTTTTGGTGAGAAAAGATTGGTTTTCTATTTGCAATGTGGTCCAGGATGTCTAGCACTTGTTTGCAGAGCATGTACGTTGCTGTTGTGGCTCAAGGCATGTTGCAGGGTGTCTTTTTGAGCTTGGTTTTGTAATCCTTTGTACTTGCGGAGAAGACTTTCATAATTAAGGATCAGTTTAGGATTTCCTCTCTCCTGGATTGGATGTGTTTTTTTCCCTTGAATTAAATGCATGATTGTTTCTAGTAGGTTGTGTGGTTGAAACCCTAACCCTAGTCATATGTAGCTTGTTGTAAATTTCCAAGATGACTAGGGGGGTATAAGTTGCAGACTTTTTGAGTTTACAAGGGTTCCAATTCTTTTGGTTTTGGTCCCAAATTGTTGATAGTGAAAATTTGAACAAGGAGAGTCTGGATTTAGGGTTTGTTTCCTTTGTGCATTTTGTCATTTGGTAATGTATTGATTCTGCAAGTCTTAGTGAGAATATTTTGGATTCCAATCTCATATTGGTGTATGTCTTTTTGTTTTGCTCTTGAGCTCATATATGTTGATTGCACAAAGTGGGTTAGCATATGGTAAACAAAGAGTATTTTGGGGTTATCTTTGAGTTTCTAACAAAGTTAGGATTAAAGTCTTTAAGGTGAGTCCAGTGAGTTCATGGCAAGATAAGGATTTGATGTCCTGATATGTGAGTGAGGGGAGTAATAGGCAAAGCACTTACTCTGAATCTATATGTGTTTGAGTTAAGGTTTTAGGGTGATATAGGTTGTTAAGTGACTCTCTACCCTGGGATAAGGCACTAATCCATTCTCTGAAAGTAGTCCATCATCAGCAATCACACACACATAATTAAATGATAAAAATTTCAATCAAATAGTAAATGGTATAGTTATATATTGTTTGGAGACTCCTTTGAAGAAGTGAGTTAAGGGTACACTTGCCTGAGCATTGAGGCTCAAAGTGTAGGAGGATCTCCTTGATCCTTGTTAATTGGCCCTCTTCCTTGTAGACTTTGGAGTGGTGATAGAGTCAAAGTTTCATTATAGTTATCCATCAAAGTATAAATCTACAAGTTTTGAAGATCAAAGGGAATGACCAACACACTTAATTATTAGTATATTCCTTCCCATCATCAGTTCTAAGAATTTCAATCTTAAAACTAGATTGCCTTTCAAGAAACATATGAAATTTAGTAAAAACATAAAGAAATTGATCCTTACTATGGAAAAATTAGAACCAGGTTCTCCTAGAAAAATTATCAACAAAAGTAAGAGCATACCTAGATCCTTGGATGGAGGGATTCTCCATGGGTCCCAAAAGGTCACTTTGAATGAGGTGTAATTTATGATTTTCCCTCCATGATTGACCATGAGGAAAGGGTTCCCTATGCATCTTACTACTCATGCAACCAATGCATACAATTTTGGAAGGAACAATATTAGGCAAGCCATAAACCATATTTTATTTTTGTATCAAAGAAATATAATTAGAATTCAAATGGCCAAGTCTTTCATTCCATTCATTAAAATAAATATTAGTAAGAAAAGAGAATCTTGAAGTAGAAAAATCATAGAATTTAAAGAGGTTCTCATTATCCATTTGTGCATTAGAAACAAATTATTCTTATGATTAATAATATGATACGTCCTTATAAAATTCAATCCTATAATCCTGACATAGCTAGGGAGATCTGACAGCCCAACAAGAGACCACACCTGTGGAGATTTCTTCCAACATGACATTTATATAGCGGTTGTCACTACCATGGTGAAAATGGCTATTACCGCTTGAGGTTCCGTCAATGTGGTTGACCCAATTAAGGGAATGTCCACTATGGTTAACCCTCTCTAAAGGTGACTCACAAGATATACCACATGGAGACTGGTTTCAGATTCAAAGATTTGGGTTTCTGGTACTATCCAAAAAGGAAGTAGAGCATAATCCCCTAGCCTTTTCACTTTTAACCCAAACAAAGTAGACAGATAAATCTGACATGCTAAGACCAAGATTATCTCACAAAGATCTATGATGTCAACCCCTTATGATCTATCAACCTCTCCAGAGAGAGAATGCCTCAATCAAAAGTTGAAAACACATGGATCTAGTGGAATGTGAGACTCCCTTAGTATCCTCCCCACCTACAAGGGATCCTTCATTGAGAAGAGTTTCGCTGGAAACCCACTCTCTCAAGATCCAAAAATAGTGTTCATGGGGCCTAATTACTATGTGTAACAAAGATGCTAAAAGAAAACTATGTTCATTTTTATAGCCCAAATGAAGTCTGTGATAGGAAAGCAATAAAAGTCACTCAAGCTAGACACATGAGATGTTTGTTTTAGATCCAAAATCAAAGTCTTATTAGCTAAGAAGATTACCTTAGGTCCAATGCTCTACAATCCAGAATTTAGCACACATCTGAAAGTACAAAATCAAGACAAATCAATAGCAAACCGTAAGCATTAGAAATCAATAATTTGAAAGTACAGATTCACAAATTTTGTGTCTTTGTAGCAAAATCTCGCGCGAGTCAGGATGTGGTCCCGCGTGAGGAAACACTGTCTTGCATGATGAAGGATGAAATCTCACACGATGAAGTATGGTCTCGCACAATGAAAGATGAAATCTCGCGCAAGGAAGTACTGTCTCACACGACAAAAGATTAAGTCTCACGTGAGGAAGTGCTGAAACCAACAAAAATTTGCGCGAAATGATGAAAAATCTCACGTGAGAATCTGTGTAGAGATGTATGGAAGTACAGATAGAAAATTAAAAATCACAGTTTTGATAGAAAAAGTGCCAAAAAAAAAATTAAAATTTAATAACGTCCTGTAGAGTATACCAGAACCCTTGAAACCCTTAGCCTCAAAAGATAGAAAATTGACAGAAATGAATGGAAACTAGTTTCAGGGCCCCACGGTGGGTGCCAGAAATGTGTGTGAGAATTTTGTACCTGATCTGTAGACACAACACTTCAGTAAAATATTAGAGTTTAGCAAAAATAAAATCATGCAATGAATTGAAAGCTAAACTAACCAGGTGATTTACTGCCTTCTAATAGGTGTGAGTATGATGTTCTCAGATTGTATCAAGATTAGTGACCTTGATGACACCTAAACAAAGGATTTGAATGCAAAATCTAGATATGAAATGAATGCAATTAATCTATCTTTTTTTATTTTCTATGCAATGATATGATCAAAACTGATATGAATCTAGAATCTAAGATGAAAAACTAATATGCAATACAATTAATCTAACAATGATATGCTAAAATATGAATGATCTCACAAAGTTGTTGATTCGCAAAGAAGCTTTGATTCTCCAGATACCAATTTGCCAGCATGAGTTTGCAAAATTATGAGATGATTTATGAAGAGCTGAGGCCTTAATTTATAGAAATCCAGGGCTTTGAGGATGCATGGAAGAAAGCCATAAATCACTCAGATAAACTCAACTTGATTTTTGAGTTATCTGAAAATAAAGATAATTTAATTCACAAAAACATGCAAAAGCATGAAAAAACAATTTTTTAACTCAAATTAGAAGTTTAGATGAACTTTAAAACTCAAAAATAATGTTGAGTTCCAAAAATTCAATAACTTGCATTGATTTTATGATTTGGAGTTTAACTACTCTTTGATTGTGCACATGGATAATTATGAATTAATTAATAAATAAAGTGATTTATTCTCAACTTAACTGATTTTTGAAATAAAATAATTGATTTATGGGTTAATCAATCATTTAATCAAACTTTTATTCAAAAATAATATCATCAAATATGACAACTTGCTTTAATTAATTAAATAAGAATTTAATCAATTATTCATAGGATTTTGGATTTATTGTCAAAATTAAATAATACAATTTAGGAATAAATATAATTAACTTCAATTAAATAATTAAGTGGCAGAATTAAATCTAATTAATTAAATATTGAGAATATTCAATTAATCAGACTTTAGGATAAATAGGATTTATCGCCAAATAATCATTAAATTAAAGATAATTATGATAATTAGGAATATTCCCCGATGCAGAATTTAGGATAATCAATTAGGATTTGATAATGTTCAAATGTGCCTTAGGTTAGGACTTTGATGTCGATTTCATTTGATTTGATGATGTAGGAGGTCAATGAACTTATAGCCCATTTTTGGGGTATTACACTACCATCCTACATACGCTTGTTATCTCCATCATTACCTTTATTTCCCCTTCCATATCAACAGGACCAACCATAGAGTCAAAACTTTGAACCCTCTCCGAGTCACCACCACCCTTAGCAGACTCACCTGAAGCTGACATGGAGGATGATCCCTCAACCTTATGGCCTTTCTTCTCAAAATTAGGGTTATAGTCATCATCCTCTCTCAATGAAACCTCCTTGGAAATATGATCAGAATCTGCCATGTCCTCCAAGTTGCTCGAGTAACCAACTATATTTTTTTGTCTCAAAACCAGTAGGCTCTTTGGTCAAGGTCTTCTCAGTCTTAGCCTTTTTTCTAGAGGTAATGATATCCTCCATATCCAAAGAACCATAGCTCTTCCTTTTCTCCTTAGGGTTCTTGTGAATGGGTTCAAGGATATTATCTCTCATATGCTCATAAATGAGGAGAATGAATCCCTCATGAAGCATAGGTTTCCCTACATTTTCTCTATTCTCAACCAGACTGTGATATAATGAGCTATACAAATAAAAAGGAAAAGAAATCCCATCTTTGTGATGGAAATGGTTCAGGAGCACAAAATGGTGAGATTGTGCTCGCATGAACCTTCCATACAAAGTAAAATATTTCATTATAACCAGAAGGATTTTCTTCAAAATTCATCAAAGTGCTCAATAACAAAAAAACCCTTATTCTTCACCATAGCATTCTTTTCATCCACCGAAATAGGAAATTTTTTTAAGAACCTTCCTATCCCTATAAAAATTCTTACCAGAATTTTGCAGACCCATAACCTGGGCTATGAGGTCAACCGTGAGATCAATTTGCTTTCCCCCAATATTAACAGAGTCATTGCTCCATCCATCAATAAAATTATGTGTAATGCTCTTTTCATACCCATGCAGCTTGTCAATGTAGGGTGTCACCTCCCCTTTCTGAGTTTTTTCCAAACCTAGACATCCTCCTTAATCTTGGAATAGTCATCTAGATCTACCTTCTTCAAATCACCTCCCATCATAGCAGAAGCCGAAAAAATATGAGATTTTTTATTATGTTGATTATTTTGATACATGGATTTTTTCTCACTTTGCTTCTTAAAACAATTATTAGTAACACGTCCACCTTTCCCATGCAATGAGTTCATTTATTATTGTTATTGTTATTGTTATTGTTATTGTTATTGTTATTATTATTGTTATTGTTATTGTTATTGTTATTGTTATTGTTATTGTTATTGTTATTGTTATTGTTATTGTTATTGTTATTGTTATTGTTATTGTTATTGTTATTGTTATTGTTATTGTTATTGTTATTGTTATTGTTATTGTTATTGTTATTGTTATTGTTATTTTTATTTTTATTTTTATTTTTATTGTTATTGTTATTGTTATTGTTATTGTTATTGTTATTGTTATTAGACTTAGAATGAAATTGTGTATTGGAATAATTATGATTATTATGATTATTGTGGTGATTATTTGATCTAAAATTATGATTATGATTTTAGGTAGGAATGCATGTTAATTACTTTTAAGAGTTCCAAATTGAATAAATTTTTCTTCTTCTTGACATAATAGATTTTTAAAAATAGCATAAGTCAGTTGACTAGCTAGAGTAGGAATAACAAGTTGAGCATGCACATTTGGAATAAATTGTTGAAATTTCCTTAGAAGACATTTCTTGACAATAAGATGAATTAAACAAATATCATCTAATGTTACTCCTAAATAATTTAATTAACCTTTAAGAGAATCACATTTCAATAAGAATTCATCCATGGTTTAAAATTTGTATATCTGAGATCTTCAAGTTGATCCTAAAGCTGAATTTTGTGTGATTCATTTGAACTATCATACATTGTTTTTAAAATTTCTAAAGCTTCATAAGTTTTAGTACAATGGTCAATGAAATCATATAAATCGGGTATCATTGAAATACCAATTAAACCAAGTGCTTCCTCATTCTGAGTCTTCCATCTATTTTGGTCAACTTGAGGAGTAGTTGAAGCAGGCTCTAAGGTTCTATCAGTAGCAACATCCAAAAGGTGTTTGAAATGAAAAATAAAGGAAATATGTGTTTTCCATGAATGACAATTAGATCTATTTGGCTTAATTTCTAGAATTAAATTTGGCATGCTTACAAAAAGTTAGGATACTAGAGAGAGAGAGAAAAAAACCCTAACTTTAATTTTTTTTTAAGTAAACAAGTTTGAAATTTGTTTATATTAAAATATAAACTTCTTAAAAAAAAATTAAATTGGAATTGAAAAAAAATGTAAAGACAAATTTATGAAAATTCTAATCTTTTTTAAAATGAAACACAAACTTTAATAAAAAAAGATTTTATGAAAATACTTTTTAAAAAAAATTAAGATCTTAATTTAAAACTTTAATTTCAAGGTTTTAATAACTATCTTAAAATAGAAATAATTAAAAAAGGTAACTTTGTATAAAACTTACAAGAACCATGTGTAACTAATTTTGAAATAAAATAAAGCTTTAAATGAAAGGATTTTAAACTTTAAAGACAACGTGGATAAAGGAAATATACAGAATTGTGATATTGCTATTAGCATTCAACTGTATAGTTTTTGAGTCAAACTTATTGACCCATGTTTCATGAATAGTGGTTCACAAGACCCCATCTGTCATGATAATGAATGGAACACTACTCATGAAACATGGTTCAATAAGTTTGACTCAAAAACTACATAGTTGAATTTTAATAGCAATATCACAATTTGATTTGTTGTGAAAAATATCTCCTATTTATCAGATATAAAGAGCTTATTCAAGATGCAAAAAAGTAATGGAGAAAAATAATAGCACATATTTTTGTCAAAAACAAAATGTAATAGTTCAAAGAAAATGGTTCAGGCTAAAACACATAAGGTAGAGAAGGAAACAAACCTGACAAATTACAAAGGTGTTACATAGAAGAGGTGGGTAGAGAAAAAGGAAGGAGCTCTGACAGAGATAAGAGGAGTTACAAAAAATTAGGAAAAATAACAATACTAGAGAAAAAATATATATATATATAAAAAAATGACAGATTTCAACTAATAGGCAATGATAAGAAAGGCTAGATGTAGGGAAAACAAAGTGTGCAAATTTGACATTTCAAAAATGACCAAATACCAAATATAGTAAATAAGATAAGGTTGTTAGAATGATTTTAGAATAACTGAGAGGGGGGTGAATCAGTTATCCTTAGGTCCAGATGTACCAATTCAACTTTCTAGCTCTTCAACAATCTCAGATCTAATCAGCTTTCAACTCGGTCTCTATAGCATATACCAACAACATAAAACTTGCAGTCCACTGTCCTAAAGTAATTAACTTGTAGAATATAAAACTTTCAACATCATTCACATCAAATAACATTCACACCAGTATAACACCAGGATTTATAGTGGAAACCCAATTTGGGAAAAACCACTTGTAACATGCTATTGATTTTTACTCTTCTGAAGTGAGCTATGTGAGAAGCCAACCTAGTTAAAGGTTTACAATACACACTATTAGGTGTGACCTAGTTAAAAGATTTAATCACCATGTTAAGAGTGACCTTTTTAGAGGGCTTAAGAACATTCCATTAGAATGTCTCCTTGATTAAAGGATTTATACAATGACTGTTAGGTCAACCAAGTGATTAAAGGATTTAGACTGATACAATGGTGAGAAAGTAACAATAGGTTCTAATTTAAAAATATAAAACTCACTTTGCAAATACAAATCCACTTCGCACATATGTTGATTTACTAACTGACATTCATTTCCATCTTCATCTCTGATCTGCTTGAAATTTTCTTCAAGCAATCACCAAAACTCTGTTTACCTCTATACAACTTCACCTTCAGCCTTCTACTTCTACTCGTTAGTTAATAACATCAACCTCTCTCTCTCTCTCTCTCTCTCTCTCTCTCTCTCTCTCTCTCCTATAACCTCACAATTAGGTTATCCGTATACCTCCTTGATCAGGTAGATTAATCTTTTGTCACTTATTCTATTACATAGATCTTAGGTTTAGGTCAGATTCATCAAATCCTTCCATCATTATGTTCTCCTTCTTTTCCTTCTAGATACATCTTCAAACTTCTCTTTGAAATCATAAGAAAATGATTTACCATGCATTAAATGCTTCATATCATTCATTAATAATGTCAACACATTTTACATATCCCAAGAATTCAACTATGTCGGCTGGGATTCTCAATTCTCTCTCAAAATGTAAATTACTGACACTCAGTCAATATTGTGTTAATCTCCTCAGTCATTACTATATATCTCAATCATCACTAACACTTTCCTTCTCGACAAATATTATCTTTGCTCGGTAATTATCTGTCACTCGGCAATTACTAATGTTCGGTTGACACTAGATTTTCTCGGCATATACTGGCTCTCAGTCAACACTAACATCACTCGACTTAAACTAGATTTCTTCACTTTTTCTCAGTTAAGCCTATGTTTCCATTGTTTCTTCTTCACTTGGTGTTAAAGATAAACAACACATTATATTATCAATGTGCTAGCTAATCAAGTACCCATTGAAGTATCACATAACTCAACCTTTCCTTAGGTCCTCTTGTTATCTCCTCTTTTCAAATCCTCTTCATCAATCAAAAGATATGGTACTCTCCTAGATAGTAACTATCTTACCAGTTAAGGTTTGACATCAATGACAATATCATAATTGTTTCAATTGTAGTTTCCAAAAATCTCCTCCTTTGGCATTGATGGCAGCACCACATGAACATCACATGATTCACCTAACAATCCAAAATCTATGTGCAACAAATCTTCATTAATATCCTTAGCTTTATTCTGATTCACATCCAACACATCCAAGTACCAGTACCATCTCCCTCTTGGATGAATTTATCTTTGTCTATTTACTAAATCTCTTTCTTATTCCCATGTTGTATCTCTCCCAATGAATTTCTCCCTCGGGTTTATTGAATTTCTTCATGTTGTATCTTTCTCTCTAAATCTCTCCCTCTTTGATAGCAATGCCAAAGAAACTTGTATATGTCACTTACATCTTTACCATGTAGATGCCTTCATGTCAGTTTTGTATGTTGTATACTCCCTATGTCATCTTTCTTATGACTGGTTATCATCTCTGCTTTACTTCTCACAACTCTAGGCAACTCCTAAAGTGTGACCTATTCTGCATCAATTTGTCAGATAATCTAATTAGCACATTTGATGCAGTGCTCCTATATGCTTCTAGGTAGCCTCAGTTAGGGGAATCACCCCTAATTTACCTCTAAGGTATTCATGAGCGTCTTTAGGTAATGCTTTTGTGAATATATCTGCTAATTGTTCCTTTGTATTCACATATTCCAATCTCACTTTTTTGTCTTGAACCAACTCTCTCAAGTAATAATGTTTGATAGCAATATGCTTAGTCTTAGTGTGCATAACAGGATTCTTTGATATGTTAATAGCATGTGTGTTATCATAGAAAATAACAATCAGCTTAGTGATTTCCTCCTTCATACCTTTTAACAATTGTTTGATCCACACTAAATTTGAACAATTCGCTGCATCTGCTCCATACTCTGCTTCTTCTATAGATTGGGAAATGCATTTATGTTTCTTTCTTGTCCAAGAGACTAATCTCTTTCCTAGAAAGAATGCACCACCACTTGTACTCTTTCTGTCATCAACATTTCCAGCCCAATCTGCATTAGTGTAAACTTTCAGTTCAAACTTATCATTCTTCTTGTAATATAGTACATAGTCCTCTATTGCTTTTACATATCTTAATATCATTTTTACTACCATCATGTGACTCTCTTTAGGATTTGCAAAAAATCTTGCAACAATCCCAACTGCTGGGGTAATATTTGGTCTGCTATGGACAACATATTGTAGCTTTCCAATCATAGATCTATACAAGGTTTGATTTACTTTAGTTGTATCATCAGTTTTAGATAACTTTTGTCCAATAGCCATAGGTGTACTTACAAGTTTGGAATCTTCCATACCAAAAAAATTTAGTATCTCCTTAAAATATTTAGATTGAGTAATATAGATACCTTTCTTCATCTAATAGACTTGCAAACCAACAAAGAATTTGATCTCACCAAATATAGACATTTCAAATTTAGTTTGCATCTCATTTGAAAAGTTTTGACATAGGGCATCTTGTCCTCCAAATGCGATATCATCAACAAATATTTCAGCTAAAAAAATCCCTTTACCTTTTTCAATATTCATAGACGGATTGTTGTTGTCATTTTTCCTTACAAATCCAATCAGTATCAAATAGTTATGCAGTCTTTCATACCATGCTCTGGGGGCTTGTTTCAATCCATATAGTGCCTTGTGTAGCTTGCAAACCATATTCTTCTTGCTTGGGTCAAAAAATCCTTATGGTTGTTCAATATATACTTCTTCTTCCAATATCCCATTTAGAAATGCATATTTGACATCCATTTAATATACTTTGAATTCTTTATAAGCTGCATATGCAATTAGAGTCCTCACTCCTTCTAATCTTGCAACTGGGGCAAATGTCTCCCCATAGTCAATGCCTTCCTCTTGTGCATACCCCTTACATACCAATCTAGCTTTATTTCTAGTGACTTCTTCATGTTCATTAAGCTTATTTTTGAATACCCATTTTGTTCCAATAACATTCTTATCTTTTGGTCTCGACACTAGAGTCTGGGTTTTGTTCTTTTCTATCTGCTCTATTTCTTCATTCATGGCTTGTATCCAGTCTTCATTATCTAAAGAATCTTTCACTATTTTAGGCTCAAATTCACATAATAAGCATGCATGATCTTTCAACTTACTACTTGTCATGACTCTAGATTCCTTATCTCCAATGATTTGTTCAGACTTTTGATGTCTTCTCACATATTGTGCCAATGTAGGTTCATATCTCCTTTCTCCTTGGTCTTGATCTTCAAGTTCATCTTGTAAATTCTCTACCTCTTCTTCTAATTGCTCGGAAGCATCCTCTTGATACTTGGCAGTATCTTCCTAATTCTCAACAGCATCTTCCTAATGCTCAACAATATCTTGTTGTGGCTTGGTAGAGTCATGCAGTTCCTTAGTATCTGGTTTAGGTGCACTAATAGCCTCTCCTTCTTCCATGTATACAAAAGATCTATAATCTTCAAGCTCTTTCTTGCACTCAAATTCATTCTTTTCTGCACATTCATTAACTCTAACATTTGCACTTTCCATCATTTTTTTAGTGTTAGAATTCAAACACTTGTAAGCTTTGCTCTTAGTGGAATATCCTAGGAATATGCCTTCATCACTTTTAGCATCAAGTTTTCCATTTATATTATCTTTCAGTATATAACATTTACTCCCAAAGACTCTAAAATATTTCACATTAGGTGCATATCCATGCCATAACTCAAAAGGTGTAGCATTTTTACCTTTCTTGATTTTTACTCGGTTCAAGGTATAAACAGTTGTACTTACAACTTCTCTCTAGAATTTTTGTGCAACATTCTCCTCAATCATCAGTGTTCTGGCACAATCCATAATTGATCTATTTCTTCATTCTACTATAACATTCTACGGAGGTGTCCTAAGTGTAGACATCTATCTCTTTATTCCTCTATCATTGCAAAATAGAATGAACTTATTTGATATAAAGTCTCCTCCTCTGTCAGATCTCAAACATTTCAAGCTTTTACCAGTTTCTTTTTCAAATTTTTCCAAATACCACTTAAACAACTGAAATGCATCAAATTTCACTTTTAAAAAAATTACAGTCATCATTCTATAATAGACATCAACAAACAGAATGAAATACTTATCATCACAATAACTGTATACACCCATAGGTCCACAAAGGTCAGTATGAACCAATTCCAAAATATTGTCATCATTTTCCTTTCACATGACATGGTGCATCATTACCAAACTTAACACTTCTACCTTTGTAATGATTAAGGATTTCAAACTTACTGTTACCCAAATTTTCCTACCCCATACAAATTTGGCTACTGGTTGAGAGGTCCAATATTCTGCAAACCCTACTGAGCACCTCAAAAAATTTCATGGTTTTCTGCCTGTTCTCCTAGTCTCTGCAAACCTCTTTTAGCCCTTGGAATACAAGTTTGAATTTGAAAAAGTAGTTGTTGGCCCCAAAAAACCCTCAAAACCCTAGGGCCTATTCTCTTTCACCATTACCTTTTTAGTCGCTTAAGTGTTTTCTTTTCCCATGTGCGGTTTATAAGCTCTGCCTTAGTCGTGAAATCTCTAAGACCCCATAGAATATTTCTTTACATTTCTTGATTTTGTGACTACATTTTTTGAGAGTTCTCTTATTTCTGGTGGTTTAGCCCTTAACACCCAGCGGTCTGACAAGCAGTTACGATTCGGTTGGCAGTCCCAATTCAGCAGTTAAAGTGAAGAATATAGATCTACAGATGGCGCATGATCGCATAGGCTAGGAATATTCCTCACGATCATGCGATGGCCATCGATCTTCATTTCCTGCAGTGTTCAGTTGTCAGGTGGGTCTTATGCCAAATGGTCCAAGGTGTGGGTTTCTTATTGGTCAAAGGTTGGTGATGTGGTGCCATGTCAGAGTGGGCCCGGTGGGTTGTCAGTCAATGATGATCTAATGACTGTTGTATGATCACATGGAATATTCCAAGCCCATGCAATCATATGCCAGCCATTGATTTTACCTTTCACCAAGGCTCTGTCAGGTGGGTCCTCAGACTCTGACGCACTCAAATTCTATTGACTAGCTAGATGATGACTGGAACTTGTCAGTGGGCCCGAATTCTTCTGGCTGATGTGGAAGGTTAAAGCTCATGCAGGATCAATGATGGTCATTATATCGTTAAAGTAAGATGCATGAAGGTTAAGGAGGTGGTATAATGACAACTGTCTGATGAAGATTGATGTCATGGGTCCATGTTGCCAGGAGGCACTAACATGCCTATTTCTCATTGGTTGTCAGGTGAACAGTTGGCATTTTTTCAGTGGGTCTAGGAACCTCAGATGAGGTGGTCATCAAGGAAGATCTACAGTCATCACATGATCTGATGGAATCTTCCAACCCCATGAGATCATGCGACCACCGTTCGATGCAGATTCAATGATTCTTTTGCCTAGTGAGGTGCCAGTCGTGCTGAAGTGTTCACTTTTCATTGGCCAAAGGCTGGTGATGTGGCATTTAACTTTTCAAAGGGGCTTGCGACTGTTTCAAGAATGATCTAGGCCATTCATCTATTGGGAAAGGATAATATCAATAGCCATGTTTTAAAATTAGACCTGCTAGCTGTTATTTTCAAATTTAAATATCTTTCGAGGTCTTCTTGCTGGTTCATTATGGTTGGTCGATGGCATGGTGTGGGTAGCTCAGAATTGATAGTTCCAGGACAGTTGCAGTCAGGGGAATGTTGAGAAAGATCTAGTGGTTGTCTCCTATGATTTCTCAGGATACCATGTTGATATTCTCATGCCAAAGAAATAATTAGGAGGTTGGCACACCTATGGCCTCCTATACTTCAAATTGCAAACATTCATGATAGGTCCAATTTGCAGAGGGGTAGATAGATCAAGGTGGCTTGTCTGCAGGTAAATGCAGTATAGAGATGGGCATGAAAAGTGATATCTGATCGGTTGAGATATTTCCATGCATTTATGATCAAACATGATAGAATTAGGGTTTGATTATTATCTGACAATTTATGTAACCCTAGTTAGGTTTTTTGACTCCTACCTGTGTGTGAAAAGGAGATATATATAATGTTTTTGGAGGTTTTTAGAGCTCAGAGTTTACATTTTGAAAAGAGAGATTTTCTTTCTGAGGAGTAATCCGAGGCATTCTTTCTACCCTCTAGCTTTTGCTTTCTGTAACCTTTCATTGATTGTTCAGATATTGCAAAGGTACCTTGTGACATTTTCTTTGTCCCTATACCTTCTTGTCTAAATTTTCTCTTATTGAATTGAGTATATGTATGTTTTCAGTAATATCTTAGGGTTCTTGATCCCTCTTTCTTTCTACAATTCATGTGTATACTTGTGGGTGATTTGATTTGAATGATCTTGTGGGTATACTTCAACCCCCTAACAATCTGTCTCATTCCTATACCTAGTTGCAGAAGTGAATGTCTGTTTGTAGGTTATAGATTGTGTCTAATTTCTTAGGAATGCTATTGCCTTGTGAAATTTCTCTCTTTCCCTGAATAGCCTCTTCCTATTGCAGACCCTTCTATGAAATATTGATGCAAGCCTATTTAGTGAGTTGTGATCTCCTAGACCTAAGTTTATGCATTGATCTCATCCTCCACATTGTAATTCATACCATATTTTCAATGTATCACCTAGTAGGATAATTTTCTTTCAATTTTTTCCCTTCCATGCACTCCTTCTATCCCTTTTCCCCTCAAGAATTTACTTTTCTGTCAAAGAAGAAAATTAAGGTGATTATCTAAGAGGAACCAGCCTAGAACCTAGAGGTCTCATCTCAGTTAGCATAGGTCCCACAACCTGGAGATGATTCCCATGTTATACTAGGTTATCAAGATGAAGAGAGCTTGAAACAAGGGTGCAAACTTAGTGTATAACAATTCTGGCATGCCCGGTGGGACCAAAGTTCATATTTATGTTCAAAGGTGGCACTAAGATCAGATTCAAATTCAAGAAGACACCCCACCTTGGGCGTAACATTTCTGGCACACTCGGTGGGACCAAGATCAGATTCAAATTTAGAAGACACCCCACCTTGGGCATAACAATTCTAGCATGCTCATTGGGACCAAAGTTTAGATTTATGTTCAAAGGTGGGACAAAGATCAAATTCAAATTCAAGAAGACACCCACCTTGGGCGTAACAATTCTGGCACACGCGGTGGGACTAAAGTTCAGATTTATGTTCAAAGGTGGGACTACAATCATATTCAAATTCAAGAAGACACCCCACCTTGGGCGTAACAATTCTGGCACCAAAAGAAGTTTATTTTGAAAAGATTATGCTATCTCTGATATACTGACTGCATAATACAGACTTTTAGAAGTTTTTCTATCAAGTATATCTAGCGACTCCACTATTTTCACAGATTCAGGGCTAACCTTGTTCAAAGTTTATGAGAAAGATTGAGACTAGAAGTTCAAAGCCTACCGAATTTTTAGAGTTTCCCTTAAAAAGAGGCTACAAAGGTAGATCAACTCAGAGAACATCTCCTGCAAGGAGAGTATAGTCTATGCCACCTAATACTTTAGAAAGGAGACCTCTTCCTTTTCATCTCAGAAGAAGAGGAAGATCGCTAACCAGAGATCTAGAAGAAGATTCAAATCCAACATCAAATACAACTCACACAGTTGCTACTCAGCAAGTTTTAGCTCCTACAATGGCTAGGTAGTTTTCTTTTGCACCTTTCAACCAAGGGAGTCCATTAGCCTTTGCTCAACATCATGTTGTGCCCTTGGTGGCACTAAAGATTCTACCTAATTTTATAGGTGAATGACAAACTATAGCTTTTGAGCATATAAGAGATGTGACCACTATCTACAGCATACACAATATAACTCAAGAAGATGTGGCCACCAAATTATTAGCAGCCTCTCTCAAAGGTAAGGCTCTTGAATGGTTTAGAACTTTAACTGTTGGCTCCATTACTTCATGGGATGAATTAGGAGATGCATTAAGTAAACATTTTGAAGATAAATCAGACAACTTGTCATTGGTTGAGCAGTTGACAACCATTAAAAGAGATCCTCAAGAACAAATGACAAATTACAACAATAGATTTCGCAAAACATGGAATAGAATTCCTCAGTGAGGCCATCAGCTGACCATGCTTTTTTATATTTCTTGCAAAGTTTGAATGGTCAAATTTCTATCATGATCTAATCTATGGGTGGTACCTCTCTACCCCAAGCTTTTGACATAGCTGTTAGAGCTGAAAATTATTTAATCCAAGCAGGCATGATAGCTAGAAGGCCACCCATGCCCATCTTTCCTAGCCTTCAACCTATTGCAACTCCACAAGTACCCCCATTTACCCCTATTCCCACCATATTAGCACCTTAGTCTAGTACAAGTGGTCAGGAGCTAAAAACAAGTTTCTCTCAAGAGCTGCAAGAGATAAAGAATAGTCAACAAACTAGTCAGCAAGAAATGACAAATTTGCTACAGACTTTGACTAAAGAGGTTAAAAATCTAAAGAGGCAAGGGCAAGGAATCAGACCACCCTTTCAGCCACAAGGCCAAGGTCCTAATCAACAATATCAAAGTCAGGGACAACCTTATCAACAAAATAGGCCACCATACCAAGGAGGGTATCAAGGGCAAAGACAAAATTTTAATCAAAGACCATTCCAACCATATGACCCTGCACCTCTCAATTCTACAAATCCAGTTAGGGACATGGTCCCTAGTTAAAATAATATGGCTATGGACAATGAATGGTGTTTCCCTTGTAATCAACCTCATAATTAGGTTACATGTTCAAATGGATGGATAAACCAAGCACTGATGGTTCAAAATGCCTCACAAGCTCAATCAAAGGCTTCTTCCAGTGGATCAGTTCCTCAACAAGAACCATAAGATAATGAGACTGCTCTTTTCAATTGGGAGTAGAAAGATTTCAATGGAGTCATTAGTGAACCTTCCATTTCTGTGAACACAAGGTCAAAGAGAAGAGCTCAAGATATGGAGCGAGTAGACTCTGGTACTAAAGCTACTACACCTGTAGAGCCAATACAGCAAGCTACTCCCATCATATTCAAGAAGGCTCCTACCATTACAAGCAAAGAAGGCTAGACTCTCAAAGAAGTAGAGCCCATCATGGTAAAAGCAAAACAAAGAGTACACATTGTGACACCTTTCAACATTGTAGACAACATGAAGAAGGTGAACATTACCATGTCTATGTGGGACTCTCTAGCTATTCCAGGGCAACCTAAGATTTTGAAGAAGGCTATGACTGAAATGACTACTCCTTAGCCTACAAAAGAAGCTACAAAGCCAGTGTTGGTCAACACTGATCAAGAAAAGGAGGCTCCAAATTTCAACCCCAAAGGCAATACCACTCAAGGTAGGAACTCAAAACCACCTCCCTTTTATGTATCTTTAATTATTGGAAAATCCTTAGTACATAATTGTATGGTAGATAGTGGAGCTACTAGTACTGTAATGCCCAAAAAAGTGGCTGACCAATTAGGACTCAAGTATGAACCCCTCCAAAAGAACGTTACACAACTTGATGGATCCTCAGTTAACACTATAGGTGTAGCTAAGGATACCAATCTAATCCTTCATGCTAGTCCTAATTTCTCTATCCTACTTGATATATATATCATAGATCTCCCTACTTTATTTGCCATATGTTTGTCAAGGGAGTTCACAGCCAAAATAGGAGGCTACCTTTCTTCTAACTGGTCCCACATGATTTTTCACACAAGATATAGTACCAAAGTTACCATTAAATCTGAATCATTGGCAGCACGCCACATAGAGCCATATGTATCCAATACCATCAATGTGAACTGTCCTATATTTGATGACAGTGATTTCCCAACTATTAGAGAAGAAAACACTAAGACAAAAAGCATCCCTGATATTTTATTAGATGAACTAGAATCAGAAAAGGTTTTTGAAGCACAAGAAAATGTTATTTGGGATGCTGGTTTGGGAAGTTATTTGATACAAGAAAGTGGATCCATAGAGCCAAGCCTTCTTAAAGAAGACACTGATTTAGAGGATGAGAGCAATCAAGTTTGGGAAATGTTTTTTGATGCAGCTAGAAGTAGACATGGCTCTGGTGGTGGTGCTATGCTAGTGTCCCCAGAAGGAGAAAGATATTATATAGCTTTTAGATTCAGTTTCTCCTGCACTAGCAACACTGCAGAGTATGAAAGCCTTGTGAATGGACTGGAATGGCCTAGAAAAAGAGGGCTTAACTCCTTGAAAGTTTACGGTGATAGTGAGTTAGTAGTCAGCCAAGTGAGGGGGATAAGTGCAACTAAAAATGACACTTTGAAAGCATACAAACATAGATTTTGGGATGCAATTGAAGACTTTTGTGCTTTCAATATTGTTGCTATCCCTAGAAAACTAAATCAAAATGCAGATAGATTAGCTTCTATTGGATCTCAATATGATATCCCAATAGCATTTCAAAAGAAATAGACCAATAGCATATCAAAGTGATCGTCAGACCTTCTATCCTTGATAATAATACTAAATGGAAAGTGTTTGACAATGATGAGCAAATTCTGTAATTCTTGTTTGAAGATGTCTTCTCAGAGCATAACCAAGACAGACTATTGCAAAATTATGGTGACCAAGTGATACAATTTAAGTCTAATAAGATGCCTAGAGGTCTTTTCACCTTAGAGATGGTCTTCAACAAGGATGACCAAGTCAAGAAGAATAAAGTTGGCCTGGTAGTTCAACAAGAACATTGTCTTGAATTAGAGTTGGAACTAGGTAAAAGTTTACAATTTGGAAAGGTAAACACTGATTTGGAAAAGCAGGCTTACACCCAATTATTCAGAGAATTCAGTGATGTTTTTGCATGGCAATATGAAGACCTCAAAGGTTTTGATCCATCCCTTGCCCAGCACACTATTGAATTAGAGCCTAATGCCAAACCAGTAAAGCAAAAACAAAGGCCTGTTAATCCCAAGCTTGAGCCACTTATGCATAAAGAGGTGCTCAAATTAATAGAAAGTGGTATCATCTACCCCATCAAGCCTACTAGTTGGGTTTCCAACCTTGTGCTTGTCAGGAAGAAGAATGGGGAATTGAGGTTATGTGTTGACTTCAGGGATCTTAACAGGGCCTCCCTCAAAGACTGCCATCCATTACCTTCTATGGAACAAATCTTACAATGTGTCTCTAGATCTGAGAGATTTTTATTATTAGATGGCTATTCAGGATACAATCAGATCTCAGTTAATGAAGAGGATTAATATAAGACTGCATTTACAACCAAGTGGGGAACCATGGCTTATCAAAAGATGCCCTTTGGTTTGTCAAATGCAGGTGCCACTTTTCAAAAGGCAATGGATATGGCCTTTAAAAGCCTCATGTACAAATTTGTGCTAGTCTACTTAGATGACATAACTATCTATTCTAAACATGCAACAGATCATATCAGACATCTAAGGAAAATCTTTGAAAGATGTAGAGAATTTGGGATATCCCTTAATCCCAAGAAATGTGTGTTTGCGGTGCATGAAGGAAAATTGTTAGGATATGTTATATCCAAGAAAGGGATTATAGTAGACCCCAAGAGGATTGTAGCTATTCTAGAGCTACCATTGCCACATCATAAGAAAAGTCTCCAATCTTTCATAGGAAAGATTAATTTTGTTAGGTGTTTCTTGCCTAATATTGTAGACTTATTGAAGCCTTTAACAGCCATGTTAAAGAAGATTTCAACTTTCAGCTGGACTAAAGAAGGAAAAGCCAATTTCTAGGCTATCAAGGAAGCCTTGACTAAAGCCCCTGCTCTATTAAACCCAAATTTTAGTAAGGATTTTATCCTATATGCTTATGGAGGGCATGATGCTATATCTGCTATGCTGACTCAAGAAAATTCAGAAGGGTTGGAGCAGCCTATTGCTTTCTTCAGCAAAGGTTTAGAGGAGTATGAACAAAGATACTCTTTTGTAGAAAAATATGTACTTGCTATGGTGAAGAGCCTTAAAAATTTCAGATGTCTATTGACCCATAACAAGGTACACTTGAAGGTTACTCATCCCAATGTCAAATATTTTTTCTCTCCAATGACCTAAATGAGAAAAGAGTTGGTTGGATTACCAAAGTAATGGAATATGACATTGATATCTAAACCACCAAGCTGGTTAGAGGAAGAGGTCTTTGTGAGCATTTGGTAGGCGATGAAAGTTCAAAGAAAATAGAGCAAACAAATTCATCTCTAGTTGTACATGATTTAGAGGAACATGCCAAGGCATCAGGTTGGTTGCCTAATATGGTTCATTACTTAAAGATAGGGCTATGTCCTACAGGCCTAGATTCAACAAAAAGAAGGTATTATAGGTTACAATCTGTCCCCTTTGTTCTGATAGATGAGGTGCTTTTTAGAAAGGATCACAATGGTGTCCTTTTAAGATGTATTGATTTAGAAAATATAGTTGATGTCCTATTTGAATTTCATGATGGACCTTCTGGAGGTCACTTTTCTCCTAGAACTACTACTTTTAAAATCATGATAGCTGGATACTATAGGCCATCTATCTTTAAGGATAGTCATGATTATGTGAGGAAATGCATCAAATGTGCTATGTTTGTAGGAAAGGAAAAGCTTGCAGCTATGCCCCTTCAGCCAATCAGAATAGAGCAACCATTCATGAGATGGGGCATAGATTTCATTGGTATGATCAATCCTCCATCTAGTGCAGGACACAAGTGGATAATCACTGCAATAGATTATTTCACTAGATGGACAGAGGCGGATGCCTTAAAAGAAGCAAATGAGAGTGTTGTCTTAAGTTTTTATGATGATATAATTCACAGATTTGGCACTCCAAACTCTATAATATCAGATAATGCTTTAGCATTCATAGGCCTTAAAGTCTCAGAATGGGCAATCAAAAATGGCATCTATCTAAATACAAGTTCAAATTACTACCCTCAAGGCAATGGTTTGGCAGAATCAACTAATAAGAACTTGATTAGGATAATCAAGAAAACTTTGCAAGATAACCAAAGAAATTGGCATACTAAGTTGAAGTCTGCCTTAAGGTTAGACAGGATTACTCCAAAGAATATCATTGGGAATTCTCCTTACATGTTAGTGTATGGTAGAGAGGCTAAGTTGTCCATTTCAATTGAATTGCCAGCTTTGGACTTAGCTACTCAATATGCCCTGTTTGAAGAAGGAGATC
This sequence comes from Chamaecyparis obtusa, assembly GCA_027943335.1. Taxonomy (NCBI): domain Eukaryota; kingdom Viridiplantae; phylum Streptophyta; class Pinopsida; order Cupressales; family Cupressaceae; genus Chamaecyparis; species Chamaecyparis obtusa. The sequence goes on from BSBK01000364.1 coordinate 412,812, forward strand.
CCTTACAAATCAGGTATGCTCAGCTGATGGAGTTAGAAGAACTCAGAGACAAATCCATGAAAGATATGGAGTTCCATCAAGATCAGACAAAGAGGAGTTTTGATAAAAAGAGCCAGGGCTAGAAATTTCAAAGTTGGAGATGTAGTTCTCAAATAGGATGAGTTCAAATCAAAGCCTGGCAAACATACAAAATTTGAGTCCTTCTGGGGTGGACCATTTGTTATTACAGAGTGCAAGGGGCCTAATTCTTTTCAGCTATCAACTCTGGGAGGAGATGCCTTGCCTATTTTAGTTAATGGTTTCCACTTGAAGCCCTTCTTTGAGGTTAATCCCTCCTTGTAAATCCCTGTAAATATGTTTCTTGTTTTTTGTCCCTACTTTCTAGTTTAATTTTCCTACTTTCCAAGAAGTGCATGTGCACAGTTTTGTCCCTCTGGTTCCAGATCTATCTCTCTGTCAAGGTTTTGTGCTCAAATGATGACCCCATGCCCAATGAATTTCTCAAGGCCACTGAACAATGTCTAGCAGGCTGACATCCAGTAGAAATCACCAAAATGTTACCCAAATTTTCCTACCCCATACAAATTTGGCCATTGGTTGAGAGGTCCAATATTCTGCAAACCCTGCCAAGCACCTCAAAAAATTTCATGGTTTTTTGCCTATTCTCCTGGTCTCTGCAAACCTCTTTTAGCCCTTGGAATACAAGTTTGAATTTGAAAAAGTATCTGTTGGCCCCAAAAAACCCTCAAAACCCTAGGGCCTATTCTATTTCACCGTTACCTTTTCAGCCGCTTAAGTGTTTTCTTTTCCCATGTGCACTTTATAAGCTCTACCTTAGTCGTGAAATCTCTAAGACCCCATAGAATATTCCTTTACATTTCCTAATTTTGTGACTGCATTGTTCACGAGTTCTCTTATTTCTGGTGGTTTAGCCCTTAACACCCAGCGGTCTGGCGAGCGGTTACGGTTCAGTCGGTGGTCCCAATTCAATGGTTAAAGTGAAGAATATAGATCTATGGTTGGCACATGATTGCATAGGCCAGGAATATTCCTTGTGATCATGCGATGGTCATCGATCTTCATTTCCTGCAGAGTTCAGTTGTTAGGTGGGTCCTATGCCAGATGGTCCAAGGTGTGCGTTTCTTATTGGTCAAAGGCTGGTGATGTGGTGCCATGTCAGAGCGGGCCCAGTGGGTTGTCAGTCAACAATGATCTAATGACTATCATATGATCACATGGAATATTCCAAGCCCATGCAATCATATGCCAGCCATTGATTTTACCTTTCACCAGGGCTCTATCAGGTGGGTCCTCAGACTCTGACGCACTCAAATTCTATTGGCTGGTCAGATGATGACTGGAACTTGTCAGTGGGCCTAAAGTCTTTTAGCTGATGTGGTAGGTTAAGGCTCATGCAGGATCAATGATGGTCATTATATCATTAAAGTAAGATGCATGAAGGTTAAGGAGGTGGTATAACGATAATCATCTGATGAAGATTGATGTCGTGGGTCTGTGTTTCCAGGAGGCACTGACACTCCTGTTTCTCATTAGTTGTCAGGTGAACAGTTGGCATTTTGTCAGTGGGTCTGAGAACCTCAGATGAGGTGGTCATCAAGGAAGATCTACAGTTGTCACATGATCTGATGGAATCTTCCGACCCCATGAGATCATGCGACCACCATTGAAGTGTTCACTTTTCATTGGCCAAAGGCTGGTGATGTGGTGTTTGACTTTTCAAAGGGGCTTGCAACTATTTCAAGAATGATCTGGGTCATTCATCTGCTGGGAAAGGATAATATCAATGACCACATTTTAAAACTAGACCTACTAGCTATTATTTTCAAATTTAAATATCTTTCGAGGTCTTCTTGCTGGTTCATTGCGATTGGTCGATGGCGTGGCGTGGGTAGCTCAGAATTGATAGTTCCAGGATAGTTGCAGTCAGGGGAATGTTGAGAAAGATCTGGTGGCTATCTCCTATGATTTCTAAAGGTACCATGTTGATATTCTCACGCTGAAGAAATAATTAGGAGGTTGGCTCACCTATGGCCTCCTGTACTTCAAATTGCAAACATTCATGATAGGTCCAATTTGCAAAGGGGTAGATAGATCAAGGCAGCTTGTCCACAGGTAAATGCAGTACTGAGATGGGCACACAAAGTGATATCTGATTGGTTGAGATATTTCCATGCCTTTATGATCAGACATGATAGAATTAGATTTTGATTATTATCTGACAATTTATGTAACCCTAGTTAGGTTTTTTGACTCCTGCCTGCATGCAAAAAGGAGATATATATAATGTTTTTGGAGGTGTTTAGAGCTCAGAGTTTACATTTTGAAAAGAGAGATTTTCTTTCTAAGGAGTTATCCGAGGCATTTTTTTTGCCCTCTAGCTTTTGCTTTCTGTAACCTTTCATTGATTGTTTAGATATTGCAAAGGTACCTTGTGACATTTTCTCTGTCCCTATACCTTCTTGTCTGAATTTTCTCTTATTGAATTGAGTATATGTATGTTTTTAGTGATATCTTAGGGTTCTTGATCCCTCTTTCTTTCTGCAATTCATGTGTATTCTTGTGGGTGATTTGATTTGAATGATCTTGTGGGTATACTTCAACTCCCTGACAATCTATCTCATTCCTATACCTAGTTATAGAAGTGAATGTCTGTTTGTAGGTTATAGATTGTGTCTAATTTCTTAGGAATGCTATTGCCTTGTGAAATTTCTCTCTTTCCCTGAATAGCCTCTTCGTATTGTAGACCCTTCTATGAAATATTGATGCAAGCCTATTCAGTGAGTTGTGATCTCCTAGACCTAAGTTTATGTATTGATCTCATCCTCCATACTGTAATTCATACCATATTTTTGGTGTATCACCTAGTAGGATAATTTTCTTTCAATTATTTCCCTTTCATGCACTCCTTCTATCCCTTTTCCCCTCAATAATTTACTTTCCTATCAAAGAAGAAAATGAAGGTGATTATCCAAGAGGAACCAACCTAGAACCTGGAGGTCTCATCTCAGTTAGCATAGGTCCCACAACCTGGAGATGATTCTCATGTTATACTAGGTTATCAAGATGAAGAGAGCTTGAAACAAGGGTGCAAACCTAGTGTATAACACTTACTTTTATCACCAATCATGTGATGTGAACAACTACTATCAATAATCCATTTATCACCTTTACTCACATATGAAATAAGTGCAGTTTTCTAATCTTCATCAGAATCATCTTTCATAGAATCATAAACAACTTCTATATCACATTCATCATATTCACTAGTTTCACTATCAGTTTCTTCTTCAACAATATAGAAATATTTCTTACCTTTGTCTTTGTAGTCTCTGTACCTTTGGTGATCTCTTTCATTTCTCTTGTTTTCCCTTCTCTCATATTTCTCAATCCTATCAGGGCATCTTGTTGAAATATGGCCAAATTTGTTACATGAAAAATAGATACTAGGAAGTTTACCTTTATATTTCCCTTTTCCTCTCTTTAGCCTTCTAGCCATAAGTGCCTCAAGATCATCTAGATCATCATCAGAAGTGTCACTATCACTATTGTTGTTTTTGTCACTACTCTCACATCTTTATTTTCCCTTCTTAGGGTTATGAAGAACCATTTGAGACTTGAATGCAGATTCAATATATGAATAGTGAAATTATCATAATTAGACAGCTCAAAAGCAGTAAGCTTGCCAACAAGACTTTCCAAAGTTAGGACATTACCAGAGTTACATTTTTCTTCTTGTATTGCAAAAACTCTAATGGTATAGATAGGAAGCATGGTTCTCAATACTTTATTGATAACAATCTCATCATCAATGTTTCCATTAGCTCCCCTGATAGCATTTACTACCTCCTTAATTCTTCCACAATACTGAGCAATATTTTCACCTTCTTGCATTTTCATTTCATCAAACTTACCTTTCAGTCTTTCAGATTTGGCTCTTAGTACATTTATGTCCCCACCATAGATAGCTTCTAGAGTGTCCCACATTTTCTTTGCATTAGTATAGTCCTTGATGTCCTCAAATTCAGGATAGCTTAGGGCAGATGCAATCTCCAACATTGATTGATTGTGTTCTTATTTTGCTTTCATCTCCTTGGCAGTCAAAGGTACCACATGTATTACATAATCATTTTCCACATAGTATTTTGTTGAATCACCAATACCAGCTAGATCAAATTTCATCAAACTCTAACATGTAGGGAACTTCTCCTTGTTCAACTTTGGTACCTCCTTTTTGTACATCTTGATCATTAGCTTCAAGTACCTTTAAACTTTTCTCTACAAGCACCAACAACTTTGATACCAATTATTAGAATGATTTTAGAATAATTGAGAGGGGGGGGGGTTTAATCAGTTGTCCTCAAGTCCAAATGTACCAATTCAACTTTCTAGCTCTTCAACAATCTCATATCTAATCAGCTTTCAACTCGGTCTCTATAGCATATACCAGCAACATAAAACTTGTAGTCCATTGTCCTAAAGTAATTAAGTTGAAAAATATAAAACTTTCAACATTAGTCACATCAAATAACATTCACACAAGTATAACACCATAATTTATAATGGAAACCCAATTTGGGAAAAACCACTTGTAACATGCTACTGATTTTCACTCTTTTGAAGTGAGTTCTGTGACAAGCCAACCTAGTTAAAGGTTTACAATACACATTGTTAGGTGTGACCTGGTTAAAAGATTTAATCACCCTATTAAGAGTGGCCTTGTTAGAGGGCTTAAGAACATTCCATCATAATGTCACCTTGATTAAAGGATTTATACAATGAATGTTAGGTCAACCTTGATTAAAGGATTTAGACTGATACAATGGTTAGAAAGTAACAGTAGGTTCTGATTTAAAAATATACAACTTACTTTGCAAATACAGATCCACTTCGCACATATGTTGATTTACTGACTAACCTTCATTTCCATCTTCATCTCTGATCTGCTCAGAATTCTCTTCAAGAAATCACCACAACTCTGTTCAGCTCTTCACAGCTTCACCTTCAACCTTCTTCTTAGACTCATCAATCAATAACATCAACCTCTCTCTCTCTCTCTCTCGTAACCTCACAATGAGGTTATCCTTATACATCCTTGATTAGGTAGATTAATCTTTTGTCACTTAATCTCTTCTGTAGATCTTAGGTTTAGGTCAGATTCATCAAATCCTTCCATCATTATGTTCTCCTTCTTTTCCTTCTAGATACCTCTTCAAAATTCTCTTTGAAATCTTAAGAAGATGATTTACCATGCATTAATGCTTCATACCATTCATTAATAATGTCAACACATTTTACATATCCCAATAATTCAACTATGTCGGCTAGGATTCTCAATTCTTTCTCAAAATGTAAATTACTGACACTCGATCAATACTGTGTTCATCTCCTTGATCATTACTATGTATCTCAGTCATCACTAACACTTTCCTTCTTGAAAAACACTATCTTTTCTTGGTAATTATCTATCGCTTGGCAATTACTGATGTTTGTTCGACACTAGATTTATTCAGCATATACTAGCGCTCGGTCGACACTAATATCACTCGTCTTAAACTAGATTTCTTCACTTTTGCTCAGTTAAGCCTATGTTTCTAGTCTTTCTTCTTCACTTGGTGTTAAATATAAACAACACATTAGCTTATCAATGTGCCAACTAATCAAGTACCCATTGAAGTATCACATAACTCAACCATTCCTTAGGTCCTCTTATTATCTCCTCTTTTCAAATCCTCTTCATCAATCAAAAGATATGGTACTCTCCTAGATAGCAATTATCTTGCCAGTTAAGGTTTGGCATCAATGACAATATAACAATTGTTTCAATTGTAGTTTCCAACAAAGGTAATGAGTAGACAAAATAATAAGGAAAAACCAAGAAAAGAAATGGCCCAAACCAAGGAATTACAAACATAATGATATCTTGGAACAGCAAACACAAAGCTGAAAAGGATGGAGTTCTGATTAGATTTTGTAAAACAAATCAATCAATATGAATGATATAACCTACATACAAATCAATGAATATGAATGATATAACCTACATATGACATAGTTTTTTAAAAATGTTGAAGCAAAAAAATAGAGATGCATATATTGAATTGAAATGAAAGTGGTTAGATTTTTAAAAAAAAATTTGCACACAAAATCTAAGATAGAGATTTATTATTCAATACTGGAATTATTTTTAAAAAAGGGGATTAAGTTGTATCCTTATGCTTGACACAACAGAGGTTAAGAAATCCAAAAGTTAAATATAATGTAGATTTAAACCAAAAAAATACTTTAAACTTGAAACTAAAATCCAAGTTAGAAACACATGCACAAGGAGGTTAGCAAAATCATTTTGGTGGAAGCCTTCCAAAATGAGCTAAAGAAAATGAGTTTGGCGAAAATGCGACCAAACCAAAAAATAACTTAAACTAGAAACTAACTCTTTGGCAAAAAGCCTTCAAAAGAGGGTTAGAAAAAAATATTAAATTTAAATAAAAAAACTTGTAACACAAAATAAGTTAAATAAGAGATCCATCTTCTCTCCTCAAGGAGTGCCTCCAAGAAGGGTGAGCTCCAAAACAATAATGACTTGACCTTCATAAACTTCAACTTAAAACAAGAATTAACTTAACCTTCTAAAATATTGTGAAAATAAATACAAGAGAAAGAGATAAAAAATAAATTCAAGTAAGTTTATTGATTGAAGTAATTTTACAAGTCAAGATGAATAACTTGAGAGAGAAATAACTCGAATTAAAATGGATGCACAAGAGCTTTTGAAAGGGGAAAAGAAAAGGAAAAACCCTTATGTATTATGAATGAAGGAAAAGCCAGAGAGAGAGAGAGAGAGCTTTGTAGAGAAGAAATGAGAGGATAAACATCTACTAAATAGAGATAAGGAGAGGAGTTACGAATTAACTCATAATCTATGAATGTCACCATTCATAATATGTGTATACAATGTGTCAACACCCTCTTAAGTAAGGAGGAAAACTAAAATTCCTTAATAATGAAATAAGAATAAATGACATGTCCTCTCATATGTACAAGAGGAAAAACTATATGTTGGGATTCTAATGGAATATCCCAAACTAAATACAGCCAAGGAAAGATTAATATTCTTATAATTTCATTTTATTCCCTACGATGACTAATCTTTGAGTCATTGCTATGAATAATTCACCACAACCTTGTGCATGTTACCCCATTCATCATGGATGTCTACTGGTTAGAAGCTTACATTGGGCACAAGCAAGGAGGAGAAAGGAAAACCTATCTTATCATTTCTAATGTGTGCACTTCCATTCAAGACAAACATGTATACCAAGTTATTTTCAAAAAAGATATCTAAGAAAATATTTTCCATTATATACTTTTAAGGATGTTCATAAAACATTCCAAATCTCCCATATGGAATCAAATTGCCTCACCATAACCATTGCAATGCTTCAATAGTGTTAGAAATATTTTTTCCATATTCATATATGATCTACAGGCACTAGGAAATGGGCTCACGCAACTACCATAGTCTAAATGGCATATTAATAATAAATTTTCAAATATTTGCAAGATAGCCACCATGGCTAGCAATCAACCATTACATAACTTATGTGATTGAAGGATGTACAATCCTCATCTGCTTAAATCTTTTCAACCCAAAATAATAAAAATCAATGATTGATTCAAGTGTTTACTATATGCTTCCATAAATGTCTATAACCTATATTGAAGCTTTCATATACGCATCAACCTACGTATTAAATTTTTAATGGGTTTCAACCTTATCTCGATGCTTTAACATCTATATAGCCACGACATATGTTGAAAGATGTCTCTTTTTGGTATCCTTTAATAGTTTTAATAACTAGGTCCTTAGAACCATAACTCAAAGATTGGGTATCTATGCTAAGTAGTTATTTGATCATCAAGAAGGCTTATTTTCTATCAACTTGGGGTGTATACTTGAAATGGGTCAACAAAGTATATGCACTAGAGATCCATCTATAGCTATTCTATCTATGCTTGGAAAGTAAATGGTACTAGAAACAAAGTGCATGGAAAGAAAACAACTTGAATACTCAATAGAAATTACCATTTAAACTAAACTCAAATGAATAACACAAATTAAATCCATGACAAACAAATAGGAAACTACTCTGTCTTCTTTGGTTGCAGGAAGGATTTCCAATGGCTGCAAGAATAGTTAACTACTAGGACAATTAATTATTGCATGAAAAGTAACTACTAAATAAAAAGATGGGAATTATGACTAAGTAGGCCCCCTTAGCAAGTCTTCTCAAAGTTAAACTAAATACTTGCAAACTATAATATCATCTTATTTATTTAAATGCTACTACATACTAAGATAGCTGAAAATTTCTCTTCAATAAAATAAAATCTGGAAATTATAATAGTTTTGGTTCTAACCCCCTAAGGATTATTTGAACCTTATTTATTTAAATGAAACTCCTAACTAATCCTAACTAACATAAATTCCACTCTCAAGACAATAGGAGGATGTTGTTTATTACAACATAAAACAAGGAAATGAAGTTATGCTCCAAATGAGAAACAATAAAACTATTTTTGTCACAAAGGAGATCTAGCATAACTAATTTCCCTAGGTCTATTATCCTTTAATAATGAAAATTAAAGATTCATTATTACTTCTCATGAGCTTTAGGCAATCAATTTATGACTTATTCAAGGTTCATCTTACAAACTTTGTCTCCAACCAATTAGTTGTTATGAACTTCCTTATTGTAAGGCGTTTGACCGTTGTTATTTAATCTTACATTATGTCATTAGTATGCACAAAACATAGGTATATATTTTACTTTAGAATAACCATTTATCTATCTACAAGCAATATTAATATGAATATTTCACATATCAAAGGCCACATACTATTTTTCATCATTTAACCTAAAAAAGGAACCATTAGGATGAGTTCATAACCACTTTAACAAGTTTAGAGAGTCAATCATAAATTCAATGCGAAAACATCATAAAAAGGTATTTAAACCTTAATAGTATGTAGAAACCCCAAAAAAAACCATAAAAATATGAAAGACGTAGACAAAAGTAAATACATTTATTAGGCTCATCACCGCCTCCAAAAATTTTGTAATTAATGCATCCATTTGAAAATTTTGTCATCATTCATGAGGAGACTTCTCACCAAAGTGGGTGATCAAGAATGTAACTACTAAATGTATAAAGAAGTATGGATGGAGAGACATTTATTCCAACCATTCATTAATGGGTCATTTTATTCATTTGAAATTACCATAAGATTTTTTAATCACTTTCACAACTTCCCCAAATCACCAGTATGTTTTAATAATAATACCTTTCTAATAATTGGTTATTTTTACATACATAATAATTTCCTAATAAGAGTTATTAATAGCCTATCCATATTTGATGGAATCATGACCATTGGTTTCTTGTTTGATGTTGAAAGTGAAAAAAGTGATATACTCTTTACGAAAAGGAAACAACCACCTCCATTCATCATCAATTTGGATTTCTTTAGAAATTTTAGTAATTTAACTGAAAAGTATGTGGAAATATTTAGTCCATTAGTCTTTTTTCTAATCTTGGACAATTTTATAAAAAAGAATGCCAATTGCATAATATGGAGCCTCCCAATTTTGTTGTTTTGATGATCCCTCAACTTGTCCATGATTTTATCGATGGTTTTAGGAACTTTGGCAAAGTCCATTAAATCATGATATTGTTATTTAAAGTATATTTCTATCTATTTTAAAACTCTTGAACTTAAAAAAATATTTCCTTATAACTTAATCTTATATTAGCCATGGATAGATTGTATTAATCATCACTACATACTTTCATAAAGATGTAGCTCATAAATAAAATGGTGGAGATAATTCACATCTCTAAGAGCTCCTCCTCAAGTCAATAATTTAAAGATGAATGAAGTTGATTCATGGTAGTCATATGGAGATTTGAGAGATTCAAAAACTAACATAACTATCATGAAGGGTCATCATATATGAATTTTTATGTCTCCACTATAATTATTGCATAGGATCCATGAGACAACAACTCTTCATGAAAAAATTATTACACTACTTGTATTGTTGGAATATTGATGAGATATTAGATGACATTTATGATGAGTATGAAGATCATGGTTTTCATTGTTGGAAAACCATTCAATTGGTGAGATAAAAAAATTTTAAGTATGTGAAGTTACACCAACCAGTACTGATGAAGGGCCAACTGCTCTGATACCACTTGATGAAGGGTGCTCCCCTTACTACCACAAACACATAACAGAAACAAAGAAACAACAACCATATGCAAGAACAAAAAATTGGCTTCTTATTATCTCCACAAATGTGGAATTACAAACTTTCAAAATTACAATATGCAAAGCCACATGGGCATTCCCTTACAATATTTTGTAGGACAAAGCCTCGAATCAATACCCAGATCTACTATCCAAAAATGCCCTAGACAACACTATGGGCCTTCTTTATATGGGCATTTTCCACCACCCGAGAAGGTTCTAGAAATTTAGCCCTTAGGGCTGACCAACTTAGAATTATTTTATTTTTCAATTGATTACATCAAAGTCGGCTCAAAATAACTTTTGAAACCTAAACAAAAATTTTGAAGGAAAATTATTTTCTACCATTTTAGGTGTCCTGACTTCTAGAGACCATAAGTCATCACCAGTTGACCCAATTAACTATTATAACCCCATTTCAAAAAGGCCACAAAGCGCTCTATAGGCTTGACTAGTGCAAGTGCTTGTCCCCCAAATTTGTGACCTCATCTGAGGCCTCTAAAGCCTTCAAAACTAAGTTCAAAGTTTCTATACCCTGCTGCCAATACCGAAAATCTTCATCATCTTCAAAACTAGACCTGATCTAGCCATGAAACTTTACTGGCAGGCTAATATGACTAAGATGAACCTCCACATGTAAAATCAGAACATTCTGAGATCGTATGACCAACTTACTAAAAATAGAAAGTTTCCATAAATAGAAGCTCTACACAAGATAGCCCTTATTGAATACAAAAATAGAAATATTTTTTTTTGGGTGATGCAAGATTGCTCTTACACCTAGGATGCTCCTGCATCAGACACCCAGGGTAATTTGAAAAGTGACCCTGTCATGACTCAGGTGTGCAGAGAAAAACCAAGATGGTTAACCTCCTCCTTTGTTAGCCATGATGAATCTTCAATAGGTCATCCTTTCCATTTGACCAAATACTCTTCATATGTCATGTTCCTTGTGCTTCTGCCAACATGACTATCCAGTATGTCTTCAATCTCCTTGATATCTGAACTGGATGTTGGAATACTCCACTGTGTTGTTGTAACCTCATCTTCAACACCTCCTTCATGATACTCTGTCAGATTTGAAACATTAAATACTGGTGAAATATTTAGCTCAGTAGGCAACTCAACCTCATATGCATTTCTCGAATCATGCTTCTCTAGTTTCTTATATGGCCCAAACTTCTTCATTTTCAACTTATTATATGTACCAACTGGAAATTGCTCCTTCCGCAAATGAACCGTGACTTCATCTCCAACCTAAAATTCCTTATGCCTCCTTTTCTCATCTGCCTTAGCCTTATACTATGCATTCATCTTGGTAATGTGCTTCCTCACCTCCTCATGGATGTTTCTCAAGTGTTCTGCAAAATCCTCAACTTTAGCACTACTTATTTCTCCTTTATCTATCTTCCTCAACTTAGATGCATTTCTAGGAATATTTCCATATGCAATCTGGAATGGTGATTTACCAGTACTCCTATTGATAGAATTATTGTATGCAAATTTTGCCTATGGTAAAATCAAATCCCATCATGTCGGCTTATCTCCAACCAAACATCTTAGAAAATTTCCCAAACTCCTATTTACCACCTCTGTTTCTCCATTAGTATGTGGATGATGTGATGAACTGAATTTCAAATCTGTCTTCAGCTTCTTCCACAATGTTCTCCAAAAATAGCCTACAAATTTGGTGTCTTGATCTAAAACTATGGTCTTTAGCAAACCATGTAGTCTCACTACTTCTCTGAAAAACAATTCTGCTATATGAATAGCATCATTAGTCTTCTTGTAGGGAATGAAATGTGCCATCTTTGAAAATTTGTTAACCACCACAAAAATTGAATCATGTCCCCATTGAGTCCTTGGTAATCCAAGAACAAAGTTTATACTGATATCCTCCCAAGGTTTCTCTGGTACAAGTAATGGCTGATATAACCCTGTATATTGCTTCACTCCTTTCACCATCTGACATACTCTACAACTCTATACAAACTTCTTGACATATTACTACAACTGTGGCCAATAATAATTCTCACTAACCAATGCAAGGGTTTTATCATGACCAAAATGTCTAGCCAATCCTCTGCTATGCTTCTCCTTGATAAGATTCTCCCTCATAGAGCTTCTTGGAATGCACAACTGAATCCCTCTGAATAGCATATCATCCTGAATGATGAAATCTAGCCACTTCATTCTGTCTAGAGTAACAAGTTCTTTAACAGCTTTCCAAGCTTCACCAAAATCTAGATCATCTGGATACAAATTCTTGAGTTCCTTGAACCCAACCACCTCAATCTGCATCTCTGTTAGCAATAGTTGCCTTCTACTAAGCACATCTACAATCCTGTTAGACTTTCCACTTCTGTGTTTCAAAACAAATGTATAACTCTGCAAAAACTCAACCCATTTCAAATGCCTTTGATTCAACTTTCCTTGACTATTCAAATATTGCAAAGCTTGATGATCAGTATACAAAACAAACTCTTTAGGAAGCAGATAGTGTCTCCACTTCTTCAATGCCTGAACTATAGCATAAAATTCCTAATCATAAACAAAATATTTTCTCTTGGCATCATTTAACTTCTCACTTAAATAAGCAATAGGTTTACCTTCTTGGCTCATAACAGCTCCTATTGTAGTACCACTAGCATCACAGTCTACTTGAAACACCTTATTAAAATTTAGAAGTGCTAAAACAAGTTGTTATATAAATTTTTGTTTCAACAATTGAAAACTCTTTTCTGCCCCATTAGTCCACTTAAACTCTTTTCTATCCCCTCTCATTGTTTCAGTCAAGGGACCACAAATACTGCTAAAATTTATGATAAACTTTCTATAAAAACTAGCTAGACCATGAAAAGATCTTACCTCAGTAGCACTCCTTGGAGTAGGCCATTCAATGATAGCATGTACCTTCTCTGGGTCCATTTTTAGACCATTCACTAAAACTACAAATCCCAAATACACTAACTCTTTCTTCGCAAAATTGCACTTCTTCAAATTAATCAACAATTTCTCTTCTCTTAGCTTCTCAAATACCATACAAATATGCATCATATGCCCCTCCAATGTCTTACTAAAGATCAAAATATCATCTAGGTAAACAATGACAAACTTACCCAGAAATTCTTTCAGAACCTCATTCATCAGCCTCATGAAAGTGCTAGGTGCATTGGTTAGCCCAAAAGGCATGAATAACCACTCATACAGTCCTTCCTTTGTCTTGAAGGTAGTCTTCCATTCATCTCCTTCTCTGATCCAAATTTGGTGATATCCACTCTTCAGATCTATCTTTGAGAAATACACAGCTCCACTCAAATAGTCCATAATATCATCCATTTGTGGCAATAGAAACCTATACTTGATTGTGATCTTATTTATTGCTCTAGAATCTGTACACATCCTCCACTCTCCATTCTTATTTGGCACTAATACTTCTGGTATAGCACATGGACTTAGACTCTCCTGAATCAATCCCTTTTGTAACAACTCATGCACTTGTCTGTTCAACTCTTCACTTTCTATTGGTGTCATTCTGTATGATGCCTTGTTTGGAAAACTAGCTCCTGGAATCAAATCCATCTGATGACTAATCTTTCGTACCGATGGTAATCCATCAGGTACATTATCAGATACAATATCTTGAAACTCATTCAACAAATCTGCAACCTCTATAGGTACATCCTCTACTTCCTCTTTACCATCTTTTGGAATTAAAGCAAAACACACATGCCCATGCCTCATACCATCTAGGAATTTTCTTCCATCAAAAAAAGTTATTCTCACATTACCACATACCTTTTCTTCGGTCTCCTTCAATGGCTTTAGCTTATGTTGCACTCCATCCTTTGTTAGGGAATAGGTATTCGCACGACCATCGTATATAGCACATCTGTCAAACTACCACGGCCTACCCAACAACATGTGACATGCATCCATAGATATGATATCACATAGTACCTCATCATGGTACCCACCAATCTTGAACTTTACTAGGCACTATTCACTGACCATGACCTGTTGGTCATCTTGCACCCAGGCAATCTGATATGGATGTGGGTGTTTCTCTCTCTTAAGCTTCAACTTTGTCACCATCTCTTCTGACACCAAATTGTCAGTGCTTCCACTATTAATAATCACATCACAACATTTATCCTCACACTTGCATCTAGTGTGAAACAGGCTTCTCCTTTGTTCAGGTTCATTCTCACCACTCAGCAGGACTCTTCTGTTAATCAGTGTTTCTCCTCTTTCAGCATCTTTAAAATTTGATGAGTTGGCATTTTCATCTACATGTGCAACTCTAGCCTAGCCTTCATTCCTCCTATCCATCCTTCCTTGGCATTGAGGACATTCAAATGCCCTATGACCTTCTTCTCCACATTGAAAACATGTTCCACAGAAGCCTCATCTTCCTAAACCTTGTCCTCTTCCTCTCTAATCTCTATTGTTCTGATCTTGGAAATGATTGGAATTGTTTCCTCTCTGATTTTGATTGCTACTGGCCTCATCCTTCTTTTTTGGATCTTCATTTCAGCCTCCATATGACTGTCCACCAGATCGTCCATCGTGACCCTTCCATTTTGTCTACTTTCAAACTTCTTGTTCATCTTTTCCTCTACTTTTAGGGCAAACTGGTATGCCTCTTCAATACTGTTCATTCAAACCAGATTCAGCTCCTCCTGAATACTCAGCCTTAACCCATTAAGGTAACAGGAAACTTTCTCCTTGTCAGCTTCTACATGGCCTATTCTGATGAGGATTCAATAGAACTCCTCTGTATACTCCTGAATAGATCTTCCTGCCTGCTTCAAACTTTGCATCTTCTTCAGTAGGTCAAGCTCATAATCAACAGGAATGAACTGCCACTTCAATTTATCCATCATTCAATCCCATCTTGTGATTTTATCTTTCCCTCTTCTATTTCACTCCAATTGAATCTCTTACCACTAGATCTTCGCATGACCTTTCAGTCTGGCCTTCGCAAACTTGACCCAATCAGGATCCTCAATATCTTCATACTCAAAATATTCTTCACATTCATTGATCCATTTGATCAATTCTTCTAGGTTAAGATTTCCAGAAAATGTCGGGACCTCAATCTTAGGTCTCTTCCCAATCTTTGAAATGGCTCGAAAAAGTCTTTCTTCCTCTTGGTTCACAACTTTGACTTCTCCTTCTTGATCTTCTTCTTCGGCTTCATCCTCACTTTCATCTCTGACATTAAGATTCATTCCTTTGCAAATCTTCTCTTGCAATGCTCACACTTGTCTCTATAGTTCCCTAACCTTAGGTGTTACAACACCAGCTCTTCCACCATGTTCCCTTCATGGAGGCATTTTCATGCTTCTCGCTGAAACCCTAACCATGGTCCTGGTGCAAACTACCTCACAATCAACGATCTATTTACACACTCGGGAACTCCTGCTCTGATACCAATTAATGAAGGGCCAACCACTCTGATACCACTTGATGAAGGGTTCTCCCCTTACTACCACAAACACATAACAGAAACAAAGAAACAACAACCATATGCAAGAACAGAAAATTGGCTTCTTATTATCTCCACAAATGTGGAATTACAAAATTTTAGAATTACAATATGCAAAGCCACATGGGCATTCCCTTACAATATTCTATAGGACAAAGCCTCGAATCAATACCCAAATCTACTACCCAAAACTTCCCTAGACAACACTACGGGCCTTCTTTATATAGGCATTTTCCACCACCCGAGAAGGTTCCAGAAATTTAGCCCTTAGGGCTGACCAACTTAGAATTATTTTATTTTTCAATTTATTACATCAAAGTCAGCTCAAAATAACTTTTGAAACCTGAACAAAAATTTTGAAGAAAAATTATTTTCTGCCATTTCAGGTGGCCCGACTTTCAAAGACCATAAGTCATCACCAATTGACCTGATTGACTATTATAACCCCATTTCAGAAAGGCCATGAAGCACTCTACAAGCTTGATTAGCACAAGCACCTATCACCCAAATTTGCAACCTCATCCAAGGCCTCTAAAGCCTTCAAAACTGAGTTCAAAGTTTTTGTACCCTGCTGCCAATACCGAAAATCTTCATCATCTTCAAAACTAGACCTGATCTAGCCATGAAACTTTATTGGTAGGCTGATATGGCTAAGATAAACCTCCACATGTAAAATCAAAACATTCCGAGATCGTATGACCAACTTACTAAAAATAGCAAGTTTCCATAAATAGAAGCTCTGCACAAGATAGCCCTTATTGAATACAAAAATAGAAATATTTTTTTTGGGTGATGCAAGATTGCTCTTACACCCAGGATGCTCCTACATCAATTACATAGGTATATCTAACCAGTAAGAAGTAAGCTAATTGATAAGTAGCGTGGTAATTGGTACATAAGAAGGTAACCGATGAACATGACAATAGGTGAAGGTCAAATAGGTAAAGGGAGCATATCAGTAAAGGACAATCAGTGATACCATGAATAGGTATAGGTAAAATTCAAGATGCTAGCAACTGGTCATAATGGTGAATAGGTATAGATAGAGGTTATTAAACAATTTTACTTAATTAGCCAAATCGGTCATGACGGTGGAAGACTCACTGAATCTAGACAACATAGAAAATGTACTACATTGTTCTAGGAGATTATTGAGTCAATTTATAGGAACTTATGCATGGATATTTTCATGATTGAAAGGCATGTTTGACAAGTAAAATTGAAAGAATATTGCACATTGGAAATGACAACATATGTTATGGTTTGGCCGACGCGGTAAGGATTTTATATTTTTGCTAGTTAACTAAGATTGGAGAAACATGTTTGGAGAAAAATGAAAACCCTAATTAGGTTTTACATTTGATGGTGAAGATATTATATAAGGATAGCATTATTTTTGTTGTTATTGATGAAGTTTTTGTTATGAAAAGTTGATGAAGAATTGAAGCTGCGATCACAAAGTTGTTTGCAGAGATGTTATAGAGTTGAAGTCAGAAAAAGAACAAAACATAAGGGATCTAATCAACATTGAAGAATAAAAATTATAATTACATATTTTGATAAGGAGATTACAAACTTAGGTAAATTTGGGAAAACAAGGTTCAATATTCCTAAGACTGCAACTGAAGTTGCACACGTAATTAGAGAATAGGGAATGATCAGCAACATCAGTAACTTTAAGTTCACTAGGTTATCTGATGAAGATAAGAAAATTATTGAAGATGAAATTATCTTTCATTTTCATAAATTCATTAGAGTTCTAAATCAGCTTAAAGGTCATATACCTGATGGATTATATGAAGAATTCAATGTTAGATGGGAGGTTGTAGTTAAAATTGCAAAGGAAGTAAGAGAAAGAACTCTCATGTATACTATGCCACATTTGACAGTAAAAGAAATGGATGAAGAACTTGAAAAACACAAGGGCAGATTTAGTATTGGTAACAAGACTGGAAAGTTATTAGCTAGAAAAGAGCAGGAAGTTGAAGATGAATCGATAATAATTTGGAGAAGGATATTCAATTTAGACCAACCACTGGTGCATGATACTACTGGTACATCTCAAGGAGATGGCACCTTTACTTTGCAAGAGCTAGTACGAGTAATGTTAAGGAATGTATCAACACATATTGACCTAACCAAAGACACAATTGATGATGAATATGACATAATTAATACTCCTGATTCTCCCATGATTGGAGATGAAGCTAAAGATATACCACTCCAGACACCACTGGAAGTGAATCATATTGAGATTGATAAGGATGCAGTTGATACTAAAGTAAACAAAGTTGATGAAGTAGAAAAGAAAAAGGAAACAAAAAAGGTAAATGAGACCATAGAACAAACCAAGGACACTGATAAAGAGGACACTCAAGATAAATAAGTTGAGTAGTAGTAGGAAAAAGAAACTGATAAGGACACACAAGGAGAAAATACCTAAATAGGGGAACAAAGTACTCAAGATACTACCAGTACACCATAGGTACCCCTATAACTAATACCTTGGGTAGTACTCAAATAGTTAACACAAGGAAGGTATATGATATCAAACAACTTGAAGAATAAAAAACACAAAAGGATAGCACTCCCAGTGCTACACAAACTACAACACAAGATACTGATGAGAAAAATAAAAGAAACAGGATTGAAGAAGAAGAAGAAGAATATTATGAAGATGAAGAGAAAGAGGAAGAGGAAAATGATCTAGAATTCACCATTATGAAGAAAGACTTCATTAAATTGAAACCAAAAGAACAACTATTGTTTTCAAAGAAGCTAGCAGAAAAGGAAGAGATGAATTGGTAGAAGAAGAAGAGGTATAAGTGTTAATATGATTTAGAACAATAGAGAGGGGGGGTGAATCAGTTTTTCTCAGGTCTTGATGTATAAGAAAAACTTAAAAAATTTACTTTAAATCAGATCAAGCAACCAAAACAAACTTAGTCATCACTAATTCATCAATAGAAACATATAACAATGCAGTCCACTACCCAATTGTATCTAACTTGTAAACCGTAGAAATGTTCACACCAAAACATTCACACACAAGTATGAGACTAGGATTTATAGTGGAAACCCAATATGGGAAAAACCACTTTGTAACATGCTACTATTGTTTTCACTCTTCTGAAGTGAGCTCAGTTAAAAGCCAACCCTGTCAAAGGTTACAATGCACACTGTCAAGTGTGACCCGGTTAAAGGATTTAATCACCCTGTTAAAAGTGAGCCTAGTCAAAGGACTTACATGCATTCCATTAGAATGCAACCTTATTCAAATGATTTAACTTAAGACTATTAGATCAACCTCTGTTAAAAGGATTTTGATGGTTACAATGGTTAGAAAGTAGCAGCAGTGTTGATTTGAAAAACATGCAACTTACTTTGCAAATATCAGATCCAATTCCCTACACAAATACTGGTTTACTAACTTTGAAACTTTTCCATCTCCATCTCTGATCTACTCAAAACTTTTCTTCAAGTGATCACCACACTTCACCTTTAGCCTTTTTTCTTATACAGTCAATAAAACTTATCTTCTAGTATTTCGGTTTCACCCCAATACATCAACCTTTTTCTCCACTCTCATACATCTAATCCAATGTTCAAGTTCCCTTAATACTTTCCTCAATTAGGTTAACTCATCTTTTTCCACTTAATCTCATTCATAGATCTTAGGGTTAGGTCAGATTCATTGAATCTACCCACATTTTTTTCTTCGCCTTCTTTTCTAGAAACATCTCAAATCTCATAAAGATTTACAATAAAACATTTTATAGTGCATTAAATGCTTCCATACAATCAATAAATAAAGTCAACATATTTTACATAATCCAAGAATTCAAACAATGTCATCCCCAAAAAGAATTCTCTTCAAATATAAAATTGTTGATGCTCGGTCAATACTATGATCATCCACTCGGTCTTCATGTAGAATGCTCGGTCATTACTAAAATTGTTTCCTCGGCATGCACTATCTTCCTCAATAATTTACTAATACTCAGTCGACATAGGATTTTGCTCGGCATCCACTAACTCGGTTGACACTAACATAACTTGGCTTAAACATGATTTTATCCATTTTTGCTCGGTTAAGCCTACCAGTTAGTCTTCAATCTCACTAAGATAAATAATACATTATCTCATCATTGTGCAACATAGTCAAGTACACTTTGTAGTATCAAGATAACTCAACCTTTCCCTTGGTGCTATTGTTACCAACCTTGCTTCATTCATTCACAACACTTCAATAGATATAGTACTTTCCTAAGTAGCAACAGTCTTACCAGTTAAGGTTTTGACATCAATGATAACACAACAATTGTTTCAATTATAGTTTCCAACAATCTCCCTCTTTGGCATTGATGGAAACACCATATGATATCACCTGAATAACACATGGATTACCAACCAATCCAAAACTTATATGTCCATCAGAGAAATTTATAATATCCTTAGCTTCATTCTGATTCAGTATCTGTAAATCATACTTTTGTGACCATCAGCAGTAATCAGATCTCCCTCTATCCTGATCTTTCATTTCAGTTCATCTTCCTTTTACCTTTCAGTATCTTCTCCCTCAATTTCTTCTCTGTTCTCAGTATCATGTGTTATCATTATCAGTATCTTCTCCCTCTTTGACAAAAAATGCCAAAGCAGCAACATAACATACATCCAACAGATGTAGATAGTGTCTTTGCAGTTCAGTGTTTCTCCCTCTACCATCTTGCTTATGACTAATTCAGTGTTTGTGCTCTTTCTTCACAACTCTAGGGTAGTCCTAAAGTGTGACATTCTTCTGCATCAATGTGTCAGATATTCTATTCTAGCATATTTGATGTAGTGCTCCTAGCTTGACTAGGTAGCCTCAGTTAGGGGAAGGACCCCTAATTTTCTTCTCAGGTACTCATGAGCTTCTTTAGGTAAAGCTTTAGTGAATATATCTGCTATTTTTTCTTTTGTATTCACATACTCCAGTCGAACTTCTTTGTCTTGTACCAATTCTCTCAAGTAGTGATATTTGATTGCTATGTGTTTGGTCTTTGTATGCATCATTGGATTCTTAGAAATATTAATAGCACTTGTGTTGTCACAAAAAATAACAACAGGTTTAGTGATTTCTTCCTTCATACCTACCAACAATTGTTTTATCCAGACCAGATTTGAATAGTTTGTTATAGCAGCAGCATACTCGACCTCGGCAGTAGATTAGGAAATGCAATTTTGTTTCTTGCTTGTCTAGGAAACTAATCTCTATCCAAGAAAGAAAGTTCCACCACTTGTACTCTTCCTGTCATCTACATTTCCTGCCTAATCAGCATTAGTATAAACTTTTAGTTCAAATCTATCATTCTTCTTATAATATAGCCCATAGTCAGCAGTTCCTTTCAAATATCTCATAATTCTCTTCACAGCCATCATGTGTGTTTCCTCAGGATTGGCAAAAAATCTTGCCACAATCCCAATAGCTAATGCAATATCTGGTCTGCTATGTATAGCATACTGCAACTTTCCAATCATGGATCTATACAAAGTCTAATTCACTTCAGCAGCCTCATCATTTTTAGATAACTTTTGCCTAGTAACCATAGGAGTTCCTACTAGTCTAACATCTTCCATCCCAAAAAATTTCAGTATTTCATTCACATACTTAGATTATGTAATGAAAATTCCTTTCTTCATCTAATATATTTGTAAACCAACAAAGAATTTGATTTCTCCAAACATACTCATTTCAAATTCAGTTTGCATTTCATTTGAAAATCTCTTACACAAATCATCTTGTTCACCAAAAATAATGTCATCAACAAAAAAAATTTCTAACAAAATACCTTTTCCTTCTTCATCTTTCATATACATATTGCTTGTGTCATTTGTCCTTGAAAATCCAATCTGCATCAGATAGTTATGCAACCTCTCATACCATGCTCGGGGCGCTTGTTTCAATCTATATAATGCTTTGTTCAGTTTGCATACCATGTGTCTTTTGTTTGGATCAATAAAACCTTCTGGCTATTCTATGTAAACTTCTTCTTCCAATATACCATTTAGAAATGCAGACTTGACATCCATTTGATAAACCTTGAAATTTTTACAGGCAACATATGCAAGCAGAGTTCTTACTCCTTCCAGTCTAGCTACAGGGGCAAATGTCTTCCCATAATCTATTCCTTCTTCTTGTGCATAGCCTTTGCATACTAGTATAGCTTTGTTCCTAGTGATTTCACCATTTTCATTCATCTTATTTTGAAATACCCATTTTGTTCCTATAACATTCTTATTTTCAGGTCTCAGCACTAGTGTCCAAGTATCATTTTTCTCGATCTGGTCAATCTCTTCATTCATTGCTTGTATCCAATCTTCATTCTCCAATGCTTCTCTTGTTGTTTTAGGTTCAAATTCACATAGTAGGCATGTTGGATCCTTGATCTTACTTCTGGTCTAAATTCCACCATCTTTATCTCCAATTATCTATTTAGGCTTGTGATGTCTTCTTACATATTTTGCCAAAATAGGTCCAGCATTTTTCTCTTCTATTTCATCAAGTTCCCCAACAAGATTGTCAGATTCAACTTCTGAATGCTCAAAAACCTCTTCTTGATAGTCGGCAGTACCATTCTGTAGCTCGGCATGTTCTTGTTCTTTCTTGGCACTATTTTCCTAACGCTCGGCATGGCTTACCTAAGACTCAGCATCAGGTGCAAGTCTGTTACTTGCCTCTTCTTCCTGTTCAATGTACACAAAAGATCTGTAATCTTCTAGTTCTCTTTTACTGTCAGCTTCGTTTCTTTTTGCATACTCGTCAATTCTTACATTCACACTTTCCACTACTTTGTCAGTGTTAGATTTCAAACACTTATAAGCCTTACTTTTCATGGAATACCCTAGGAATATGCCTTCTTCACTTTTAGCATCAAACTTTCCATTCCTAGTATCTTTTAGTAGATATCATTTGCTTCCAAAGATTCTAAAGTATTGAACATTCAGTGCATGTCCATACCATAATTCATAAGGTGTCAGATGTGTACCTTTTCTAACTTGTACCTAGTTAAGAGTGTAAACAACAGTGCTTATAGCTTATTTCTAGTATTTCTAAGGCACATTCTTTTCAATCATCAATGTCCTTGCACAGTCCAAGATAGATCTATTTCTTCTTTCTGCTATACCATTCTGTGGAGGAGTTCTAGGTGCAGACATATGTCTTCTAATACCTCTTTCATTACAAAATAGATTAAATTCATTTGATGTAAATTCTCCACCTCAGTCAGATCTAAGACATTTCAGGTTCCTACCTATCTCCTTCTCAACTTTAGCCAAGTACCACTTAAAGAATTGAAAAGCATTAGATTTCTCTCTTAAAAACATTACATGCATCATCCTAGTATGATCATCAACAAACAAGATAAAGTATCTAGCACCACAGTAACTTTGTATACCCATAGGTCCACAAAGGTCAGTATGAACCAAATCTAAAATGTTTTCAGAAGTAAAGGATTTTCTCTTGAAACTTGACTTTGTCATTTTTCCTAACTGACATTCCTTGCACATTATATTCTCAAGTTTCTTCAGTCTAGGTAGACCTCTTACTTTCTTCTTCTTACTTATCTCTACCAAATTGTCAAAATTCACATGACACAACCTCTTATGCCATAACCAAATATCATCAAGTTGTGCAATTAAACATGTTTCTTCGGATAGGTCAAGATAGAAAAAATTACCTCTAATCTGCTCTCCACTTCCAATCAGTTCACCAGTGGCATCAAATATTTTAGCTTTCTTGTGATGAAATTCTACTCGGTAACCAGTTTTGTTCAGCTGAGAAACACTTAACAAGTTATAATTAAGACCATCAACCCAATAAGCATTTTCACAAGATATCTTATCAATCAGTTTAATCAAACCTTTTCCTCTAATAGGACATGGTGCATCATTACCAAATGTTACACTTTTACCTCTGTAATGATATAAAGTTTCAAACTTATCCTTATCACCAGTCATGTGATGTGAACATCCACTGTCAATAATCCATTTATCATTCTTGTTCACATAGGAAATCAATGCAGTTTTCTCATCCTCATCAGATTCATCTTTCATTGCAACATAGACAACTTCAATTTCAACATCATCACCATTAGTGTTAGTTCCTTCTTCAGCAATATAACAAGATTTCTTACCTTTTCCCTTGTAGTCTTTGTTCCTTCGGTAGCTTCTATCATCTCTTCTATCTTTGTGTTTGATTTTCCTTTCATCATCTTTATCCTTCCTATCAGGACATCTAGTAGCTATATGACTAACATTATTACATGCAAAACATATGATAGGGAGTTTACCTTTATACTTTCATTTTCCTCTTCTCGGTCTTCTAGCCATAAGAGCTTCTAGATCTTCAAGTTCTTCATCAGAAGTGTCACTGTCACTTTCACTTTCACTTTCATTTTCACTTTCACTTGTGCATCTTTATTTTTCCTTCTTAGGTTTGTTCAAAACTAATTGTGACTTAAAAGAAGATTCAACATTTCCAATACTTCCAACAGTGAAATTATCATAATTAGAGAGTTCAAAAGCAGTCAGCTTACCAATCAAATCTTCCGAAGTGAGTCCATTTGCAGAGTTACATCTAGATTCCTGAATAGCTGAGATCTTGATAGCATATATAGGATGCAGAGTTCTTAGTACTTTTCCAATAATGGTTTCCTCATCAATAGTTCCATTGGCTCCCCTAATAGCATTTACAACTTCTTTTATTCTACCACAATATTGTGCAATGTTTTCACCTTCTTGCGTTCTCATTTCATCAAACTTACCTCTAAGGCTCTCAGCTTTTGCTTTTAGTACAAATAAGTCACCACCATCGATCTTTGCAAGAGTGTCCCACATCTCCTTAGCAGTTGTATAGTCCTTAATCTCTTCAAATTATGGATATCTTAGAGCAGATGCAATTTCCAGCATTACCTGATTATGTTCTTGTTTAGCTCTCATTTCTTTGGTAGTCATAGGTGCAGCAGGTGAGACATAGTCATTCTCAATATAGTACTTTGCAGAATCACCAATACCAGCCAGGTGTAGCTTCATCAAGCTTTTCCATGTAGGGAAGTTCTCCTTATTCAACTTTGGTACCTCCTTCTTATACATCTTGATCATTTGCTTCAAGTCCCTTTAAACTTGATTTCTATATACACCAATAAGCAACTTGGCTCTGATACCAATTGTTAATATGATTTAGAACAATGAGAGGGGGGGTGAATTAGTTGTTCTTAGGTCCTGATGTATAAGACAAACTTAAAAACTTTACTTTAAATCAAATCAAGCAACCAAAACAAACTCGCTCATCACTGATTCATCAATAGAAACATATAACAATGTAATCCACTACCCAGCTATATCTAACTTGTAAACCATAGAAATGTTCACACCAAAACATTCACACACAAGTATGACACCAAGATTTATAGTGGAAACCCAATATGAGAAAAACCACTTTGTAACATGCTACTATTGTTTTCACTCTTCTGAAGTGAGCTCGGTTAAAAGCCAACCCTGTCAAATGTTACAATGCACACTGTCAAGTGTGACCTGGTTAAAGGATTTAATCACCCTGTTAAAAGTGAGCCTGGTCAAAGGACTTACATACATTCCATTAGAATGCAACCTTATTCAAAGGATTTAACTTATGACTATTAGATCAACCTCTGTTAAAAGGATTTTGACTGTTACAATGGTTAGAAAGTAGTAGCAATGTTGATCTGAAAAACATGCAACTTACTTTGCAAATATCAGATCCAATTCCGTACACAAATACTGGTTTACTGACTTTGAAACTTTTCCATCTCCATCTCTGATCTGCTCGGAACTTTTCTTCAAGCGATCACCACACTTCACCTTCAGCCTTTTTGCTTATACAGTCAATAAAACTTATCTTCCAGTATTTCAGTTTCACCCAATACATCAACCTTTTTCTCCACTCTCATACATCTAATCCAATGTTTAGGTTCCCTTAATACTTTCCTCAATTAGGTTAACTCATCTTTTGCCACTTAATCTCATTCATAGATCTTAGGGTTAGGTCAGATTCATTGAATCTACCCACATTTTGTTCTTCACCTTCTTTTCTAGAAACATCTCAAATCTCATAAAGATTTACAATAAAACATTTTATAGTGCATTAAATGCTTCCATACAATCAATAAATAAAGTCAACACATTTTACATAATCCAAGAATTCAAACAATGTCATCCCCAAAAAGAATTCTCTTCAAATATAAAATTGTTGATGCTCGGTCAATACTGTGATCATCCACTCGGTCTTCATGTAGAACGCTCGGTCGTTACTAAAATTGTTTCCTCGGCATGCACTGTCTTCCTTGACAATTTACTGATACTCAGTTGACATAGGATTTTTCTCGGCATCCACTAACTCGGTCAACACTAACATAACTCAGCTTAAACTTGATTTTATCCATTTTTGCTCAGTTAAACCTACCAGTTAGTCTTCAATCTCACTAAGATAAATAATACATTATCTCATCATTGTGCAACATAGTCAAGTACACTTTGTAGTATCAAGATAACTCAACCTTTCCCTAGGTGCTATTGTTACCAACCTTGCTTCACTCATTCACAACACTTCAATAGATATAGTACTTTCCTAAGTAGCAACAGTCTTACTAGTTAAGGTTTTGACATCAATGACATTACAACAATTGTTTCAATTATAGTTTCCAACAATAAGAAGAAATTTCTAAGGAAAATAATATATATTCTTTATGAACTAGTACCTAAAGTAAATATTGATGAAAAAGAGTCACAGATTGATCATATCAAAAATTTGGTTGATGCAATCACTAGTTTGGACCATGATATGGAGGAAGAGTTGACAAAGGGGTTTGAGAAGAGGTTAGAACAAGAAATGATGGAGAAGCTTCTACAAAAGATTGTACTTGAAAAAGTTACATTATTTTAACTAATCATAGAGCTTAAGGACTCACTGCTTGATGTTGGTAAACTATTCACCAAGATATCCATACTCACTAACTTAATAGAAAACATAAAAATCAAGAAGGAAGAGTTAGAAACTAAGTTGGCTACACTTTCTAATCAATTGGACCCCTTAAACAATTCAATGATGGATCACATAGCCAAACTAAAAGAAATGATATTCAAGGAGAGGGAACTCAAAGCTAAAGATGACAACATAAGAATAACACTGCTGAAATTACAGGGATTCCTAACTCCTCACATGGATATAATTAAAGCATACATCAAGAAGGCTAAAGCATTGATAGGTACTTCTGAAATGAGTAGAATTGACAGAATGGAAGAACTAGCATCTAGTATTCATGGAAAACAAATTGCATTGAAAATACTAAAAGAGTCATGGGAGAATTCACTTGCTAGTGCTAAGGTACATTTCAAATCTATATTTGATAAGCTATAAGACACCCTTGTACATATATTTTTTCTTATAGTCTTTGGAATTTTTGCCAAAAGGGGGGAAGTATAGAGGAGTATAGAGGTAATAAAAAAAAGGGGAGTATAGGATATAGAGTTTCCAACACATAGATGATTATCTAAAGGGGGAGTACATAGTCACAAGGAGAGTATATAGTCTATGGTACAAAGGAGTAACCAATTCAGGGGGAGTATGTAACTTAGACATGGAGTATGAAAATCTTCACAATTTTTTTCCATCAATGACAAAGGGGGAGATTGTTTGAATATTGATGAGAAAGATTACATTTATGATGAGTATTAAGAGCATGGTTTTCATTGTTGGAAAACCATTCAATCAGTGAGATCATTTTTGCTATGTGAAGTTATACCAACCAATACACAAGTATATCCAACTGATAAGAAGTAACCTAATTAGTAAGTAGCATGGTAATCATTACACATGAAGGTAATTGGTGAACAAGACAATAGGTGAAGGTCAAATAGGTAAAGGGAGAAGATTGGTAAAGTAAAACTAGTGAGACCACAAATTGGTACAGGTAAAATTCATGATGCTAGCAACCGGTAAGAATGATGTATGGGTATATACAAAGGTTATTAAATAGTTTTACTTAATTAGCCAAATTGGTCATGATAGTGGAAGATTCATTGAATCTAGACAACAGAGCAAATATAGTACATTGTTCTAGGAGATGATTGAGTTGATTTATAGGAACTTGTGCATAGATATTTTCATGATTCCAATGCATGTTTGAAAAATAAAATTGAAGGAATAGTGCACATTGTGATTGACAACATGTGTTATGATTTGGCCAACATAGTAGGGATTTTATGTTTTTGCGAGTTAACTAAGATTGGATAAATACGTTTGGAGAAAAATGAAAACCCTAATTAGGTTTTACATTTGATGGTGAAGACAATATATAAGGATAGAGTTGTTGTTGTTGTTGAAATTTTTGTGGTTGTGAAAAGTTAATGAAGAATTGAGGTTGTGATCACAGAGTTGTTTGTAGAGATGTTACAAAGTTGAAGTCAAAACAAGAATAGAGCATAAGGGATCTGATCAGCATTGCAGAGAGTAAATTATAATTTATTTATTCTTTTTGTATTCCTAAAAGTTTCAACAAGTTGTAAATCCCTTAATCGAGTAGTCTTTAGCAGGACTCAATTGTAAATCCCTTAACAAGGTGAACACTATAATAGTGGGATTAAATCCTTTGACAGGGTGGTCTGTAATTGGACTTTAGATACTTATAACAAGGTACCTACTAGTCACTCCTAACAAGGTGAGTCACCTAGAAAGTGAGATATATTGTAATCTCTTAACCAGGTACTCTTTTCTACTATACTGAAAGGATTGTGGGTGTCATCCCCAGTGTGGTTTTTCTCTCTGAACAAGGGTTTCCATGATAAAAATAAGTGTGTTATGTGTTTGCATGCATTTTCATTTGGTTTATTGCACTTTTACTTCATAGTTTCAGTTGTATGCTCCATGATATGGAAGTTTCTTTTATTGCTTCTTAAGGGTATCAGTAATAATTTTAAAAAAATTATAAGTCTTGATTCACCCCCCTCTCAGTACCTATTTCTTCCAACATGCATGTCTTTCAGTACAAGGAGGAATGATATGTTTGTGCATTTCACATTTTGTAATCATAACTCCAAGAGTTTAGAGGACTTAAAACAATAATCACTTTTAAACTGCTAAGCCTTTGGTAATAAAATTTTATTGGGATGTCTAGGATAGCATTGTGAGACAAACCCAGAAAAATTAGCATCTCATGAGACAATGAGAGTTTGATTAAAACATATTTTAAGACTAGGCCATGAAAAATATAAATTAACACATCTTAAAATCCATGAACTAGGTCATGTTTGAAAAATATGGTAACATGCTCCTACTTTATTGTTAGTTGTGTGTGTATTTTGTTCACACATATATTTTTATTTTCCTTCTACAAATAATTACATGACTATTTTTACATCTTTGGGTACATAAAGGAAAGGAGTATCAATTAGAGTGAAAAGTGTAGATATCAATATTGGAATAATTATCTTTTAAAAGTTAGAGATGTGATTATCCACAATAGTGTTCCAAGTAGTTAAATGATGAGAACTAAAATGAATAGATGTATTTGGATCTAGAAAGGTTTAGTATGAAGTGGTTTATGTAATCACAGATAGTTTGCACTCCAAATGGTCATACAAGGTCATTTTAAGCTCATTTTAAGCCCATTAAAAAATATTTTATTTCACTTCATAATCTCATTTTAGCTCATGAAAAAAATCAAATTCAATAATAAATCTCACACACACACTCACACACTTAATACACACACACACACACACCTATATATATATATATATATATATATATATATATATATATATATATATATATATATATATATATATATATATATATATATATATATATATATATATATATATAGTTGGTACGTGGTCAAGGATGTATAGCATATATGTTGTCCTTTATGGAAATACTACTTATTGGTATGGTTGCTTGGAGTACAATTCAGTTTCAGGCATCCAATCTTGGAAAAATTACTAAGTTCACAAGCAATCTCCTAGATACAGTTGCATAGTTTTGTCCAGAAAGTATAGTATATGGTGAGTTAAGTCATGCGTGCTTAGATGAAGGTAGTATGGATTTTTGTATGGATTCAGTTATGGTCTCTTGTATTTTGGAATTGTTTGAAAAGAGTTACAACATGTTTATTGTATGAAAGTATAATATAGCAACAGAACAGGGCAAATGAAAGGTCACATTGATTGAGGAAGTAACATGTGGATTCCAAAAGTGATATTTTAGATTTAGATCAGGTCTTATCCCATATTGATGGATATGTGGTTTCCTATTGTGTATTTTCTCTTTGGTTATGTGTTGGACACATTTGGTGATGCACTTGTGAGCCGACTACACATATTATGAGATTAGGTATGTAAGTAGAGATATTCTCAAGATGCAAGGATGCAAGTTGTGTGTGAATGCATTTTGATGTCATAATAATGCAAAAGGAATTGTGAGCTATAACTAGAACTACTTAATCATAGAAGATTCTTGTGTATTTCATCTTTTGTAATATTATATTGTCAAGAAATAATTTTGTATTGTAGGAGAAGTGAGCTCCTTGTATTACCCCTAATAGGGTTTTCATCCTTTAACAAGAATTTATACTACATGTAATATTCAACTCCTAAAATGGCTAGGTCTCCTAATAGGGATATTTTACTCTTAGTGCATAATTTTTGGGTATCATCCCCACCAAAGTTTTCCCTTGGATAGGGTTTCCTCAAGAAAAAACAATGGTGTCATGAGTTATTTACTTTATGTATATGGTCTTTTCATTTCAGAAGTTTCATGGTTTAGTTTTATTTGTTTAAATTTATTAGTAAAGTGATACAATATTGATTCACCCCCCCTCTCAGTATTTCTTGATCCTAACAATTGGTATTAGAGCTTGAGTTCCTTGAAGAGAAAGCCTAACATCTTGAGGGAGATCCTGATGGATTTAAGAAGTTTGAAAGATAATTTTGAGGAAACACTTGAGGACTTGGACAAGGATAATGTTAATAATGAGAAATTAAAGTTCAAATTGAAAAGAGATAAAGGTTACATCAAGAAGCTTAAGGAGCGGCTTGAACTCTCTAGGAACTAAAGGCAAGAACTTGTGGAAAAGATACAAGAGGAATCTGGAAATGATTCTTCAAATTTGATTGAAAATCTTGAACAGGAAAAGGAAGCATTGAAGCATGAACATGAATCTACCACTTTTCAGATGGCTAAATAAATTTATCAAGTTAAAAAAAAAGAAAAAATGGGAAGAATCTTTAAAAGGTACTAATGTTCAAATGGGAAAAATGCAGCTTGAACTAGATAGTTACAAAATTAAGTACCAGGAATTGGAGAAATATAACCACATCATTAAGGGAGAACTTTTTGAGGCAAATAATCACATTGAGAAACTTTATAAGAGAAGCAACAAGATTGATGAGAATCTTGAAAAGAAAAATCCTAAAGGTGACAAGATTGGAGATGGTTTTGATGGAGCTGAATATTCTAAATCTCAAGAAAAATAATCTAAAGGCAAAACAAATGAGAGACCTAATCAGCAAGAAGAACCTAATCAAGATGAGAAACCTAGAGATAAGATCAAACCTTTTAGAGGAAGATGCTTTACATACAATAAAATTGGTCACAAGAGGAGGGATTGCAAAGGTAAGACTCCTTATAATTCCTTCTCTAGTTATTGTTTCAATTGTTATGCTTATGGGCAAAAAAA
Organism: Chamaecyparis obtusa; assembly: GCA_027943335.1. Taxonomy (NCBI): domain Eukaryota; kingdom Viridiplantae; phylum Streptophyta; class Pinopsida; order Cupressales; family Cupressaceae; genus Chamaecyparis; species Chamaecyparis obtusa. The sequence continues at coordinate 444,388 of BSBK01000364.1, forward strand.
GATAGAACGCATAAAACCAGATCAGTCATGGAACAAGAAAGATTACATTAGTGAGAAAAGTGTAGATAAGATTACTTGTTACAAATGAAAAAACTTTGTCCACATTGAAAGGAATTTTAGATTGGAGGTTAAATAGAATAAACCATCTATTACATGTTTCAAATACAAAAATCAAGAAAATATAGAAAAAAATTGCAAATTTAATGGAGCCACAAACAACAAGAAACCACATACAGTGATAAAGAGGAACATTGGTGATGTTAGTAAGAGAATGGCTGAGTATATAGATTAATTAAATAAAAAAAATTCAAAGGAATGAAGCAAGGACAATGATAAGGAATAGAAGGTAAAGGAAGAGAATGAGACTAAGATTTAGGGAGAATCAATAGATGCAACTGAATCTTCACCTGATGCTACTATTGCCATATCAGCCTAAATGGCCAAGCATGGCCTTAGGGAAAACTTTGGAGAAACATAAGAATAAACTATACAACCCCTTACATGTAGATGCAATCTTATGGACAAACATAATAATGTATTTAGAGTATTTATCTATGATCGCATGGTTATACATGTTGCATTAGATGATCGTCGGGAAGTTGATGGCAGACTAGAGTATAGAATCTTTATGGTTTGCATTGGGAATTGTGTCAAGTTCTGTTAGAATAATTGAGAGGGGGTGAATCAGTTATCCACAATCCCAAATACAAAATGTATCACTTAAAAAAAATTTAGCTAATTCTGCAGCTCGGTAAACATAAAATACTAACTTGTCTGTGTAATTACCGATTACTAGTTAATTGCTCATAGTGATTACCGACCAAATCAAATATGCAACATGTAAAGTATGATAACTAAAAAATCACCACATAAACACATAAAACAAAAGATTTAACATGGAAACCCTACAAAGGGAAAAACCACCTGGGACTAGTAACCCAAAAACTTTTCACTCTTCTGAAGTGAGGTCGATGAAGAGCCAACCATGTTAAAGGTTACAAAACACAATGTAAGGTGTGACCTTATTAGAGGATTTAACACTAACAGTTATCGTCCAACCAACATTCACTATGGGGTTGATAGGATAACAATATACATTCTATGAATGACATAATAAGACTTTCAAGTCCACTCGGTTAAGAGATTTTATTTGTTTACTATGGTTAAATTGAAACATTAGGTGATCTAATTACAATACAACTTGATTTACAGATATTCAAATCTATTCAAAGTCCATACAATCCTCTAATCAATATTTCTATTCAATTCATCAACATTCAATAACTTATTGTCCCTCAGTAAAGCTCTCTAACGCTTAGTACTTTTCTATAGTTTGGTTCTTCTTCAACTAGTATGATTAGGCATGCATGAAGCTTGTTCACATGATATCTCTGTAGTCTGTTTCTTCTGGCATAAGTTTCAGTGTGAAACCCTAGTCTCTTAAATAGACAAGTAAACCATTTTCTTTTCATCCATCAGATTTTCCCACTTGATCTCCTTCATTGATTTTTTTGCTTAAACCTTCCTCGGCTGATGTGTCAATAACATGTTTCAATTCCATCCTTTAGATCTTCTTCAAATTTTGTTAGTTGTATATCTTACAACAAACTTTATCTTTCCACCTCGTAATCATACACTTTACAGTTCATCATTTTTGTCACCTAAACTAATCATTTAGTTCTTTTGTCCATACTCAGTTAACAAAGAAATGCATCGGTGAACACAAGCTCGGTTGATACTATCACTCAGTATACACTACACTGGCTTGGTGTATACTGGAATGCTTCATTAACCGATCACACTGCTTTGTAACATTTTACTTCTATCTTCATAACAGATTAATGCAACATAATCAAGTCAACAATATAAAGTCATAGACTCATCAATAAGTTACCAAGAGTATTCCTTATCCTCATCTATCATATTCATCTTCCTCCATTTAGATATCTCAGTTCTTCATCTTTTCTCTCCTTTCTACAAATGTCTAGATATTTGCAACTACCATGATAAGTACTATCAAAACTAGTTGACATCAATGACAACATAATGACTAGTTCAATTATATTACATAACACTTCAGTGCTCAGTGATCTCTAATCACTTGTTCTTCATCAATCAGGTTCTCAATCAGTTGTAGTTCATCAATCTCTCCCTTTTGCATTGATGGAAACTCAAGCAATATGAAGTATACCATACACATACCAAACATGTATTTTACAACTTTGTAAGAAAATGGTGTAGCTCGGTAAGGTCTCCCTTAGCTTAATATGTTTAATCACTACAATACATGACAACATTGCAAATGCAAACTTTTCTCTATAGATATGATCTTTCCAGTTCTAAGATTTCTTCTGTTCTCAACAACAAATCTTCAAAAAGTCTCCCTGACTTTCTTAGATTGTCTCTTCCGTAGACATATGTTCCACTAATCTCCTTGGTTATCATATTGTTTATCTCTCCCTTTGAAAAAAATACCAAATAAACACATAAACATATAACTCTGTATTATCCATGTGACTCTCTGTTGTCCAGTGCATACAATGTATCTATGTATCTTAGTATATCGATATGCAAATCTTTGTTCCTAAAATCTTTCACAACCTTAGACAGAATCTAAAGTGTGAGCGATGCTGCATCAACATGAATGATCTTCTTATAAGATTAGGCTAATGCAACCTCCAGATCACATTAGTGACTGATAGACAGGGGATGGACCCCAAGTCTAGTCCTCAAGTATTCAAAAGTTTCCTTCGGTAGGGGCTTGGTGAATATGTCAGTTGCTCTTTTGATGTAACATATTCTAGTTTAACTTGCTTCTCCTATACTTGTTCTCTTAAGTAGTGATACTTAATAGAGATGTGATTGGTCTTTGAGTGCATTACAGGATTCTTGGAAATTTTTATTGCACTTTTTTTGTCATAGTATATAATAATCGGCTCAGTGATTACCTCGTTCATCCCTTCCAACACTTGCTTGATGTAGGCAATGTTTGAATAGTTTGTAGCAGTAGCAACATACTCTACTTTGGTAGTAGACTGAGAAATACAATGTTGTTTCTTACTTGTCCAAGTAACAAGTCTTTCACCAAAGAAAAATGCTCCTCGGGTGGTACTTTTCCTGTCATCTATATTTCTAGCCCAATCTGTGTTGGTGTAGACTCTTAGTTCAAACTTCCCTTCCTTAGGATACCATAATCCATAGTCCTCTATTTTCTTCAGGTATCTTAAGATTCTTTTAGTTGCAATCATGTGTGACTCCTTTAGATTTGCATAAAATCTAGCAACAATTCCCACAGCATGTGCAATATCTGGTCTATTATCCACTACATACATCAACTTACCAATCATAGATCAGTACAGTGTCTTGTTCACCTCTGTAGTTTCATCATCTTTAGTCAATTCATAGCTTGTGACCATTGGTGTTCCAACTGGTTTAGCATCTACCATGCCAAATGTTCTCAGTACTTCCTTTGTATACTTTGATTGTGTGATGAATATTACATCATTCTGTTGAATAACCTGCAAGCCTAGAAAGAACTTAATCTCTCCAAACAAAGACATTTCAAATTCTTTGTGCATCTCATCAGCAAATGATTTATAGATATGATCTTGTCCTCCAAAAATAATATCATCCACAAATATTTCAGCAATCATGATAGTATCATCAGTATCTCCTTTCATATTGTTCTCACTAGTTCTAACAAAACCAATACTTAACAAATAAGTATGCAACCTTTCATACTAGGCTCTAGGTGCTTTCTTTAAACCATATAAAGCTTTATGTAGTCTACATACCATATATTTCTTGTCTGGATCAACAAACCCTTCTGGTTGATCTATGTAGACCTCCTCTTCTAGTATCCCATTCAAAAATATAGACTTAACATCCATTTGATAAATTTTAAACCTCTTATGTGTTGCATATGCAAGTAACATTTTGACTCCTTCTAGTCTAGCAACAGGTGCAAAAGTCTCACCATAATCTATACCTTCCTCCTATGCATACCCCTTGCATACAAGTCTAGATTTATTTCTTGTAACCTCTCCATTTTCATTCATCTTGTTTCTAAAAATCCATTTAGTAACGATAACATTCTTATCTTTAGGCCTAGGTACTAAAGTCCATGTCTTGTTTTTCTCTATATGTTCTATCTCTTCATTCATTGCATTTACCTATTCTTCATTCTCCAATGCAACCTTAACATTTTTCGGTTCAAACTCACAAAGTAAGCATGTACCTTGTCTCAACTTACTTCTTGTCATCATGCCAGCTTGCTTATCACCAATGATTCCATTCTTAGGATTATGTCCTCTAACAAATCTAGCTAGTACTTGATCTCTTCTTTGTTGTCCATCCTATTCAGGTTCATGTGCTTTCTTGGTAGGTCCTTCCTGATCGTCAGTTTCTCTTTGTTGTTCATCGGTGTTGTTTTCTTGATGACCGATTGACATAGTCTGTAGCTTTAGTAGGTACTCTCATTGTTCAATGTAAGTGAATCTATCATAATCTTCTAGCTCCCTAGTGCTTTCTTTACTATTCTTAGTATCAGATTCATCAATCCTAACATTAGTACTTTCAATCATTTTATTAGTAACTTTTTTCAGACACTTATAGGCTTTGCTTTTAGTGGAATATCCAAGAAATATCCCTTCATCCCCTTTAGAGTCAAACTTTCCATTTCATTTATCTTTCAGTATAAAACAAATACTACCAAAAAATTTGAAGTAACTTACAATTGGTTTGTGACCGAACCATAGCTCATAGGGTGTTTTATTTGTGTCCTTCCTCAACTGTACTTTGTTCAGAACATGAACAGTTGTGCTGACTACTTCTCTCCAGTATGTATGAGCAACATTCTTCTACAACATCAGTGTCCTCATACAATAAAAAATTGATCTATTCCTCCTTTCAGCAATCCCATTTTGTTGAGGTCTTCTCGGTGCAAAAACCCATCTTTTTATACCATGCTCATTACAATAGTTAGTAAATTCATCAGAATTAAATTCACCACCTCTGTCAGATCTCAAGAATTTCAATTCCTTACCAATTTCTTTCTCTACCTTTTCTTTGTACCATTTAAACATCTTAAATGCCTTTGATTTCTCTTTTAAAAACATCACAGTCATTAATCTAGTGTAATCATCAACAAATAGAATGAAGTATCTATCTCCATAATAGCTATGTGTTCTCATCATACCACATAGGTTGGTGTGAACCAGCTCCAAAATTTTCTTTGTTGAATAGTCTTTACTCTTAAAACTAGATTTTTTCATTTTACCTTTTTGACATTCATGACACATAACATGATCTGGCTTTGCTAGGCTAGGTAGACCTCTAACCTTTTTCTTTCTACCAATTTTAATCATGTTATCAAATTTTACATGACATAACCTTTTATGCCACAACCATGCATCCTCATTTTGCATTATTAAAAATGAAGACTTATCCTTATCAAGATAAGTGAGAGTACTGTTAGTGTAGATCTCTATAGTTTTGTTGACTATTAGTGACCCACACTTAGTCATTTATCTAGGCAATGATGGTCAGTCATCACTGCAACTGAGTCATTATGTAAAGGCCAAGTTATGTAATGTATACTTACCAAGTAGTATTACTGTCGAGTAAACTTATGGTCACTATGTATTTTTGTAGTATGTCGAGTCTAGTTTTTTTGAGTCATATATGCAATAATTACCGAGCGACAGAGATATCAACATATGCCAAGTATAGTGAATGTCGAGTATCATGAACTGCATTTTTTGAGTTAGGAAAGAATGACATATGAGTTTGTTATGGCACAATGATCGAGGTAAATCATTTTTGGTGACATTCATGTTTTGTATTTTGTTTGTTGAGATAATTACGGAGGTGATTACGCATCTATTTTGCAATTATTGATCCCTATGTAATACCTAGAGCCAATCAAAAATTAGTAAGGCTTAAGCGGCAAAAGGAATTAATCTGAACCGTAGATCTTGAATCATGAAGATGTTTTGCTAATTATATAAGGTCAAGATCTAAACCCTAAAATGTGTAAGAGTGAAATATAGCAAATGCAAAGGGAATGAGCAGATAGGCACATTCAGAGTAGTAAAGCATTCAAATAGAATTTAGTGACTGAGCTAAGCAATGAAAGGACATAATAGAGATAAATATGATAGAAGAGATCAATACAATACAGTAAAGAGAAGATCTGTAATCTGCATACAGTGCAAACTGAGAGATCAGGTACTGAGACATTCTAACCAGTGTATCAAGGTAAATCTATTAACCAAGTAGTCCTAACAAACTTTTTGTAATCTCTTATCCGAGTGCTTACTTTGTTGTAAGTTTCAAATCCTTTAGCAAGGTAGACTATATAAGTCTCTTAGCTCTTAACAGGGTAGATCATGTTTTGATCAAATTTTGTAAGCCCTAACAGGAAAATTTATTACTGCAATAGTGAAGATTTGTGGGTGTCATCCCCACCCCAGTTTTTACCTTTCAAGGGTTTCTTGGTAACCAAAATTATTATGTTGAGTACTTTCATGGATGTTGCTTAGTATGTTAGTTATCTTGTTATGATCAAGTATTGTTGATGATAAGCAAATGTTTTATTCATATCAAAATGAATTAGTAGGTGATATCTAATTCACCCCCCCCCCCCCTCTCAGTATCACATTTCCCAATTATATTTCCAACAATTGGTATCAGAGCTGCAAGGTTTCTCATAGAAAATCTAACCACTTGAAGAAAAATATCTTGAGATAGAAGTCTATAAGTTGGGAAAGGTCATAGAGAATCAGAAGATTAATGTACAGTTGGCATTACAACAACTGGAAGCAGCCAGAAGCAAACTGAAGAAATCCCTGAGCAGAAGAAGAGAAATTGCTATTCAGCAAAATGACTCACAATATCAAGAAGAATATACCACTGGACTATTTGATAATGGAAAATCTATAGAAAGTGACAAAGCCATAAAAGAGCTACTGGAGAAAAATACCATACTAAATGATGACATCATAAATCTAAGGAGGAGAACAAGAAATTTAATCTATCAGACTTTGTGAAGTAGTTGAACAGAAAAAGAAAGCTGAAGATGATAAGACAATGGCTGAAGAAGACAAAAGACAAATCGCAATAAGACTAGATGAAAGGACAAGTGACATGAAAAGGTTGACTAATAATCAACTGGACATGGTAAATCAATTGTTGTTGGTTAATCAAGAGTTGAGCAGGAAAGATATGGAAATCAATCAACTAAGGTCTGAGAATGATCAATTGAGGAATGAACTAAGATCTGAAAAGGAAATCAATGAAAGGATGAACAAACCTAATGAAGTTGCAAAATAGTTTGAAGAACTGTTTAGGTCACCTAGAAGATCTGATGATAGATTTGGACTTGGACAAAATAAACATGCATCATCTACTGAAGAAGGAGAATCGTCAAAGAATGGAGAACAGAAGAATGCAAAACCAAAGAACAACAAGCCCACATGCCATCACTATGGAAAGCTAGGACATACAACCAACATATGAAAAAGAAAACATGGTAAGTTTGATCCCAAACCTAAGTTCAATGGGCATTGCTTTAGTTGTAAGAAACATGGACATCAGGCACATGAATGTAGGTCTAAGGTCAGTAATCCACCTACCACACCTAAGTTTCAAGGTAATTGTTTCAACTGTCAAAAGTATGGGCATAGAGCATTTGAATGCAGATCTAAACCTAGATGGTCATCAAATGAACAAACTAAGTCACCTATGAAGAATAACTCATACCATTGGGATTATAACACTTGGTACAACTATCATTACTGTGGAAAATATGGACACATTGGAGCAAATTGTATGAAGACTCATTTCAGAGGCAAATCTAAAAGCTAGATGAATGGAAGCATGGTATGTTACAAATGTAATAAGATAGGTCACCTAAAGAAAGATTGTAGATCACCTATGCTGAGCAACGATCAGAATCAAAATGAAGATATCCGTGAAAATTTGAAAAATCAGATGGACAAGACATGGAAGAAGAAAGCACAAGTGAAGCTAGCACATCTAAGGTCACCCAATCTGATGGATCAGATGATCACACTTCTTCTAACTAAGCATAGGAGGTATGTTTGGAATTAAATCTTACAAGGCTTTATTTTACATCAGTTCCTAACATAAAAATTGAGTAAAAGTCCATATCTGCATATATAAAGAGGCATTAGGACATATCTGAGTGAAATAGAAAATTTCATTTTTGATGTCCGGTGTCAGTGCCTTGACTGAGTTATCAATGTATGTCAAGCACCTATTATGACCAAGATGCTATATACACCAAGTTGTGTCTTAATGATTATATTGACTGAGCTTGTGTTAACCAAGGATAACATGAGTTTTCTGAGACAACTGTATTCCACTTAGAAATTTTGTACGGAGCATTTATGAGGCCCTAATTCTACTTTTTGGAATCTATAAAGTGGAAAGTTGCCACCCATTTCATTTCAACAAGAGAATTGAGATTTATTTGAGCAATTTAGAGTGTGGGCAACCAATTTGTTAAAGATGATTTTGAATCTTTTCAGCATGTCGTCGACAAAAATCATCTACAAGACACTTACGAGAAAAGGTACATTACCAAGAAAACATTTTCTTTTCAAAATTTTAAAATTAAAATGGCATCATCATTGTCTATTGCAATGAAGAAACAAGGAATGGAATTTTTCAATGCACAATTGGTAAGAAATGAATTTTGCAAGCAATAGACATTTAGGGCAATTTTGGAAATTGCAATAAAAGGAGATTTGTCCGCTGCCCTATCCTCAATTCTGGAGAATGTGTTGATAATGAATGATATTAGGTCATGTTACATGTACAAAATCAAAGAAATCAGAGATTACAAGATCAGGGAGGCATATGAAAAATTATGTGATAATGGAGTATTGAAGTCAGAGTATAAACCGGTTGCCGAACAAGGGTTAGTGCATGCCCTAGATTTCCCACAGAATTCCAAAGTTGAATGGATAAAAATAGTATTGAGTCGAGTACATGATATGCAACTATGGCTGGAAGATGGACCTGTGAAGATAAAAAAGGAAATGATCCAACGAGTTACTGGATACCCTACGATTCAAGGAAAAAGGACAATGAAGTGTTCAAGCAAAGAAGACATTCAGGAAAACACATAGGCAGTATGGAACAAGTGTGGAATGACAATCTCCACCATAACAGATCTAGAAATTGACTTTTTTGTTAGGGTTATCTCACACAAATTCTACCAATCCACAGTCGATTGGACAACATCCCCTCTATGGTAGTAGACCAGGCATGGGAAATCATTAAGAAAGGACACACGTATGATCTTGTCGAGCTCTAGTTGAAATAGCTTATCGAGAACCTTAACTCAATCCAGACTGCAAAGAATTCAATGTGTAAGTTTGGCTCTTTGCTAATCTGTATATTCTTTTATATACAGAAGTGTTTTCCTACTCATGGAGGTGTGATATGGGACAAGAAGAGACCCATTACTGTTCAAATTAGTGAGTTCATAGGTTAGATAGGAGATAGTTTTAATGGTGTGATGGATAACTATTTTGTTGAATTCAAGAAGAAAATGAGAATGAGTAGAGTCCCTATGTCATTAGTTGAAAAGTATAGCAAGGATATATGTTTTCTAGTTGACACAGATTTCACTTATGCACAAGCAGTCTTGCCTAGGGTTTCATGGCTAATGCCATTACCCTATGAAGTAAATATAGATGAAGCTACTACTATTATTACAACCCTCTTAGCTAAAGAAATTGATAGCAAAGAACCCTACTTTGGAACATATGAAGAAGCCAAATCTAAAATCATTATGGGTTTAATGGTTGCAACTCTAGAAAGAAAGAGAAAGAAAATAGTAAAGAATTTGGAGAAATATGTGGAAGAAATGGAAAAGGATGCACCACTAGAATTAACCCAAGGACTGGGAGAAGATGAACAAAGTGATTCTAGTGATAGTGAAAAAGAAGAAGAAGAGGCTCAAGTAGAAAAGAAGAAAGGTAAGAAGCCAATAATTGTTGATCCCCCAACCAAGAAAAGAATATTGAAACCCAAAGTGTCATCGACACCTATACTAAGGCCTAGAACAAGGGGAGTAGCTACTAAGACTCCTAATAAATCCCTTGCATTTGATAAACAAAAACCTACACTACCTTAGCCGAGCAAAAGGCCTAGAAGGAAACTTGTTTTGGAACAAGAAGATGATGAAGAAACTGAAAGTGATGAAGAGGTGAAGAAGAAGGTTGCATTGTAGGATGTCAAACCTACTATGGATGAAATATGTCACAAGATCACAAACTCTTTAGGAGTGGAAGACTTGAAAGGATTAAATTTTGGAAACCTAAGTATAGGAGACAAAGAAAAGGTTGGAGATGTTATTCTTGAAATGTTGTGCATTTTCAAGATGCTACCTATTCAATTGGAGAACTGAATCCCTAAGGAGTTAAGCAATAGGATTGCACAAAAATGGGAATATGCTCCTAATATAGAAAAACAAATAAGAGAGAACACCTTAGCACAAGTGGAATCAAGTCTCACCCCTGCCAACATTAGAAAAACTGTGGAACAACACTGAGCAAAATTTGACCCTAAGCTTAGAGCTTATTCAATCCTTCAACACAAGGTTGAGGATGTTGTACAGGAAAGTATCAAGATTTGGAAGAGAGTGTTTGGTTTGTTGATTGACAAAGATGAAGATAAAGGTGCTAGTTCATCTAAGGATATCGAGCCTGCAACAGAACTAAATGTAATGGAATCACCCATTCTTGAGACTGAATCTCCTAAGGTAGAGGTAATTCAGAAGGAATCAAAAGTACACATTGTTGATATAATAGAGGATATCCCAGTCAAGAATTAGGTATTGATCGAGGAAGATATATAGGCTGAGAAAGCAAAAGACACATCTTTGCCAAGCAATAATACTATACTTTTGCAAGTCAAATCTTATCCGACAATTGATGAGACATCAACTATTAACACTACCCCCACCAAACCTGCAGTTGTTACAATTGACATGTTAGCCAATACAAGCGCTACCGAGGAACAAGATAATTCAACACCAGCAAATCAACCCACATCTACCGAGGAGTTACAAAAAGACAAAGTAGAGAAGTTCGAAGAACAGCTAACAATCTTCATGTGGAGGATAAGGGGATAGAAGAAAAAGAAGTAAAAGACAAAGCTATTGAGGCATAGGAGCCTACAGAACAAGAGGCAATACAAGCTCTTGTATAGATGCCGAGTGGGAGCACACCAAAGAAGGTACTGAAGCAGAAAATGGAATTCTTTTCCCCAGAGGTAACCATTGATGAAGTTATTGTTATTCCTAAATGGGATTTTGATAACTTATCTTATGAGTAGATGCAAATATTGAAAGATTTATTGACAAGGAAAAGCAGATAGGAGGAACTGAGAAGGGAACATCAGCAGAAGCAAGTTCTATATGAAATTAAAGACATATTTAATGATGTTTATGAGTTGTCAGATGTAAACAATTATGCTCCCATATTGGAACAACTTGTACATATTGTTCAAAAAGTAAATAATGAAGCAAGTAGCGCCAGTGATAAGTTGTTTGAGTGGTCAGAAAGAAAGTTTGAGACCAAGATGCTGGAGAAAGTATCTACTGAGATCGCAGTAAAAATAGGTCACACTTTCCACTTTGGTAATAGAGACCGAAGAAGTAGTTGTGAATTCACACTCTCTGCTTACCAAACTTTGCAATGTAGAATAGTTCACTGTGGATAACCAATGACCGGTTGATCACCTACAGCAAGAACTCAAATCCACTAGTTAGTCCTTAAGCGTGGATGCAAAAAATAGTTCCAAACATTATGCCAAGGTCATGCATACACAAGGAAGGATAGCCAAACTAATCACTAATGATGGAAAGATTAGATCTCGACTACTTTCTATGCAAACAATTTTAACACCTCACTTGGAGGCCATATAGAGAAATTTGGTCAAGGCTAAGGACTTAACCCAGAGGGATCCAAATCTGTCTACAACCGAGAGCCTAATCAATCTAGCTGTCGAGCTAGAAGTGTAGTCAGAAGTTTTAACTGTTGCTGCTAGAGGATGGGAAACTGCATTACACATGGTTATGATGTTGCATAAAACATTTCTAGAAAAATACTTTGAGATCCCCACTCCAGAAGAGATTCATCCTGTCGAAAACAAGGGGGAAATCAAATGACATGACATGACAAAGGAAAGGTAACAAAATTTTGAATGTATATATATCTTAGGGGGAGTATTCTGCTAATACTACGTACTTTTGTAAATACAAGTGTAATGTCATGAAAAAGTGTTTTTGCCACTAATGTCAAAGGGGAAGATTGTAGATCTCTATAGTTTTGTTGACTATTAGTGACCCACACTTAGTCATTTATCTAGGCAATGATGGTCGGTCATCACTGTGACCGATTCATTATGTAAAGTTTGAGTTATGTAATGTATACTTACCGAGCAGTAGTACTACCGAGTAAACTTATGGTCGCTATGTATTTTTGTAGTATGTCAAGTCCATTTTTTCCAAGTCATATATGCAATAATTACCGAGTGACAAAGATAGCAACATATGACAAGTATAGTGAATGTCGAGTATCAGGAATGGCATTTTCTAAGTTAGCCAAGAATGACATATGAGTTTTTTATGGCACAATGATCGAGGTAAATCACTTTGGGTGACATTCATGTTTTGTATTTTATTTGTTGAGATAATTATGAAGGTGATTACGTATCTATTTTTCAATCATTGATCTTTATGTAATACCTAGAGCCAATCATAAATTAGTAAGGCTTAAGCGGCAAAAGGAATTAATCTGAACCGCAGATCTTGAATCATGAATATGTTTTTTCTAATTATATAAGGTCAAGATCTAAACCCTAAAATGTGTAAGAGTGAAAGATAGTGAATGTGAAGGGAATGAGCAGATAGGCACATTTAGAGTAGTAAAGCATTCAGATAGAATTCAGTGACCGAGCTAAGCAGTGAAAAGATAGAATAGAGATAAATTTGATAGAAGAGATCAATGCAATACAATAAAGAGAAGATCTGTAATCTACATACAGTGAAAATTGAAAGATCAGGTACTGAGACATTCTAACTAGTGTATCAGGGTAAATCTCTTAAACGAGTAGTCCTAACAAACATTTTGTAATCTCTTAACCGAGTGCTTACTTTGTTGTAAGTTTCAAATCCTTTAGCAAGGTAGACTGTATAACTCTCTTAGCTCTTAACAAGGAAGACCCCTCATAGGGTAGATCATGTTTTGATCAAATTTTGTAAGCCCTAGCAGGCAAATTTATTACTGTAGTAGTGAAGATTTGTGGGTGTCATTCCCACCCCAGTTTTACCTTTTGAGGGTTTTTGGGTAACCAAAATTATTGTGTTATGAGTACTTTCATGGATGTTTCTTAGTATGTTAGTTATCTTGTTATGATCAAGTATTGTTGATGCTATGAAAAATTTTTATTCATATCAAAATGAATTAGTAGGTGATATCTGATTCTGCCCCCCTCTCAGTATCACATTTCCCAATTATATTTCTAACAGTTAGGTGCTAACCTATTTTTGTGTATTGCAGATATTCTGATTGCATAGACAGGCAATAAAGTCCATAGAATTTTACTTACCACTGTATCTTCATCAATGACACCACCAAATCCTCTGATAGCATTAACTACCTCCTTTATTTGGTTTGTATACTACACTATGTTTTATCCTTCTTTCATTTTCATATCATTGAATCTTCCTCTTAAACTTTCATCTCTAACTCTTCTGACATTTATATCACCACTATAAACTTGAGTAAGTTTATCCCACATTTCCTTTGAAGTAATGCAGTCCTTGACATCTTCAAACTTAGCAGCTGATAGAGCAGCAACAATCTCCATCATAGTAACATTATTCTCATGTATATCTCTCATTTGATCAAGAGTCAAAGGTCCTATAGGTGGTGTTAAGTAGCCATTATCCAATAGGGTGAGGGCAAAATTCCCAATCCCAGATATATGAAGTCTCATTCGGCTTTGCCATATTGTAAAGTTGTACTTATTCAACTTTGGCACTTCCCTCTTATACATTTTGTGATCTTTCTATTGAAGTCCTTAAAACTCTTTTCCAAGCAACCAATATGCTCTAATACCAATTGTTAGAATAACTGAGAGCGGGGTGAATCAATTATCCACAGTCCCAAATACAAAATGTATCACTTAAAAAAAATTCAGCTAATTCTCCAGCTTGGTAAACATACAATACTAACTTGTCTGTGTAATTACCGATTACCAGTTAATTTCTCATAGTGATTACCGACCAAATCAAATATGCAACATGTAAAGTATGATAACCAAAAAATCACCACATAAACACATAACACAAAAGATTTAACATGGAAACCCTACAAAGGGAAAAACCACCTAGGACCGGTAACCCAAAAACTTTTCACTCTTCTGAAGTGAGCTCAGTGAAGAGCCAACCATGTTAAAGGTTACAAAACACACTGTAAGGTGTGACCTTGTTAGAGGATTTAATACTAATAGTTATCTTCCAACCAACATTCACTATGGGGTTGATAGGATAACAATGTACATTCTATGAATGACATAATAAGACTTTCAAGTCCACTTGGTTAAGAGATTTTATCTATTTAGAATGGTTAAACTAAAATAGTAGGTGATCTGATTACAATACAACTTGATTTGTAGATATTCAAATCTATTCAAAGTCCATACAATCCTCTAATCAATATTTCTATTCAGTTCATCAACATTCAATAACTTACTGTCCCTCGGTAAAGCTCTCTAACGCTCGGTACTATTCTATAGTTCGATTCTTCTTCAAATAGTATGATGAGGCATGCATGAAGCTTATTCACATGATGTCTCTGCAATCTCCTTCTTCTAGCATAAGTTTCATTGTGAAACCCTAGTCTCTTAAATAGACAAGTAAACTGTTTTCTTTTCATCCATCAAATTTTGCCGCTTAATCTCCTTCATTGATTTTGTGGCTTAAACCTTCCTTAGATAATTTGTCAGTAACACATTTCAATTCCATCCTTTAGATCTTCTTAAAAAAAAATTAACCATAGATCTTACAACAAACTTTACCTTTCCACCTCGTAATCATACACTTTATAGCTCATTAGTTTTGTCAGCTAAACTAATCATTTAGTTCTTTTGTCCATACTCAATTAATAAAGAAATGTGTCAGTGAACACAAGCTCGGTTGATACTGTCACTCAGTATACACTACACTGGCTCGGTGTATACTAGAATGTTTCATTAACCGACCACACTGCTTTGTAACATTTTTCTTCTATCTTCATAACAGATTAATGCACCATAATCAAGTCAACAATATGAAGTCATAGACTCATCAATAAGTTACCAAGAGTATTCCTTATCCTCATCTGTCATATTCATCTTCCTCCATGTAGATATCTCAGTTCTTCATCTTTTCTCTCCTTTCTACAGATGTCTAGATATTTGCAACTACCATGATAAGTACTGTCAAAACTAGTTGACATCAATGACAACATAATGACTGATTCAATTATCTTACATAACACTTCAGTGCTCGGTGATCTCTAATCACTTATTCTTCATCAATTAGGTTCTCAATCAGTTGTAGTTCATCAATCTCTCCCTTTGGCATTGATGGCAACTCAAGCAATATGAAGTATACCATACACATACCAAACATGTATTTTACAACTTTGTAAGGAAATTTTGTAGCTTGGTAAGGTCTCTCTTAGCTTAATATGTTTAATCACTATGTTACATAATAGCATTGAAAATGTAGACTTTCCTCTACAGATATGATCTTTCTAGTTCTCAGATTCCTTCTGTTGTCAACAAAAAATCTTCAAAAACTCTCCCTAACTTTCTCAGATTGTCTCTCCCTTAGATAGATGTTCCAATAATCTCCTCGGTTATCATATTGTTTATCTCTCCCTTTGACAAAAATTCCAAAGAAACACATAAAAATACATCTCTATATTAGCCATGTGACTCTCTGTTGTCTAGTGCATACAATGTATCTTTGTATCTCAATATACCAATATGCAAATCTATGTTCTTGAAATCTTTCACAACCTTAGATAGAATCCAAAGTGTGAGTGATGTTGCATCAACATGAATGATCTTCTGATAAGATTAGGCTGATGCAACCTCCAAATCACATTAGTGACTGGTAGATAGGGGATGAACCCCAAGTCTAGTCCTCAAGTATTCAAAAGTTTCCTTTAGTAGAGGCTTGGTGAATATGTCAGCAAGTTTCTCTTTTGATGTAACATATTCCAATTTAACTTACTTCTCATGTACTTGTTCTCTTAAGTAGTGATACTTAATAGAGATGTGCTTGGTCTTTGAGTGCATTACAGGATTCTTGGAAATGTTTATTGCACTTGTGTTGTCATAGTATATAATCACCAGCTCAGTGATTATCTCGTTCATCCCTTCCAACACTTTCTTGATGTAGGCAATGTTTGAACAGTTTGTAGCAGCAGCAACATACTTTACTTCGGTAGTAGACTAAGAAATACAAGGTTGTTTCTTACTTGTCCAAGTAAAAAGTTTTTCACCAAAGAAAAATGCTCCTCTGGTGGTACTTTTCCTGTCATCTATATTTCCAACCCAATCTACATCGATGTAGACTCTTAGTTCAAACTTCCCTTCCTTAGGATACCATAATCCATAGTCCTCTATTTTCTTTAGGTATCTTAAGATTCTTTTAGTTCCAATCATGTGTGACTCCTTTGGATTTGCAAAAAATCTAGCAACAATTCCCACAGCATGTGCAATATCTGGTCTACTATGCACTACATACATCAACTTACCAATCATAGATCAGTACAGTGTCTAGTTGACCTCTGTAGTTTCATCATCTTTAGTCATTTTATAGCTTTTGACCATCAGTGTTCCAATAGGTTTAGCATCTACCATGCCAAATGTTCTTAGTACTTCCTTTATATACTTTGCTTTTCTGATGAATATTCCATCGTTCTACTGGATAACCTACAAGCCTCTAGAAAGAACTTAATCTGTCCAAACAAAGACATTTCAAATTCTTTATGCATCTCATCAGCAAATGATTTATAGATATGATTTTGTCCTCCAAAAATAATATCATCCACAAATATTTTAGCAATCAAGATAGTATCATCAGTATCTCCTTTCATATACAAATTGTTGTTCTCACTAGTTCTAACAAAACCAATACTTAACAAAGAAGTATGCAGCCTTCCATACCAGGCTCTAGATGCTTTCTTTAAACCATATAAAGCTTTATGTAGTCTACATACCATATATTTCTTGTCTGGATTAACAAACCCTTCTGGTTGTTCTATGTAGACCTCCTCTTCTAGTATCCCATTAAAAAATGCAGACTTAACATCCATTTGATAAACTTTAAACTTCTTATGTGTTGCATATGCAAGTAACATTCCGACTCCTTCTAGTCTAGCAACATGTGCAAAAGTCTCACCATAATCTATATCTTCCTCCTATGCATACCCCTTACATACAAGTCTAGCTTTATTTCTTGTAACCTCTCCATTTTCATTCAGCTTGTTTCTTAAAATCCATTTAGTACCGATAACATTCTTATCTTTAGGCCTAGGTACTAAAGTCCATGTCTTTTTTTTCTCTATCTAGTATATCTCTTCATTCATTTCATTTACCCATTCTTCATTCTCCAATGCAACCTTAACATTTTTTAGTTCAAACTCACAAACTAAGCATGTACCTTGTCTCAACTTACTTCTTGTCATCATGTCAGCTTGCTTGTCGCTAATGATTTGGTTCTCAGGATGATGTCTTCTAACAAATCTAGCTAGTACTTGATCTCTTCTTTGTTGTTCATCCTATTCAGGTTCATGTGCTTTCTCAGTAGGTCCTTCCTGATCATCGATTTCTCTTTGTTGTTCATCGGTGTTGTTTTCTTGATGACTACTTGACATAGTCTACGGATTCGGTAGGTACTCTCATTGTTCAATGTAAGTGAATCTACTATAATCTTTCATCTCCCTAGTGCTTTCTTCACTATTCCTAGTATCAAATTCATCAACCCTGACATTAGTACTTTCAATCATTTTATTAGTAACTTTGTTCAGACACTTATAGGCTTTGCTTTTAGTGGAATATCCAAGAAATATCCCTTCATCCCCTTTAGAGTCAAATTTTCCATTTCGTTCATCTTTCAGAATAAAATATTTTCTACCAAAATTTTTGAAGTAATTGACAATCAGTTTGTGACCAAACCATACCTCGTAGGGTGTTTTGTTGTGTCCTTCTTCAATTATACTCTATTTATAACATAAATAGTTGCGCTAACTTCTTCTCTCCATTATGTCTGAGAAACATTCTTTTGTAACATTAGTGTCCTCACACAATCAACAATTGATCTATTCCTCCTTTCAACAATCCCATTCTGCTGAGGTGTTCTTGGTGCAAAAACCTATCTTTTTATACCATGCTCATTACAATAGTTAGTAAATTCATCAGAAATAAATTCACCACCTCTGTCAAATCTCAAGCATTTCAGTTCCTTACCAATTTGTTTCTCTACCTTTTCTTTGTACCATTTAAACATCTTAAATGCCTCTGATTTCTCTTTTAAAAACATCACAGTTATTAATCTAGTGTAATCATCAACAAATAGAATGAAGTATCTATCTCCATAATAGCTATGTGTTCTCACAAAATCACAAAGGTCAGTGTGAACTAGCTCCAAAATTCTCTTTGTTGAATAGTCTTTACTCTTAAAACTAGATTTTGTCATTTTACCTTTTTGACATTCATGACACATAACATGATCCAACTTTGCTAGGCTAGGCAGACCTCTAACCTTTTTCTTTCTACTGATTTTAATCATATTATCAAAGTTTACATGACATAACCTTTTATGCCACAACCATGCATCCTCATTTTGCATTATTAAAAATGAAGACTTATCATTATCAAGATAAAACAAGTTACCTTTCGTGTGTGCTCCTGTTCCAACAAGTTTTCCTCCATCATCAAATATCTTAACCTTTTTTCTCTCAAAAGCTACTCGGTGACCTAAGTTGTTAAGTTGTGCCACACTTAGCAAATTATAATTTAGTCCTTCTACCCAATAAGCATTATCACATTTGATTTTATCATTTATTAGTAAAGATCCCTTTCCTCTAACCATACAAGGTGTATCATTACCCATTTTTATAGATCCTTCATTATATTGCTCAAGATGATCAAATTTTTCTTCATCACCAGTCATGTGATGGGTACAGCCATTATCAATGATCCATGTATCATTTTTATTTACTTTAGAAATGAGTGATGTTTCTACATACCTTTATTCTTCCTCAGAATCATCCTTCATCACAACAAATACAACTTCAACATCATCATCTGTGTCGGTCTCGGTATCATTCTCTTCAGCAATGTAACATACCTTTTTTCCTTTATCATTGTTGTCTCAGTTATCTCTATTGTAGTTTCGGTAACCTTTGTTATTTCTCCTCCCATAGCTTCCTTCACCAGATTGATCCTTATTTCTATCATCTTCTTTCCTGTTTGGGCATCTAGCAGCAATATGACCAACTTCTTTGCAGTTAAAACATGCTAAAGGTATTTACCCCTATATCTACCTTTACCTTTAGGTAACCTCCTAGACATAAGAGCTTCAAGCTCATCAAGCTCATCATCAGTATTATTGTCATTATCATCATTATTACTTCTACTACTAGACTTACTAATCCTCAGAGAAGTCATGAAGGTAGACTCAACAGGTGGTACAACACTATTATCATAGTTGTTCATCTCAAAAGTTGTTAGCTTACCAATGAGATTATCAAGAGGGAGAGTATTGTTAGGTGCTGACCTATTTTCATGTATTGAAGATATTCTAATTGCATAAACAAGCACTAAAGTCCTTAGAATTTTTCTTACCACTGTATCTTCATCAATGACACCAACATATCCTCTAATAGTATTAACTACCTCCTTTATTCAGTTTGTATACTGCACTATGTTTTCTCCTTCTTTCATTTTCATATCATCGAATCTTCCTCTTAAACTTTTAGCTATGGCTCTTCTGACATTTATATCACCACTATAAACTTGAGTAATTTTATCCCACATTTCCTTTGAAGTAACGCACTCCTTGACATATTCAAACTTGGCATTTGATAAAGCAGCAACAATCTCCATCATAGTAACATTATGCTCATGTATATCTCTCAATTGATCAAGATTCAAAGGTCCTATAGGCGGTGCTAAGTCACCATTATCCAATAGGGTGAGGGTAGAATTCCCAATCCTAGATATATTAAATCTCATTCGGCTTTGCCATATTGTAAATTTGTCCTTATTCAGCTTTGGCACTTCCCTCTTATACATTTTGTGATATTTTTGCTGAAGTCCTTAAAACTCTATTCCAAGCAACCAATATGCTCTAATACCAATAGGTAGAATATTTGAGAGGGGGGTGAATCAGTTATCCATAGTCCCAAATACAAAATGTATCACTTAAAACAAATTCAGCTAATTTTGTAGCTCGGTAAACATAAAATACTAACTTGTCTATGTAATTACCGATTACCAATTAATTGCTCATAGTGACTACTGACCAAACCAAATATGCAACATGTAAAGTATGATAACCAAAAAATCACCACATAAACACATAAAACAAAAGATTTAACATGGAAACCCTACAAAGGGAAAAACCACTTGGGACCGATAACCCAAAAACTTTTCACTCTTCTAAAGTGAGCTCGGTGACAACCCTATTAAAGGTTACAAAACACACTATAAGGTGTGAGATTGTTAGAGGATTTAACACTAATAGTTATCATCCAACCAGCATTCACTATGGGGTTAACAGGATAACAATGTACATTCCATGAATGACATAATAAGACTTTCAAGTCCACTCGGTTAAGAGATTTTATTTGTTTACAATGGTTAAACTAAAACAATAGGTGATCTGATTACAATACAACTTGATTTGTAGATATTCAGATCTATTCAAAGTCCATACAATCCTCTGATCAATATTTCTATTCAGTTCATCAACATTCAATAACTTATTGTCCCTTGGTAAAGCTCTCTAACACTCAATACTGTTCTACAGTTTGCTTCTTCAACCAGTATGATCAGGCATGCATGAAGCTTGTTCATGTGATATCTTTGCAGTCTCCTTCTTCTGGCATAAGTTTCATTGTGAAACCCTAGTCTCTTAAATAGACAAGTAAACCATTTTCTTTTCATCCATCAAATTTTGCCGCTTAATCTCCATTGATTTTGTCACATAAACCTTCCTCGGGTGATGTGTCAGTAACACGTTTCAATTCCATCCTTTAGATCTTCTTCAAATTTTTTTAGTCATAGATCTTACAACAAACTTTATCTTTCCACCTCATAATCATACACTTTACAGCTCATCAATTTTGTTAGCTAAACTAATCATTTAGTTCTTTTGTCCATACTCGGTTAACAAAGAAATGCGTCGGTGAACACAAGCTCGATTGATACTGTTGCTGAGTATACACTACACTGGCTCGGTGTATACTGGAATGCTTCATTAACCAACCACACTGCTTTGTAACATTTTCCTTCTATCTTCATAACATATTAATGCAACATAATCAAGTCAACAATATGAAGTCATAGACTCATCAATAATTTACCAAGAGTATTCCTTATCCTCATCTGTCATATTCATCTTCCTCCATGTAGATATCTTGATTCTTCATATTTTCTCTCCTTTCTACAAATGTCTAGATATTTGCAACTACCATGATAAGTACTGTCAAAACTAGTTGACATCAATGACAACATAATGATTGATTCAATTATCTTACATAATACTTTAGTGCTCAGTGATCTCTAATCACTTGTTCTTCATCAATTAGGTTCTCAGTCAATTGTAGTTCATCAAGTTCAAGCACTACAAATTATAAGTGAAATATCTTAGTATTTTGACCACCATTTGTGAAGACCAAAGTAGAAAGTGAAGAAGCTTGGGCATTCCAATGACCATAAATTATTCTTACCCTAATTCTACATGAAAGGTATTTGATTCTATTTGTGAGCTTTGTTTATCATGGATACTCTACAAATTTTTGATGTAACTAAGAGGCCAAGTTTTAATTCAAGAAACATCCATACAAATTGATGGAGGATGACCCTAAGGGTGCATTCACTCAGACCCTTTGTGGTGTTTTACATGTTAATGATATGAGGGCATACATTCACTACAAGTATGAGATAATTGGAGATTTTGAGATTCTCCAAGAGATGAAGGATATGTTGAATGAAGATAAAACAAGGAAACCTAAGTTAACACATTTTCAAAATCTAAACCTCATGCAGATGATATATTTTTTTGAGTTTGATGAAGAATAATGGATCAAAATTGTGTTGAGCAGAATTCATGGCCAGTTTATTTGGATTGGATAAAAACCTATCAAGATCACAAGTGACCTTATTTATGAAGTCATCAGATTGAACAATGCTGGCATTGTTCCTACTATAGAGAAGAGCACAAAGAAGCAAGTTGAAACCCTCATACACTCGAAGTTGCATAAGAGAGAAATGATGATTGTGAACATCTTTCAATAGGATGTAAGGTTAGTTTCAATGGTTTTGGGATACAAATTGCATTATATCATCTGACCAAACTCAATTTCTACTGGAGTAATAATGATGGCATATAAAATGGTGAAATAAAATGTTTAGTATGATATATGTGAAGTTTTACAACTAAAATTGTTGGAGAATGTGAGGAAAATCAAGAGAGACAAGTCAAAAGCATTCAGGTTTGGATCACTCATCTTACATATCTTCTTCCACGTAATGCATAAGTTCCCTGGTATGCATCCTAGAGCATGGAATGACAATGAACATACTATTATTCAAGTAATCAAAAGTTACAGAATTCAAGATAGTTGATAGGTAGATGGAGAGCTCTTTGGTATGTTTAAAATATTTCATAGAGAAATGAAGGAGAGAAAGAGAATCCTTGAAGAAATAGTTGAAAAATACAAGGATACAATTTGTTTTATGGTTGAGACTATTTTTTTATGCTTTCAAGTTGTTGAACCTAGAATGAGGTGGTGCCCTCATATGGGGTATGAAGTTAGTGTTGAAGTTCTTAATTTAAAAATTGATCATGTGTTATCTAATGATATTATTCCAAGTGAAGAAATATGGGGTACCTATGAGGAGAATTCCTCTAAGGTCAAGGAAGAGATGACTAGAGGTGACAAGAAGAGGAAGGTAGAAAAACTTATTGACAATATAGAAGAGAAATGGGGAATTAGCAAGGCTGAGATGTATGAATTGAGAAAGGTCATAGATAAGTCCTCTAGTCTAGTGAGCATAGATGCTACACCCCTACCTACTCTTGAGACTATTGAATTATTAGACTCACCTCTAGTAGTGGTCGTTGTACCTAAAACTACTCCTACACCACCTAGAAGATCATTGCAGAGGATAGTTGTGGTTAAGGAAATAAAGAAAGTAGTACAAATTCCTATGAGGATAACCAAGTCCTCTAAGCCTAAACAAGAATCACCTCCCAAGAAGTAGAAGAAAGAGGAGAAGAAGATTGAAAAGTAGAAGACTAAGAAGAAAGATGAAGAGATTGTGCAAGAAAATCATGTGGAGAGGCAGCAATGGAAGCCTAAATTAAAGATGCTAAGAAAAAAAATTATTGAACAAGGTAAGATCAATCAACTACCTAAATATTATGATAGATACAAGGATGAAGACAAACTTCTAATTGAGGATATGGTTATAAACCATATACAAGTGTTTAAGAAAAAATTGTTGGAGCTAGAAGGTAGCATTCCTAAATAATTGTATGATAGATTGGAATTGAGAAAGTAGATATCCCTTGAGGAAGATAATAACATAAGGTTAAATGCTATAGAAAAAGTGTTTCTTGTGATATCATGAAAAGAGCATGATATAATTCTAAAGGCAATTAAACCCCTAGTAAGATTGAGGACATGACTAATAAAAATAATGGGGAGAAAGTATGAGGATGTGATAGAGGAAATGAACAAGGCTATAAACAAAGTACTATTTGAGACTAAACTTGAGAATCCAAATCCTTCCAAGCCTACTAATGCTCCCAAGCCCAAAACTATTTAGATTGGTGAATCTTCTAAGTTTGCACAAGCACAAGTTGAACCCTCTAAAGATGAAAATGATATTAACCAATTCTACAATATAGTGAAGCGAAAAGATTTCTTTGTGGCTAGTATACCTATGTCTTTGGATACTTCACAGGATGTTGGTGACCCTTTTCAAGAGAATGTTAACATTATTCTCAAGATGGATGACAGTAATGCATAGAGTACAGTAAAAGTGATAGATCATGGCACATTGACTGAAGAAGAAATGAAAGATTTTATGGCTGAATGAAAAAAAGATACTGAAATAGAGGTTGTAACTGAAAAAGAAAGAAAAGTACCTATCTCTATTCATGTATGTACTCCTATTAAGGAGGAATTTATTTCTACAACTCAATTGTTGGCAAGTGACAATAAGCCTTTGATCACTAATGTTGATGAAATGGATGAGGATGAGCTAGTGAAGTTATCTCTTATGGCCTTTTCTAAGGCTAAGGAAATATCTAAGAAGAAAACTAAGAAGAAGGTTAGGGTATTGGATAGGGAAATAGATAGAATTAATAAACTTCTACCTATACCTCTCACCTTCCAAGGTAATGATGCAGAATATAATTTGGGAAAAGTCCTTGATGACCTTGATATGCACTTCACTTCTTTGGAGAAGGCCGCAACTATGAAGATTGAGAAGAAATATGGGGTCAAGAAGTTAGAAGAGGTATGCAAGTCAATACAGTGGTATTTAGGCATATTAGACACCATTGTCTCCAGAATTAGGACTTGCATTGAGCATGGGAAGAAGATATACATCTATTGCATAAATCCTTATAGGAATGTGCAGAATGTGGTGGACATAATTCACAATAATGAGAAGACATTGGATAACTTGGCAAATAATTGTGAGTCCTCCTTGAAATTAGTTACTAAGTTGGATAAAGAAGTATCCAAATTATTGGATAAAATCAACATGCTACAAACTTAGAAGTCAAGAGTGTTGGGAAGATTTGGTGATTTGAGGAGTTTGATTACTCCTAAACTATTGATTTTAGAGAAACACCTTGAGGACATGGAGATAGCAAAGAAATCTCTTGATGGATCTATGCCTATAGTACTAAAGGATGTTAAGATCTCATCCTTTTCTTTGAATGGTTTAATTCATATTTTTCAGACCTTGAAGAAGACATGGGAAGCATATGCAAAGGTCTTGGAAACCTCCTTCGAAGACATACTTTGCATGGTGTAAGTTTTTGATGTGCAGTCCTAAATTTTTTCTTGTATATAGATACATTTTTACATATACCTTTTCCATTGATGTCAAAGGGGGAGTAGTAGCTGTGAAAAATGTATAAGGGGTATATAGATAGTAGTTTGGCATTGTGCACTTAGTCATTTTTCACTAAGTGTTGACATAAATTCCAAAGGGGGAGATTGTTGGCAAGTGGCCAAGGATGTATAGAATATATGATGTCATTTATGGAAACACTACTTATTAGTATGGTCACTTGGAGTACAATTCATTTTTGGGTATCCAATCTTGGAAAAATGACTAAGTCCACAAGTAGTCTCCTGGATATAGTTGCACATTTTTGCCTAGCAAGCATAGTATGTTGGCAAGTGGCCAAGGATGTATATAATATATGATATCATTTATGGAAACACTACTTATTGGTATGATCGCTCAGAGTATAGTTCATTTTTGGGTATCCAATCTTGGAAAAATGACTAAGTCCACAAGCAATCTCCTGGATACAGTTGCACACTTTTGCCTAGAAAGCATAGTATATGGAAAGTTAATTCATGCACAATTAGATGAAGGTAGTATGGAGTGTTGTATGGCTCTAGTTATGGTCATTTTTATTCTAGAGTTGTATGGCGAGAGTTACAACATGTTTATGGTATGTGAGTACAATATAACAGCTTTATGGTATGTGAGTATAGTATAACAATAGAAAGGGAAGATGAAAGGTTGCAATGATTGGGGAAGTAACGTGTGGATTTTAATAGTGCTATTTTGGATTTAGGTCGGGTCCTATCCCATCTTGATGGATATGTGATCGCCTATTTTATATTTTCTCTTGGGTTATGTGTTGGACATGTTTGGTGATGCACTTGTGAGTTAACTGGATATATTACGAGATCGGTTATATAAATAGAGATGTTTTTGAGATGCAAGGATTCAATTTGTGTGTGAATGCATTGTGATGTCATAATAATGTAGAAGGAATTATGAGCTATAAATAGAACTACTTAAGTATAGAAGATGCTTGTATAGTTCATCTTTTGTAATATTACATTATCAAGAAACAATTTTGTATTGTAAGAGTAGTGAGCTCCTTTTATTACCGCTAATAAGATTTTCATCCTTTAACAAGGATTTATACTACATGTAATATTTAGCTCCTAAAAGGTCTATGTCTCCTAATAGGGACATTATACTCTTAGTGCATAATTTGTGGTTATCATCCCCACCGGAGTTTCCCCTTGGCCAGGGTTTCTGTAGACACCTAAAAATTGTCAAGATCAAACCAAATGAGCAACTAAGGCAAAATCAAGGAATTAATTGCAATCAAGCCAAAATAAAATATTAATTAAAAATCAAAAACTAATTAAATCAAATAAATCAAGGAAATCAATTGATTATGCAATTAATCTAATTAATTGTATAGTTTAATTAAAATCAAATTTAACCCATTCAAGGGGTACACATGGCTAAAAAATTAATTAAATTCAATTAATTAATTCCTAATTTCCCTCACCCACCACATGGGAGGAAATTACCTCAACCAATAGGAATTAAGAATTGGACTCACATGGATTAAGCCAAAATTGAATCTCAATCACTCATAAGGTGAGAGCATCTTGACCACTCATTTTGTCTCATTGTCCCAAGCTTTAAGGATAAAATATTTAAATTGTCCCCATATTTGAAACCATGGACTTAACCTTAACTCAACCGTGATTAAATCAACTCCACCCCCTATGCTTGCTAAAATCTATAAATAAAGGGCTAAAATCAGGAGAAAGGGATCCACATATATGAGAATTGCATCATCATCATAACAA
Organism: Chamaecyparis obtusa; assembly: GCA_027943335.1. NCBI lineage: Eukaryota > Viridiplantae > Streptophyta > Pinopsida > Cupressales > Cupressaceae > Chamaecyparis > Chamaecyparis obtusa. The sequence continues at coordinate 471,585 of BSBK01000364.1, forward strand.
ATTTGAGCTAGAATCATATTTTTACCATAATTAAGCATAGTTTCCATTGAAATAGGCTTTAGTTATGCAATCAAATAGCTTAATTCTCATTTTAGGGTTGTCACTAATGGAAGCTTGCTAAGCGCTTTGCATTAGCATACCTTATTAGAGATCTATAGGATGCTTATTGTTCTTATTTTTATTATATAGCTCACTAATTATGGTAATTTAGCTTTATTTGATTTAAATGTTTACAAACTAATCCTATAAAGGTACTTCTAGTACACAAAATGGTTCCCACCATGGGGCATTAGGCCTCGTTTGATTAAATTTCAAAGTAATTAGTAAAATTGTAGGATTTTGTGTTTGAATTCTCTATTTTGCAGGTGAAATAGCACATTCAAGGCTTTAAATAGTGTGTTTAAGTAGGGAAACAACACGTTTGAGACCTGAAACAATGCATCTATGGAAAATTTCAGTGCATTTTCATAGCCAAATAGTGTGTTTGATCACTTCTATATCCTATCTTATTTTCTTTCAATGCTTTTACCTTGACTTCATAGCATGTATAATTACTTTTATAGCACATTTGAAGTTTTATTTATGCATATTTAAACATTTAAATAGTGCATTTAAATTCTCTATAATAGCATGTGTAACTCATCCTACAACACATTTAATACTTTAAATACATTCAATTAATCATGTAGCACATACAACTATTTTTCAAAATTGTTAAATCTGACAATTTAAAATGTTTTCTCTGTGTTTTTTTTATGACAGAGCATAAAAGGGTGCAAAAACCAAAGGCTAGAATCCACAGGGAGGATAAAACCATCACAAAAAGGTTGAAAAGAGAAAAAATGATCCATCTAAATAACTTTTTTGGAGGATTCAAAGCATGAAGGTAAGGATTTTGAGAGATGTTTGCACATCATTGATTTATATAAAGCAAAATTTGTCTCTTTGAATTGGATTTTCATGTTGTAAGTTCTTCATCTTTTATCAATTTGAAAGAAAGACCTTAAAATTTAAATTTTCTTGGATTCCTTCACTTTTCTTTTTTGATGTTGGACTAACAATCTCAAAAGGGGATGAAAAGGAGCTAGAACGATCACCACTAGGTGAGTAAATCAATCAAAAGAGCCTTTATCCTTTTTCATTTTGCTTAAATTATGGAAAATTGATTTAAATCTAGTAATTAGCAACCTATTATTGTTTGGGAGAGTTAGTAGTAGGCCTATGGTCTTCACTTTTTAAGTGAATCAAAATGCCAAACCTACTAGATCATTCAATTAAAAGAAAGGCTAAGGAATAAACAAACATTAAATTTGAAGCCTATTGTTTGTGGAAGAGAGTAGAAATAATCAATTCCTATTAGATTAGAAGCCTTGGAAAATTGAACATTGTTAATCATGTTTGGAAGTAAGAAATAGTAGGGATATTCTCTTCACCTTTTGGTGAATCAAACTCCCAAACCTATTCCTTCACTTCATTTATTTGCTTTAAATGAACATGTTAGAACCTTAGTGGGCTCGCCTCCCGTGAATTTTCCTTAATGAGGCCAGTGAGAGGGACAACCCAAAGTGGGATAAAATTTCCTTTTCCACAATAATCTAACCCAGTATAAAATAAAACACACACATCCTTAATGGGGTGAGTGACAAAAGGATATCAAGAATCGAGCGTCCTTGAGTAGTCTTTCGAGATTGTGCAAAACTTTGATATACCGGTGGTGGGAGGCCCCTAATTATTGTGGGATGAGACTTGATATTTCATTGAATGAAATCCTTACTAGTACCTTGTTAACTTATAGATCCTACCTAATAGAGCCATATTTACAAACTAAATTTGACTATAGGTAGTTTGCTTGAAGTGACTTCTTGTTAAAAACCCGTGATAACATTCCATACATTTCAAACATTTTTTTGTGTTTATAGGGTTTAAAATACAAGTGTACTTGTGATTTCTTTTTTTTAAGATACATATAACAAGGAAGAAACATCCATTTGAAAATCATCTTATATTTTTAAAAATCTTCCAAAAAGAACAATCACCAAAGGAGGGGAAACTTCATTTGACTTAAACCTTTGTTGATGTTGGTTTTCACGAGATCACATAAACTAAAAATATCACTACAAGAAGATGGCACTTGCATAACACAAGAGGTCCCTGAGTTTGTATTCAAAACTCCTTTTATTGAAACACAAGAACAAGAAGAAAGTCTCCCTGACTTATTTGAAGAAAGAGTAAATCCAATGGCTAGAAATACTGACTTTTATGACTATGTACAAGGGAGAAACAATGAAGATCAAGATACAACTACCCAAGTAAATTAAGGGGAAAGGGAAAAAACCAAAGAGAAAACCAATAGGGCTGCCCAAGACCCCAAATTTCTTGAAATAATGGAAAATCTCTTAGAAAGAAATAAAGAAAGATACTTCCTTAACTTAGCCCAATCAAGGGTTAAGATTCCTCACGATTATGATACAACAACATTAAAAAAAGATGAGGAAAAGGAAAATCCATTAGGTGCAATGAATAAACAACTTAAAATGTTTTAAGCACAAATTGACACCATGAAGAAAGTAGTCGAACCAAAACCCTTTTCTATTGAGGCCTTGTGCCCTTTTCCTTTTGATCGAAACTTGGTTATGGTGCCTTTCCCTCCCAATGTGGTTTTTCCTAAATACAACAAGTACATGGGTAAATCTGACCCACAAGACCATTTACGATAATTTTGTGCCTTGAGTGTTGAGTTCATGCATGATACCACTTATTTAATGTGGCTATTTCCAAGAAGCCTAGGAGGCCAAGCCATGGAGTGGTTTTTAAAATTACCACAAGCAATAAAAACTTTCAAAGTGCTAGCCTCCAAATTTGTGACTAATTACTCTTATAATATTGAGCATGAAATCACCATGCTCAACTTATGTGACATGAAACAAAAATATGGTGAGCCTTTTCTATGCTTTCTCCAAAGATGGAGAATAGTTTTCGCGAGATATCATAGAAGCATACCTGAAAAGGAGAAGATGGAAATTTTCATGAACAATCTAAAAATGGAAATGAATTATAGACTTCAACTTAAATGTCCCCCAACATTTAAAAAAATCATTGAGAATGGGATAAAGATTGAAGAGGTGTTGGTAAAAAGAGGAGAGATCAAAATCTTAAAAGAAAACAAAGGTTATACTAACACCAATAATAATAACTTAAATAATTAAAATAATAATAGGGGAGCTAATAAAAACAATGATAAATCAAGGTTTTGGTTGAAAAACACAAATAATAACCTTGTAAATGATGGGGTTGTATAAGCCAACAACCTAAAAGCTACCCCTTTTAACTTATCAAGTGGGTCAAACCAAACGAACAATGTAAATCAAACGAATAAGACCACTTTCAACAAAAACAATAATTATTTCAACAATTAGGGTGTAAACAAACCTAAGCCTTTCTTTACTCCAATCCAAAGAATAAAATTCACATTCTTGGGAGAACCCTTGGAAAATGCTTTGATAACACTTATGGCCAATAAAATCATTGTCTTACCTTAATCGAGACCATATGAACCTCAAGTTAAGCCCACATGGTGGAATGATGCATACCATTGTGAGTATCATCAAAATAAGGGACACACAACCAATGAATGCATGAAACTCAAGAATTTAGTCCAAGATTTAATAGATGGTGGCACGATAAAGATTGAAGGGCCTCACAAAAATGAAGATCACACGACCTTTAAGAACCCTTTCTTGAATCATGAAAAAGGAGAAACATCAAATGATAATCAAAATAACAAGAGAGGAAATGAGAAAGTGAAATTTTCTCATACCTATGACAACACCATAAACTCTTTGAATGGGTGTGAAAATACCATAAATTTCATAGTGGTAAAGTAAAATAAAAAGGAAGAGGCCTCTAATGTCATGACTAGGGGGCAAGCGTCTAAAATCACCTTACTAGGAGGTGCCCCTAGAATCATTGTACCAAATCACACATCCTCTTCATCAAAGCAATACAAATCATTAGATCAACTCCAATGAACTCTCATGAAAATTTCTATTTTGGAGTTGTTAAAACCTTCGCCTACTCATAAATAAATATTGGAGAAAGCTCTTGTTGAAACTAATGTTCCCTTAAATTTGGACATGGACAAATTTCATAATATGGTAGGACACCTAGTTGCACCTCATTTTTTATCCTTTTTCGAGCAAGATGATATGTCCTTAAATCATCCCCAAAATTTTTCATTGCACATTGAGGTCTTGAGACATAATCATAGGGTTAAAAGAGTCCTCATTGATGGAGGAGTTGGTCTTAACATTTGTACTTTGAAACTTGTTAAAGCCTAATGGTATTCCAAAGAAGCTATAGACCTTAAAAGAAAGATAAATATAAAGGCTTATGATGATGAAGAGAGATCCTCCAAAGGATTAATAGTGCTCTTTATCCGAGTAGGTCCTATGCAAAAGGAGACTATTTGTCAAGTGCTAGATTTTAAATTGACTTATAACATTTTATTGGGAAGACCATGGATACATGAAATACAAGCGGTATCCTCAACGTACCATCAATGCTTAAAATTTCCATACATGGGGCAAGAAATCATGGTGAGTGGAGACCTAAATCCATTCCAATATTGTAACAATATCAAGCCCATAAATGATTCATTGGTCCCTCATAATGCCAAAGGCACTCCATCAAAACAAATGGAACAAGGAAAAAGTTCAAAGGACCTTCCTTCAATAAAATTTAAAGAGAAGATGGATGAAGAAGACACTTTTGTTGAGAACAATCAAACTCCCACTAACTTAGCTACATTGACTATGGGAAAAGAGAAAAGTTAGTGAGGAGAGTCCTAAAGAAAAATAAGAAGAAAATAATTAAAAGTCTACCCAAATCCAAACCAAAGAGGCTCATTACCAAAAGATGGATACCATGATGAATTTTTTTGAAAAGAAATGCAAGATCAAGAAAAATGGTGTGGGAGAATATTCCTTATCCATGATGGATTTTCCACTATCTCTTAAGTCTCATGGGAATCCTTCTAGTGCAAATCCACCCCAAAAATATAATAATCATCTTGTAAGGGCTACCACTTCTTCATCCATGGATGAAGAGGACAATGAAATTTTGAAGTGGCTATATAAGGATGATGAGTCAAGTGCTTATGAAAAAAGAATTCAAAACATTAGCATCCCTACTCATCAATATGGAAAAGGTTTTCAAAAAATGAAAAAGATGGGTTACAAAGGACAAGGACCTTTGCGTAGAAGAAATGAAGGGTTTTTGAACCCATCAAAATTTCTTGGGGGGATAGCAAAGAGAAATAAGGATTAGGGTACCTGGAACAAGGATACACTCAAAAGAATCACCCCATATTCTATGAATAAATCCTACAGTTATACTCTCAAATTGATGAAGACTTAAAAAAATGGGAGTGGGATTCCTTATCTAGTGAATCTTGCCAAGATAAAGAAGTGGATGTAGTCCATACTTATGCTCATAATCAAGGTAAACAACAAGAGTTAATCTTGGGATCAAGTTCTAACCAAGCTTTGATTTCTAACCAAGAGGCTCAAGAAGATGCACCAAATCAAGAAGCACAAGACTCTCAATGGGTAGGAGAACTCTATATACCCTCATGGACACCAAAAATAGAAGGTGTGAGGTCCTACCCTGACTCATCTTAGCTCAACTAATGATTTGACACATGGACTAGCTAGATGATACACTATTTTGTGATATTAGACCTATTTTGATTATGACTTCATAGCATTAGAAACTATGTGATGATGTTAGATGTACCTCTACATGCTTATGTTAGGTTCATACTGACTTTATGTTATGGAAAGACAAATGAATTCTCGATTCTACATTTTGTTACATTATCATATGGATTAGTAAAATGTGATAGTTGTGATGTGAAATTCCTAAAGTAATGATTCTACAATTGATTTAGGGTTACTCGTTTAAGTAAAAATGAACTTACATTTTGATGCTTATAGAATTAGGGTACAATGTGGATTATGTTTATGATGGAATCATGAATTTAGAGTTTCTCTATGTAATATATTTTGATGTTGTTATAGATCTTGTTTCTCTTTCGATACGTTTATATATATGCATTGATTTCATGAGATACTGACATCTGAATCAAGTGTGCAGGATTATGACCATGGTTTTAAATGTGGGGAAACAAGGATGGATCTATGTGAAAATAGTTTAAGGCCAAGGTCGACTCTAGGAAGAGAACAACCTCATTTTTATGTAATTTTAATTTTTTAAATATAATGTTGGAGTGTTTGTTGTTGTAAATGTTAGTATGTGCATAAAAGAATGTAAAATCATATGTGTAAATATAAATTATCCATTAGGTATGCCAAGTGTGAAATTATGTATGTGATGTGTACTCCTTTGTGAGGTGTCACTTGACACTAGTGTAATGTGTTGGCATGCCTAAGTGAAAAGTGGACCCTACCTCACCCTTAGGTCATCTTGTGAATCCCTAGGCATGGTTAGTATTTTGGGAAATCGAGGCATGTGTCATCACTTTCCATTTTCGGATGTAAACTTCACTTGGGTTTTTAAAGGGTTAAATTGAGCCCTAGGATGTAGTTACGGTTAGTTTTAAGTACCCCAAGGCATGTGCATAGGTTAGGGGGTTAAATTTTACCTTTTTCTTTTCCCAAGGCTTCCAAAAGGCCTCTCAAAGTGAGCCTTCTTTGAAAGTGACGAATTTGGACATGTCTTCTAGGATAATCCCCTTCCCCATGTCTTGAATTACCTTCCATTTTCATAGCTTAGGACAAGTGGCTAGTGAAAAAGAACCAAGACACCTAACTTACCTTGGGATGAGGGTAGGAGAGGAGGTATGTTTTTGAGCTATTAGGAAAAGAGACTAGGAAGGAGTTACACACTTCCACATTATGCAATCTTGTTTGTTTTGGTTGAGAGAATAGGCTTGAGAAGGAAAAAGGAAAGCTAGGAAAGAAAGGATAAGCTCTTCATCAAATCTACCATTGCCATAGTTTGAATAAATGTAGGTGCATCTACCATGGAAATTTTTGGTTATGTAATTATATTGTGTAGTTGAATTATTGTGAGATAATGTTGTGTTATGTTTTTCATTTGTTTTCATCAGGATCTCTCTTGTTTTCTCTTGTATGTTGTGAGTATGTTATGGGTGTGCAAGATTACTCTCATCCTTGGGAGGATTTGAGAGTGTCTTGGGGTGAAGGGCTTAGTTGGAAAATTCTTATGTGTAGAGAGCTTGGATGTATGGACATCCTTGAAGCCTACTTAAGTTGTAATTTGGAGGTCATAAGGGATGTGATTGGTGCTCCATGTGATGAGCTAGGATGTTGGGAATGAGCCTTGTGAAGGCATATAAAATTGATTTGTAAGTACTTGATTTGGTTTGAGTATGGCATATCCATAAGTGATGATTCCACCTTCACCCATTTTTGGATCAATTATGATCCTATGTGCAAACTTGGGATTGGGAGTAATAATGTGTTGTTCTTTGTTTTCATGTTGATGAATGTGTGTTGAATGAATTGTATCATATCTATGCTTGTTTCCCCTAGCTCAAGGGTGGCCATCTAATGGCCTAGGCTGGGAGGTGAGCCTCCATGGTCAAGTTTTCAAATGTTTTCTTAATGCAGGTTGCATGAGTATAGAGAATGGAAGCAAGCTACAAGTTTTCAATTTAATATGTCTATGATAAAGCTATGAAATTCTTGGAAGAAGAAGTGATATAATTAAATTTGAATTGTTATTTTAAAACCTATTGGTAAATTATTTGCCAAATTTTTTAAGCTTGTTTTAGAAAGAAAAGGAATGTCAATGTATTTCTATGTCTTTGATGTAATAGGGTGAGATAAATTTTATTATGGATAACAAATATGTTTTAGAAATGATTTCTCTCTTAAATATAATTAAAGTTTCCATTTAGTATTTATGTGGTATTTAAAATATTTATAGTCAGCCTTATTCACACTAAAACTTAGTTTAACCTATTCTGGATGGATTTATGAACATTGTTATATGTGTTTTGTCCTAGTAGTTTTTGGGCATTACAAAAGGATCTAGCAATAGGTTTAACCCATTATATTTTTACCCACAAGAAACCCAAGAGGATTCAAGTGAAGAGGATTTTGATTAAATTTATTTGGAACACTTAGAAGAAGCACATGTTATACACTTAAGTGATACAATGTACGAACCTTCTAACGAAGTAATGTCCCTAAATCCTATCAACCCAAACCAAAGCAATGATCCCTTAAACCTCGTATATCTAAAAATCATTGAATGGGATTCCATAGAATCAAAAAACCTTTCCACATTCCTAAAGGAAAAATCTTTGACCTTATACCTAAATGTAGTTTAACCTTCTTCTACCAATGAATATCAAGAAGAAATGATGAAGGAAAGTATCCAATCTCTTAGCTCGGAAATAAGAGAAAAAAATGAAAAAAATAAAAAATTGAAAGAGTCTAATGGTGAAAACCACAAGGTGGAAGTATTAGACCAAAAAGAGGAAGAAATAAAGGATGTTTCCAAAGGTGAAAACCCAATTGTGGCACCTAAGGAAGATAGGTTGGATACTTTGATCAAAAATTATGAGGATAGATCACCAATTCTGATAGAACCAGCATAAAAGATCAACATTAGGACCGAATCAGAGCCAAAGGTCATACATCTAGTGGCATCATTATCAAATGAAGAAAAAAAGGAATTTATAAAATTCTTAAAATAAAGGCAAGTAAATTATTTAATCTTCTATGACTTGGCCTTTAATTAAAGTATCTTCTAAGCAAAACAACTTTGACAGAAAGGTTGACCAAATGGGTTATGGTGTTGAGAAAAATTGATATAGATTATGTGGATAGAAAGGAAATTAAATGCCAAGTCATAGAAGATCAACTAGCGTAGGAACCGTTAGAAGATGAACATCCTATTCAAGTAGAATTTCCATATTCAAAAATAACAATTGTTGAAGCAAAAACATGGAAAATATACTTTGATGGTTCTTATACTCAGCATGGCTCAGGAGTGAGTATATTATTGATTACACCCCAAGGATAAAAAATCCCTAAGTCATATAAGAAACTATTTTCATGCACAAATAATATAGCTAAATGTGAAGCATTAGTCATTGGCATCAAATTGGCCTTAGAATAGAAGGTGACAGAATTGCAAGTATATGGAGATTCTCAACTAGATATAAATCAAATAAATGATGTATATCAAACAAAATATGAAAAATTGATACCTTATAAGAATATGATAGAATATCTCAATAAATACTTCACCTTGATCATATTTAAGAAAGTTCCTAGAGAAAAGAATAAAATAGCAGATGTCATGGCCACATTGGCTTCAATCCTCCAGATGCCAGACCAAAGTGCAAGATACAAATTATTGGTAGAAGAAATGGAACAACCTGCATTTGACCCTTCCAATTCCCACATCATTTTCCTTTTAGTAGGACATGAATCACCCTAGTATGGATCCATCTATACTTACTTAAAAGACCAAACCCTACCCTTGGACCAAACTCAAAACCAAAAAAAGAACTTCATAAGACAAGCCTCTCGTTACACCCAATATGATATCATCAAAAAATACTTTATCAATCAAGATATTATCATCAACTATTTTGAAATATAAGTTACTATCAGCAACACCTTTACTGAATCTAATCTTTGTCAACTATCTATCCAATCTAGAATACCATGCTCTAGGAGCTTGCTTCAATCCATACAACACTTTATTCAATTTACAAACCATGTCTCCTTACTTGGTTAGTGGAAATCATCAAGATGCTCAATGTAAACATCTTCCTCTAACTCACCATTCAAGAACATAGACTTAACATCCATCTGATATAGTTTAAATTTGTTGTAAGATACATATGCAAGAAGTAATCTAATAGCTTCTAGTTTAGCTACAAGGGAAAAGGTTTCTATAAAATCAATACCTTCCATTTGGGAATACCCTTTGCATACCAGTCTTGCTTTGTTCTGAACCACCTTACCATCTTCATTCAACTTGTTTCTAAATACCCATTTAGTTTTGATCACGTTCTTGTTCATAGGTCTGGGAACAAGAATCTAAGTCTTGTTTTTCTCAATCTAATCAAGCTCTTATTTCATTGCTTTCACCCAAATTTCATCATTAGATGCTTCATTTACATCCTTAGGCTCAAATCAAATATCAAACATGTTTCTTCTCTAGTGATTCTTCCTCTAGTCTGAACACATCTATTCTTATCACCAATAATAACATATTTAGAATTATTAATTATTACATACCATGGATTCTTTGGAGTAGGCTTTGTAGTATAACCTTTGGCATCAACATCATCCTCATTTTCCATAGGTTCACCTTTTTCTTCTAGACCATTTAGATCTTGAATCTAATTCTGCACTTCCATAATTTGATTGTCCTCTTCAGTTATGTCATACCTACAAGTTCTCTCAAATCTCTACACATTCTCATCAACTCTGACATTTTCACTTTCAACAATCTTCTTTAGTCTATTTTTATAACATTTATATATTTTTCTCTTAGTAGAATATCTAAGAAATATCCCTTCATCACTTCTAGGATCAAACTTTCCAATATCCTCAGCTCTCTTAATGTAACATTTTCTTCCGCAAATTCTAAAATTCTTTACTATAGGAACATTACCATACCTAAGTTCATAAGGAGTTTTATCGGTTCCTTTCTTTATTTGCACTTGTTTCAAAATGTATACTACAATGCTTACTAATTCTCTCTAATAAATTTGTGGAACATTTCCTTCAATCATCATGGTTCTAGTTGTGTCTAAAATAGTTCTAATCCTTCACTTTGCAATACCATTATGTTGTGGGGTTCAAGGAGTAGAATTTTGTCTCTTTATCCCATGTTCTTCACAAAAATTATAAAACTTTCCATATGTGAATTCTCCACCTCTGTCCAATCTTAATAATTTCAATCTCTATCTAGATTATTTCTCACTCATCACCTTGAAGATCTAAAATTTCTAAAAGGCTTCTGATTTCTCTTTCAAAAATGTAACCCACATCATCTTTGTATAGTCATCAATAAATAGAATAAAGTATATGTCTGTTAGGCCCAAAAGGAGGGAAGAAAAACTAAGAGGGGGGTGAATCATTTGTGTGTACCTAATTACTTTAATTTCACTTTAGCCACTTAGATCTTAATGATAAATAATAATGCAAGATCCACAACACAAAGCATAGAATATAAAGATTTGTTATTGAGGAAACCCAATTAAGGGAAGACCTCGCTGGGAGTCAAACCCACTAGATGAGTGTACTATATTAAAAGCACTATTTGGTTAAGAGAAAAATAGAGAACAAAGGGTTCACTTTCAACCATAGGTTTACAACCCAATATGCAGGCTCACTTCCTAGAGCTCACTACTCACAATACAATCTCAGATCTAGCCCTCAGTTGGGTTTACCGATCTATCTTCAATTATAATGGGATAGGCATACACTCCTTTACTATCAAACTAAAAAATAACATCACATATGCCAATATAGTTACAATAAAGTACAAACTTTTTCTTAATTTCATAACACACATACCTCTCTCCTTCGCATACATACTCTCAATTACAAAATGATCTCTCATTTATACTGATTACAAAGAATAATCAACTAGTAGGTCGAATAAGACCTAATCCAATAAATATATAAACATTATGCTCAATCTCTAATGTGATCCAAATCAAGTTGACTAAGACTTAAATAGGACCCAAATCTTCAACCTCAAACATGCACAAGTGCTACTGAAGCAGTTGTTAATACTATAAGGTCCAAGATTACTAAGAGGGGGGCTGAATCAGTAATATATTAGATTTGAAACTTTTCACAATACATTCACCAACATTATCCACATTCATCAACTTTACACTATAATCATGCAATTAAAAAAGTAACCATACAACCATCCAAAACATGCAACAAAGTGACACCAATATTTTATCATGGAAAACCTGATTAAGGGTGAAAACTATCGTGGGATTTAGTACCCACTAATAATTTACACTCTTCTAAAATGTGCCTAGTTAAAGGCCTAGCCCTGTTAGGAGATTTACACTGTTAGGAGTAACATTGTTAAAGGATTTCAAACCCTGGTTAAAGAGTTACTTTGTTAAAGGATTTACAATTCAGACCTGTTAAAGTCTACTAGGTTGAGGTATTTTCTTGCAGAACCTATTAGGATTCAACAAGTACAATGATCTAAGTGTAACACTTCTTATTTTCTTGTTCAAATCCAATTAAGAACAAACACTACTTCTCTTGCAGACACTCTTCAATCTTCACTCGACCACACCTTAGAATCCATGATCTACACTTGCATAATTCACTGATTTACATATATATACATAACTTAAAAAATGTATTAAATTTGAATTACAATCATCCTTGAACCCTAAAATGTATCATCAAATTTTAATTACAATTTCAAGTCATGTTATCCTTCAGATCCATTGCACATTTGATTAAAATCAAGAATAGTCAAACCTTTTGACTTCTTCAACATGCTTCCAACACTTGATTAAATCCAATCACCTTGATCAATGTAACATCAAATAATCATTATAAATTTTTTATTCCATATCAACTTGACACCTGGATCACAACTAGATCCACTAAAATTGACCACATCATCACTGCTCACCAATTTAACATCACCAATCTCTAAGTCTCTCATAATAATCACACACTCCAATTCCTTCACAAACTCACCACACACTGGATTCATCAGACAAACACTTATCAGCTCACTATCAATCAATACATCACTAAGTTGACATCTATGACAATACAATAACTGATCTCCTTGTCATTAAACATGTACCACAACATTCTCAATAATCTCTACAACATCTTTGCATCATTTATGCCAACAATTTCCCCATTTGGCATTGATGGTAATACCACATTGATCGGATAATAATAGCTCCCCCTTAGCTGATGTAATATCTTAGTTTTCTCCCCAATACTTGACTTCTTTTCTCTTCTCCTAATTTTATCTAATAATCTTCTCCCCCTTTGACAAAAATGCCAAAGGAGAAACATAGGTCACTTACTACTACAACATCTTCCTTCATCTCATACTGCTCCCCCTAAGGAGTAATCCCCTTCACATCAATCCATAATGAAAAATATTTAATGATTCCACTGAATTGATGCAAAATATAGCATCTTAATTCTATTCAGGTAGGGAAATAACCCCTAACTTACCTCTCATATGCTCAAAAGTATCTTTAGGTAGTGGCTTAGTGAATATATCTTATAGTTGCTCCTTAGTTGGCACATGTTCCAACTTGACTACCTTTTCCTACACTTTCTCTCTTAAGAAATGATACTTGATTGCAATATGTTTAGTCTTAGAATGCATCATTAGGCTCTTTGAAATATTGATTTCACTAGTATTATCATAGAATATAGTCATTGGTTTGGTTACTTTCTCTTTAATACCTTCTAAGATCTACTTCATCCATGCTATTTGAGTTCAATTAATAGTTGTTTCTATATACTCAGCTTCTACAGTCAATTGGGAGATGAAATTTTGCTTCTTACTTGTGCATGATACAAGTCTTCCTCCTAGAAACAATGCTTCTCCACTTATACTCTCTCTATCATCAATGTTTCTTGTCCAATCTACATCAATAAAAACACTCAATGTAATGTCCCCTTTTTAGCACGACCATGATAGTGGATGGATTTAGCATATTACTAGATCCTTGTAGGCTAACATTGGTGATTAGAGGACCTTGTTGAGGGTTATGGCTTCGTTTGGTGGGACTTACTATTTAAAGTAAGTCAATAGATGGTTCTGATGAGCTCAGATGAGTTAGTGGAGTTGTTTGATGCTCTCAGTTTTTATTTTTGGTTTGGGCTCCAAGAGTCTTGGAGGGAGTGTCTATTTTTAGTAAGTCACCCTGTCGTATTCATTCATCATCTTTCTCCATCGGGATCATGCATGTGCTATCAGATTTTGATTCTAATGTCTTTTTAGCCATTTTTGCAAGATAGGTAAATTATGATTATTATTTAATTAAATACGCTAAGGTTGTTATTTTTGTTGGTATTCTATATTGATCACCTTAGTGTCATAGCTCGTTGGAATCGGGTTGACAATTTTCAAATCTTGGGCACATGAAATAATGACCTTGTGTGTCAGAATATCATGATATTGATGAAAAGGTCATTTTTGGAGCCAAATGGAGTTAATAAATTATGTTATTCAAATATTTGCCTAAGTATAAAGAAAAGGGCATATAAGTGAAAAGTGTGTGAGAGAAGTTATTTGCCTTTGGTGTCTTGAAGAAGATATCTTTTATTATAAAAGCAATGCTTTGTGCAAAAGAAATTCATTCTTGGCTATTATTTTAATTTCATGGAGAATTTGTTGAAGGGTTTCAATAAGGGTTTTGTGAGGATTGATTCCTCTGTGTTTGTACTTTGAATCACTAAAAGATGTGGTGAATTGTGCTCAGAATATCAGAGAATTAATTTTGATTATGTTGATTACAATTTTGGTGTTGTTGTATATCAAAATTGTTCACTATTTGTTGTGTTTTACATGCTAAGGGATTCCTTTGGTTTATAAGGACGTGTGATCAGGTTTGTGGAGGCTTCCATCTCCAGAATTGAGTGGAGTTAGCCTTTTAATGGGATGTTATTTTTACGTTGGAAGTTGCTTTGACTTCCAGAGCTTGCGTCGACACCAATAGAGGTTGCATTTTTCTTTAGGAAGGTTGGATTTGTAATTTCCTAGTGGCAGTGATTTTCATATATGCTAAGGTGCACATTTGATATTGAAATTATTAATAATCAAATAATATTATATATGTATATTCACAAAATTGAATTTTTTGCAAACAATATTATGGAATTGGAATTGTACTTTAAAATTTAGAATTTATTTTCATTTCTTATATCTGAAAAACCAAAAAAAAATTGTAAAACTTTTCAAAAAATAAAAATAAAATTCTTCAACATTGAGCCAGTAGGGCTCTTTACAGTGATATCAGAGTAGTTTTCTGCTAGCCTATAGGGAAATAGGGTTCAACAAGACACAAAGATTCAGACCTGGTATGCACTACACCCACAGAGGTCATAATTCTCCACTTGGCGATGGAGAGGTTGAGATACAGTTTGGCAGCCTTGGTGGCAGGGGTGTTGGTGGTTCAGGAGGTTCAGGTGGTATAGGTTATAGAGATGCTCTCACTGATTCTAAAATTGACAAAGAGGCCAAGGAGACTTTTTGAGACCTTGCAGAGGGTCAACACCATGTTGTTGATATGTTGCAACAATTGTTTGATACATTGTAGCACATTGCACTCCCTAGAGGTCAGAGTAGGGAGAAAGGTACTAGGATTGATTGAAATAGTTCACATGGGTCCAAAGAAGATGATAGGTCTAGAACTAGTGACAAGATTAGAGCTAAGGACTGAATCGGATTTGATGACAGGAATGATAGGACTAGACATACAGGTGTTTATGATAGATTGCAATGGCCTACTTTTCTGAGACCTGAGCTTGACACTGTTAGGATTGAGACTGAGGCTGTGCCATTTGTAGATGATGTTATTTCTCACTATGTTGAGTGGGATCCTCTATCACACACCATGAAGAAGAATCTAAACTTTGACAGATTCCTTACATAAAAGTGTGAGCACACTAGAGGTAGGCCTACACCTAAGAGATAGAGGCCTAGATAGACATATTTATGAGAGGCAGCCAATAAGATGACCTTGGCCCACTTTGATGGTAGTGTCAATGTTACAACATGAGCTTGGGTTCATAATCTTGATACTTACCCTTATGTCCCATTACT
Source organism: Chamaecyparis obtusa (assembly GCA_027943335.1). Lineage (NCBI taxonomy): Eukaryota > Viridiplantae > Streptophyta > Pinopsida > Cupressales > Cupressaceae > Chamaecyparis > Chamaecyparis obtusa. Next base: position 487,443 of record BSBK01000364.1, read on the forward strand.
GAGGAGGACATCGTCTTCTTTATTGTGTTGCACTTGGATGGAGTAGCTCATGATTGGCGGTACCATGGACTAGTGTCTTTACGTCATCATTAGATCGTTTACTATTAGGATTTTTTTGATAGACTAATAGAGCGGTTTGATAGGAAAGACCCTAAGACTTACTTCAGAGAGCTAGCTCAGTTGAGATAGATAGGTGATCTTGAGGCCTTTATCACCAAGTTTCAACAACTATTTGTGATGGTTTATGATATTTCTGAGAGGAGGAGAGCTATGCTTTTCATTGAGGGTTTGATTGAGCCACTTAGAGGGTATGTCAAATCCTTGGATCCACCTAATTTTTATGAGGCCATGAAAAAAACAAGAAATCTTGAATCATCTACACCATGAGGTAAGTTTTCTTGGAAACCTATTAATACTCCTACAGATGATGTACACCCACCATTTGATGACAAAAGGAAATCAACATTTAAGCATGATGAGGCTACTCAAGAGGATTTGAGGAGGAGGTAGTTTTTCTACTAGTACAAAGAGCCATATGAAAAGGAACATTCTTTCCCTATGAGACCTAAGGGAAGGGAAAAACATTCTATGTGGGTGTACTCTAGTGAGAGTGGGGCTAAATCTTCACATCAGCCATCTAGTTCAGATTTGGATGAGGCTCAAAGAGTCTCTATAGAGTTTGGTCATGGTGTCAAACTATCTCCTATAGTGTTGTCTATTATTGTACCACTTCCCACTGCTTTCAGGATGAGGGTATTAGTGGAAGGGAAACATTGCATTGCTATGTTGGATAATGGAGCTACACATAATTTCATACATGAGATTTTTGTTATCCAATGTGGTATTTAGATAGACAATTTTGTTGGGTTTCGAGTCAGGGTGGTAGATGGCTACACCCTTACCTAAACCAGGTGCATTTGATGTCTCTCTTTATTCCTTGGTGATTATGAGATGGAGTCTAATTTTTATGTGATCAATTTAGGAGAGATGGATATGGTGTTAGGGATGGAGTGGTTACAGGTGGTTGAGGATTTTTAACTTAGCTCGTGCTCGATAGAGATGAGGTTTGAGTATCAAGGTAAGGAGTATGTGTTACAGGGTCTCACTGAGGGGAGTCTACACACTATGTCCTTTTGTGCAATAGATGGGAGGGATTTTTAGAGGTATGATTTAGTTAAGATAGAGAAGGTTACTTGTCATGTCTCCCACAATTCACAGTTACCTAGCTCAGATGAGTAGTCGGGTTTAGTTCACTTTGTGAACAATCCCTTGTTTGATATGGATGTCTCTTTGTCTTATGACAATCTATTGTTTAATCTTCATGATGATTCCCCTCAGGTGATGAGTGTTATTGATGATGTATGGGATCCTACCAATACACTAGGATGTCATTTAGTTCTTACAAGATGTCAGATAAGCCTTGTTGAGGATTTTACATAGGTATATATAGTGAGGAGTGCATACAACTCCATATTTGATCCTCATGTACATGATATTCATCATAGATAGAGCTAATTATTACATGAGTGGGTAGATTTATTTGATAGCTTGGTTGGCACGAAGGCAAGGGCAAGTCTAGTTTTTTAGTTGAGTTACATGTGATGTTCCTATTTTTGCATCTTTGATTCGAGCATTGAGCCCAATATCACAGACTCTATTATTTGTACAGATGGTGATCGTGTTGTCTTGACATAAATTTGGTGATGAAAGGGACATTACACATGTCTATTTGTGGGATTTGGGTGGAATGTTGTGTTGCATTGGTTTCTGGTGATTGCTTGGGGACAAGCAATCTTGGGGAGGGAGGATTGTAATGTCCCCTTTTTAGCATGACCATGATAGTGGATGGATTTAGCCTATTACTAGGTTCTTATAGGCTAATACTAGTGATTAGAGAACCTTGTTGAGGGTTATGGCTTTGTTTGGCAGGACTTACTATTTATAGTAAGTCAATGGATGGTTCCAATGAGCTTAGATGAGTTAGAGGAGTTGAATGATGCTCTCAATTTTTATTTTTGGCTTCTAGTTTGGGCTCCAAGAATCTTGGAGGGAGTATCTATTTTTAGTAAGTCACCTCGTCATAATCATTCATCGTCTTTCTCTGTCAGGATCATGCACGTGTTGTTAGATTTTGATTTTGATGCTTCTTTAGCCATTTTTGTAATACATGTGAATTATTATTATTATTATTATTTAATAAATACGCTAAGGTTGTTTTTGCTAGTATTCTATATTGGTCACTTTAGTGTCATAGCTCATTGGAACTAGGTTGAATTTTTTAAAATCTTGGGCACATGAAACAATGACCTTGTGTGTCAGAATATCATGATATTGATGAAAAGGTCATTTTTGGAGCCAAAGGGAGTTAATAAATTATGTTATTCAAATATTTGCCTAAGTATAAAGCAAAGAGCATTTAAGTGATAATGTGTGAGAGAAGCTATTTGTCTTTTGTGTCTTGAAGAAGATATCTTTTATTATAAAAGAAATGTTGTGTGGAAAAAAATGTATTCTTGGCTATTGTTTTAATTTCATGGATAATTTGTTGAAGGGTTTCAACAAGGTTTTTGTGATGACTGATTCCTCTCTATCTGCACATTGAATCAGTGAAAGATGTGGTGAATTGTGCTCTAAATATCATAGAATTAATTATGATTATGATGGTTACAATTTTGGTGTTGTTGTATATCAAAATTGTTCACTATTTTTTATATTTTACATGTTGAGGGTTGTGTCTGGTTTATAAGGAGGTGTGATTAGATTTGTGGAGGCTACCATCTCTAGAATTGAGCAACGTTAGTCTTTTAATAGGCTATGATTTTTATACTGGAAGCTGTGTTGACTTCTAGAGCTTGCGTCAACACCAATAGAGGCTATGTTTTTCTTCAAGAAGGTTGCATTTGTAATTTCCTAGTGGCAGTGACTTGCATATATGCCAAGGTGCACATTTAATATTGGAATTATTAATAATCAAATTATATATATATATATATATATATATATATATATATATATATATATATATATATATATACACACACATTCACAAAATTGAATTGTTTGCAAATAATATTATGTAATTGTAATTGTTCTTTAAAATTTAGAGTTTAGTTGCATTTCTTATATCTCAAAAACAAAACAAAAAATTGCAAAACTTTTCAAAAAAAATTAAAAAAATCTTCAGCATAGAGCCAACAGGGCTCTTTACACTCAATGAGAAATATCCTTTATGAACATGCCAAATACCATAGTCATCAGTTCCTTTCAAGTACCTAAATATCCTTTTTACTGCTACCATGTGATATTATATAGGATTAGCTTGAAATCTATCTACTATCCCAACTGCTTGTACAATGTCTGGTCTACCATGAACAACATAATGCAGCTTACCAATCATGGATCTATATAGAGTTACATCCACTACACTTGAATCATCGTCCTTGGATGATTTGCATCTAGTCACCATGGGAGTACCAACCAGTTTGGAATCTTCCATTCCAAATGTTTTGAGCACTTCCTTTATGTACATAGACTAACTAATATAGATACCATAATTTAGTTGTGAAATCTGCAGTCCAATGAAGAACTTAATTTCTCCTATCATTGACATCTCAAACTCTTTCTTCATCTCCTCAACAAATGCCAAACTCATTTCATCATTTCCTCCAAAGATTATGTCATCCACAAACACTTTAGTTAATAGTATCTTATCACCTTCAACCTTCAAGTAAAAATTTATATCTTCACTTGTTCTTATGAAATTAATCTTGATAAGATAAGAATGTAATCTCGTATAGCATGCTCTAGGTGCTTGTTCGAATCTATACAATTCCTTTTATAGCTTGCACACCATATCCTCATCCTTTGTTAATGCAAGTCGATCTGGTTGTTCTATATAAACCTCTGCTTCAAGAATCACATTCAGAAAAGCAGATTTGGCATCCATTTGAAAAAATTTAAACTTCTTATAGGTATCATAAGAAAGTAAAATTATTACCAAGTCAAGTCTTGCCACAGGATAAAATGTCTCTCCATAGTCCAGTCTTTCCTCTTGTGCATAGCCCTTACATACAAGTCTTCACTTATTGTAAACTACTTCTCCATCTTCATTCAATTTGTTTTTGAAAACCCACTTTGTATCAATCACATTCTTGTTTTCTAGTATAGGAACAAGTGTCCATGTATCATTATTCTCTATTTGATCAAGTTTATCGTCAATGGAATTTACTCAATCATCATTTTTTAATGCTTCCTTCACAATTTTAGGCTCAAACTTTGAAATCAGACACATACTTTCTCTGATCTTCCTTCTAGTTTGCACTCCTGCATCTTTATCACCAATAATTTGATTAGTGGAATGATTCAATTTCACATATCTTGGAATAAATGGTTTGGGTCTAGGTGCTTCTTCTTCATTTTCTACTAGTTGAACAACTTCCTCATTGTTCTTTTTTAGTAGATTCTTTCTCTTGCGGTTGCACAAATAAATTGTCAATCATTTTCTAGTCCTTTCTTGTTTGTTTCATCAAATTTCTATAGATATTCATCTATCTTCACATTTTCACTTCCAATCATCTTGTTAGTTCTTTTATTGAAACACTTATATGCCTTGATTTTAGTAGAATATCCCAAGAAACTTCATCACTCTTAGGATCAAACTTTCCAGTGAAATCATCTTTTTTGATATAGCATTTACTACCAAAAACTTTGAAATATTTAACACTAGGTGAATAACCATACCATAATTCATAAGATGTCTTACTAGTTCCTTTCTTCACTAATACCTGGTTCACTGTATAAACTACAATGCTAATTTCTTCTCTCCAATATGAGTTAGGTATATCACCTTGAATCATCATAGTCCTGGTAGCATTAATTATAGTTTTGTTCCTCCTTTCAGCAACACCATTTTTCTATGGAGTTCTAAGTGCATACATTTATCTCTTGATTCCATTCTCCTCACAATATTGAACAAATTTTGATGAAGTAAATTATCCTCCTCTATCTGATCTTAAGCACTTTAGACTTTTACCTATTTCTTTCTCAGCAAGTGCTATGAAAGATTTAAACTTGTAGAAAGCTTCAAACTTGTCCTTCAATAAAGTCACCCACATCATCCTTGAGTAATCATGAGTAAACAATATGTAACTTCTTGTCCTCGTAGGACCATACAAATCATTATGCACTAAATCCAGTATATTCCCCAATAAAAATGACTTTCTACTAAAAGTAGTACTAGTTAACTTACCCAAATGACATTCCTTACACATGATGTTGTCTAGTTTAACTAATTGTGACAAACCTCCAACTACATTCATCTTACTAACTTTGACCAAACTATCAAAGTTCACATGACAGAACCTTCTATGCCACAACCAACTATCCTCAACTCTAGCAACCAAACAACTATTTATAATACTATTTGGATGGAATAAATCACCTCTAGTCTTCCTACTAGTAGCCATCAGATCACCAAATCTTCCAAGTATCATGCATACACTTCCTTTGAACTCAATTCTATAGCCTTTATCATTCAACTAACCCACACTCAAAAATTTATGTGTTAGACCTTCTAAAAAATAGACATCATTAGCATTACTCTTATCATACAAATAAATTGTACCTTTCCCTTTAACCAAGCAAGGTGTGTTTCAATAGAATCTGACCACACCACCATCAAATTCTTCAAGCTTAATGAACTTTATTTTATCATCGGTCATGTGATGAGAGAAACCACTATCAATGACCCACTCATTGGCTTGATCCATGTGAGAGACTAAGGTTTTTTCACCTTCTGTAGCATCCTCTTTCATTGCAAAAAATACTATCTCTTCTTCATAATTATCTTCTGATTCCTCATTAGTCACACCTTCATCTACTACAACATAACATTATTTCTTTCCTTTTTCCTTGAATCCTCTGAACTTTTCCTTCTGCTCACCATTAGAACACCTAGAAGCAATATGTCCAATCTTATTGCATGAGAAACACTTCAAAGGTAACTTGCCTTTGTACTTACCAGTACCTCTAGGTAGTCTCCTTGCAAGTAATGCTTCAAGTTCCACTTGCTTCTTCTCTTCATCTATGATAGATTCAGAATCCATAGAATAACTTGACATACAGGCAGATTCATGACTTATCTATTTTCCTTTCTTCTTTGATTCTAATGATAAAGAGGCCTTAAAAGCTGATTCAAATCTAGGAAAACTATTATCAAATTTACTCAACTCAAAAGAAGTAAGCTTACCAATCAAACCATCAATAGAGATATTATATATTGTCCTCAAATCATGCATGGAAAAAACTCTAATGGCATAAGAAGGTAGAAAATTCCTCAACATTTTACTTACTCCATCTTCTTCTTTAATGGTACCACCAACATTCTTGATAAAACTAACAACTTCTTTTATCCTTTGACCATATTGTGAAAGGTTTTCTCCTTCAACCATTTTAATGTCATCATATTTTCCCTTCAGACTATCTATCCTGGACTTTTGCATATGCTTGTCTCCACCATAGATTAGTTTAATATTTTCCCAAACCTCATGAGTAGTTTATAAACGATGCATATCAATATATTCAGTGTCAAATAAATTACTTAATATAGCTTCCAATACTTACACATTCTCCTAATACTCCTTCAATTGATGTGTAGTAAGAGTCCCAACAGGAACAACATATTTGATCACGACATGATTCCAAAATTGTGGCCCCGTACCTTTTAGATAGATCTTCATCTGATCACTCCATATTGTGTAGTTATTTCTTGTAAACTTAGGACCCTCCTTCTTCATCATTGGATCTTTTCCTCAAGCTTTTAATCTTACCACAAAGAGGACCAAGAGCTCTGATACCAATTGTTAATAGTATAAGGTCCAAGATTACTAAACAGGAGGTGGGAGGTGAATCAATAATCTATCAAATCTAAAACTTTTCACAATACATTCACCAACATTATCCGCATTCATCAACTTTACACTTTAATCATGCAATAAACAAAGTAACCATAGAACCATCCAAAATATGAAACAAAGTAACACCATTATTTTATTGTGGAAACCCTAATTAAGGGTGGAAACCATTGTGGGATCTACAACCCACTAATAATCTACACTCTTCTGAAATACACCCAGTTAAAGGCCTAGCCCTATTAGGAGCTTTAAAAATGCCTGCTTAGGAGAAAACATTGTTAGGAGTCACCTGGATAAGGGATTTACCTCTAGCCCTGTTAGGAGTAACCTTGTTAAATGATTTCAAATCCTAGTAAAAGAGTCACCCTATTAAAATATTTACAATTTAGGCCTATTAAAGTGTACCCGGTTAAGGGATTTTCTTACAGAACCTATTAGGATTCAACAAGTACAATGATATGGGTGTAGCACTTCTCCTTTTCTTGTTTAGATCCAATTAAACACAAACATTGCTTCTCTTTAAGACTCTCTTCAATATTCAATCGAGCGCACCTTGGCATCCACGATCTACGCTTGCATAATTCAATGATTTACATATATACGTTACATTCTTATTAGGACCTTAGATGACTTTAAAAAATTATTACATTTGAATTATAATCATTCTTACTTGATCCTTGAACCCTAAAACATATTACCAATTGGTAATTACAATTTCAAGTCCATGTCTGCCTTCAAATCCATCTCACATTTGATTTAAATCAAGAACAATCAAACATTTTGACTTCTTCAACATGCTTCCAACACTTGATTAAAGTCGATCACCTTGATCAATGTAACATCAAATAATCATTATAAATATGTTATTCCATGTCACCTTGACACCTGTATCACAACTAGACCCACCACAATTGACCACATCATCACTAGTCATTGATCTAAAATCACCTGTTCAAATATTTTGCTAACTTCCACAGAACAAACTTTTATCCCTTGAAATTGTGCCTTCTATTATACCAATCAACTTGAAATCATATCCTCAACAAAATATCCTATTCAACATAAACATATCATGACCACAACACTTGGATCCATACTGATTTGATAAAATAATCAAATCATTCATCATTTGTCATTGTTTTTTCTTTATGTTCCTTTATCACCCTTCAATTGATCATAACTATTTCCATATTTTTTCCCATCATGCACAATCATGCATAGTGCATCTAGAGAAATCTCCAAGTCTCCCATAAGAATCACACACTTTAATTCCTTCACAAACTCAGTGCACACTAGATTCATCAGACAAACACTTATCAGCTCATTGTCAACCAACACATCAATAAGTTGACATCAATGAAAAAAAAACTAATCTCCTTGTCATCAAACCTATACCAAAAAATTCTTAACAATATTTGTATGAGTTATACTAATAACACTATCAAGAATCACAACATGTTACTCCATCAAGTCGGCTACAACTCAAATGAAGAAATGCCAACACACTACCAATGCAACAAATTTCTATCATCTCGGCCAATGCAAACCAACAACACGATCCAAGAACACCAAAAAGAAAAATGAATATCATCTAGAACCTTTGCATCATCTCCAATATGAAATCAAAACTCATATTTATCTCTAATCAATAGGAACACTAAAATACTGAACTCGGGCATAATAAAAGATAGCTTGTTGTACTCCAAATCAAGAACAACACCATCTATGAACACAATGATAATGAAACATGCAATCGCCAGCTTCACAACCTATGAAACATCAAATATAAGTCATATCAAACCAAATACTCATCTAGTGTTCATAGGAACACTGTGACACCAGTAACCAGAAACTTAATCATATCTTACTCAAACTATCATACCAACCTATGTGAACCTCTATAGATGATCTAAAAATATCACATAACAATACCTCACCATCGCATCTCAACATCTTTAGTATAGCATCTGAACAACTAAAATCCACCTTACTGAATGTCCTGAACACACTTTCTGAGATAACAAGTATGTTGATATCAATAACAAAACATTAATGTCAGCACACCAAAATCCAAAAATCTGATATGCTCAACAATCTTCCAACCATCTCCCCCTTTGGCATTGTTGGAAACATATGTATTGAAAAAAAAATTAATGCACAAGGTCAATTCTATATTCACCTGATCACTTTGAAAGTATAGTTGCAATATATCCACCTAATCACTCTGAATATCCAGATTCAACACATTCTCTACAATCTATGATCTTTCTTCTATGTTTCACACAACTTCTCCCCCTTTCACATCAATGGAAAAGGACCAAAGATATCAACATTACCAAACCAATAAATATCCATAAGACCACTCCTCCTAAGGAGTAGTCCCCAAAACTCATCAATCTAGAAAATAATATTCTGCTAGATTATCTATACTAATGTTATCCTTAGCATCATTAGCTCTAAATAAGAGGGGCTATCACCCCAAGATTTTCCCTAAGATACTCAAAAGTATCCTTCAGCAAAGGCTTTATAAAGATATCAACAATCTATTCCTTAGAAGACACAAATTCCAACTTCACTTATTTTCCATTTACCTTATCCTTCAAGACATGATACTTAATAGAAATATGCTTTGTCTTTGAATGCAGAAGTTATTTGAAGTATTTATAGCACTAGATTTATCACAGTGAATAACAATATGTTCATAAATTTTTATCCTTATGTCCAACATTTTCTTCATCCGAATAGCTTGATTATAGTTAATTGCAACAACAACAACATACTCAGCTTCAATAGTAGATTGAGAAATATAATCCCACTTCTTACTTGTCCAAGAAACCAATTTCTTAACCAAAAAGAATGCACATAAAATGAAATCATCATATTTCCCATACCATAATCCATAACCAACTATACCCTTCAAGTATCTAAAAATTCTTTTCACAACAACCACATGAGATTCATTTGGTTCATCTTGAAATCTTGTAGCAATTCCAACAACATTTTATATGTTTGTTCTAGAGTGAGTCTGTTCTAGAGTGATTTAGTTATTACAGTCCATCGATCATAGATATATACAATTTATGATTAACACAAGAAGAATCATCATCCTTAGTCATATTACAACCAATAACCATAGCAGTACCTACCAATTTTGAATCTTCCATGCCAAATTTATTTAATAATTCTCTGACATACTTAGACTAAGTAATAAAAATTCCTTTATCTAACTATGTAACTTGTAATCCAAGAAAGAATTTCATTTAACTAATCATAGAAATCTCAAATTATTTTTGCATTTCATCATAAAAACCTCTACTTACAAGATCATTTCCAAGGTGCTAACTATTAGACTTCTCAAGTTGCTCCCCTTGTTCATCTTGCATCATCAAACTAGTTTTGCTCCAAGGAGATAAATTATGGATTCCATCATTTTTGTTCATGAGGTCATTCACTCCCTTGATTCAACCAACAAAGAAGGGTTCTTCCTCAAACTCTATCTCTCCAAAGCTTATGACTGGGTGGGTTGGAAACTCTTGTTGAATATTTTGGAAGTGTTTGGCTTTAATCATGGTACTTGCAGAATCATCTACCAACTTGTTTCTTCCCCTTCCATGGTGGTGCTGGTCAATGGCTCCCCTTCGGCTTTATTCAAACCTTCTAGAGGTCTCATATAGGGAAACCCCCTTTCCCCTGTCCTCTTTATTATTATGGTTGAATGCCTTGGAAGACTTACCTTGGTGAAGATTATTGCTGGAGCTTTGCAAGGAAATAAACCTTCTTCAGGGAATACTAGGTTCTCTCATCAACAATTCGTTGATGACACTATTTTGGGGGGAGAGGCCTCAATTAAAGAAGCTAGAGAAATGAAAAGTTTGTTGAATAGTTATTCGAATTCAATAGGATAGCTTATCAACTGGAACAAGAGTTATGTTTACTTGATCAACACTCCTAATGAAAGGCAAAGAAGGATTACAGAGATCTTGGTCTATGGTTTGGATCTCTTTCCTTTGACTTATTTGGGTCTTCCTTTGGGTTTGAAACCTCATGAGTCCTTTTGGAATAGTCTTATATTTGATAGATTCAATCAGAAGTTGGCTGGTTGGAAGGGTGTGATGCTTAGCCAGACTGGGAAGATACAACTTCTAAAATCTACTCTTCAAAGCCTTCCTACCTATGCTTTGAGCCTCTTCTCTATTCCCTCAATATTTGTTGATGTTATGGACAAAATTTAGAAAAGGTTTTTATGGTTTGGGGTGGTGGACCACAAGAGGCTTCCCCTCATTTCTTGGGATAGAGTCTTCTTACTGAAATGTAAAGGAGGCCTTGGTTTTAGAAGAATAAGTTTCTTCAATAAGGCACTTCAAGCTAAAAAAGTGTGGCACATTTTTCAGGAAACTGGAGATTAGTGAGATATTATTGAAGCTAAATATCTCCACTCCAATAATTCCATGAAAAAACTCTTATTCAATGAAGATATTCCTAAAGGCTCCTTTATTTGGAATGGTTTCCCCAAGGCCAGGGAGACTATTGCCTCTTATGCCAAATGGAAAGTTGCAAATGGAGAATCAATAAACTTTGGGTATGACAACTGGCTCCATTATGGAATCCTAGCTAATGTGGAGCCCTTCAATAGATGGCAGGAAGTTTTATTATTACATTATGGGACTCAAGTTTGTAACTATAGATCTGGTAATGATTGGGTGGATCTTTGTTACCTAACCCCTAATTTGGATCCCCTCATGAGGTCTCTCTTAGCTCTTTCCTTATCTCAATCTCCAGATGTTTTATTTTGGGAAGCTAATCCTAATGGTAAATTCACAGTCACCTCGGCCTTCTTAGATCCTCTTGATCCTTCCCCTTCCCCTAGCTAGGCTAAAGATTGGTTCCCTGGTTTAATCCCAAAGATCAACATCTTTTGGTTGTTGTTGCAAAATTGTATTCTCATTGTTGACAACCTTATCAAGAGGGGTATACATATTCCCAATATGTGCATCCTTTGTAAATATAATTCCGAGGTTGTGCAAAATCATTTTATTCATTGTCCCTTTGTGGTGGATGTATGACTTTCCCTTCTCTCCTCTTTTGGCCAGGTCCGGGTTTTCCCCCTAACCATTCATGATTATTTCTCCTAATGGGCTCCTCCATTATCTTCCTCTCCAAATTTTAGGAAACTTTGGTCATGGGCCTTTCCCCATCTCTGCCGGGGCATATAGAAAGAGTGTCACAATAGAATTTTTAGAGACTTATATGCTCCTTCCAAAGTGGTTTCTTCTAAAATTCTTCATGCTCTTTTTAAAAACTTCTCAGTTTGCAGTGGAACTAAATTTATTTCAGGTAACTGCTTGGACCTCCTCTCAAATCAAGTTGATCATAGAAGGGAAAATTGCACCTAGATTTTTCCTCCCATGGGGTGGTATAAGGATAATTTCAATGGGGTGGCCAAGGGAAACCCCGGCTTGGCTGATTGTGGAGGAGTGATAAGGAATCACCATGGTGCTTGCATTTCTGTTGTTTCCCTTCCCCTTAGAATGCAAACAAATCACTATGTTGAAGCTGTGGCTGCTCAAAGGTTACCAAGATGGCCCAAGATTTGGGAATAAATTATTTATGGCTCAAAGGATATTCTAATAATATTATTAGGTGTTTGAATGGTTCCTCCCCTTCGTGGACTATCAACAACATAATAATGGAGACTAGGAGCATTTTCAACACCTTTGAGAAGGTCCATATATCACACGTGTTCAAGGAATCAAACCAAGTGGCTAATGACTTGTACAACGTGGTTATTAGGCAGAAAGGTATTGTGAGGTGGCATAATGGAAAGGACCTCCCGCAAGATGTGAAGGTTCTGATCACATGGGATTGCATTCATGGAAATGATAGATCCATATGTGGTAATTATGATAATTAAAACACATTTTCCAATGATTTTTATCAAGCGTGGGAAGTATGGTGGTATTATGACCCATAATAATGAGGTGTTCATTCTGCATGCTTTCTAGGTTTTAAGGAGAACCAAAGATTTAAGCTTTGGTATCATGTTTCATTTTAAGCTTTGATGGAATTCCAAGAGCAACTTCTGTGCCCTTTTTTACTTTCTGCTCTGAAGCTTTTTGAAGTGCAACATTTGTGATAGGAAGAATTGCACCATGAGTGGCCATAGAATAAGGAGGGAGCCCACAAATTGTAAAAAATGGAAGAAAAGAAGCATTGTTTGGGAAATTTTGCACAAGGGTGGTATTATTCCTTTCATGGAGATAATTCATGGAGGTAATTAGGAAGTCACCAATTTTTTTCTCAAGAATTGGAATGAGGGAAGTGTGGAAAGTAATGGTTGCTAGTTTACCATGACAAAAGAAATCATCTCCTTGGTTACTGGTATTCCTATAATTGGGAAAAAATTCTATAAAGATCTCAGGATCTCAGATCCTGTGGTGAATGAGTTCCCTAAGGACTTGGAGGATTCAAGATTCAAGATTCAAACATCATGCTGGATTCAAGATTCTCTAGAATTCGCACTTACCACTTCATCTTGCTCAATCACTTCAGACTTGGTAAGATGGTGTCCATTCCCTTCCACCTTTATTCATCCATAAATAAAAATATCAATGGACATAGGGGAAAATCTAATGCTAACCCTACTTTTCATGAGGGTTTGTTGTTGCTTATTTATGAATACTTTAAGTTGCAAATGGTGGGTAAAACTGTTAAAGATAAGAGGGGTAAGGAGGATAAGTCAGAGTTTGATTATGAGCCCTTTAATACCGAAGATAGTACTGAGATGCACTCTAAAGACTAGGAGGAAGAAGAGATTAAGAAAGGGGCTTCCGGTTCTTCTTCTAGGAAAAGAAAATGTAATTTGCAGAATGTCAAGAAAGAGGTCAAGGGCCCTTCCCCTAAGAAATAGATTAAAATTGCTATATCTTTTGACAAAGATTACAATGAGGAAGGGGAGGACATGGATACTAATGAGGAGTAACTGAGAGAGAAGGGGAAGAGGAAAATAGGTGAAAAAGTCCCTAAGAACTCCAAGAGGATTAAATTGAACAAGAGTAGGGAAATGACTATGGACCAGGTTTCTGCGGACTCTGAAGAGGAAGGAAATTCTAAAGGGAAGAGTAACGATACACTTTCTCCCCCTGCTCCTCAGAGACCACTCCAAAAGGTTCTTTAGATTCTAGGAAGAAGAAAAATTCTAAGGATGATATGGCCACTTAGGATATCCCCCCATGTGCCTCAGTTGGACCCTCACCAGGATACCAAAGGTAAGAATACTATGTGGAAGTATTTCAATTGTCGTACTACCAAGATGGGTATTACCAAAGAGATAATTAATCCCATGGTGCCTGAAGGGGAAGGTGGAAAAATTGAGACCACTAAACTTATTGATCCCTCATTTTTGTCCTGAGTGATTCCACTAGGGAATTTGATTTCAATTTGCTTAATAATGTCAAGAATAGTTTGGTTGATAACTATAGATCCATCAAATGGCTTTTCTTTGAGGTTGGTGATCTAAAAAATAGGATGGGAGATATGGATAAGAAAAAAGGTGAGAATGCTGACAAGGATAGGTGTACCCCTAATCCCCTCCTCAATATGGCTAGATTTTACAAGTTGGAGGCTAGGATGCTTGAAATGGAGAATAAGGTGGTTAGTATTGAAAGCACCCTCAAGGGCATTGCAGATCAAAGTTTCCAAATTATCAAAGCCTCCAATGAGCACATAAAGATACTTATTGTCAAGATGGAGGCTAGCACCTATGATAAAGCTGAGGTGCAAAGCACTGATGAGCCAGAGGTTACCCCGGAGCTGGGGCCAGGGATGAGAACTAGGTCGAGCATGAGGAAAAGAGTTGCTACAACCTCCCTAGAAGATTAGACCTAGATCAAGGAAGCTGCTGAAAAAATAGATCAAATGGAGATGCAGGCTACTAACTTGCGTGAGAACATGTCTTGAGTTATTTCTCTCATGTTTTTTATTTTGCTTCTTTTGGTAATGGTCCTCTTCCTATCCTTTTATGGTTGTCTTTTGTTCACTGGCCCTATTGTTGGCCTTGTTTTTTTGTGTGTCTGCTCTTTTTTGCTTGGTGCTTTAATGTAATATCTTAAGCTTTGCTCAGGGTTTCAGGAACCCTTCAAAACCTTTTTTACGTAATAAAAAAAACTCATAATTTCCACCAAATATGATATCATCAACAAGTACTTCAGCAATCAAGACATTACCATCAACTATTTTGAAATATAAAGTATTGTCTATCGTACCTTTGCTAAAACCAATCTTTGCCAAATACATGTCCAATCTAGTATACCAAACTCTAGGAGCTTGCTTTGATCCATGCAAGGCTTTCTATAATTTTTAGACCATATCTCCTTTCATTAGAGTAAAACCATCAAGCTATTCGATATAAACATCTTCCTCTAGTTCACTATTATAGAATATAGACTTAACATCCATTTGACATAACTTAAATTTCTTGTAAGATGCATATGCAAGAATTATTCTAACAGCTTCAAGTCTAGCAATAGGAGAAAAAGTCTTAGTAAAATCTATACCTTCCATTTGTCAATAACCTTTACATACCAGCCTTGCTTTATTCTGAACCACTTTACCATCTTCATTCATCTTATTTCTAAATACCCACTTAGTACCGATCACATTCTTGTTAATAGGTCTGGGAACAAGGATCCAAGTCTTGTTATTTTCAATCTGACCAAGTTCTTCTTTCATTTCTTTCATCTAACTCTCATCAATACATGCTTCTTTAACATCTTTAGTCTCAAATTCAGATAAAAAATTAGTTTCATCTCTAGCAATTCTTCCTCTAGTCTAAAAACCTCTATTCTTGTCACCAATAATGACATCTTCAGAATGATTAATCCTTACATACCTTGGAGATTTTGGTATGGACTATGTATAATAATCTTTTGTATTAACATCCACTTCATTTCCTTCTAGTTCTATGTGTTCTTCGGATTTATCCTAATTCTGATTTTGCATTTCCACAATTTGATTGTCATCTTCAATCATATCATACCTGCAATTCCTCCCTAATCTCTTTGCATTCTCATCAACTCTGACATTTTCACTTTCAAAATTTTTATGTATTCTATATTATAACATCTATATGCATTTATCTTTGTAGAATAACCAAGAAATATTCCTTCATCACTTCTAGGATCAAACTTTACAATATCTTCATCCCTTTACAATATCTTCATCCCTTTTAATTCTAAAATATTTCACTGTAGGAATATGACCATAAAAAATCTCATAAGGAGTCTTACAAGTTCCTTGCTTAATCTTTACCCAATTCAAAGTGTATATTGTGGTACACACTTCCCTCTCTCTAATAGATATGTGGTACATTTCCTTCAATCATCATAGACCTAGCTGTGTCTAAAATAGCCTTATTCCTTCACTCAACAACACCATTCTTTTGTTAGGTTTGGGGTGCAGAAGTATGTCTCTTTATCCCATGATCTTCACAAAATGCATAAAACTTATCAAACATAAACTCTCCACCTATGTCTGATCTCGGGCATTCCAATCTTTTGTGGGATTATATCTCCACTAGTATCTTGAATATCTAATTTTTTTGAAAGGATTCCGATTTCTCCTTTAAAAATGTAGCCCACATCATCCTTGAATAGTCATAAAAAAATAGCATAAATTACATATCATCAAAGTAACTTCTTGTCTTAGCAGGACCACATAGATCTGTATGCCCTAAATCCAACAATCCATTTGAAGAATATGTCTAATTATTGAAAGTAGATCTATTTAGATTTCCCTATTGACATTATTTGCACATATTATTAGGCTTCAATAGTTTAGGAAAATCTCTCAAAGCATGAGTAGTGCTAATATTCACCATATTATCAAAGTTCACAAGACAAATTATTCTATTCCATAACCAACTATCATCAATTTTAGCAATCACACATTTGTTCTCAACAATTCTCAAACGAAATAGATTACCAATAGTTTGTGTACATAATGCAATAAGTTTCCTTGTACTTCCAATGATTTTACAGATTCCATCCATGAATTCCAATTTGTAACCTTCATCCATTAGTTTTCCAACACTCAACAAGTTATGACTTAAACCTTCAACATACAAGACATCATCAGTACTATTTTTACCATCAAGAGTAATAGATCATTTTCCTTTAATCAAACAAGGAGCATTGTTACCAAATCTAACAACATCTCCATCATAGTCCTCAAGCTTCAAAAAATTATCTTTATCACCAGTCATATGATGTGAGAATCCACTATCAATGATCCATTCATCTATTTTTAAAACTCTTGAAAACCAATGCTTTTTCTGCATTAGGATTATCTTCTTTAATAGCAATAAATGAAATTTCTTCCTCACTAGAAACAAACTCATCATCACCCACACCTTTTTCAGCAACATGAAATTTTTATGACCCTTAGAATGCTATTTCTTAGATTTGTCTCTAACATCCTTGTAATTATTGTTCAGACGTCTAGATGCAATATGCCCAATCTTATTACAATTGAAACATTTCAAAGGTAATCTTCATTCATACTTACCAGAGCCCTTAGGTATTCTTCTTACAATCAAGCTTCAAGTTCATCAATCTTCATTTCTCCTTCCATGATTTCTTCCCAATCCTTAGCATGGCATTTGAATCTCATCTTTGTAGAGCCTTCTCCCTGGTAATACTTGGTCACACTAGCTTTGAAAGCAGTTTCAACCTTTGGAAGTTCCTTACTAGGTGTAGTCATCTCATATGCACAAAGTCTTCCAGCCAAAGCTTCTCTTGAAATAGGCTGTATGGTTCTCAATTCTTCAATAGAAGAAACCTTCTCACTACACCATGTAGGAAAAGATCTCATAATCTTTTCAATAACTTCATTATCTATCAGAGTTCCTCCATCACATCTGATTTCAAAGACCAAATCATTCACTCTTTTCTAATAAATTGAGGTAGTCTCTCCTTCACTCATTTTCATGTCTTCATATCTATCTTTTAGTCCCTGCAACTTAGCTTACTTAACATAAGTATCACCTTTATAAATAGTTTTAAACTTTGTCCATACCTCATGTGCAGTCCTCAATCTGTAAATGTTTGAATATTTTGAATCTGATAAGGCACTGATCAATGCCTCTATTTCTAACATGTTCTCCTTAAACTTATTATTTTCATCTATAGTAGCATTTGTTAGGTCATTCAGAATAGAATAAGGCTTCTCAGTGACCTGCAAATATTCATCTCCTATTCCCATGTATATCAAATAGGTAGTCATCTGATCCTTCCAAATCAGGTAATTGTTTCCATCAAACTTCAGACTCTCTCTTCTCATACTTTCCATGAAAGATCTCCTTCAAGCGGTCAAGCTTCTTCAAAAGGACTTAGCTATGATACAAATTTTTATGCCCAAAAGGAGGAAAGGACAACTGAGAGGGGGGTGAATCATTTTTATGTACCTGAATAGCGGTAGAATGGCATCACCTCTATTTAGTGTAATTGTATGGGGGAAATATGAGATCCACTCCTAAATCCAAATTCCCAAAGGAGAGATCCAATTTGATCAACCAAAAGGTTAATGCACAATCAAATCAATCTACGGAGAATATGAAAGAGAGAGAAAAACCCTATATTTCCCTATGGAGAATTATGCTTGAAATCTAAAATAATTGAAATACAAGTACTAACCTCAAAATAGGGCAAATATGGAAAATACCAATTTCTGATGTTTGTGTACTTTCAGGCAATTCTACAACCTATTTCGGACTGGAAATGTCGAGACGAAGAAAACCCAGAAATATTTTATCTTTCTGAGAACGGGTAGTCTTTGACCCTCATAAAAGGTCAAAGGCTACATTCTTTATTTGAAGGTCGATTCTGACTTTGTTTGCAAATCTTGGAAGTTCCCCGAAAAGGGTATCCAAATCCACTCTCAGATCCAAAATTTCACACATGTACCTACAAAAAAAAGGGGGTTTTTGTTTGTATGGGGGGTTTGCCTTGGTCAAACCCCAATTTAGGAATTAACCTTGAAATTGAATTGAAATGTAGTATGCATAAACAAAGCAATTGAAACAATTCACCTCGCTTATGTTGAAGTCCTTGTAGAGGATTCAAATCCTCAAATCCATAAGTAGGAATGCTTCAATTGATGTAGGATATCTCAAATCAATGGCATTTGATCTTCAACACCAATCTTGAATAGGTCTTTTCATATGAGGAGGCTTGGATGAATGTAGAAGGATGGATCTTCAAGGGGGCTCCAAAGAGATTGAATCCTTCAATGGCTAACAATGGATCTCCTTGATGGATGAATGCTTGAAGGCTTGCTTGAATACTTGAATTCACTTGATTGCACTTGAGAGCTCGCACATGAAATTGCTTGAGGATGAGATCATGGATGGAGAAAATGAGGGAGGAAGGCCTCCTTTTATAGTGAACTAGGGCACAATCCTCTAGAGGGGCCACCTTGGAGAATTAAATCCCAATTAGGTCCTAACCTTTAGAAAATATACCTAGATTAAATGCAATTTAAGGATTTACCATTTCGAAACCCGAAATGGCCAACCTGGTGGTGGGAAAACAAATATCCTTGTAACCCGACACCCAAAAATCAAGAAAATTTGAAATCTGGACAGGGGGTCAAGGATGAGCTTGAATCTGACCAGGTCAGAGTTGAGGTCGACTTTGACCCCATAAGGTCAACTTTTACCTTGTGGTCAAAAACCTCAGGATCCTGACCCAGAATGCTAGGAAATGCAGATATGAAGTGAAAATCAGGTGCAGAGGAAAGCAAAATAGGGGGAAAAGCTAGATACATGCAAAGACCCAATCAAGGCACTTAACATGACCCCATACCACTTACTCAAAGGGCTAAATGCTCTTATCATGGAAGTGCTTCCATTTTAAGATGATACAGTACCTAATTACTTTAATTTCACTCTAGCCACTTAGATATGAATGATAAACAATAATGCAAGATCCATAAGACATAGCACATAACACAAAGATTGGTTCTTGAGGAAAACTAGTCAAGGGAAAACCCCAGTGGGAGTCAAACCCACTAGATGAGTGTACTCTATTAAAAGTAATACCTTGTTAAGTTCAAAATAGAGAACAAAGGATGCACTTGCAACCCAATCTGCAGGCTCACTGCTCACAATACAATCTTAGCTTAGATTTGGCCCTCGGTTAGGTTCACTGATCTATCTTAAATTACAATAGGATGGACATATAGTCCTTTACAACCAAACTAACAAATAACATTTCCTATGCCAATATAGAGCCAATGAAGTACAAACTCTTCCTTAATTGCAGAACACACAATCCTCTCTCCTTCACATACATACTCTCAATTACAAAATGATCTCCCATTTATACTGATTACAAAAAATAATCAACTACTAGGTCGGCTAAGACCTAATACAATAAAAGATATAAACATTATGCTCAATCTCCAATGTGATCCAAATCAAGTCGGCTAAGACTTATAAAGGACCCAAATATTCAACCTCAAACATGCACAAGTACTACTGAAGCAACATCAAGAATCACAACATGTTACTCTGTCAAGTCAGCTAAAAATCAAATGAAGAAACAACAACACGCTACCAAAGAAAAAAATATGATCATCTCAACCAATATGCACCAACAACATGATCATCACATGATCCAAGAACACCAAGGAACATGAATACCATCTAGAACCTTCGCATCATCTCCAATATAAAATCCAAACTTATATTTATCTCTAATCAATAGGAACACCAATATACCAAACTCATACATAAAAAAAGATAACTTGTTGTACTCTAAATCATGAACACAACTAGATGTGAACACAATGATAAGGAGACATGCAATCACTAGCTTCATGACCTCTGAAACATCAAATCCAAGTCATACCAAACCAAATACTCATCCATTGTTTACAAGAACATTGTGACACCAGTAACCAGAAAATCAATCATATGTTACTCAAACTATCATACCAACCTCTATAAACCTCTTTAGATGGTCTAAAGACATCACATAACAATACCACATCATCACATCTCAAGATATTTAGCATAGCATATGAACAATTTAAATCCACCTTACCGAATGTCCTAAACTCATTGTCTGAGACAACAAGTATGTTGACATCGATGAAAAAACATTAATGTCAACACACTCAAATCCAAAACTCAGACATGTTCAACAATATTTGAACACTATCACCATAATAACTTATTGTCTTAGTCTGACCACACAAATTAGTATGTACCATATCTAGAAATCCATTTGAATTATATATTTTATTCTTAAAAGTTGATCTAGTCAGCTTACCTAATTGACACTATTTGCACATATTGTTAGGATTCATCATCTTAGGAAAATCTCTTACAACATTATCAGTGGTAACCTTCACCATATTATCAAAGTTCACATGAAAAAATCTTCTATGCCAAATCCAATTGTCATCAATATTAGCAACCAAGCACTTATTCTCAATAGCTTTTAAATGAAATAGATTACCTGTACAATATGTGTACCAGATGCAATTATATTTATAATACTTCTAATAATTTTGCACATTCCTTCTATGAATTCCAATTAGTAGCCCTTATCCAGTAGTTGTCTAATACTCAATAGGTTATGTCTTAAACCTTAAACATACAAGACATCATCAGTACTATTCTTACCATCAATAGTGACACATCCTTTTCCATTAATCAAATATGGATTGTTATTACCGAATCTAACAACACCACCATCATAATCTCCAAGCTTCACAAACTTATTTTTATCACCAATCATGTGATGTGAACATCCACTATCAATGACCCATTCATTTATTTTATCAACATGTGAAACCAAAGCTTTCTCTTCTTTAGTAGAAATAAACATAATCTCTTCTTCACTAGCATCAGATTCATTATCAGTCACACCTTCTTTAGCATAAGAACTTTTATGACCCTTAGGATGAAATTTCTTATATATGATCTTAGGTTCCTTAGAAACTTTATTAGGACATCTAGATATAATGTGACCAATATTATTAAAGTTAAATCATTTCGAAGGCAACTTTCCTTCATACTTATCAGAGCCCTTATGTAGTATTTTTGCAATCAATTCTTCAAGTTCATCAATCTTCCTTTCCTCTTCCATGATCTCTTCCCATTGCTTAGCATAGTGGTTTAATTTATCTTTATAAGAAATCTCTCCCTTGTCATACTTAATCACACTAGCTTTGAATGTAGTTTCAACCTTCAGAAGTTCCTTACTAAGAGTAGTCATCTCATAGGCAAAAAGTCTATTTGGAAAAGCTTCTCTTGAAATATCTCTTATAGTTCTCAATTCCTCAATAGCTGCAACCTTCTCACTATAACATGCGGGAAAAGATCTCATAATTTTTCTTACAACTTCATCATCACTCAAGGTACCACCAACACATGTGATTGAATAAACCAGATCATTTACTCTCTTCATATAGGATGAGATAATTTCTCTTACACTCATCTTCATATCTTCATACTTCCCTTTAAGACTCTACAACTTAGATTTCTTAACATACTTGTCACCTTCATAAATAGTTTCTAATTTAGTCCATACCTCATGCGTTGTCCTCAACTCATAGATGTGATAATATTTCATCCGACAAGGAAATGATCAAAGCTTCCCTTTCTATCATGTTCTCCTTGAATTTATTCTTTTCATCAACAGTAGCTCGAGATAAGTCATTAGAAATAGTGTAAGAATTCTCTGTGATATCCCAATATTAATCTCCCATACATATCAGATAATTAGTCATTTTATCCTTCCATATTAGGTAATTTCTTCCATAAAACTTAGGGCTTTCTTTCCTTATGCTTTCCATGTTGGATCTCCTTCAAGCTATTAAGCTTCTTTAATACCACTTATTACAAGTGTGGTTGTCATTTTACCAAAAGATGAACCTATCAATGCATGATACAACCACTTGACTTATAAAATCCATAGGAGGTGGTTAGTCCCTTGTCATGAATCCCAATGGGAGCATTAAATAATTTTCCAATAGTTTATTGGTGTTACATATACATGGATGAATGAGGGTTATAAGACACAATTAAAAAAGTGTAGATTATGGCTTTGCTTTGAAAATTATTATAATAAGAAGACCCGTGTGGTTGTAGCAAGTTATTTCTAGACTGTTGAAATGTCATTTCATTTAATATAATAGAAAGAAAGTATTTTTTTTCTTGATACTTTCTATTTACTTCTTTGTTGTGTTGTGTGTGTGTTTGGGTGAGTAAGGGGAGTACCCCCTATCAAGTGGTATCGACGTATAAGTTCCTGAGTTTGTAAATAGATTGTTGAATTTGAGGTAGTTTTTACCAAAACTATAGTTGTTGGTCTAAGAGATAAGTGAGGAAAATGTCTTCACAAAGGAACTATGGTGGAAGAATTGTTGGTGTGACAAAAGAGGGTTTTAGAGCCTTCCAAAGATAAGTGAAAGCACTACAAGAGGAGTTGTGCCAAGGAGCTGATATTAGGGAAAGAGATGAAAGTGAGGATGAATATAAAGAAGGATAGTCTCAAGAAGAGAAAGAAATTGCCATAAATCCTTGTCTTAGAGGAAATGGGTAGTGAATGGAGGTTAGAGAGAAGGAGGCATTAAAATCCCTAAAGGTATTCTTGGTTGCAGAAGGACCACAAGGCTTTGGTTAACAAACAATGTCTGGTAAAGTTCAAAATTGGAAGCTATCGTGATGAGGTACTATGTGATACTATGACTATGAATGTTTTTCATATGTTGTTAGGGAGACCATGGCAATTTGATCATCATGCAGTACATGATGGGTATGCAAATACATATTATTTGACAAAGGAAGAAGCTCAACACAAGCTAAAGCCATTTAAGGAAACAAAAGGAAAGGTATGAAGTAATGAAAGAATATGTTTAGTTGATGGAAGGAAGTTTCTATAAGGTATGAATCATGTGCATATGTATTTTTTTTTAATTCCAAAAGTTGATAAAGAGGAAGTAGAAGATGTGTTTGTGGAAGTAGTAGAAATGTTGGATGATTTTCAAGACATTGTATTTGATAATGTACCTTATGGATTACCACTAATTAGAAAGATTATCCATCAAATGGACTTCATTGATTTGATTAAATCAAGTGTTCAAGCTAAAAAATTAATTGGGAAAAAATCATATATTTTATTTTTCAATATTAGGATTGAAAAGTGAGTCAAAATATCAAGGATTATGGGGATCAAAATGGAGTCTCTACCTTGCAAATTTATAGGAATCCATCTCTTTGTAGGCATAGATAGATGAAACATTTGGAGCAATATCTAGGATAGTTATTGTAAAAAGTTAGAATGTTGGAAGAGTAGGTGACTTTCTTCAACATGACACATTCATATGATGAAATCTGTAATATCAACTATTCCCCTATAAAATCACAAGAGAAATTAAGAAAGGAATGATATTTTTTTGGAATGACAGTCAAGATCGAGATAAAATCCAATTGTTATCTTGGTAAAAGATTTGTCAGCCCAAATCAATGAGTGGTGGAAGAATTAACACTTAGTGAATAAGTCAATTGGGGCCAAATTGATATGGAACATGTTTCAAAATTTAGATAGAGATGGGAAAAAATCTTAAAATCCAAATATTTGGATGGACAATAATAGTATATAACTTTAATAATTAAAAATCCTCCTAAAGGCTCAACAATATGGAACTTTATGCTCTCTTGTAGACCATTACTTACACACCATATTTCTTGGATGTTAGGGGATGGAAGAACAAAAAATTTCTAGAATGAATCTTGGGATGGATTTAAAGTTTTGGAGGGAGATGAAAGATTTAGATATTTGAAACAAATCACAAATATTCAATGGGGAACAAACGTGATTGATTTTATGGAAAAGAGTACAGTAAATGAGGTAGATGTATGGAATGGGAAATCACCAGACACTCTAACTTTGAGTTGCAAAAACCATGATTTTTTAGTGGGTGTCTTCAAGGAAAGGAAAGTTATTTTTAAAGGTGACTGAGACGAGATCATTTGGTATGACTCTCAAAAGGGGAATTATTCACTAAAGATCAGGTATAATCTTTTGGAAAAGTAGTTGCATTTGAATATTGGTCTCAAGCACTTTGTTGGAATAAAAATTGGTTACCAAAATTAAGATCCTTTCATGGTTGGCCTTAAGGAGTAACATTATTACAAGTGAAAGAATCCAAAAACTAGGATTCTTGGGCCACTTTAAATGTGTATTGTGTTAGAAACATGAGGAAACTCTTGATCACCTTCTATTTCACTGTGAGCTCCCTAACAAATATTGGTGGTTTGTGACATCAGAGCCAAATTGAAGTTTTCCTATGCCACAAAGAGTAAAACAATTATTTCAAGGTCTATTTTTTCAAGAATTTTGGAGATGAGTCCATCATTAATGATTTGGGAAATATGGAAATAAATTAATAGGTAGAATTTCCAAGAGAGGGGCACAATAAAGTAGGTATGTGGGAGAATCAAATTGGTCATTTCAAAATTGGTGAGTTCAACTGCATCTAAAGTTAACACAATGAAAGTCCCCTTTTTTAATGTAGACTATAAAATCCAACATGATTGGCCTTTCATTAAATTTTGACCTTCTAATAGGCCTCATTGGGTTAATCCAATCACTTAGGAGATCAAAATCAGTAAATGAGAGAAACCAAAGAAGGGTTGGATCAAAGTAAATTTTGAGGGGCGTCAAGAGGCAATATAGGACCATCTAGTGTTGGGTTTGTTGCAAGAGATTTCTTGGGGAATATTGTAGAATTGGGAGAAAAACTACTTCAAGATAGAACTGACAATTAGGAAAAGGCACAAGCAGCTCTTGAAGTAATAAAAATGGAAAATAAGTTATCTACAAAAAAGGTTCACCTAGAGGGTGACTTAATGATTATCACAAACACTTTGGTGAAAGGGGAGGCTTTGGAATAACACCTAAACAAATACATAATCAACATGTGAATTATTAAATTCTCTCAAAGAATTCAAAATCACTCATATCCTTCAAATGGGCAACAAGGTGGAAGATATGTTATCAAAATGTGCAGTAGCATTTAAAGAGGGAATGATAGTAGAATATTGGGTGAATTTGTGAGAATTAGAGTAGGGGATGAGATTTATTGTATGTTACCAACATGCATTTGAAATGATTTCAAAGGATAAGACCATAATTGATGGAAAAAATAGGAACAATATGCAATAAATGAGGGAAGCTCATTCTTGAGACATTTTGTAATTTAAGGTGGGATTTATTGGTGGTAAACAAGGTGAAGATTTTTTAAGTGAAGAATGGAATTATGGTGTGAGGGAGGTAGTATGGAGGTTGGATTCACATTACTTACTATCAAGAAACAACTTATATTTCTAGGAAGAAATCTGGAGAAGATATTGAAGGGGGTATTCAAGATTCAAGAATAAATGCTCATCCAAATCATTGACAACATATTGGGTAAAGAATTCATGAGGGCAAAAAATTTCTTTAGGGTTAATGCAAATATTGTTTCAATGTTCCTCACATGGATCTTGGAGTCGGGGACAAAGGGAGAGGCATACTGGGTGATGGAGGATGCGTTAAAGATGAATGGCTATTTTATCTTAAATCTTTACTTTCCATGGCTACTCCAAGGAGAGCTTAACATAGAGTATGAGGATTGGAGGGAAATTAAAAACATAAAAGGATCCATTTGACCCCAGGGATAACTTTAAGAAACCCCTCCCGAAAAAAAAGCCTAAAATGCTGGCGAATCCAACATCTTGTGGGCAGGAAAATTTTAATATCGAGGGCGATTTTTTTGTTCCATATAGGGAAATAAAATATTATATGTTGGCGATTTTTTTCTTGCCCTAGCAAAAATCATTTTAAATGTGGCGAATTAATGTTTTTTTTCACTGACGGATATATAAATGATGGCTATTTTTTCCCTTGCCAAAAATGAATTAATAATTTCAGAGGCGAATTACTTGTTTTGTAGGAAAATGAATAATAATGGTCTTGGCTAATCTTCAGTGGTAAACTGAAAAATTGTTTAATCTGGGCAGATGGGAAAAGATTCCCCAAATCGGCCCGAAATTCATCCCGGGCCGTCGATCTATCAGATTGTATTACTGTTACATGGTTATATTTATATTTTATTAATAATTATATGGCTATGATTATATCATATGGCTATAATTATATTATAGTATAAATAATTATATTATATGTTCTATTATATAATAAATAATTATAAATAAAAATAATATTATTTTTATAATAATAATAAATCTGGTGACGGGTCGTCGATCTATCAGATTGTATTACTGTTACATGGTTATATTTATATTTTATTAATAATTATATGGTTATGATTATATCATATGGCTATAATTATATTATAGTATAAATAATTATATTATATGTTCTATTATATAATAAATAATTATAAATAAAAATAATATTATTTTTATAATAATAATAAATCTTAAATGATTACATAATATAAGTAATATTATTTTTAATTGAATGCCAAAAAAACATATTATAATTTATAAAAAATACATTATTAAAATATAAAATATAAACCAATGCAGTTACATTAAAAAAAATTAAAAATATTTAAAAACAATAATAATTTAATAATTTAATTAAAAATAATAGAACATATGATATAATTATTTATACTATACTATAATATAATATAATTACAACCATATGATACATTGATATAATCATAACCATATAATATAATATAATTATAACCATATAATATTTATATAATATAATAATAATTAATAATAATAATAATAATGACCATCGAGTCTGAGTCATCGACGGCCCGGGATGAATTTCGGACCGATTTGGGGAATCTTTTCCCATCTGCCCAGTTTCATCCGGAATCGTGACACGTGTCACGATTCCGGATGAATCTGGGCAGATGGGAAAAGATTCCCCAAATCGGCCCGAAATTCATCCCGGGCCGTCGATCTATCAGTCTTCAGATTGTATTATATTATATTATATTATATGGTTATGAACTTATGATTATTATGATTATTATTATTATTATATTATATTATTTATGTATTATTTAATATATTATATTATTTATGTAATATAATATAATAATAATAATGTTATTATTATATTATATTATTTAATATTATTTATGTAAATATATATTACATAAATAATATATTATTTATGTAATAATTATTATTATATTATATTATTTAATATTATTTATATGTAATAATATATTACATATAAATAATATTAAATAATATAATATAATAATAATATAATAATAATAATAATAATTATATTATAGGTTATGATTATTATTATTATTATGTTGTATTATTTAATATTATATTATATTATATTATATGGTTATAAATTATAATTATATTATATTATATTATAGGTTATGATTATTATTATTATATTGTATTATTTAATATTATTTATAATATTAAATAATAAAATATAATAATAATAATAATAAATTTAATAAACATTTGATAGTCTATAGATCGACGGCCCAAGATGAATTTCGGGCCGATTTGGGGAATGCTTTCCCATCTGCCAATATTCATCCGGAATCGTGACACGTGTAACTTATGTACATTATTGAGTCTTGACAATTTATTACTGTTAGATGTACATTGTACATTAAAGTTAAAACCATTAATTACTTATTACTTTCATTTTAACTATAACTTCAAGTATTTACGAGAGTCTGATACGATAGCCATAGGGTTTTCAAATTTTAAATTTTCAAAGACTGGCAGAATTCCATTTTGTGTTCTGATTTCTGAAGACTGAAGTCTGAAAGTGTGACACTGTGAAACTTTGTTATCAGCCGACAACACCAATTATCCAATCTCAATTCCAGGTATTTAATTTTTTTCAAAAAAATTCCATTGCAATTTGCAGCAATAGAAATCTTGATTTTAATTGTCTTAGGTTTGCACTTTAAAATTATTTTGAATAGGGCCTGAAGTCTAATAACCAGTAGCGCCAGGCATGGGCAAAACAAAGTCAAAAACCTCCCAAACGAGTGCACCCATAAAGGAAAAGAACACCATTATAGAACTCAGACGAGTGCTACAAACCCCAGGTTTCACCGATGAGTGTCATGATATTTTTGATCCTGTTATCCATGGAGATTCTGAAATCATGGCAATTAGACATTCATTGTTTAGTAAGTGGAAAGATCCACAGAAGGGGAGAATTTATTACAAATATAACAGCAGTATTGGGGCATATACAAATAAACTAGCTACTGTGGTTACTGGATTAGCAAACCTCGCTGTACCCGAAGTATTCCCTTGCCCTGAAATTGTAATGCTATGCGCTCAAAATTATGATGAAAATAGAAAGGCAATTGTAAACCAAAACACTCAGGAGGAAATTTTATCAATAACTGAGAGTGAATTTCTGACTCTGTTAGACCTAGGGTTAGGGTTTAGAACAGAAAGCTCTAAGGAGCGCATTGACTTGGATAAACTAGCTCAGGCTTATGACAAGCTGGAAAGATCTTTTCAAGATTCATATATTAAGGGTTTAATACCCTCAGAGTCCACTACTAGTGTTACACTGGACAAAGACCATAAGCCTCCTTATCAGTATGATATTTTTGTGCCATGGGTTCAGAATACTATTTCTTTGTTATCATTTTGTCTGGGATTGGACAGTAACAAGGAAGTGGGGGCCAGTGTTCTTGAAATGATTTATAATATCCATTGTCGAGGGCAGTCAGTTGAGCAGGTAGATGTAAGATATAATTTTGTTCAGCACATTGTTGAATCTATGCAACAACAATTACTGATGATTAAACAAAGTACAACTACAGGCAAGACCAAGACATTTAGGTTCACAAGTTACTTGTGCTACCTTCTTTTAGCAAAGCATCGCCCAATATTTGAGACAGAGAACAACAAGCTTGGTATTGAGGTCTATAAGTTTGATGAGAGAACCCAGAAGAAATCAGAGACTCCAAGTCCAGTATATGAGTGGACACATAAGATGAGGATGACTGCTGCAAATAAAAACTACAACCATTTTGTAGACTTCTTTTTGGCACCTATTTACCAAAAAATCATAGGCACTTTGATGCCTAGATTTCCTGTGTCTTGTAAAGATTGCATTCAACTGGGAAGTCAGATTCAATTGGCTGACTGGTTCTTTATGGAAGAGTACACTCTCTTAAGGTTTTACGGTTCAGCGGTTGAACCCTACAAACTTCCAATGCATGTTACAGAAAGGGTTTTTACACTGGAATATGTACAGCAGATGGAGAGCGCAGATGAACTTTTCAGTGGACAACAAAAGAAAACGATATTTCCTTCCTTGTCTTTCGCAATTGGAGGCCTCACATTTGAGAGAAAGGCTTTCAAACTGGCAAATGAATTGGTAACTTTTTTTGGCTTTGATTTTGTCAGTCACTGGAATTATGATCCACTGAACATAATACAAACGAGACTTATTGCCAATGGGAACTCTGCGAGCAAATATCAACATCAGGAGATGCCATTGATAGAAAAGTTTAAAAACAAGGATTCATGGGATGAGGTTAAGAAAGAGATGGAGAAACATGCAACAGAGAATAATATTTCAATGCAAGAATTGTCATCCCAAATTATGACATTGCACAAATCAGAGCCTCTGACATACTTAAATTTCTACAAGAAAGCATCTCAACCTTCTACGAGGTCTATGCCTAAAGAAATTAAAGAGGCATGCAAAGCTGAAATGTGGTGTCAAACCAAGAAGACTGATTTCTGGAAAATGAGGCAAAATTTGGGTGAACCAAAGACATCAGCTGTTTTTGATGAAATTGAGGAGGATGAAATTTTCAGCAATTATTGGAATAAAGAGCATCCAACTGTACTATATGATTTTGGCAGTGACGGTGATAATGAAAGGCAGAAGGACCTCCAGTCTGATGCTGACATTCAAGGTATTCAGGATTCTGGGTCAACCAGGGGCAGAGATATTGTTACACTTCAAATGAGTGATTCTGTTAAACAAACGTATGGTAGAGGGGCAACTATGATACAAAAAATGGGTTATGCAGGTCTAGGGCCCATTGGTGTAAGTGGTGAAGGGATTTGGAATCCACTTCCAGTACCAGAGCCACCCAAAAGAGGATGTAAACCAATCATTGGACTCTCTGACAATGAAGATGATTCATCTAGAAAGGGCAAAAAACATTATGTCTCTGCTTCTGAAGGTCATCCCAAAACATTATTTGTTAAATCTTCGAATCCAGTTGTAGTTGATCCCACTGGCACTGGCACTGGCACTGGCACTAGCATGGATGAACCTTGTGCAAAAAAGCAAAAAGTTATGACAATTACACTACCAACAATGTCAGCGGTTACTTCACCAATGTATGCACCAGTAGCTTCTGTACAAAACCCAGAAAACAGTCCTAAAACGCCAGGATTTGGAATGGGCCATCTTCAGTCTGTTGGCAATCCTCAAAATACAATTGTAGGTGGAGTAAGTTCAACTGGAGTTGGAGGAGCACACAAGGATACAACTGATAATTCACCTTTCAAACACTCAATTCTGTCAGCAAACCCAGATTTTAGTTTGAAAGAATTTGCATCAAAGTTTGAACAGAAAAGCGAAAGAAATAGGCAAATTATGAAGACTTTGAAAAGTGATGCAGTTGCTAAATGTCAGGGATCTACTAACAGAATATTTTCAACATATGATCCAAACAATGAAATGATGAACTTCATGGCTGTTATGCCCCTGGGTAGAGATAATATTCCACCACAAAATGTAATAAATCCTAACGATATACAAGTTACCAGTCTTCAAATGGATTTGTCAAAAGTGAAAAATATTGACAAAATCAATATATCTAAAGAGAGCAACAAAATGGTCTACTCTACACTTCTGAAAGCGGAGAGGGAAAACAAAAGGCTTACAAAGCAAATAGAAAAGTTACATGCAGACCTTGATAATGTGAAGGCGAAGGAGAAAGCAGCAGACAATAGGTTCAAAGATTTGCAAAATAGGATAAAGAAATCTTCTCCTACAGAGGCAATTGTCCAGCAAGAAAAGATGAATGAACAAGTGGAAAAATTGACTAAAGAATTGGATGAGTGCCAAAAAAGACTTCAAGATGAACAAGCCTCTAGTGCACAGTTGTTCAAGTCTTTAGAGAGTAGTGCACAGGTCAACAATAAATTGAAAACTGACCTGGACTATGCTGTCAAGGGAAATAATATTTTGAAGACTGAATTGGAGAATGAAAAGAAACAGTCGATGTCTAGGGCAAATATGATTTTTAATTTGCAAAAGGAATTGGGGAATGAGAAGAAAAAAGAGGAGTCTAGTGCAAAAACAATCAACAATTTGAATAAGCAATTGGAGAACATGAAACAAAAAGAGGAGTCAACTGCAAAAACTATCAGTAATTTGGAGAAGGAATTGGAGAATGTGAAGAAAATAGAGTCTAGTGCTACTGCAAACACTAACATAATCCACCAAATGAGGAGGGAATTGGAGAATGCAAAGAAAAAAGAAGAGTCAACTGCAAAGAAAATCTTCAATTTGAGAAAGGAATTGGAGAACACGAAGAAAGAGGAGTCTACTGACTCTACTCAAAGACTCCATGATTTGAAGAAGGAATTGGACAATGCGAAGAAAAAGGAGGAGTCCACTGCAAAGGCAATCCATGATTTGAAAAGGGAACTCGGGGATGAGAAGAAAAAAGAGGTAACTGCTGCAAATACAATCCAAGATTTGAAGAAGAAATTGGAGGATGAGAGGAAGAGAGCAACTAATTTGCAAGGGCAAGTAGAGGAAATACATAAAAAGAGTGAAAAAGAGATGTCTCAAATGAAGAAAAAGATGGAGAATGTAATGGCAGAAAATAGAGCGACCTCTTCCGAAGACCATCATGTGAAGGATACTATAATAAACATGGTTAAGCTTATCAAACAAGAAAATTGGGACAAAATAATGAAGAACACTAATAGTTTGTTTGAATGGCTTGATTTAAATAGCAATATCAGACTTCTCTTTGAAAATGTAAAAAGTGATTTTTTTGGTAAAAGACAAATCTTCACCAAATCCTTAAAAAATGTTTCTGACCAAATTTTGAGTAAAGTAAAGATATCCAGTGATAGGGATTTGGCAAAGCATGGAATAAACAGCCGCTTGGATGCCTCTGTAATGACCATTGATGTCGGTCACCATTGTGAACAACTAACGGAAATGGGTGAAGCTCTCAAATCTGTTTCCAAAGAATTGAAGAAGATGAATAACATCATACTAAACTTGTTGAATGCTGGATTACCAAATCCAGCTGACTCAAATGCCAGATTCATTGGAAATGAAAATTACATGAAAAGGTTGCAGGAGAGCATGAATCATGATTTAGGCAACTTGCCTGAGGATACCACTCCAGAAGGAATTGCAAGTTGCATCAAACCACTGTCAACAATGAATGAAGTTGTAGATAAATTCCTCGATTCATTTAAAAATATCTCTCAGAAGTATTTATTGTTGACGAGGTTACAACTATTTAGCTACAACCTCAAACAAATGGAGCCACCAAATGATGCAGAATGGAGCGCCCTAAAGAAATTCTTAGAAGCTGGGTCATCTTCTGAAACTCAAGCTGTTACTGTTGCTGTCATTGGCAGTCATGACTCATAGCTGATAGCACTAAGAAGTAACAACTCAGTAAGTGATAGTACTATAATCGTTTTGTTACTTGTTTCTCTTTAATTTCAAATTTTGGATTTAATTTCAACTTTGTTTAATGTTAATTGTTACAGGAATCAAGAGCCAGCATATCAGGATAGTTGGGCAGCCAGGCACTGGCATACTATTACTACACAGCAGATGGAAAAAATTTCCCTACTAGAAAAAATTGTACAATTGGCAATGTGATTGTACACACATAATGTATTATGTAGTAATAATCTGATTATATATACAATTACAAACTGACCTACAGCTATTGTTGCTCCCTTATATTTGCAAAAGGGAATTCAGGGTCATTTCAATTTGACATTGAGTCATTTGCAAAGGGTTGTAATTGTTTGTAATTGACAATTGTTAAATGTATTATGTTACAGGCTGATTTATAATTATAAATTATAATACAATTTTTTTTAAATAGAGCTTATTCTGTTAAATGCATTATGTTACAATTTCTTAAAGAAACTAGAATCAATGAAAATCTCAACATGTTACAAAAATACAATCAATGAAAATCTCAACATGTAAGTTTGTATTATCAACATGTTCAAAAAAAACATTTAAGCATCTATAAAAGGACAGTGAAACTGTGAATGAAGGCTATAAATTGACTTCTACAAACATAATAAATTAGTAGATAGAGTCTTAGATCAGAGCTACTACTTCTAGCCTACTACTTGACTCACAGAAGTTAGAACTTGAGGTTGAGAAGCTGCTATAGTTGCCATTCCGCCTGGACCGGCTCAGCATCACTATCATCAGAATCCTCCTCATTTATTGCATACAACATTTGATTGTTCGTTGTGTTTTCTTCAGATTCACTGTCAGCGTCAGACTCACTATGCATGCCAAAGTCAACATCATCTTCATTGCTTCCAATATCAGGATATGAACCACTGCCACTACCATTGCCACCACCACTACCACTGCCACTTGGGTTTGAAATGTTGGCAATCCCTCTTCTTTGACATCGTTTTCTCCAAATGCTGACAGCCCTGTCATAAGGGAAATTTTCTACCTTATACCTAGAATTATAGAGCCTCAGACAATTATCCAAATTTTTGTCTAATTTGTTTCTAACCTTTGACTTCAGGAAGCCCAAAGTACTGAAAACTCTCTCATCCTCCACTGAACCCAATATCATTGTCAAACATAAATCGGTAAGCTTGAAATATTTTGGTATTGCCTCTCTCAACTGATTGCTCTCACCAAGGTTTTTCCAAAGCTTTGTTACCGCTCCCTCTTCATTTGGGTTCTCCATAAGAGCATATTGTTCCCTCATTATGTTTGCAAAAGAATATGATTGATCTCTCAGTCGAGATTCATCTAAAATTCCATTTATAGTGATTCCATTGATTACTTTAGGTTTGCAAAAATGCTGAATCAGAGTCGTCATCCTTCTTCGAAAATCAGGCGGACAGTTTAGAGACCAATATTGTGGAAAAACAATTGACATTGCTTCGAGCAGTTCCTCTGGAGGGAATCTGTCTCTGATTTCTGATGAAAGATTGTAGCAAACTCGCTTGACAGAGTCAAGCACAGAGTCTTTGATCTTCTTGAAGTCTTCACTTGTAACACGTGAAAGTACCTTCTCTGGTTCTGATTCAACTTCACTTCCTGCTTCGTCGGGGTTGACGCGGGCATAGTACTGCATTGGTATGTCAACTCCACGTACCCTAGCATATACCTCATCGTTTGCACCAATATGTAAAAAGTTCCCAGGATTGTTCAAATCTGTGATTTCTATCCACTTTGCAAACTTTGATTCATCTAATGGTAGTAATCGATACAGAGTATCCAGGCTACTACATGTCATTTTACGCAGCTTATTATATTCTGCAATGTACATACCTCTTTGTTGAACCTTTTTTATAGTATTTCTCATGTCCTGTAGCATGGGGAGAATAGCTGCTAAAGTTAAGAGTACCTTAACATTAGTTAGGCTTGAATATAGCCGAGGGAATCTGTCTCGCACAGAGTGGATTAGTCCAAGCAATGACGGGTATTCAGACATTACTCGATGTGCCGGTCCATCCAAAGAGATCCATCTGGTATCATTGTCTTTAAGAAGCTTCTTCCCATCAGTAAGTCCTTGAGAAAAGTGTTGAAATTCCCAGACTCGTTTTGGACTTCGACAGAAGTATTGGTAAATCTCTTTGATTAGAGATTCCACTTTACTTACACAACCAAAATTGCTAACAATTCCAAAAGCTAGATTCATTCGATGGGCCATGCAATGAATGGGAATAGCGTAGGGTGCCAAATCATCCTTGATCTTTTTGCAAAGACCACCTTTATGACCTTGCATAACCGAAGCTCCATCTGCTCCAACACACACCAACTTTTTGGCAATCTCCATGCTATCCAAACCTCCAGATTCAATTAGAGTAGTCTTTAATAATTCATATAAATTTTCAGCTGTCGCACTACAATTCAATTTAGCAACAGATAGTATAAATGGTTGACGACAAAGATTGTTTACAGTATAAACATGCATGCACACCCAGGAAGTATTATCAATTGCTGTAACTTCATCTAGAGACAATGCAAAGAAATTTGAGTCTTTTATTTTTTCCTTCATATCTTCTTTTTCAACCTGTGCAAGACATCTAGCCCATTCCCATCCGCTGTTTACTGACCAGTGACTGTTCAGATAGTTTTGAGTTTTCAAAAAGTGCAATAAGGCAGGAATTGAAGGGTAGTCTGTCATAGGACATCCTCTACTCAATAAATAAAAGACCACACTTAATTGAACTACTTTTCCCATATTTTGCACTTCCGTTGCTTTCCCAATGAAATCTTCAATGGAACCTTTTACTGCAGAACGCTTATCCCGTAATTGCTGGTGTAACTCGTATTTTTCGGCATTCCTGATATGCAGACAGTTGTCCTTTGTTTTCCAAGTTAGCATGGATTTTTCAACTCCATCTATAATTTCCTTCTTGTAAACTTTACCGACATGCTTTTCTATGGTATCAATTTTAAGCTGCAACCTCTTCTCCTTCTTTGTTATCTCTGTGCAAATGTTACATCTGCATTCAGTAGGAGGTGCACCATCAATTGGATTGGGCACTGGTTCAATGAACCAGTACTTTTCCACCCATTCTAACTGAAAACTCCTTTGGGACAGATCCCAGCGAGATCGATCTTTCGTCGATCCCAATTTTCTTTTCCCCTTTTGTGCATGAGCATGATTTATGGAATCAGTTTTGGTTTTCTCACCCGACTGGTCCAGGACCGACTCCAACTCTATAATCTCAGTTTGTGACTCCCTACTCAGGGGAAGTGCCTCCAAATCGTGTTCAAGTTCATCCTCGACTGAGATATCAGGTTCACCAACTTGAACTTCAATATGGTCTGAGGGTCCAACTTGTGATGAATCTCCTTTTTCAACTGGAGATCTAACTTGTGAATCTTGTAGCTTGCCAACATTTCCACCACCAAAATATGCTGCTATGGTTCTGCGTTTTGGTAATGGTGGCTTCTCTTGGCATTCAGGGATCCTACCGGAACCCCTGTTACCCCTCTTATTTGACATGGCAAACCGATAAAGGCTGCAAAAAATATATCAACTTAGTTGTTGAACAAAAGACTCAACTACTTAGACTACATATAATAACAATAATATGATTCATTCTCAAAAAATGGGTTCTACTGCTACGGTACTACAGTCTACGATACTACCCAAGGGCCAATATAATTCGCAAACCTATAGGCTATCTTAGCATTACACTGGACAGTAAAACTAAAAAAATAACCAGTACCACTGTACCAGTGGTCCAGTACCACTGTTGACATAAAAAATAAATTAAAAAGCACTTGCCTTTTAAAAAAACCAGGGTCCACGAGTCAATGGCCAATGCACTCAGCACTCTGAAAGTTCGGCAGCAATAAGAAATGCCAGTCTCCAGACCAGAAAAGAGCGAACTGTGTAGAATAATAATATTTTATAGTCCAATCTAGGTTGGTGAATTAGGCGGGATTAACAAGCGGGAATTTCAAATGCAGGCGAAACGCACCTTCCTATGCAAGCCCACAGTAGGAAACAGTTGGCTAAACGGGGCTGGTGGTCGACACACGTCCAGAAAATGGTTGGCGACGCCCAACCCAAGGGAAAATTATTTGGTTGTAGTAATGGCGAAAGAACGTGGGCCAATAAGAAACAGCATGCAAAAGCTGGCGATATGTTTAAAATAAATGTATCCAAAACGTATATTGCATTGGCGATTGCACCGATAGTTTTGACCAATCATGTGATAACTAATGGGCGACTACCCTGGGCGTTGGACCCAAATCTAATAAATATCCGGCGATGTAGTTGACCTGCGTTGCGTGCTCTATTCGCCAAATGACGATTGACCCGTCAGACAGGATCGCCAAAAGGCGAAGATTCACCACTAAAGTTATCTCTGTTTGACCCTTCATCATCTATAGTTTAGAAATATACAAGGATGAAAGGCACACACAATCCTAGATGAGTTGGGATTCATTAAAAGTGTTTCTCTAGGGAAGAGAAGTCATGCATCAAGTGGAGGCAAATGCTAGAATATGTGACAAGAAAGTGCTTGAATTTAAGCTAGGTGTCTACTAGATTAATGGCCCTGTGAAAACCCAAAAGGAGAAAAAGTAAAATTTATAGGGTTAAATCCATTTTTGTCATGTTTTTATTAGTTTTTGATAATGGGGTTTACTATGAATGAATGCCTTGGGTATTTTTTCTATAGGTTGATAGACAAGCCATTTCAATGGAGTTTTTGTAATGTTATAAGTGATATTTTTTAATTAGGGGAAAATAGGTTTTGAAGGGACCTAAAACCCTTTACAAATAGATTTTGAGAGAGATCTAGAACCCAAAGAAGGACTAGCTGCAAAA
This sequence comes from Chamaecyparis obtusa, assembly GCA_027943335.1. Lineage (NCBI taxonomy): Eukaryota > Viridiplantae > Streptophyta > Pinopsida > Cupressales > Cupressaceae > Chamaecyparis > Chamaecyparis obtusa. The sequence goes on from BSBK01000364.1 coordinate 525,965, forward strand.
GATACAACACTACAAAATAGAAACTAACAAACAACTATGAATCAACGGCTTAACAAGAAATAAAACTAAGCACATGTTTTAACTACACGAGAATGAAGCCTCAAGAGAGATATTATAGGATTTTATAAGACCCCCTTATCCTCAAAAATAACCAAAGGGTTTTTTCTAGGCTCCCTTAACCTAAAACATGGGTTTTATCAAGGCTTCCATAACCTTAATTTTTACCACTAATATGAAGGAATAAATACTTATTGGGAAAATAAGAAACTCCCAACTTGAGAGAAGTATTATAGGGTTTTGAGAATCTTTCCAAACCTTTAAGATCTTAGGTTTTAATAAGGCTCACAAAAACTTAAAATCAATAGGCATAAAGATAAGCATCGAATAAAAGTCTACATAGGACTAAACCTTCCAAGAAATCACAACCATGAAGAGGATCACGAGGTTTTGATATGCTCCCCACACCTTCAACTTGGGTTTAGAGTGGCACCCAAAACCACCTAGCCATAGACTACAATATCTTCCCAACCAAAAGATAATTCCTTAAGTGCAACACTCCTCTCCACCTCAATAGAAAATGATCCCACCTCAATAGGAGGAGAAAGGAAAAATAAATCTAGTCAAGACACTAGCACCTAATTCATACCCACTTCCAACCAACCAACAATAAGGGAAGAACACATAAAGCACCAAACATCCTCTCTCAACTAGCGAATCTTCACCTCCATAGGAAATGCCACCACCTCTAGAGGAAATGTGAAAGAGTACGTAAGATATCAAAACGAGCCAAACCTGCCTCAAGAAAACACTTAGAAATCCCACCTCAATAGGGGGACTATTTACCTCTATCTAGGAACTAAACCAAAGAAAAATAGAGAGAACCCCCCCTCCCCCCCAAAAAGACAAAAACAAAAATAAAAAAATACAAGATAGTAGAAACCACCAAGATTCACCAAGAGCTAAAATACCATAGAAACGTATAAAACCCCAACAAAAAATGAGCAGGGGTTAGAGTGGGCCCTTGAAATTTTCTAGCAATTGTCTGACCATGAAAAAGAGCAAGAGTATTAGTAGGGGGAAAGAGAAAACAAGACCCCAACAATAACATAATCCAACCATTAGACTAAACAAAAAAGGGTTGACCAAAACCACAACTCCACCTAGAAATAGGCCACAACTAGCAATTTGTAAGAGTTGGAACCAAAACAATAGATCTAGGACAACTAGAAACCCTAAGTATTGAAAAAAGGAGGCAACTTGCACCAAATCCCCAAAGATCAGATAGAAAAAAGAACAACCACAAAGAGGAAATAAAATAAGAAATCTCCCAACCCCACACCTACACAGGGAAAACCAAAAGAGTAAACCACATCCATAGCAAGAAAAGAGACCTAAACACTAATAAAAGATGAAGGAATATAGACCCTGCCCTTATAAAAATTGCCAAACACCTCTACAAAGACTAAAAAGGATACCAAATGCACTCAAAGACAAAAGAGGCCACCATCCACAAAGGGGGGAAGGAACCCAGAATAAAAAACCACACCTCAGTGAACAAAAAAAGCCCATACAAAGCTAAGGAAATGGAAGGGAAAAAACCACACATCCAATGCCACCAAGGAAAATAGGGTCGCCAAAGAGAGCTAACTACAACACCAAGCCAAGAGAGGAGAATTCATAACCTATCATGCAACACCCATCCAAAAATGATCCAACCAATAAAATATTGCCACCAAAGAAGATGAGAACAAAAAACATACCGAAAAAAATGCAGACCACCGTAGGTGTTGCAGAGGCCACCAATCCCATGAACACTAGGTACTCTAATCCCTACACAAACTAGTGGACAAATCCAAGTATATCTAAGGGTAGATAGTTTGCAACACCATATTCATCACCATTTGACTCATCTTCTTCATTTGTCAAGCCACTAAAATCTTCCCCCAAAACCCTAGCGTTGGTAAAGTTTACATTCAAAGTGATTTTTGTATGGAAAATTATGTGATTGATGAGGGGTTTATTGGGATTTTGTATTTTCTTAGTGTTTTTCAAATGATGGGATAATATATTGCTTTTGTAGATGGCTGTATATTGGGGTTGATAGGAGGTTGAAAGGTGGAAAATACTATACTGATGTAATATGTATTATAAAAATTAATACAAAATATCTATTATCGCCGATAATAATAAAAAAGTGAAAAATGATACATGACCCCATTATAAGAAAACTTCTGGAATGCGACCTAGGATATATGGATAAACATATGGCCTAAGTGATGAGAAGAATTGTGTGATTGGAGGGAACATAGAGGAGTACACTTAGAAATAAGATCCTACCTCAATTTTGAACAAGATTGAAATGATAGAAGACCTATTATGAAAATACACTAAGGTGGGTGCTAAATAATCATGAAATTGTACACACATGTTAGGTGCTTACAATTTACAATAGTACACTTATTATGTAACTTGAATAAATTTTGGAACTTTTCAACTCAACCTAATCAGGTGAGTTAAAATCCCAAATATCACTAAATTATTGCACACCTTCCTTGGAAATATTGCAAGCGGTTGATCATGATACAATACTATTTTGTGGAGCGGTTGATCATGATACAATACTATTTTGTTCCACAAAATAGAAGAGGTTGTGAAACTAAACCCACTTTGAAGAGATTATTTTCAATAATAGGTTGGCCTAAAAAACAATTACATATCCCAAGATAAATATAAAAGACCAAGTCAGCCTAGATCCTAAATAATTACAACATTTAATTATTTCACAAGGATAGATCCAACAACCAAGTCGGACACACATATATCCTTCTAGAAAGTCATGCCAGAAAGCTCCAATGGTCGAAAACACTAATCACAATCTCCAACAACCATTCAATATCCTAATTGAACTGGTGTCATGAAGAACAATAATAAACTGAAAGAGAATCAACATGATCTCACAAATTACATCACCTTAAGAAGTGTGATCATATAATTTGACTCTTCAAACAACAAGGAACAAATCCTTCTCATCGCACTAGCCCAATATCCACACAAATTGACCGATCACAAAATCTCATAAAACTATCTAGAATAAGAAACTGCACCTCAAACTCAGTCACATAATCTATCATAACTCATGCGTGGTAACTCTAAATGAGTTGTGATCATAGGAAATGCCTCCAAATGATCCCACGAACATCATATCATGATCACAACCACTGAAGATCCAAAGAACTCAACCGAAGCAAAAATCACCCAACCGGTGACCAAGAACAGAAAACAAATAGAAAATTGACAATAAAGGTCCACTAGTAAACAAATGTTTTTGGATGATGCAAGATTACCAAAGGACCCAAGATGCTCGTACATTAGAATGAATAGTAAATAGTCATCAAAAAAATGAGAATTGAGGACGATGATATTGTTAGGAATAAGGATACCTTTAATTAAGTTCATTTGATTAAATTTTTATAGTAAATAACCAAGGGCGTCCACAACAAGCACATAGAGAAAAGGTTATAGGGAGCAACCTTTCCTGATAGACCATTGTAAAGGAAATGGATTAGTGAGGGAATCATTGATAACAAGCTGAGCATTAGCATCTTGAAATAAAATGAGAATATGTTTGTATATTTTGGGACCAAATCTTGACCATCATAACATTTTGATAGTAAATTTCCACCTCATTTTGTCACGTGCTTTATCAAAATCAAGTTTCACAAGAATGGAATTTTGCCCTATTTATTGTGCCCACTCACAAGTTTGCCAAGCCAAAATTAAGTTATCGAGAGTAAAACATCTACCAAGGAACTTAGTTTGTTTAGGTTTAATTATTCCTTTAGCCACAAGTTTAATTCTTAAGGCTAAGGCCATATCAATAATTTTAGAAGATGTCTTAATCAATGTGATAGGACACCATCTTGAGAGAGAATCCTCATTTTCACCTTTGGTAACAAGCTTAATTAAACCTTTATTAATATCATGACGATCCTTGCCTTAAGGCTTCCAAATAGACAAGGTAAAAATCATCTTTAATATTCTTCCACATAGTTTGATACAATTCAATAGAAAAACCATCAATCCTCAAAGGGGCCTTAGAAAACACAATGTATTCCAAATCCTCTATGAAAAGATCATGATCAAGATATTTACTATACTGATAATCTACTTTTCTTTGATTAATACCCTTGAATAAATTTTTTTTAGTATTACATGAACATCTTGTTGGCAGTGGGCCAGCGTCCCTCGCGGGGTTTGTAACATGGCTTAACCACCTCCTGTGTCTTCTATAAGTCTAGTGGTTGTATCAGGCATTAACAGGTCGATCTTTTGGTGCAACGACAACCACTACTTGTAACACATCTAACCAATAAGGGTCTTCCCTAAAGGGATTTTCATAAAAAAATTGAATCAAAGCTTTAATATCTTATGTACTAGTTAAGATCTTCCCATTTTCACCTTTTATTGCCCCAACATACTCCTTATGTTTGTGATTCAGGTAACCAAATAAGTATTTAGTTCCCTTGATTCCTCCCCTAATCCAATGAAGTCTTTCACTAATTTTGGCACTTTGCCCTCTATACATATCAAGTTTTCAAACTCGACCTTCAATAATAACTATAATAGTTTAGACTTAGAGATTGTTGAGGTTTGAGTTAAGCAATTTTTGATTGAGCTCCAATTTTCCTTTGAGATATTTCTCTTTCCATGTTCATTGCCAAGCCATTATTTTACCAAAATATCATAAAAAAATAACATATTGAGAAATGACTGTGTGCCACTAAACCCTATAAGATTCACCTTCTTCAGGCTTGGGAATAGAATTCAGAACACCTGCTAGTGAAATCACTTAAAAGGAATTTTTAGGTGAGAAGAATTAAGCTTGAAAGGCACCTTATAAACTACTTATTTATCATCCTCCTTCATGCTACATAAGATAGGAAAGTGATTCTAAGATAAGGCAAAATAATCCACTTTAAGAAAATGTCCATTGGAAACTTGAGCTAATTGCAAGTTGGGAGAGATAAAACTATCAAGTCTATCAAGTTTCCTATCAACTCCCATCCTATAATTAGACCAAGTGAACTAATTCTTACTTTGGATGAATTTCTTTTTATAAATAGGATAAACTATCCCCAAAGAATATTGATAAAATAACCATTTGTCAAATTCTTCATTTCTCAACTTAACACCATTAGTCTAGCTACGATCAATATGATGTTCAACCATATTGTAATCACCTCTAATGACTCAACTAGGATGAGGCAAATTAGAGGACATCCATTCCCACAAATCACATCTCTCTTCAACAATTTTAAAAGTATACATAGAAGAAAACCCGATAGGCTATCCATTGATAAAAGAAAGAACCCATACACAACTATGTGATATATCCTCCCCTTTATCAATACCAACTTACTTTCCCAGGGAGATAAACTAATAAAAGCCCCACCCCTCCCTTCTCTATGCAACACATGAAAGAAAACCACATCTCTCCATATGTTGGATAGGGAAGAATTGAGTTGAGACCCATTCAATTTAACTTCTTGCAAAAATACAATGTCTGGTTGCTATTTGACAATGACTTTTTTAAATGCATATTTTCAGTGGGGGATGGATATCCCTCTCACATTCCAAGACATTCTTTTATTTTTCATTAGATAGATAGTATAAGTTGTCTTCCTGTGGTAGCACATCAAAACGATTACTAGTTACAATAGATTGTTCAACATGAATATAATATTTTGATGCATGAATAGGAGAAATAGATCTTTGTCTCATGATGGAAGGTGAAGTTCCATGGTTTATTGATACTAATGTTATACATTCGAATTATTTATACAATATCTTTGAATGAATTAAATTTGACTCTTAAACAATTACGTACAAAACATTTTAATTAAAATCCATCAAAATACATTTATAACCTATAATATTATGAAGCTTCACTTTCAAATTTACCTTTTTAAAAAGAAGAAAGCAACAATGATATACGCTCTCAAATTTAAACTTAATGATTGAAAGAATTGTAACCTAGTTGGTGACTTTGATGAAATATATCCATCCCATCATTAATCTTAGTTGAAAAGACTTATGACATTGATGGATGATTACACAACATATTTGGTCCCATATTTGCTTGTAAAATGAAAACTCATCCTAACTTATTCTATGAAAGAGAACCGTAGTATATAGGTGTACGCTTACGCGAATACACTTGGTCCCATACCCGATTTTAAACGAAAAGGGAAGTTCCCAGAACTAGAGCATGAATCTTAGGCTTGTTTACAATCCTCAGTAAACAGAGAAAAAAACCAGTTTTGGGGTGGGGGCGTCCTCTGCATTGTATATTTCACAAGAAACAACATGGGAGTACTTTTGCTTTCTCTCCGTGACTCTCCTATGTCGTCTTTGATTTGTTTCCACGTTCACGTGGACACAAACCCAGCTTCATTCACATGCATTACCACTGTACTGCCAACTCTGAATCCCATCACTAGAAGACTAATATGCAACCTCGGTTTTTTATCCCTACCCCCTTCAATCTGAACAGAACACCAACCCAACAAAACTTCCCCCCCCCCCCGCAAAAAAAGACGACTATAATACCAATCTGTGATTGCTGTACAGACTACAGAGAGTAGAAAAAAGTGTGGTAGCATCCGGTTTTGTAGCCTCGAGCTTCGCATGTTTGTTCGGTAAGCACGTTCATCATTTTATATTTTTTTGTTTTCTTTATGCTCCTTTTACTTTTTCTGTCATTCAGCCTGCACGTTATAATCACAAATACCGTTGTTTGTCCCAAGAACTATTCTCTGTTAGTATCTCAACATGGTGCAGTTTTATGTGCAGCCTTGACTTTGACAGATGCCCACTTTGATTATAAGATTTTAGAACAGGGTTTTTTAAAAATAGAGCAACCCAACCGTTATTCAAATCCAACAAATTTCCCCTTGTCATTATCTTCTTTGTTGCTTGGGAAGATTACATTGATGCTTTCGACAATGGTTAGTTGTTTTATTTGACAACAGACATGCTTTTATTAATGGTTGGTTGATTTATTTGAAATTGTAACTGTCAGGGCAACGTTTGCAATTGTATAATGTTTTCATTAAATGCTATCTGACAATGGGGATTCGTTTTATCGTTTGGCGCCTGGGAAATGTCGTGTACAATGTCTGGTCTTTTAATGCCGTTGCCGTTGCTGCAGTTTGTTGAAGAAAGGGGATTTGAAGTTTCGAAAGGCTTTTGGGATCAACCATGGTAGTCTGTATGTGCCAGAAGGTGGGTTTTTTTCTCTGGGATTTTCCTTAAGTAAAACAGGAAAATTTTGTATTTCAATTCATTACTATTCGCAGGAATATCTGAACTGGCGCCCATTTTGGTTCCCTTTGCTAAGTCATAGAGGAAGTATGTACAAATTGATGATGGCAGGAGGGACTGACGTTTTGTGTATTGTTATTCTTGTGCTGTTCACTGGGATTTTGTGTGTGCAGACAATAGTGTAACTCCCTTGTTTGTTAACAATCAGCCCCGTGATCTACAATTTCTATTGTAATTTCCTAGAGAATTGCAGTGATTTGCTAAATGTTGAAGAATTTTTATGGTTCATGCGGAGGAATTGTTTATTTTCGTCTCATTTTGTTTTGGGAATTGCTCATCTCCTTCTCCTGCTATATTGTTATGGCAATTGATCCGTACGTTTCTGATATTTTCATCGTACATCCATTAGATAGCCAAAACAATGCTTTGCTCTGAAAGTCTTCACTCCACTATTTTGCTTTACTCACTATAGACGGAAAGTCTGAATGTCTATCCCCAAAACGTTTCTTTAATTGAAATGCATCTATCACTGTATCATCTGATTCTTTGCTCATTTTGCAAAATTCAGTAAGCCTCTAAAAGAATATGCAAAAAATAAGAATCAAGAGTCTTTGCCTCACCTGGTTCCTTTTTCTTAAATTGACGATTTTTAGTGGAAATTGCTGACATGTGTGCAGGAAACACAACTATATTGCTGTACGCATAAGGTTCCTGTATGTGGAGATTGCATCTGCCTTCCTGAACACAGTGCTTGTGAGGTGATGTCAGTTTATAAACTCGATCTTTAGGGTTTCTTTTTGTGGAAAATAAACATGTTATGTAAAGAGAATACAGAGAGAGATGTTCAGTGCTTGTTCTCTGTTACCATTTAGAGCTAATTTGAAATTTGATAAATATATTATATAACCTACAGTCATCATTGAATATCCACTGTTTGTTTCTGTAATTCAATACATAATTTAGGGGTGTGGGCTTGTTTCTGGCTTTTTCCACAAGACATTCTTAAGATGTTCTGTATTATTGTATATGGGTGGATAACAGGTTAGGCCATATGCAGAGTGGATGGTTGATTCCAGTTGCAGTTTCCTACCAAAATGTAGCTTTTGCTTGCAGATACTGACTCATCCAAGTCACTCTGTCACTCGGCTTGGCTGCTTACGTATGATTTTCCTTGAACTTTTAAAACATTGATTTTACAGGAATGAGATTTTTTATTAGCCTAGGACAAGGCTAATCATGACATGATTGTGCTCAGATGTTTTGCATAATTCGTGCTTGCTTCTACTTCTAAAAGGATCCTCATCTCCAACAGGTTACACATGTCCTTCATGCAAATCACAAGTAAGCCTCTTACGCCTGCTTGTTTCTTCCACCGCTAATATACCAGCACCCAGTTTTGTTTTGTTTCGGAGCAAATGTTACAGAGCTCTGTTTTCGTTTGGATTCTTGTGAAGAAGGACATGCTCTATTTTAGCTTAATGCGTAAACCATTTCAGTTTCAATAAAGTGTATGTTGCTGTCTTCAGTCTTGAGATCAATAAGCTAGAAATTCAGGAAGATATGTTTCTCATTTGCACACTAAAAAGCATTCTTTTTGGAAACTGTAATTAATAGAAAAACCAAGTGAGTAAAGATTAATTTATTAAATGTTATATTTGTGCATATTGTACAAAGTTTTGGGATCTAAATTGGTAATGGCACTTCAGGGTTAGTTCAACTACTATTTTAATTCAGGCTCCCATTCAACAAAAGAGTTCTTGCAAACTGTTACATCTAGCACACAGTATTGTCATTTTTCTGATAGTATGACTGAATGTCATTTTCTTTGTAGATATGGCCCACAAAGAAGCAGTTTGTTAGTTCTGGTTCTTCCCTTGCCAATCAGTTGGAGGAATTATTTGCAAAGGTACTAACTGCGCATATCAATCTCACAGATCTATTATCTCTGATCTGCAGATGCTTGATTTTATGTTTTTCAATTACATAATATTTCTGAACCAAATCATTCAGATCCACATGTTTGAAATATATAAATTAAATCTTTTTGAGATCATATTATCATTCACACATAGAAACTAGTGAAAATAAAAGCATTGCAGTGACATCTGAGATAACCACATGCATGCCATTAATTGAACATGATTCCTTTTTTGCAGAGCCATATTTTTATGTTGGACAAGAATTCTCTATTGCCATTAGCTTCTGAACTATTATCAAATTTCTCCGAGAAAGGATTTTCACAGCCACGTTCTGAGATTCGATCAACAGTTTTTAGTTTGTCATCACCACTGGCTGAGATGTACAAAGATCAGAAGAGTCAAAAGGCACAGCAGAACCATATTCCTAAAGATCAAAATGTGTTAGAAAGTGGGGAAACACTTCAATCACCAAGAAAGGTGATAAATACGGAAACTCCAAAGTCATGTTCACCTGAGATTGTGATTGCAGAGTCTGTTGGAAGCCCAAAGATTTCTGTAAGAGTTTTCTACCAATAAACTTTGGTTAACTCTTCATTTTCATATATGATCACTCTTATAAAACTTTCATTCAAGGATTTAATTCCAAAAATATAATATCTTGCTTCTTATGATTGCAGATGGTGTACTCTAGAAATTGTTCTTTTCGTGGTGATAAAAAAAGTACCGACCTCCCTGTTGAGGACTGTGGAAAAGGTTTGATTTATATATCAAGTGGTTGCCTTTTCAATTTTTTTAGCAAATTCCATAACACTGATCACATATTACCCTTTTTACTATTTCAAAATTTTAGCTGGATCATGCATTGCCGTAGACTCCTGTAAGTAGGTAAATGAAATTAATGAACATAAATGATATCATCCATGGCCAGCCAGGGAATAGAATATGTGCTTGCATATTACAGTAAATCTGTTTATGCTTGACAAATCTTGCAATTGTAGTGTTCATGTGACTAGTCTATGATGTGCACCTTTTAAGTGATGGCAGTTGCAAAAAGATTCCTAAAGAGAGAGATACCATGTATATTAAAAACAGATAATATGCATAAACTTGACATTCTTTTTTCTGTATACTGCTCAACACGTTTGAACCTCGTGGGTTTCAACTTTCAACTTTCAACCAAGGTTTATGCTTTTAAATCCCATATAGCCATTATACTTGTGCACAACATGCACAAAAGATGAATGTGCCTGATAGAGGTACTATAGATTTCTATTCTTATAGCAGAGCCTTCGATTTATAGTCTTGGACTCTTGCCGAATATTTGGGCTGAACCTAGATCTCTATACAGTTGATCATGACTTTTTTTAATGCTCAAGTGAAATACTTATGGATCTAGAAGTGAAAATCTGAAGTTTTTCACATTCAATGATTAGTTTTGGAGGAAGTTTTCTACTTTTAAATCTGCTTCTCAGAGTGTGAGCAGTTGGTCAGAGGTCTGGACTCTAAGCTACTCATCCTAAGTGTTCTTGACAAAAATCAGTTCAACTGGCAGAAATCTCCCTATATGGGACAGATTTTTGGGTTTAAATTTTTGGTAAGTTCGTCTTTTGTTCAGAAACTATTAACATATATTGAGATTCAGCTCATTGCCCGGATGTGTAGCTACTATTTATAAAGTTTTGGTTCAGATTGTATAAGTGTAACTGTAGAACCAATTCCCCATCACAAGTAAAGCATAGATAATATTTTTTTAGGTTGTTGCCTGAACCACATAAGTTACCTCTTTCGTATGAGGCATTGAAGTGTTTTCAAGGTTAAATGTGTTAACCTTCCTAGTATATTTGATATTCCATCTAATTAATTTTGTGGAAGTCTGGAAGACGATTGGAGTTTGAACAATAGAGTCTCCTTTACAAGATTTACAGACCACCTAGAGCACCTTTAGCCCTGAGCTAATTAGCATAAAATATGAACACAACTGGGAAAAAAAGTATAAGATAGAAGAGGCAGAGGAATATAATGTTATGATCCAAACTGAAATCTGTAACTGACACTTAACAGAAATTTGAACTGAAAAGTTGACATTAAAAGAAAGAATCTGATTTTAGGATTTCAGTATTGAAATGTAATTTTTAGGTAGAAGAGATCTACATTAAAGGATAATAGATATCAAAGGAAACAGCAGAAATTTTATACAAACTAAATGTAACTTTAGTGTATTTTAAAGAACAATTGCTCATAATACATGCAATTAGGAATCTTTCCAGAGAAGTTATAGTCACCAACCCCTGGGCACTGCATTCCGCGAAGAAAGTTTCTGGCAGATTACCTTGTAGAACAGAAATTTCCTCAATTTCCCAAACCTTACTACTAGTGTGTGTGTGTTTGTATAATTTGAACCTTTGCATGCCATAACAGTTTTGAAGAGAAAGGAGAATTGCCCATCGATGGCAGCTGCTCATATCTAGAAATGAAGAACTGCTGTTGGTTCAAGAGGCAAAGTAAAACAAATGGTCCACTTTTTGTCCTGGTTGCTGAACCATTTAAACTGGGAACTCTACCTTAAATGAAGTTATGATTTTGCTTCATTCAGATGATTGTGATGTTGTGGTTGACAATGCCATGATTATTGTAAGAAGATAAATTAATGTCATACCTACAATGATCTGATTTCTTGTCATTTGTTTTATTTTCATACTAAACTATCTGCTTTGAGAGCTGAATGCTTCTGCCATTGTGATATGGAAGGCTCAATCCTGACAGGTTACTACATTATGAGAACATGGACCATGTAAATGTCCTCCTTCCCACAATTATATATAATATAGTCATCTCATTATTCGTTTAATCATATACTTTGATTTGATTGACATCCCTGTCCCTGTACTGGTACTATTACAGTTATCCCTCACATCTCCTTATAATTATCCTTAATCCTTCCTCTAGAAGATAATTGAAAGAAACTTCATCTCATTTGTTTCCCTTACAAGGAAGATAAATTAAGAATATTTAATCCTGATTATTAAGCATATCTTCATCTTGGCATTCAAATTTTATCCTACAGTAGACTTCACGTTGACAAAAGTTAGTTTGATGAATAGCAATTTCTCACCTTGGATAAGACCAACATCCTTCAGATGGATTCATGTCTTGAAATGGAGCAGCAACTAAATCAAATTTATTTGGAAGTCATAGTCCTTCCTCTAGAAGCTAAGTGGAAAGGAACTTCATCTCTTATTGGTTTCCCTTCTAACCGAGATGAAATAGGAATATCTAATCTGGATTATTAAGCTGGTTCTGAAAGCATATCTTCACCATAGCAATCAAGTTTTATCCTACAGTAGGCTTTGCCTTGACAAAGGTTAGTTTGATGAATAGCAACTTCTCACCTTGGACTAGATTAAAATGCTTTGGCTGGAATGAATATATTGACTTGAAATGGAGCAATAATTAAATTTAAAACAAAATATATTTGATGAGACCCAGTCTTTGATTTGGGGATTTTTTTTGCATCAAGGTTTCTTTCCCTTGTTTTCTTTTCCAAGTCATTATGGAAATATTTTGTGTTTCTTATCCACAACTTTTAGACTTGGGGGTTTATATTGCAGTCTATTCTATCTAGGATTTGTAGGCTCCCAGAAACCAATTTTGGTTTATTTTGCTAGAGATGAAGCTCTTATTGGACTCCTTATCATCATTGGAATAGTTGAAGGCTTAGTGCAACTTGTGGCAAAGTTGTAGAAACCAGAAACAAGTATATCTTACTCTAGAACATAAATTTCAATGAACCCAAATGATGCTAATCAAATGGGTTGCATCTGTTATGGAGGTTGATGATGGTCATATTCTATTGCCCCATTCAAAGAATCCAACGAGATGTTTAACCATCTCTAACTCTATTATGGTTGAGGAGAATTCCATTTTATACTATTGCTTTAGAAGGCAATTTCTCATCTCCATGGGTGATATGTAAGTATGGAAGATGTATATCAGGATGATGATATATAGCAAGGGTTTTCCTTTCCCTCAACTATGTGGGTGCCATTCTGTGTGCAGATAAATACAACACTTGGGCACATTCCTTTAGTTGTCTCTGTAGGTTCGCTTTAGTTTCTTACTCTAGGTCTTGTATCTGTTTCAAGCTTATGGTGATGACATATAATATATTGGCAAAAAATGAACAAAGACAACTAGTGAAGAGGAATTTGTCTACGAGGGGCATATTTGGGGTCCAAAACTTTCAATATCAATATTTTTAATTGGAGCACTAAAATTGCCATGGGACTTAAGTAAGTTTCAGTAAGTTTTATGCCAAAACTGGTACAGAGAAATGCAGGAATTGCATTATGACTTTTTACAAAGAGAGAGTTACATTTAAGTGTAATGTCCCCTTCTGGATTTACCCTAGAATTTGCCCGCAAAGATGGTCATTAATGCTATCAGCTGTCCTGTATAATAATTCTGGATCTGATCTTGGTTCATACTGCTGCTCACAACGATCTTTTCTGATCTGAATGTGTGTTCTTTCCTTTATTGCTGTAGATACCTGAATTTGTGTTGATTGCTTATATATATATTAGGAGTCGATCTGCTCTTGTGAGTGCTGGTGTTGATTGATCTCCTTTCCTTGATAATTTCTGCTGATAAGGTCTCCAGTAATTCGCCAATAATATCTTCTCACAAGGTCTGAAACAATCTGCTTATAGGTCTGCTTGAGTCTGCCTTGAATAGGAATGATATTCCCCCGACTTGCTACGCCCAAAGACTTCCAAATGATTTCTTATTTATACCACACATGCATCTCTTTACCCAAGAGACACACCTCTCTAAACTAGGCTGGCCAGGGCAGCTTTTTATTTATTTTATTTTCCTTCACCAAGTCGCCAATTCGGGTTCTAGTTCGGGTACAGGTACACAGGTATGGCAACTCTTTTCTTGGGTTTGGGTTCTTCCGTACATACATACATACATACATATTGAAATATTGGTATTACATACATACATACATACATACATATTGAAATATTGGTATTACATACATACATACATACATATTGAAATATTGGTATTTAACCTGAAACCCTCAGCGGAGGATAAATAAATTAGGGAAATGAAAGAATCAGTTACATTTTTCATACGCTCTCCCTTCATAGATCCTTCCAAGCACCGGAGGACCTGCTGATTATATTATAAATTTATATGTACATGTTCAAACATCAAAGTTATAGATATAATAAGAAGTAAGAAGCATGATGCTAATAAATCCATAATTGCCAATAGAATTATAAATAAAATAATTCATATATCATATTCATAATTTGCAAAAATGATAATATTCAAGTCTCAAAATGTCATTTCACCATGAAGATTCAAATTACAAGCCATATTTAATATCCAATGCCATATTCATGTTCATCATGATTAGAGGCATCAAGGTCAACATTTTGGTTCAACTTCATTTGTATCACACTCCATTAGATTGCCACTCGCACTAACTATGTCTGTGTCATGTGCAAAAGCTGCCTTTTGTTCATCTATAGAGACTTGGGCAAGTTGTGCAACTGTGGCATCTAAGTCAGCACACTTAGGGGCTAGATCCCAATTCCTTATCGTACCCTCATTGTAGTCTGGTTGCTTTGTGACAATACGCGAAGGTAGGAGTGTATGTAGACCAAATCTTTTGCTTTTTTGTACCCAAATGATTGCACTTGACCGAGTGGATGAAGGAGCATGTACACCAATTCCACTAAGCTGAAGAACTTGCAACTTGTTGAGTTTGCATAACATTTAGTATTTAATTTCATAATTCATTGTTCAAGAATCAAAACTTATTAAGTCAAAACATAAATAATAAAATAAAAAATATTTTGATATGATATCATCCTAATCAAATGAAAATAAAAAAAAAAGATACATATTTGGGAGAGAACTTTAATAGCAAGAGGCTGCAAGAAAATGGAGCCTTGACCATGTACATACCACCGCCCATCAGCGGTCATCCTATATTGAGCATGAAAAGCAGTAATGTCATGATCTTTGGAAGATGCAAATTGGCCAAACTCGGTCAAGACAATATTTCGAGTTTCATTATCAGTATATATCTTTCTAAGTGCATCCTTGTAGCTAATAGCAAGCTCCGAATCTCTTATATGGTGCCACCCTCCTTGGAAATGCAAGCATCTCTTGGCTATAAAACCTTGGCGACAAAGAGTATGCTAAGAGATGTAAGGGGGTGGTCATCTTGTTCAAAACGGTCAACAATAATTTGTTCCACAACTTTAAAAAATGTATCCTTAATGTTCCTTGGCCTCTATTATTGTTATATTGTTTTCCCCCATGGTGTCCATGCCATCATAAATTTCACCCAAACATGGGTGATTAGTGTTAACATACCTAATCATGCTCATGATGGGCTTGGTGAAATTCAAAATATATCCTACATGATCCCACCACTCATCAGCAAGGATCAATGTTTTTACTTTCTGGGCTCTTTTTGTGTTTGGTTGCCTCCATATAGTATACAAGGTGTTGATGACCATAGCACTCAAGGCCTCTCACACCTTCACAAGTCATCTTAAGATGATTGTGTGAGATGCAAATTGTGTTTCAACAACCTAACATGGCATAAAAAAATACATGTCATATATCAATTATAAAAAATTTAAAACTAAAAAAAAACTTAAATTACCTTCAACAACTCCAACTTGGAGAAGGTCCTGAATATGGCTTGTGACATGTGATGATTAGTCACAAACATTTGAATGTCCTCAGCCTCCGTGTAAACTTTATTTAGTCCTTTCAATTTGTGTGCCAATCTTTTGCATGATTAAATTGAGTGAGTGTATTGTACATGGTGTCCAAAAGATGTGATTATATGTGGCCTCCACTATAGACCCAACGGCCCTACAATTTTTAGCATTATTTGTTATGACTTGGACTACATTTGTAGGCCCCACCATCTCAATTGATTCTATGAGGATATTGGTAATGAAACTTGCATCTTTCACTTGGTTGTCACAATCCATTGCCTTCAAGAGCATCACCCTTTGGGAGACGTTGCTATAACATTGATCAATAGCATATTTTTGCAATCTTTCCATCCATTAGCAATGGACACCTGTTTTAGACCATGTATCTCTGATTACTCTCAATTGTGCCTCTATTGAATTTGTCTCCTTCACCGATAAGGTGGTTTGCACCTTTTCATACTTGCGACTAACATAATCAAGAGGTGTATTGCAAAGGGTACTCACCATCTCTTGCAAATAAAGCAATCTAACAATGTTGAAAGGAAGCCCATTGGCATAAATGCAATGAGCAACACTCTGATCCTACAACCTCTTTGATTTCATTTTTGAAGGCCCTATCCAAAGGGCCTCTTTTTTGTGTAACAATCTCTAGTTCAAAATTTGGTGGCATTGGCATGAAAGGATGTGGGCTAGCCGATTTTCCCAAGCCACTTGGAGGCCTCCTCAAGCTTGTGTTGGTAAGGGGATGATTAGTCTTTGCTCTGTTGCTTCTCGTGTCAACTTCCTCTTGTTCTTTAATATATTGTAGGATTAGACCATTTGCAGCCCTTTCTTCTTTCCCCCTTGATAAGCATTCATCCCTTTTCTAGGGGTGACACAGAAGTGAGCTTTCACTCAAAAGTATGAGCTCAAATACTCTATGTTGCAATGGTTACACTGCAAAAGATAACCCCCACCACCAAGCATTTGCTTAATCATTGTTGTATAACCCCAAAATGGTGAAGCTACATCAATTTTAAAAGGGTTCTCTTGGGCAACTAAACTTGAACTTCTACTTCTAGCCATTGTGTCTGAATAATGAACCTAAGATGGAAAAGAAAACTCAAGACATTATTGAAAAAATTGAAAGAAATTTGACATTATAACCTTAATATGCATACAAAGTATAAAAATGTATTCAAAAGTTCTTAAAAGTAATTTAAAAAAAAATGATTTCTTTTGAAAAATTCATTGAAAACTCAAAACAAATGAAGATTCACTCACCTTTGAGTGCTAAATCTGCGTTCTCCAACAAGTCCTAAGCCTTGGGTGTGTGTCCTTCTCTACAGTGTTTACCTTTGAAGAAAGATGCAACAAGTGTAGAATTAAGCTAAAATGGTGAAAAATGCATGAAGGATGAATGAAATGACAAAAAATGAGAAAATAAGAGGTTTAAAGGTTGAAATTACGGTTGGCAAGAATTTTTTAGGGTGGAAAATGTGGGGCCTGTTTTTTGGCGCCCATGGTCGTGGGTGGGGTCTGAGCATCTGGGTTCTTTGTGGGTTCGGTGCAATTGGACCCACAAGGAACTTGGGTGCCTGGACCACACTTGGTTGAGCTTGGAGGCAAACTAGACCCGCATTGAGACCAGATCTGCACCTAGCCCAGAACCTGACCCTTTCCAGAAGAACCCAATAACTTAGTTCACCAAGTAGGCCACACATCTCCATGGGTTTGGCCCAACTAAAGGTATTATGTATTTATTTGTTTCTTTATTTAGTTTTTTCTCTCTAGTCGGCCCTAAACTTTGTTTTAACCTAGGCAGACTTTCATTCCTTTGTGAACCACTTATTATTTATAAGGGCTGTAATCTGATTAAGAGACGTGAGGGTTTGCCCTTCCCAAAAGTGCATGCCCTCAAGCAATGTCAATTTTATCCAATTCCTTTCAATGTGAGGGTCCATAAACTAAGCCTTGGAGATTTGTCATCCTTAGATCCTCAAAGGAACATAATTAGCTTCTGTTGTGCAACTATGATATTGACTCAATTGAGATATGTTTTTTTCTCTACTCCCAAGTGGGGTGTCCCAATACTTCTCAACAATGTGAATATGAGTTTATATTAAGATGAGGATTAGAAGCATGACACACATCTATGACCTTACATAAAAACTCTTAGTTATTCTCATATTCTAAATCAACCAAAAATAGAAATCTCATGATGATAGGAATATGTTTACAATAATCATTAGGGTAGACATACTAGAAACACATCAGGGATGAACCAAACATGGAGCATACACATAAAAACATGAAGTATACACGTGTATATTTGCAGACACGAAGCATACACACAAATACATGTATCGTTAGATCCCTTCTCATTGACTAGAATGTATCCATTGATTTATTTTTACCTAAGTTGTCAGTCTCGGTTCAGGATTGGGTTTGGGTTCATCCATACAAAAAACAGGTATACATATAATTTATAATTTAATTAATATATCATTATGTATTATATAAGTAATATGAGTAATATATATATATAATCTGTTTTATTGAATATTTATTGATTATTATTAATGTATATGATATAATTATATAAGTATAATATACCAAACATATAATTTATTAATATTTAATGTTTATTAAAATAATAAATAATAAGATTAATATATAATAAAGCATTAATAAAACTATAATATAATGTTAGAATGTAATAATAAAATTATACAAATAATTAATATAATCAATAATCATGTTAATTTTGTTTGCTAAAATTAATAAAAAATGCATGGATTATAGTATGGTAGTATAATATACTCTAATATAATTTACCTTTGTCGCTTTCATTTCCACTATTGTGACAAGATAATATATGGATAAATAATCTGGATGAAATTTGACATCTTATCATTGACTGCTAATTGATGTGACATCAGATCTCTTGCTCTTACTAGGATGTTTTCTCTAGATGGCATAACATGGAGTGTAGGAATGACACAATGTGTTCTCAACTTCACAAAAGGCCCAAAATGTTTTTTGCATGTAAAAGAATATGGATGAAATTTGTGGCGGAAGCGAAAAAGTCTCAAATTTGTGGCAAAAATTCCGAAAAAGCCTGAAATTCTTGTTGAGTTTGACTCGGTTCGGCAAGGTGGATCCCACAATTTGTGGGCTAGACCCTGTCTGAAACCACAAGGGACTGAACCTTGATTTGGAATGAATCGGAGTGGGACCTGGGGGTCCCAGGGGAAGAACCCGGCTTCTTAGATTTTTACCTTGTAGGCTGGCAGGATTAAAGTAGAAAGAAAGAATTATTTGGATCGCAAAAGGCAAGTTCATCAAAAGGTTTGTTAGGGGCTAGGAAGGGGGCCTAACCCTGCCTTACTACTCCCATGAGCCGGGAAGGGGGCCTAACCTCACCTTTCTGTTTATAAGCCACTTAGAGCTAGAATGAGGGCCTAACCCCACCTTTCTAGGAAGGAGGTCTAACCCCACCTTGCTGTTTATAAGCCACTTAGAGCCAGAATGAGGGCCTAACCCCACCTTTCTGCTCCCATGAGCTGAGAAGGAGGCCTAACTCCACCTTGCTGCTCATAAGCGACTTAGAGACAGAAAGAGGGCTTAACTCCTTTCTGCTCCCATGAAAGTCCTCAATTCACTGACCATTTGTTCACTCATTGTGTTGTTGGTGGAAGAAAGATTCTTCCTTCCTCTTTCCAAGGCCCTTTGAGCCCTTTCACTAAGTTGCATCAACTATTCTCTGTCTCTCAGGCTGGTAGGAACGGTACTCTGATACCAATTGTAATGCCCCTTTCTAGATTTACCCTAGAATTTACCCACAAAAATAGTCATTAATGCTATCAGCTGTTTGGTGTAATAATTCTGGATCAGTTCGTTCTGCTGCTCACAATGATCTTTTCTGATCTGAATCTTTGTTCTTTCCTTTACTGCTGTAGATACCCAAATCTGTGTTGATCATTTATAATATCTACTCACATGGTCTGAAACAATCTGCTTATAGGGCTGCTCGAGTCTGTCTTGAATAGGAATGATATTCCACCAAATTCCTACCCCTAAAGACTTCCAAATGATTTCTTATTTATGCCACACATGCAACTCTTCACCCAAGCGATACACCTCTCTAAACTGGGTTGGTCAAGGCAGCTTTTTATTTATTTTATTTTCCTTCGCCAAGGTAGGGCGCTCATCTCCAAGGGGTCACCCAACTAAAGTTATTATTATTTATTTATTTGTTTATATATTCTTTTCTCTCTAGTCGCCCGTAAACCTTGTTTTAACCTAGGCCAGCTTTCATTCCTCGGGAACTACTATCATTATTATTTATAAGGGTTGCGATCTGAGTTAGGGACATGAGTCATGACATAAAGATCAATGCTTGTGTGAGATAAGAATGCACGATAGGTTGGGCCTTCTGCAAGAATTGTTAGTCACAAACTCTTTGGCATTATTAATCTTGCTTTCTAAATTATGTTAGGCTCCATATGGAACAACTTGATTTTGACTTGGAAGCTAGTGGTCTAAAATGTGATTCTTGTTATATGCTATCAACCCTTTCGTTGCATTTGGAATAGACTTTTGTCTCTGTGAAGTATTATGTTAAAGCAATTAAATCTAATATTAAATTTCCATGCTCAACTTGACAACTAGAGTAACAAGTTTTTAAATTTCATTTTAGTTTCTTTTCCACTGTATAAACGCAAACCTTATAAATATTTGATTTAATTTCCATCCAGAATGTATTTGATGTATGTTTGCTTATAATTTTGCAGGTGCAGACACTGAACACATTGGGTCTTTGCTTCCACATATTTCACTCGAGAAATCAGTTCTTCCTTTAACATCACCAATGTATAACATGGCAAGCAACTCACACAGCATACAAGATGCAACTGATGGGAGATGGCGACGATATAGACGTACTGCATTAGTTGATCCAAGGAAGATTCTTTTATTGTTTGCTACACTGTAAGAAGTCTACTCCATTGCTCTTTCTAATATCATTGATATTAATATCGGCCATGAGAAAGTTAAACAATAATTTTCACTTATTTTCTCTCTCACTATTTAACCTGCCATCTCTGAAAAATTGAGAAAACTTATTGATCCCAAAATTTGTCGCAGAGCTAACTCCAACACTGGCCTTAGGCTGTCCAAAAGGAGTTTAATCACTAACTGCGTGAACCTGGTGGTAAATAATGAATCTGGTGGGAAAATCCATTTGGAAAGTAACATCTTCATATATGATGGACCTGCAATAGAAGTTTCAACACGATGAGACCACGAAAAACATTACAAGAAATAGCATGCATCTTAACTTGTTCTATGTAGTTTAAGTCACAAAAGCTTCATGATATTAAGCAACAGAATGGACAAGAAAAGTTCACAAAACTTAATGCTTTTAAGAAACAATAAACCAACAAAAAAACATAGCTACATGATGGTGTTCATTTTCTGTTCAATATTTCTCAGACTAGAGATGCAAGGTCTTAACTTAATACTACGTTGAATCCTTTTATATATTAGGCTTTGGAATGGGTGTCAGTCATTTCTTAGGACATTTGGAAAAGATAAATGAGCATAGATTCAATGGGTCTTGTTGGTTTACAATGAGAGTGTACAAATTCTCTTATAGATCAGGGTATCTTTATTGTGATAGAACCAAGATATCGTTGTCATCATATGTTCCTGCTACAGATATGGGATGGTTGCCCATATGGAAATGTCTTAGTTACTGGTTTGGATGCGGGTACAAGAACCCGGTATGTGGATGTCTGGAAATTTTTTTGGTGGGTTTGGATGCGTTTGGGTACATGTGTGTGTGTATATATTTATACACCAAAAAAAATTAAAGAAATATACAGTTTTGTAAAACTAAATCATTTGATAGTATGAGACTTCATCATTGATCAATGCCAAATGCCAATGATAAATACTAAAGGGTTATTTTTAGGGTTTCTAGCAAAAAATAAAAATAAAATAAAAAACACTTTTTTTTTGTTTTTTCTTTGACAGTTTTTTGGTCCCGTGGATGTGTGTCTGGATGCGCTCCGGATGCATCCAGGATGCACATCCGAACTGCTATGAGTGCATCCGGACACATCTACAGTCGAGGATGCACATCTTGGATGCATTGGAACCGGTACACATCCGGATCTGGTACGCAGGCCCAGGGTGTGCATCCGGTAACTAAGGGAAATGTTGGTTGTACTATGCCAAGAGTTGTTCAAATAATGGGTATTAAGTTATTTTCCAACATCCTTTCTTAATTGTTTATTGTTTAAAATTGGTTTGGAAGACAACCCAATATGAGGCCTGACATAAACTGATCACATACTCATTCACAAGTGGTTTTTCTTGTAATTCTGAGGCATCACAGCAATGGGTTCAGCAAACAAACATGTGTACCTATTCAAAAAATTGCAAGCTGTGAAGAGTCTTCAACTGCAATTTTGAAATGCTACTTGTCGACAGTATTTTGTGTTACCCTGGTTCTGGAAAACAAATGCACTACGTGCAACCTTTAATTAATGGAAAGACAGCTGGTGTGGGACTTGACCAGAAAACCAATCTCTGAATTAAGGCAGACTCCCTATCTATGATAGCCTATAGGTGATATATGCAGCAAAAGAGGAAGAGTATTGAAATGAATGACGGAAGCAAAAAGCTGTAAGCCAAAAGAGATTTCTTCACACACCTAAACAGAGCTTAGCAACTCACACTAAAATAATCAACGACAATAAGAGGAGATACAACCAAACATGGAAACCACAAGATCTCATGCAAATAAATGATGAATCAAAACTTCTTGAATAGTAGTCTCATAAATTAATGTGAAGATATGTTTTAAAGATTAGTAATTACACATGATGCAAAATTGCCTATTGTTAGAAAGTTAGAAACAAATACAAAAGTTCCCTTATTATTGGATATGAAAGGAGTGAGACATTTTGTATACATCAGGCTCCAAAGTTCAAGTGTATATTAATTGATCTGCTTAACAATGGTGAGCCAACCACTATATATACATGAGTTGCCTCATTATCACCCTATCCAAATCTTCCTCTTTAGAGATTTGCAAGCTAATGCCAGGGGTGCCAAATCTGCAGGTGGATCTTCTTCCTAAATTCTCATGCCTTGAATGATTTGGGTGTGTAATGTCTCCAATCTTGGCGAAGGAATTTAATTAAATTAATTATTTTAAAGTTATCCAAATAAATTAATATAAAAAGGGATGACTTTATTTTAATTAATGAGTGACTTGAATAAAATAATTAAATATTATTATAAATCATTTTATTTAATAATAATTCGTCCAACTTATTGCAGACGCTTTGCCATTCTAGAAGCTTCGCCAAATTGTTATAATGGAGGGGTTTGCCATTCATTTGTTAGGTTCAGATGTTATTTTGATTTAAAAATTTTCTTTGGTGCATTTGCATTAGGTAGATTTCTGGAGACGAAAACCTTCAAGAGTTGATCGAAGAGTTGGATGAAAACCTGGTTCTTCCTGGGAGTGGATTTAACACGGAGTTCACACTAGTGCGAAATTTGTCATGTTGAATTGTTACAGACGAATTCTGCATATTATTGTTCTGAAAATATTATCTTGAAGAATATCATAATCTGGAAATAAAATATTATTTTATTGGTCTATGGAGTGGGCATGTTGATAAATATTTGGGCTAGAATTCTATTTGAACAGGCAAATATATTACTGGGCCTTCATCGTTTAATATTCATTGTCAACATTTCTGAAGATAATTATATTGGCACCCTTGGCGTGTATTTGTTTGAATATTTTGGGCTTGAAAATAATATTCCCTTGAATGAAATTTTAGCATTCTCAAGCTAAAATATATCTGGAGATTATATTGTCGGGAATGTCTAAGGAGCTTCCAAATGAAAATGAGCCTATTGTTGATGGAGTAAAAATAATTTTGCCGCTGAATATTAATATTGTCTAGGCATCATCTGATGTGGATTATATCTACAGCTGCTCACATATAGGCATCATGGTTGCATATTGGGTTTCAGACCACACAGGCTTGCATAGGAAGTTTCAGATCTTTCACAGGAAGCTGTTTATAGACGATTGCTGTGGGGTTTTTCAAGAGCTTTAGTGTCATTCGATTCCTAGCATAGCCAACATTCTTCATCGCTGGGTGCTTAAGAATCTACAAGTGCAGTGTTTTGAAGGTTCCCAGATCATCAACTAGGCACGTTTTAGTATATTAGGAGTGCATGGAGAAAGTTTGGTAACTACAGTGAGAGTGGGCCATGGTTTTGGTGCTTCCGCTAAAGACACAGCAGATGCTAAAAAAAGAGCCGTGTGTATTGTCCAGTCAAGGAGTAGCAGCTAACAAACGCACAAAGTGTCTCAAGGTTGTCAACGTATGTGAAATCTCACATAGCTGCTTATTTCACACATCGCCAATGTAAGATCCCCTGCTAATTCTACCTTATTTTTTTTAGTTTTGATCCAATGGCATTTCATCAAACAGTTGGTGTGCAAAGTCTGATTTGAATTCTCCGAGTTCTTGTTCGAGGTTTAAATGCTTGTTGTACCAAACAAATGACAATACAACATGAAGAAATGCAAGAACAACAAAGCATGAACAAGAACAACTGTAAAGCTTAACAAATGACCATTGTATTGCATGGAATCAAGTCTGAAACAACCAGTTACAGTCCTTATTACAATCAGAAATCAGACTAATATAACTTCATAAAACATGATATTACGTTGTTATAAAAATGACCTTGCATACCCGATTATCAGCCAATCCTGAACAAACTCAAATATGCTATCCAATGCTGCAGGAAATCTGAAATGATGCAAGAGAAAAATATGGAAATGTTGGCCCTCTTACAATCTGAAAATATAATTTGGAAAAGACTACAAAATCTGGAAATGCTGGCCCTTCGATTATGACCAAGCTGAAAGCAATAACCCCTGAACTGAAACCAAAACTGTAGTCACGTTACTGTTCACAATCACTGTCGTTGTGCCACTGTTCACAACCACTATAGCAGCAACACTATTCACGTCTACTGTAGTTGCGGTACTGTTCATGACACTGTAGCGACACTATTCACGACACTGTTCATACCACCTTCAGTCTGATTTATTGCTTCCTTCTTGTACCAAAACTTCCTCCATTAAATCCATGTGTAAACTCTGTATGAATCCACCAATATTTGAAGAAGTGAGTTTTCCTCCAAACCTTCTTGGTTCCAAGGGTTTCCATCCTTAGAACATTCCAGTCATTGTATCTCAGCAACAAGAGAAATAGCGTCAATGAAATAATCTCATAACATCCCCCAAATGAATGAAAAGCTCTACTTATATAGCTTCTTAAGTTGGTGGACGCTCTTACTTTTAGCAATGTGGGATAAAAGTCACTTTTAATTTAAAAAGTCACTTTAATTTTATAATATCACTTTATAATATAAAGTGACTTTAACTTTATAAACCATTAAATAATATTAATTTTTTCTCCTTTTCACCCCAAATATAGCTATGATTGGAAGGCATCCCTTTCAAATTAATTTATTAGCCTACCAGGATGGGAAATAGGCTAACCAAGCTCTTGGAGAGATTATAGAAAAGGAGGGGACATTACAGTCCTCCCTTTCTGAGATTGCTTGCCCTCAAGCAATCACAAAGTTGGATGTTGTAGAATATCTTCACCTTCCCACATTGCATCCTCAAGTGGTAAGTTCCTCCAACGCACCAAATATTCCCTGATCACCTTGTTTCTCAGCTGCTACTCTCTCACTTCCAAGACCTCTGTAGGTTGCAAAATTAGCTTTCCGTCCTCATCCAAAGGAGATAATCCAAGAGTAGATACAACATGCTGTCCAATAGCCTTCTAGAGGCATGAAACATGAAAGACATTAGGAATCCGGCTATCACGCGACAACTCAAACTCATATGCCACTTATCCAATCCTCCTCACTATCTTGTATGGACCATAAAACTTGGGTTTAAGCTTTTCCGCACCACTCTTCTTCAATGAACTTTGCTTGTATGGCTGAAGGCGTAGAAATACCATATCTCCAACCTCAAAAATCCTCTCTGTCCTGTGGCGATCAATATACGTCTTTTTTTAGTTCCGTGCATGCTGGATATTATCTTTGAGAGCCCTAAGGATATCCTGATGATCATGTAACCAATCCTTGGCTCGGGAATCTCTGTTGTCATCAAAATCCAAATCAATGAAAGACAAAGGTTCATAACCATAGAGAGCTTGAAAAGGTGACATGCCAATAGTCTTGTGATATGTAGAATTATAACAATACTCCCCAAGATACAACCACTTGACCCACACTCTTTGCTGACCTGCAACATAATTATGGAGATAACCTTTCACCCATTTATTCACGATCTCCGTCTGACCATCTGTTTGAGGATGGTAGCTGGTACTAGGAGTCAACTCTGTCCCTACCAATCTGAACAACTCTTGACAGAAAATATTGAGGAACTTATTGTCCCTATCACTGATAATGGTCTTGGGTAAACCATACAATCTAAATACCTCTATGAAAAATAACTTTGCCACCTGAGAGGCTGTCCAATCAGCTCCAATGGCACAAAAATGGGCAAATTTAGTCAACTGATCAACCACAACAAATATATTGTCCTTACCCTGTACCCTCAGTAGACTTGTGATGAAGTCCATAGACACACTCTCCCATTTCTGCGTAGGAATAGGTAAAGGTAGTTATAATCCAAGAGGAAACACATGCTCTGACTTGTTCTGTTGACAAGTCAAACAATCTCTAACATCCTTAAGTACGTCATCCTTAAGACCTTTCCAAGAGAATCTCTCTGATTTGCCTGTAGGTCTTAAACTACCTTGGATGACTTGTCGTCCTAAATCTGACCATCCATAAGCTCACAAGCAAAAGTATTTTTGGAATACTCAAGTAAGAGTTGAGACTTCCAATCAGCTGAAATCTCAGATATGGAATATAATGTAGCTGTAGGAGGTCTCTTGGAAAGTGCATTAGCCACAATGTTTTTCTTATCTTTGACATACTTGATGTCAAAATCATATGCTCGTACCTTGCTGACCCACTTCTACTGTCGCTCATTTAACTTCTTCTCCAAGAAATATTGTAAGTTATGATTTGTTCTCACCACAACCTTCCCACCTACTAAGTAGTCTGAACTTTACCAACGCATGCATGATGGCAAGCATCTCTTTATTGTAGGTGGAGTACAAATTCTCATTATCTCTCAGCTTCCTGCTCTCATATGCGATGGGATGCAGTGCTCTCTTAAGCACTGCACCAATGCCCTCACCTGAAGCATCGCACTCCAACACAAATGGTTGAGAGAAATATGGAAGGGCTAATATTGGGCAATTACTCATAACCTCCTTAAGTCTGTCAAATCTCTCCTATGCATCGTCTGACCATCTGAAAGCTCCCTTCTGTGTAAAATCAGTGAGTGGAGCTGCAAGTTGAGAAAACCCCTTAACAAACCTCCTGTAGTAAGAACAAAGCCCAAGGAATTCTCTCAAATCTAAAACATTTCTCGGTGGTGGCCAATCCAGAATTGCCTGTATCTTCTCTTGATGCACCTTGACCCCATTAGCCCTTATCACATGCCCAAGATATAAGATCTTTGTCAAACCAAACTCCCATTTGGATTCCTTAGCAAATAAGGACTGCTCCTCCATGATGCTTAATACCTTATCCAAATGTTGTAGGTGCTCCTCCCAAGACTTATTGAATATCAAGATATCATCGAAGAACACAAAAAACAAACTTACGCAATTGCTTATTGAAGATGTGGTTCATGCATGAATAGAACGTAGCAGGTGCATTAGTGAGGCCAAAAGCCATCACCAAGAACTCATAATGTCCATAGTGACATCTAAATGCTGTTTTATGAACATCCTCCTCACGGACACATATCTGATGGTATCCCGATCGAAGATCTATCTTCGAAAAGTAAACAACTCCATGCAACTCATCCAACAACTCATCTATACGAGGGATGGGATACTTGCTCTTAATGGTCCTCTTATTCAAAGCACACTAGTCAATGCACATCCATTGAGTACCATGCTTCTTCATCAGAACCACTAAAGAAGCAAATGGATTGGAGCTGGGTCTAATATGTCCCATGGCCAGTAACTCCTTAATCGTTTTCTCAATTTCCTCTTTGAAATGTCTTGGATGGCGGTAGGGTGTGGTAATAATGGGCTTAGCGCCCTCCTCTAGCTCTATCACATGCTCAAACCCATGATCAGGTGGTCTACTTGAGAGAATTTCTCCGAAGACTCCATTGTGCTTATCAAGCACTGTTTGTATGTCTACATGATATCGCTACTCCCTGCCTGGTGTGGACTTGATGGACACAAAACACTGAGCTGCCCACTCAATGTCATCATGTTTGAGTATAGCCTCCATTCGATGAGTTGAAACAATCCTAGGTCCACCATCTTGCATAGCTTTTAACTCTACCTTCCAATCACCACTCATGAATTCCAACTATTTTTGATGATGATCAATCGTGTACCTACCAATAGTCTGTAACCATTGCATACCCAAGATCACATCCAATCCTTCTAACTTGATGACATAAAAGTCATCCACCAATGTGTAATCACCCAATTGTATTCTAAGCTAAGGTATCCTCCCTAAGCAATTCAAAAGATCACCACTTGCAACCTTTCCATCAAATCCCAAAATCTCCTCAACTTGTAATCCCCGTTTTGCCACAGTACGCGCATTAATAAAGTTATGTGTAACACCTATATCCAATAGACAAATCACTTGATGCGCTCTAACAACTCCTTTCAAACATAAATGATGACATGTAGGCACTCCAGAGTGTGGCAATAGTAATGAAGGGCTGATCAACTACTTGTTTTTCACTCTTTTCCACTGTGGGCTGCTCATTACTCTCTTCATTATCGCTGCTCTCAGACCTGCTGTCCTCATTCTGGTCATCTTCTACCTTTGATACAACTTCAATGTAGTGAATCTTGCCTTTTCCAAGGCACCTATGATCAGGGGTCCAAGGTTCCTTGCATGTAAAACAATTTTTTTTCCTTCTCAACTCATTTCTATTCTCCGTATCCATTTTGGGAGTTGTAGTTTTATTATGATTCTATGATTTCAGATTTGGCTTTGACCCCGTAAAGTTCTTTTTGGGTGGCTATATGATAGAAGATGAGGTGTCTAGATTAAGGGCCATCTAAGAGCTTCTTGCAGTGAGTTTGGCTTAAGAACTTTCACAATCCCCTTGAACTTATCATTTAAGCCTTCAGTGAACAGCATGACCTTCCTTTTTTTTAGACATCTGGAACCATAACTGAGATCCTCTAAAACTCATTGATGAAGGGATCCAATGAACTGCTTTGTTTCAGCTGTGTCAACTCTTTGTAGAAGACTTAAATATCCTTCCTGTCAGATCGAACAATCAACTTAGTGCTGAACTCCTCATAAGAATTAATCAAACCATGGTCCCATGTAATGAGACCATGATGCCACCAATCATACACTGCCCCCTCTAAGTGCATAGTAGCAAATTTAATGGCCTTTGTTTCCTTCATGGGTTTAAGTGTTAGGAAGGTGTCTAACATATGTATCCAAGCCTGAGCAGTTGTCTTACCGCTGCCATCAGATGTAGGAAGGGGCAACTTGTTCATAGCATGCTTCAACTCCTTGTTTTGAGTTTTAGGCCTTCTTTCTTGCCTTGACCTTGTGATTTCTCTTCGCTGCCCCATGTACTATATGAAGGTTAAATCTACTTTGACATGATCTGGTAGTAAATCCCATTCATCATGCATAGTCATAATGCTAGTAGGTATAGCCTTTGTTGCTTCAGGATTATTTACTTCCTCTTCATCATTACCATCAACAAAAGTATGCATCAAAGGCCTCTCAGATAAGCGTGTGGGCTCTCTCACCTCGTGAGGAACCAACTGTACTACTACCTTCACTATGATTGCTCTGAGGTCTCCTAGGAGCTGCACTTAAACTGCTGTATAGTTGTTGTGAGCTATTGAAGAACATTTGCCACTTGTTCTTGTCCAGTCCGAAGGCCTCTCAAGGTTTCTTGAACTTCCCTTGCTTCATCCCAGGGTGGGCTGTTATCTCTTCTATCCCCCATCTCTACAACTTGTTCTGAACTCATAGAAGATGTACCAATTAATTCTGAAATTGTTTTTCCTTTAGGCAATGGTGGTGGTTGCCAAGTTTTGCGTTGTTCCCTCTGATAATATCTTCTTTCCCTGTCACTAGGTTGCATTAACAATTTGATGAAAACCCAAAGGCTGGTAGGTTCAATGCTCTGATACCATTGTAAGATCCCATGCTAATTCTGCCTTAATTGTTTTTAGTTTTGATCCAATGGCATTTTGCCAAACAGTTGGTGTGCAAAGTCTGATTTGAATTCTCTGAGTTGTTTGAGGTTTAAAAGCTTATTTTACCAAACAAATGACAATACAACATGAAGAAATGCAAGAACAAGAACAACTATAAAGCTTAATAAATGACCATTGTATTGCATGGAATCAAGTCTGAAACAACCAGTTACAATCCATATTACAATAAAAAATCAGACTGATTAACTTCATAAAACATGATTTTACATTGTTATAAAAATGACCTTGCATACCTGATTATTAGCCAATCCCAAACAAACTCAAATATGCTATCCAATGCTGCAGGAAATCTGAAATGATGCAGGAGCAAAATATGGAAATGCTGGCCCTCTTACAATCTGAAAATCTAATCTGAAAAAGACTACAAAATCTGGAAATGCTGGCCCTCTTACAATCTGAAAATATAATCTGGAAAAGACTACATAATCTGGAAATGCTGGCCCTTCGATTATGACCAAGTTGAAAGCAATAACCCCTAAACTGAAACCAAAACTGTACTCGCGTCATTGTTCACGATCACTGTAGTTGCGTCACTGTTCACGACCACTGTAGCAGTGACACTATTCATGTATACTGTAGTTGCGGCACTGTTCACGACACTATTCACAAAAAAAGATTATCAAAAAAATCATCATCTATTGGATTTTCAGCTGTTGCAAGTTCAAGATCATTTGAACCCAAAGTGGTTCCACTCGCACTAGATGCACCATGTGTAGGTATGTCATCATCATCATCATCATCATCCATAACGACTCTAACAAGATCCTCAATAGTTGCATCCAAGTTGGTACACTCAGCTGCTACATCTCAAAGCTTCGCTGCCCCCTTCTTGTATTGGGGATCCTTATGCGATAGAAGACACAAATTGGAATAAATATAAACCAAGTCTTTAACTCTTTTTGAAGCCAACCAATTACGCTTCACTGAGTGGATAAAAGAGTATGTACTCCAATTTCGTTCAATGATAGAAGAACTTGCAACCTAGAGAGAACCTGCAAAAAAAAATAAAAAAAATGCAAAATAGATTAAAGAATGTTAAGTACAAAATTCTACAAGTGGTAAAAAAACAAAACAAAACTCGTGAGAGGATCTTGATTGCAACAGGTTCGAGGTACATATAATCTTAACCATGGAGGTACCAATATGTACTAGCATCCATTTCGGATTGGTCATTAACAACACAAGGGGAAAAATTTCTTC
This sequence comes from Chamaecyparis obtusa, assembly GCA_027943335.1. Taxonomy (NCBI): domain Eukaryota; kingdom Viridiplantae; phylum Streptophyta; class Pinopsida; order Cupressales; family Cupressaceae; genus Chamaecyparis; species Chamaecyparis obtusa. The sequence goes on from BSBK01000364.1 coordinate 557,567, forward strand.
CTGAGATAAACAAGCCAAATTCTCTCCTAACATTTTTTCTCCACTTTTGGATCCCCGAAGAGTCTATTAAATGCTCGTTTGTACCCATTAGCAACTTCAAAATTTCTATATGGTGGTAGTCTCCCTGGCAAAGAAAGTACAACATTGCTATAGTACCTCAGAGATAGGGCATATGTAAGGAGGTGCAATGTCGTGGTCATCTTGTTCCAACGATGAATGATGGATTCCACCTTTTTGAAAAAGGTTTCTTCGAGGTCATTCTCTTTTCTTTTTATTACCACTTTTATTTCCTCTATCATTGTGTCTATACCATCATAGACATCCCTCAAACATGGTGCATTTGTATCGGAAAATCGGAGCATAGTCATGATAGGGTTAGTGAAATCCAATACATATTCCCCACGAGCCCACCAACACTCATCCAAGATCAATGACTTGACCTTTTGGGCCCTCTCTGTATTTGACTGCTTCCATACACTCCATTGGTTGCTAATAACCATTAAACCCAATGCCTCTTGCACCTTCAAAAGTTGTCTCATAGCAATTGTATGAGATGCAAACTGGGTCGCAGCAACCTAGGATCATGTTAATAGAAAGTTGATAACACAAAAAATATATAAATAACACATTAAAAAAATATTACAAATTTGATATACATATTGACATTGAACATGACATAAATAAAATAAAATAAATAAAATAAATAAATAAAACCTACCTTCAACAATTCCAATCTCAAGAAAGCTCTGAAAATTGTTTGTGACATATGGTGGTTCGTCACAAACATCTAGATCTCCTCCCCCTTTTGTTATATTTCTTTTGCCTACTTTATTTGGATGCCAATTGCTTGCATCACCAAGTTGAGGGAGTATACGGTGCATGGTGTCCAAAAAATGTCCTCATATCTTGCCTCAACCAAAGCATCTGCAGCCCTACAATATTTTGCATTGTGTGTAGTTACTTGGACCACATTCTCATGACTCACCATTTGTATGGAGTCAATGAGGATCCTGGAAATGAACTCTGCATCTTTGACTTCCCCTTAACAATTAACCGCCTCAAAAACATTGCCCCTTTGGGAGACACCGCAATAGCATTTATCAATGGATGGTTTTTGCAACTTGGATGGAACTTGGATGCTCCTCGAGTGTGTCCAAGGCACGCATCCAGGCTTGTGCATCCGACCGCAACCACAGGCCTGTATGCGTATCCAACATAGACCCAAATTGCATTTGAACTGTGAATCACCGCATCCAGACCTAGTTCACACCTCTAGGATGTGAATCCAGCAACTAAGGTTTATGCTAATAAACATTAAAAACATGACCATGATTAAATTGATTTTGAATTAACAATGGTGCGTAGAATTTTGGGAGTGAACTGAGAATAAGTATAAGAACAACAAATGAAACTTCAACATACTAACTGAAGTTTAAAGTAATATACATAAAATACATGGCAATGATTGCATTAACAATAAGAATGATGGGTGGAGGTTTGGGCTCAAGGGGTAGTGCCCCTTGTGGGAGTTTGGGGTTGGGCCTCCAATAGGGTCAAAGGGCAGCGACCCTTGTGGGGTCTAGCAGCAGAGCCCCCAATGGGGTCAACAAGCACAAATAAGGCGTCCAAAACCTCACAAACCTTTATTAGGAATACCATTTTCACAAAATTTTCACCATTTTTTGTTTAGTGTTGAAGTTTCTAACAAGGGGTCATGAGAGACTCCTAGGCATCCCCCGAGATGGCCAAGGGATTCTTGCGATTTTCTGGGATGTCCTACCATTCCCGATGTCTCTAATGTCTTGACCATGGTGGTGGTGTGGCAAGGGATGTTTCCCCTAAGTCCTTGCTTCCAAGGAGCATTCCCATCTTGGAAACGTTCTCGTCCTGGAGATGAGATATTTTTTTTTGAGGGGGGGGGGATGCATATTGATGGTTCAATGATGGAAACTTGATGATATCCTAGATAGAAAGTGAGCTACTTGGTATTGAAAAGAGTAGTATGATGTAGTTTATAGAGTTGAAAACATGAAGTGTCCAATAAGATGTTTTGGTTGAAATTGGATTTGCTTTCACCATGAGATGATAACCAAGTGCTAGTGGACCTTGCTATGTATATGAGTATTATTATACTCAAGGTCCAAGATGATTCTGACTTAGTAGAACTATCCTTAGCACCTTATTTGTAAAGGGCCAAGGAATTGGTCAAGGCCTAGTTAGCCTTGGGTGCACTGGTGCAATGTAGTGCTCTTTAAATGTTGAAGATATATCAATTGACCCTTGAGTTAGAAATATGTTTCAAGCTTATGGAAAGAATGATTTTTTTTAAGACAAAAAAATTGATGAGATTTTAGTTCTCTCCAAAGCTTGTAAAGATATTTGAATTCCAAAATTTGGCAACTTTGAATTTCGATAGATTCTATTGCCGAATGGATGCATATATAGATTGGGTCCAATGCTCTTTCCATGGAAAAATCCCGTGAGAGCTGTGAAAATTGTAGTGGATTTTCTAGTATTGGCTGCTGATGTTAATGCAACCTTATATTTCATATTTTTGCCTAATTTTCTGTTCTCCTTGTCCCCTTTTTGTAATCATGAGGCCTTATTGAGGAGCAGAGCAGCAGAACATGGAAAGCTTGCAGGTGTTTTTAGGAGAATAAAGGATATCCATAGAGACATATAGTGCACATAATTCGGTCATATTTCATTGTATAGCTTGTGGGGCTTTTCAAAGGGATTTGGAAATGATGTCGCTTGTGTCATCGGTCCATGCCATCGGCCAACAACTCTTTGTAAATGATGAAAGTGATGTGAGCTCATATCAGGTCTCATAAAACATCTGACAAAAAATAACCCAATTTGACAAGAAATGTGGCAAGCTTGTGGTGTTTACAGAAGAATAAAGGGTGCTTGCGTTGGCATACAATGCAAGCCTCTAATCATTTTGATGAAGACCTCATTTGATGATTCATAGAGAGCAACAGTTGGCTTCAATAGCCTTGGTTGTGCTAGATGTTTGCAGCTCAACTTGGAAGCCCTTGACCCTCCTTTTGTCATTTATGAAAATCCATTATCTAGGTGATTGTATTACTGAGTTTTTAGCTACTGCAATTGAAATTGGCATCACAAAATTTCCCTACATTAATTACTGGTCACTTCTCTATGGAAACGACAAAGGATCAAACTTCTCATCTACCCAAAGATTGCATTCCTAAGTCATAGGCAGAATAGCTTGATGAGTACTGCACCATACAAGGTATCTTTATTGGCTCCTGGATTATTGAAGGCATGAGAATTTAAGAAGAAAATGTGCCTAGAGATTTGATACCCCTAGCATTGGATTGCAAATTTTTGAAGAGGTTAAGTTAGATAGGATGATAATGAGGCATATAGTGACTGACTCACCACTTTTAAGCAGATTGGTTTCTATGTACTTGAGCTTTTAAGCCTGATGCATGCAACTTTTCTCCTTTCATATCTAGTAACAGCGAGCCTTTGTATTTGTTACTGACAAATGGCACGTTTGCACGATATGTAATCTTTAAAACATATCTTGACATAAATTTATGAGACTGCTATTTTAGAAGTTCTGACTCATCGTTTATGCGAATGAGTTCTTGAGGTTTCTATAGTGGTATTTGCTCTTATTTCCGTGATTAATTTATTGTGAGTTGATAAGCTCTGTTTGAGTGTGTGAAGCAATCTCTTTTGGCTTATGGCTTTTTGCTCTTTCATTACGGTACTACACTCTTTTTTCTTGCATAAATCATTAGTAGGCTATCATAGATGGGGAGCTGGCCTTCGATCAGAGATTGGCTTGATCGTCATGTCCCACAGTAGCTTGTCTTTCCATTTATTTATGGTCATGTGAAATGCATTTGTTTACGGAGGGCCCAGGGAAGAGGACCAGAGCCAGCACGAAAAAGAAGGTAAACCCAATTCTGAAGGAGATCCAGGAACTTAAGGGAGCGGCTCAGAGAATGAGCCAATTGGAAGAAGAGGTCGCTGAGACCTTAAAAACTCTGGGCTAGATTAGTTTGGTTTTCTGGTTTTGTTAGTTGCTGGTGCTGGCCCCCGGCTGGCTTTTTGCTGGTTTTTTGGGGACAGGCTGGGTCTGTCTATGCTTGTCAGTTTTAGTTTGAGTCTGTTTCATGATGGGGGCTTTTATTGACTTATCTTATGTAATCTGTCTGTAGAAAGGGTTTTGGGTCCCTTCAAAACCTGTTTTTGCATAAATAAAAAACATAAAGACCATCATCACTACCATTAGAAGGTGAAGAAAGTGAGGAGAATGAGTCCTATCGTTTGAAGCACCCTAATCAAGTATCCCAGTAGTTGATGGTGCATGCAAAGAAAGGGGTTACTCTTTTCCAATGGAAGAAGGTTTGAAGAGAGAAATTTTGTGCTGCTACATAGCTTCCTCAAATTCCTCTGACCTCTTCCAACACCTAGATTCATCATGTCCAAGTTTGTGACAAAAACTGGAAGTTTCACTAAACCTCTTCTTTGTCTTGGAGGAAGACTCATTAGACTTAGGAGTGGTGGAATGTGGTCAAACATGCAGAATGTGTTGATAACCTTGTGCCTACCAGTAACTATTGATCTGAATATAAAGGGTTACAAGATCTGCAAAAGGGAGTTATGTTGAGGGGCATGGCCCATGCCAAATGGGTGCCTCACAAATTGTGTATCATGGATCTCGTGGGACCACCTTATTAATAACTTATATTTAAATAAAAATCTTAGATTGATATCAAAATCGACTTTAACCTTTGCAAAGATAAGCTGCATGCCTTGCCAAATTTTATGCTACTCAGTGAAGTAGAAAAACTAGATTTATTGCTAAAGAATATGCTGGGGGTAAAAAATGTGATGCAGGCGCACAGTGTAGTAGTGGAGAGGATAAAAAAGTTCTTGCAGGAATCAATTTAAACCTTAGCAAGTTTATAATTGATCTTATTTTGGATTCATTTGTGAGGTCATATTTAGGTTAGAATGCACCAAAATAAAGACTTGACAATATCTCCCTATAATAGAAAAGGGGCTTGCAAATTGAGAGTTTTAATACCATATGGAGGTTGGAAAAGAGCTTCATAGGGGTAGGAATCTTATGCAACAGAAAAGAACCTTCCACAAGAGAGATGCTATATTGCCAGTATTGATATAATGCAAATGAACACAGAGACCCTTGTGTGTGTGTATGTCTTTATAGTTTATATATATATATATATATATATAGGCAAGGACAAGACAAGAAGGTGATAGGGTAGGTGAGAAACTCCAAATGTGCATATGCCAAGTGTCCTAACAAGTGTCATGCACATGGCTTGAGACAACTCGATAGCTATTGCTAAGTAAGCTTAACTAGGTGTAGTCTAGTAGAAGACATGTTCACACCAACAGTCAACCCATACACAATAAAATATGCTACCAAATGCTACTTGCCAAGATAAATGAAAAATGCAACATAAGATAATAATAATCTACAACCAATCTACTATTTTTGGTTCTTTCCATTTCTTGAAGTAAACAAGTGGGTTACAAAATGAAATATGCAATTTGCGCCATCGTTGGAAAAGCTTGTGATTATTCTTAAGTTGAAATCTGAAATGTGTAATTGCGGGATGAACTCGTCCTTGAGCTTTTTAAAATACTTGATTCAGTTTTTCAACAAAATCTCTGAAATTACGAAAAATGCCATAAATTGCGTTTGTAGAAAATCTGAATGGATTAAAGACTAAAGTGACAATTTGATGGATGAATGGTGCATGATTTGAGACTGTTGTGATTGGATTTTAGGGTACGATTTTAAGGACAAATTCTAAACTTTAATGTTTACATATGTAGCACCCAAAACAGAGGCCCAGCTAGCAAGGCTAGAGATGGAAGTGTCAAGGATTCCATTGACCAAACTGTTTGCCATGGCATTTTGAGACTGGGGAATGTGGGAGATGTGAAAAGATGCAAAGCTTAGAAGCAAACTTTGGACCTTGTTGACAAGAGAAGAAACTCTTGGCTTTGAATGTTCTATATTTCAATGGGCTCGGTGACAATTAATGAAGAGTAATAATATGATTGCAGAGAGGGAGTTCTATACTAAAAGGACATTTGATATCGCAGTTATAATAACATGGTACTCTGCTTCATTGTTCTTCTCACAAAGCTGGTGATAGCCAGATTCTGCAATTTAGTTGCTGCAAGAGTCTCCAATAGCTACTTGAAGAAGATCCTCCAAAGCTTTTTCTCGTGCCTGTAAAAACCTGTTCCTTCCAAATTGAGGATGACAGGTAGAAAGCAGAGTGTATAGGAGTAAAATTTCAGCTTGCTTTTATATGAGCCATGGTACCCATTTCAATTGGTTTGTCACCAAAAGCAAGGGAGGAAACAATATAGGCTTGTGTAAGTCATAGAGAAGTATAGAACAAAAGTGAGATGTGATGCAGAACACCACCAAAATTGAATTAAGAGGTTGCCTGAGTGAGCTAGGATAGCACAAGATGGTGCACAACACACCCATCTGAATCAATGAGTCTTATAATGCTAATATATACTGCCCCTGAAATGATAAGTAGAAATGAGGCAAGAGCAGAGGCAACAACTTGCCTCAGTCGCATTAAGTGATGAAATAGAGAACAAGATAACAAAACGTTAAACACTTGAACATGCAATCCTTGTTTGTGACCAGGCCAACTCTTCTAAATCAGATCAGGTTGAGAGAATGTGATGTGTTCCAAGGCTCTTCAAGCTAATATTGTGGGTTTCCAAATAATCAGCTTCCATGTTTCCTTCTCAACAGAGTTTTTATAGACTGCAGTTACAAAAGACAAAATGAAAGGTTGGCCTTTGTCGAAGATTGTATCAAGCATGCTGTTGGGTAGAAATCCTTGGATATTGCCCCTGTCATAACATGAGATTCATGGAACCACTGATTTCTTCTCTGTGATTTAACAAGATTTAGACCTTCCAGTTTCCACTAACTGGAAAATTCAATCTTTGATAATTTGTTTTGGAAAGAAGTTGTTAATTGTTCCATGAAAACTTAAGGCTTTCCATACAAAGACCATAACGTTGACTGTTAACTTGAGATTAATTATCGTACTAATCATTGTGCAGTTTTTATAATGTCATTTTTTGGCTGCATTATGATGAAATATTATTATAGTTTTAAAATTTAAAGTGAAATATTTCCTACTATTTTTTACTCTCTTGTTTACAAGCTTCTTTATATATATATATATATATATCTATATGGTATTTTGCTATTTTTTATTTCTTGATGTTTTTGTCATTAATATTGTGGAATTGAACAAAATTAATGATTTAGTGTGCCATTTTTTTAATCAATGTGCGAGGGTTTGAGCCTTCTGGTTCATCTCTGTGATAAACGTTTTCACTGCTTTTGTTTATCTTTTCATGTATGTTTTTCACAATATTTGTCTACGTTGATCAAACAAAACAATATATGTATATGGTTCCAGCTGGTATAGACTATAGACTTTCTTAGAATCTGGTGATTATCATTTTTGGATACTCTGAATATTTGCTTTGCTGGGGTTACTCTGTCTAGCTGCGTCCTGGGCTCTTAGGGTTTAAGTTCTTCTCTGCCTTTTTCAAGGAGTTTAGCAGTTTTTTGTATGCTATTTGTATATTTCATATCCATATTTTAATATAAATTATCCAGCTTAGGCCTTTTACTGATTAAAAAACCTGGATGGGCATGTCAATTTCAAAGATAGATTAATTTATATTACACATTCTCAAATAATTGTTGAAATATTTGCAGGTCCAGCATGGGCACAATGATACTCATATATTTCACTCTGCAATCAGAAAAATTGGTGAAGGTCCTGTATACCTAGAGATTCATCGGAAGTGCTGTTTAGTGTATAATTTGTTTCGAGTGAAGGGATGCATCAGTCATTTTCTTACTCTGTAATGTTACATGAAAGGAAAAAATAATTATGTACAATCAGAACTATTAGGCGTATTTCTCATATTATTGTTCAGTCTTCCAACTTCATTCTTCTCAATTGTGGTTGTCGAGTCCATGGATGTATATCTCTCGATTGTGAGCTCCTATATCCTTCTCAATGTGAGATGGATTTTTTGTTTGTGCTATAGATACAAATTTTCCTCACTTGTAAATTCAGCATTCTAGGGTCCATCAACTCCATTGTTTGATGGCATAATTTTTGCCGCTATTGTGGGATATCCTTTTGAATAACTTACACTAATGTTAATAAAATTTCTTTCTTTATCTCCCTTATTTTTGGTCATTTTCTTTTACTAGGAGGCATTTTGTATAGATTTAGTGAGTTTATAGGTACATACAGCAGAGAGATTTTGTATGGAAGCTCATGAGTTCTAAATGGCAATTTCTAAGTGCTGCTATTTGAAATTTTGAAGTGGATTCCACGTCCTAATTGACAGCCTAGAAATTTCTCCATGAGAAGTTCCTGTTAAAAATCAAATTTGGTTTCTCAACGTTATCTCCTCTAAATGTCCAGCCTTTCATAAAATGGAGACCGGGAGACATTTACAGTATTGCAACAAGATACAGTAGAGAGATTATAGTGTAATTAGGTACTAAATATTATATTGTAATTTTGTGTTAGGAAGGTGTGTTTGTACAGTGTTATGGGACTTGAACTTGGTCAGACTTGGCAAACCGATTTCTGTTTCAAACTCGAACTTTTATTGTCCAACTCGGCAAATTGAAAAACCCAAGAAATTTTTAAAGATTTAGAACTTGTTAACCTGAAAAGTCACAATAATATCATCAAATAGAAGCTAATTTGCTCACATAGATAAGTATAGATAGATCATGTAAGTATAAATGCAAATTTTAGCTGAAGTAAATAACACACATATAAGTATTTTGCTAAATGTATACAAATTTCAGAGAATATGAAATCCATGGTATTAAAAATTTCAAACAAGTATCAAAACAAAAAGCTATAAGTCTATGGTTTAAAGGAGTTTGTCCCTCCTACGTGGGCGTTTTAGATAGATCCTTGATGATGTTGCAACCATGATGCGTGCCTTTGTCTCAATGTCACCTATACCAACATCCAAAGTGTTTGCTTGTGCTTTATCCTTCTTTGCCATGACTATTGTCTTAGCCTCCTTTCTAGCCACTTGGTCAACTCAATTAAGGTCCTCATAACTAAAGATAGGATACTTAACTTCAGTGATCCAATTAGATTGTGGATCAATCCCCTCTAGTGTGATAAGGGTTGAGTTACTACCCAAAATATGTTTGGCGAAGACAAAAATTATAATGAACATAGACTAGGTCATTCAACCTATGCACAAATAGTCTATTGTGCTTTTTGGAGTGTGTTCAAACATACTCCAATTGTGCTTACAACTTGTACTGTATGATTGACTCAATATTCAAATTGCAATCCTTTGAACATTTGGTACCTTAGCACCAAACCTTTCTCACCATGTATTTAGGATGACAAAAAAATCAATTTCATTATCCAACTCTAAGTTTCAACATATAATAATAATATAAAAGAGGAAAAGTTTTTACCTAGTTACAATGATGATATAGTATTTTGCATATTTCATGGAAAAAAAAGATCTCATGCAAGTCTAAAGGTCTTGATCTCATGGACTATCTATGTTCAAACATTAGAATTAGGCCTCATCCATTCTATGATTGTGTAGAGCCCACTTAGAACCTTCTCACCCACCTTGAAATTGGGGTATAATTGGAATGCTAGATTGAGGAAATAAGTAGTTGTATACAGGGGCTTCTGAAGCTGGAGGTGTCATCTCCTATCAATGATTTTTGAAATGGGATTATACAGTCTCAACTACCACATAAATTGATCTAATGTCCTCCATGGTCCTACCCATGCCCTCATTTATGTAGCCCATTCCAGGTTTCTCCCAATCAACAACTTGTAGGAGAACTACCAAAGGCTCCATGTGCTGCAATTATTATGAAACATTAATATGAGTGTGAACACAAATAATCAAATAAAAGCAAAATATGAGTAAAAACTAAAACTTAACGTAGAATTATATTTACCTTTACAATATTGTTGTAGGTAAAAGCATTGCTCATCAAACACCCAATTCGCCACGTCAACCCTTGCATTGGTCTTAGCATATGATGACGAAATTTACTCCTCACTAATAAAGATGTGCCTTAGAGCTCCCTTTGACTAAAGCAAGGATCGTGATGCGATGAAATTTGTTGCAAAATGGGTTATCTTAGGATGAGCCAAACTCCTTTTGCCTTGTGAATTGCCTCAATAGGTTGAGGACCCATGTGTGATTCCATATGAATTTACAAATGTTTTTTGCTATCTCCATACATGATTTGATCCATATAATCTTGCCAAAATCCTTTAATATTGGGTTAAGGTAAATGAACAACACACGGAGCTCAAAATATTGATGGGTGCTTATCCATCAATAGTCTACCTATGACAATATAATTTGTTGCATTATCCATAGCCACTTGCGGTTGATTCTCCTCACCCACCTCAACTAAGACTACCTGTAAAACCTCACAAAGGAATATTGCATTTTCGGTAATGTCCTTAAGCATCAATAGATTTGATGAAATGGTGTCACCTGAAAAATAAACAAAATCAATGATAGAACAACACAAAATAAAAAAATTAATCACGAGATCAATAACAGTTTAGGAAGTACAATCACTTGAGAAAGAAACAAGAAAATTAGCAATGTCCTATTTCTTCTATTAGTTCAATCAACCATTAGTCATGATGGTGCATTGCTTCCTCTATATCAATGTCACTCTTTTATTGTGGCTTTCACATCCGCCACCTTTTCTATCAAAATTGGGCACTTTATTTCATCTTCATTAGGGGCTTTGAACCTTGGCCCACAATGACATCAACCATGTTATGCCAATAAGAAGATCTAACACGTCACAATAAATAAAATAAAATAAATAATGTAAATTGAGAGTTTAAATTTGAATCCGACATTCCTCCAAATATAGAAGTACAAGAGAAAAAACATCAAACTATAAATATTAAAAGAAACAAACAAAAAAGAATCACCTAGCTGCATGGAATTGAATGGTGCAATATTACTAAGAGTCTCCAATTGCATGTTTAGCTACATCATATGTGTTTGTTCCAACCCATGTTGTCTTGTGACATTTGGGAACCTAGAATAGTGTGGCAAATATATGTATCCAACCCATATGCACAAACTCTAGGCCCAATGATAACATTTCTACTATCACTGCCACTAGTAGTTCTAGTACCAACACTAGCACTACCAATACTTGAAGATGGATGAAACATATGTATGGATGAAGACTCTCCATTTCCACCAATGGCTGCCTTCTCCTCTCTTTGCCCTTTGTCAATTCTTTTAGTTGCTTAAAGGTTTCTAGTTGCACTTACACTTCATGTGTAACCTTGGGAGGCACATGTAGGCATGGATTAACATCATGGTCTTGTATACGTACAAGATAGTATTTCAATCTATTAATGTCTCCTCCATGATAACTTGTTTTTGTAATAATAACATTTTACTTCTCATTTCTTTTGCCTAGAGAATATTTCAACATGTTTCCAACAAAGGTCCCTTCTAATTGGGGTTTGACACAATTTGAAAATTTCAAGACTACCACAGTAATATATAAATAGAAAAAAATAACAATTGTAATTTATAATTTAATTAATATAAAAATGTAGGGTTTGTAACTATAAAATTAGTTTTTTTTTAAATTTACAAAAATACATAGGGCTCGCTCAACAAATAAATCAAACACACCTAGGGCTTGTTCTTTGATCTACAAAAATAAAATGAAAAAAGATGGGCTAAGTGTAAAAGAAGAATGCCATGTTTGTTTAAAAGAATTAAAAAAACTTCAAAATACATACTTACCTCTTAAATCTAGCTTGAAATCAAATAGTGAGCCTTTTCAAATCCTTCATAAACACCTCTAGATGCACCAAAAATGGCTATAGACCCTACCCAAATGTGATTCAACAATTGATTTTTGTTGAACTCCTTCTTGATTTTCTTATAATGTAATTCAAATTTCATTTGCAACTCTCTTTTCTCCTTGTCCTTGGCTTAAAAATTAAATGAAGTTACTTTCAGGGTGGAGAAGGAAGTATAAGAAAAATAAGCAAGCTATAATAATACTTTTACGTTTTTATTTCACCTTCTTGCCTTAGTTGTGCAACAGAGTCCAGGAACAGGACACCCTAAGACTTGGTGAATCCCAATAGTCCCCCAAACTTGGCGAGTTTGGTGATACTCAGAGTTCGTCTTGAACTCATCTAGTTTTGGCAAGTCCGTGTAAGTCACATTTCTATGGTTTGCATATTGTATATAAAATGTTAAATTCAAATTCTAGCAAATCTTTTTTCCTAAGTCAACTTGTTTGGTATGTGGAGTGTCTCATGGGAAAAATGAGATTTTAGAGGGAATAAATGGCCCATCCAATTCCTATAAAGGATCTATTATCCATGTATTCTTCTATCTAAAGATTAATGCTTGAATTTAAAAGAAATGAATTTCAATTGAATTCTCTATCCATCTCTTTCTCAAGGTAGGAGGAACATCTCTCCTACTTTCTCTCTCACATCCCAACCAATCCCTACTTCTTCTCTACCTTCTCAAACAATTCAAATTCAACCATCCATTCTTTGAAGATTCAATCTTAGCCCTTGGATTACACCACATGGGATCAAGGCGAAGAAAACTCTATAAAAGGGGCCCTTATTCCTCCATTTTGAGCTAATTAACAATCTTGTAGTTTTTGGAGAATTAGAACATTTGAGAGCATTTTTAGCATTGTAAGAGTATGCCTTTGGATTAGTAATTTCATCATTTTAGCTTCATGTCTATTATCATTAGCAATCATGAGCTTCATCATCTAGTTTGTACAATCTAGAGATTATCATCTTGATCACATTATCATCAACATTTAACATCTTAGGAGTGATTCTAGTTGCATTAGAAATGGATATTCAAATCTTTTGAAGTAGTCATTTTGGAAAGTGATTAATTCTGAGAGCACATTATCTTTTTAAAATCTCGACGAGAACAATTGAGTCAAGTTGAAGAAACAAGGTAAAGGAAAGGTATAGTTTCATATTTTCAAGCTTCTTCATACTTCATTGGAATAATTTTGAATAGCTAGATCTGGATGTTATTTAGTGGTATAATTATAGATTTTGCATCCTTACATTTCATAGATATACATTTTGACGTCCACCGTGGGGCCCTGCCTCACTTTTAAGAAGTATTTTTAGTGATCCCATGTGCAAGAGAAACTTATAGTTCGATTATGTACATATGCTCCTGATATGTGCACATACACAACATAACGAAGGATTTCACAAAAGCATAATTTTACCAGTTCAAGAAAAAAAATTTCCAGATTTTGTAGACTTGCACATATATCTCTCTATTATGGGCATTTATAAGTTCTTTCTCCACATTTATCATTTATTTTTGTGCATCTATTAATCTTCCCTGCACATATGTACTATTATTCTACACATATATTAATATCTCTTGCGCATCTATGACCACTGTTTAGGACTTACGATCATTTAGAATTAGTTGCATTTTCTATTTTTTTAGATTATGGACTAACATTCAATTACAAGTACTACAAGCTCACAATTTCAAATTAGGTTTAAAAAGAGCACCTACAAACTCACATTTCAAATTTGGGTTTGAAAATGTGCAACTAAGCTTGATTGTTGTTGTTCTCCACATGTTTTTGTTGGTGTTAATTAATGTTCAACTACCATCACCCTTCAAAGCACCAGTCTTATCCATAATTTGTGGATGGTAACTGTTTCTTATTTCATTCTATCCTCCAATTGCTGTGTGAAAGAAGGGTGATTACCAATCATGCATTAAGTCTAATCTGGTGAACTGTCATTTAATTCATGATTGCTCTCTCCACCGTAATTTGTTATTTTTAATGGTGGCTCTTCATTAGCAATTTTATTGTATAAATTTGCACTATGTGTGCAATGTAAATCATGGAATGAAAAGATTGATTTTTATTTTTCCATCAAAGATGCTCTTGTTCTATTATGCAAATTTTGCTTCTTTTTATTCTTAGCTAGATCTATGTTGCAAAATTCTACAGTTTTATGCATTTGCATTCTGTAGAGCAGACCTACCACTAAAACACACTATCCTCTCCCTGTTCTCTCATGGTATTGGGTGCAAGAGAAAAGTGTTAACAACATTCAATTTTGTTTTTAATTAGAGGGCCTACCTTTTGAGAATCCCATAAGGCTATGTGAGAGGGAACGACCAAAAGCATAATAACTAAAGCCAAACTCTTTCAACCACTATATAAAATGTGTTTATGGTGAAAGCCATGAGCAACAAGTGTGGAATGCACTATGCTGGAATGACGATCTTTCTTAGTATCTGCATGGTATGTTAAAACCTACAAAACACAACTTCTTTTGGCTGAGGGATCCCCTTAATGGGTATAATCTGCCACAAGTATAGCCACTTGAATGAATTCCCTTACTAAGAGCCATTTTGTTATAGTTGCCAAAAACCTTCTATAAGTTGATGTAGGGAATGTGGTATGTGTTTCTTGAAGATACTCCTCATGAATCCCTCATTTTGAGATATAAAATTTCTCTAAATCTTTGGATCTTTCAAAATTCGATGCTTGGTGTGCCTGAGAAGTGTGTGCTGTGTAAGGGGGAGCCAATGCCTCCAAGTGTCTATCTATCCAACTGAGTGTGATATTTTATTGCAAGGGGATTCGACGAGTATTGTCCTATCCTAGCCTAGGTTGTATATGTGTTTTCATTTAAAATTTTAGTTAAATCTTTAGGAAAAATAGTGTTTGTGTATGCACTGTCTAATTTATTTCTTGTCAGAATAACTAGAAAACAACACAAAAATAAATAAAAATAATAGAAAAAGTTCATAAAAAATAGAGAAAACTTAAGAAAAGAATAGAGTTGTGCATATATCACACTGTTCTGCACATACATTTAGGAATCCTGCACATGCATCCAATTATTCTGTGCATTTACTCAAGATTCCTATGCATTTGTGTCTCTGTTTTGCACAAACATTGACTATTTTTGCGCATTCACAACCGAGTATAGAAAATCAATTTTTCTAAAAAAAAAAAACATATTCCTAGATACTCATTTTGGATAGCTTCCTATTTCTATAGTTAGAACATCAGCTCAGAGTCCTGATAACACAATTTGAATACCTACCAAACAAGTTTTCCATTCAACATCCATAAGTTCATTCATATCATTTCTCTACAAATGATTTTTCTAGTGTTTGATCAGATCCAATATCCTTCAAAGATATTAGTACATTTCATATCAGGATTTTATCATCCTCAAACAAGAAACCTATCTAAGCACATACCTTGATTATTATAGTCACGTCATAGAGAGGTTACCATCTCCTATAGGTTTAACTTCAAGATTGTTGTTATCAACTTAGAATTTCAAAATTTGACATTTGAGAAGATCTTAGTAACCATTCACCTTTACTCATACAAAGTTTTCATCCAATATTCACAACACATATTGAATGGTAATTCAAACAAGAGCACAAAAACAAAGAGAAAATGAATGATCAACAATGGAAGGGTTTCATGATGATGAGAATTTATTTGCCAAGAGTCCAAAGTGGGCCTTAATCTCACAATCTCAAAATGATGAGCCTAATGAAGAACAACTTAAGGAGTACCAATAGAAGAACCTAGATTTCACAAGTTCTTAGAAAGGGTCTTAGATATGGACAAAGATAAATATTTCCTTATGCCTGCACATTAAGGTGTCAAACTACCTTCTAATTTTGATGTATCAAAATTGAAAGAATCCAACAAGGTACAAGACCACAAAAATTCTATAAATCAACACAAGCAAGAAGTAAGTACTCCCTTGGAACCCGTAACACAAAAGATCCAAGTTTTACAACAAAAAATTTCTAACATATAACAAACTGGATAATTGACAAAGAGGTATTCCTTGGCAGATATATGTCCATATCCTTTTGACAAAAACTTACCAATGATACCATTCCCTCCACACTTTGAGGTACCAAAGTTTGAAAAGTATAAAGATAATACAAATCCTCAAGACCATGTGATATAATTTCATGTTGGTTGTATTGAAAAAGATCATTATGAAACCTAATTGATGTGACTATTTCCAAGAAGCTTGGGAGGACAAGCTATGGAATGGTTTTCAAAACTACCTCGTGGTATCAAATCATTTGGTGAATTCATAGATACATTTGTTACTCAATATTCCTACAACATCAAGCAAGAGGTAACCATGTTAGATCTTTGCAATGGAAGACAAAATAATGGGGAACCTTTCCTCACATTTTTGCAAAGATGGAGACAACTTTTTGGAAAGTATCCACACATTATTCCTAAACAAGAAAAGATGGGTATTTTCTCCATAATTTGAATATTGGAATGAGCTGTATATTTCAACTTCAGTGTCCTCCAAATTTCAATAAGCTCATAGAGAATGAAATTAAAATTGAGGAAGCTTTGGTCAAGAAATGAGAGTTAAAACTTTATGGGGTTGGTCCTCCTCCTCCTAATAACAACAATAACAACAACACCAATGACAAATCAAGAGTTTGGACCAAGAACAAGAATGCTGTTAATGATGGATTTGTGGATAGAAAAAATGTCAAACCATACCAGCCTCTCTTGAGCTTATCAAGTAGACCAAGCAAATCTCAACTAATCAACCAAATTAATGAGAAAGTAAGACAGAGACAACCATTTGTTCCTAGACGAAGATAATTCACTCAATTGGGTGAAACCCTTGAATTTTCTTTAAGGAAATTTATTGTTAAGAATATTATCATACTTCTTGAAGTGAGAGATTATGAACCAAGAGTGAAATCAGCATGGTGGAATGATTCAAATTATTGTGAGCATCATAGAAAAAAGGGTCATAAAATTGATGATTGTCAAAGGTTGAAGAATGTGATACAAGATTTGATTGATAAAGATGCGATAAGTGTTGATAGTCATACATCTAATGAAGGATACCAATAATTCAAGGACCCACTTCACAATTATGAGAAAGGATGTGCTTCTAATACCAATGATGGAAACAAGGCCAATTACACAAAGGCATCCTATGAATACATCAACCAAATAATTTCTTATGAGACATATGCCAATGTGATAACCATCAACGAGAAACAAGAGTATAGGCCAGTCAATGTTACCACCAATGGTCAAACTAAAGTTAGTTTAGAAGGAGCTCCACACAAGTCCTCAACCATTCCTAACAAGTTTCCATCCGTTCCTACAAAATATTCAAACTAATATAATAGCTTAGGTCAATTGAAGAAGATACTAGCCTAAATATTGATGTTTTAGAGAATTCACACCTCTCACCATCTCATAAAGACATACTAAAGAAATCTCTATAGGACACCACCGTTCCCACATATATAGACCAAGAACAATTCCAAGCTATGGTAGGACATATTGATATATTGTATTTTCTTTCATTCACTAAAAATGACGACCTTGCAATAAACCAACCCCATAATGTGTCGATCCATATAGAGGATCTCATAAAAAATCACAAAATAAAGAGAGTACTTATAGATAGGGGAGCTGCTTTGAATATTTGTACTTTAAAGTTAGTCCATGCATTAGAATTTTTAGAGAATGCAGTTGATCCTAAACAAGAAGATTACCATAAAGGCATATGATGAAGAGGAAATATCTTCTAAAGGATAAATTTTATTGCCAATTAGAGTTTGACCCATAATCAAAGATGTCACTTGCCAAGTTCTAGACATGGAGTTATCTTATAACATTCTCTTCTGAAGGCCTTGGATCCACTCTATGTAAGCTATACCATCAACCTACCATCAGTGTCTAAAGTTTCCCTATAATGACAAAGAGTTCACAGATCAAGGGGATTCTAATCTATTCCAGCATTGCAATACCATTAAATCCCACACTAGAGTTGTTTGTACCTCAAAATAGATGATGGGTGAGCCATGAATTATACTTTTAATACTTTAATTTTACACCAAAAACTTGTTATATTTTGTTAATTAACAAACTCGACGATAAACTATATGTTTATTTATCTCTTATTTTGCTACTTTGCTAACTTAATTAAGGGATTATACTCAAATCAATATACTATAGTAAATGTAGAAATGGAGTGTGCAATTATTTATAATATGCACTCTGCAAATATGCGATGTATGCAAAATCATATTGCAAACCATCAACGAGCGTCTAGGGCTCGGAATGTGCAAAACCAAGATAGGAGCATTGCTAGGATAGGTGATTCCTTCTTCCCATTAGATTGGAATGTTTCAAATCCTCCCCCGTTTGTTCAAGGGGTGAATAGAACTATATTGTGGAAAAGGAATTAACTTCAGGCACAAACTCAGAGCCTAAGATCTTGATTATAGAGGAGGGTTGGTAAAATTTCCTCTCCAATAAGGTCATATGACAGATCAAGGCATAGACAAAGTCTTCGGTCCCCATCTAGAAGAATATTAATGATGCTTCATTTAGGCAGGGTTGCTCGATAGAATGGGCTTACACAATTATGTCGATGGTCCTAAAAAAAATCATGGTGATGGCATTACTACGAGAGCCAATTGTGTTCCAATTTGTTAGCGAAGGATTTCAAACTCCTCAGTACCCCAACCAAACCCTAGAAGAAAAAATAATCTTAGGAACTGATCATGTAAACACCATATGATGGATACTGATTTTATCCATCCATTTTAGAAAAAAATATGCAAATATGGGTGTCCTGATGATCTAGAGTGGAAACAATTTAAACTTCATAGATATGAAAGGTGGGGAAATAAATTCCCTAGGTAGGTAAGTATTTCTCTCTTGAGTAACAATGTTCTATTTATTCTCTGTAAAAATAAAGAAATTAAGAAAAAAATTATGCATGACAACATTAGATTATTTAGAGGTTATTGTTTCCATATTATCAATTGGTCTACACACTTTAACCCTTTCACATACAAACTAGGGGCTCTTTATAGATGGGAAAATCTAGGATGGCTCCTAGTTGAATATCGCCTGCTGGCCATTATAGATGAAATTGGTTTGAACTGGGGAACCTTCCTAGGTTGTGAAGGTATTTCACATGATGATATTTTGAAAGAAGTTAAAGTACTTCTTTGCATTGAATCTAAAATTAAAACCCTGGAACCATTATAAATAGTAATGGCTAGGGGGATATGGATCATTATTTACCCTCATTTTATCATGGTGAAATAGATGCATATGATATTATTAGTGAAAAGGGATCAGGTAAATCATATATTAATACTCCTAATAGATCAAGGGCCGAAAGTGATGATACTCAACTGAGACTAGGAAATGACATCATTAACCCAACACGCATTGACAAAAGTGAGAAAACTAGGATGCAATTTTTGACTTAAGGATCATAGGGATAGCCTTGGAAAAAGAAAGAGTAATACTTCTATGAATACCTCTAAATTTGATTAAAACAAGAATGATCCTAGAATCATGGAAGTAGAAGATAGAGAGATAGTATAAAATGGGGATAAAACAAATCTTGCTGAGATAGAAGTAATCCATGATGAGGAGAAATTTAGAGATGACATGGAGACAAGAGAGGAGGAGAATATAAAAACCAATACCAAGGAAGCTAAGGGTTTTTCTACCTAAAGGATACAAATATACAAGTAAAAATATTGATTTAGGTCTGGAATGCCTATACAATGAAGTGTTGAATGATCTTCTTGAAGGGTTAGAAACAAAATTTATTAGTGAGGAGGAGATGGCTTTAGAGAAACAATTGGTCATTGCAAAAATTGTAGAACTTGAAGAGGATGAAATAAATCAAGTAAGGGATGAAGAAATGATTGTTGAATTGGGTATTAGGGAGGTAGAACCAACTAAAGCCACCTTAGGAATTGCACAAATTGAATGAAGAAATGAAACCCCTAATTGTGGAAAGAGTATCAAGAAAAGGGGAAGAAAGTCCCTTTCAAAACTAAGGGCAAAGGATAGGTCTGTTGAGGATCAGACCAAGATTACAACTTTGTTTAATGTTGGAAAGGGGAAGGCCCTTTCTTGTGAGCCATGAAAATCAATACATGGAATATTAGGGGCCTAAATGTCCCTAATAAGCAACGAATCCTAAAACATTGCATCTTAGTTACAAAAGATGATATTACAATGATGCAAGAAACTAAGCTTAGCCAAGAGGATATAGTAATTATTAGAAAGAAGTTGGGGATTATGGAAATCTAAGGAGTTCTAGCTAATGGAGATTTAGGAGGTATAGCAATAATTTGGAAACCTATATCAGTTAATTTCACTAAAGAAAGGGGCATTGAAATTGGATGTGTGGATTAGTAAGGAGTATAAGGAGTAATCTTCAATTTATATTGATAAATGTATATGGGCCAATATAGAATAGGGACAAGATAATGATATGGAATGAAATAGAGAAGTATCTAAAAAGTATACTAGAGCATATCTATATTATAGGTGGTGAATTCAATGCTATAATGGATCCTAAAGAGAAATGGAGTGGAATCACCAAAGAATCCCATTCAACAACTGACTTTAAAGAGTGGGTTAACAAAAATAATATTCTACAAATCAAAACTGAGAAAGGAACATACACATGGAATAATATGAGGCAAGGATTCAACTATATTACTAAAAAATTAGATAGATTCCTCCTTAAAGGGAGCTAGGAAAACTTATCCTGTACTTTCTAAGCTGATTCTCTCTCCAATAAGGTTCAAACCACTTTCTAGTACAACTGAATATTGATGAGGATTCACACAAAAAATGACATCCTTTCAAGTTTGAAAAAATGTGGCTGAGGTATGTAAACCTAATAAATACAATAGAAAAATGGTGGAAGGAAGTTGAGGTATCGTGATCAAAATTATATTGTAATAATAAAAAATAAATTGTTACTGTGGAATAAGATTCACTTTGGTAATATCTTTGAATCAAAAGAGAGGATATAAGGGGAAATAGAAGAGCTTAATAGAGTAGTGATTGGTAAAGGAATGTATACATAACTTTATCTCAAAGAAAAAAAACTATTGGTTGATTACGAAGATATCCTAGCTAAGGAAGAGATCTTCTAGCGACAAAAATCTAAGGAAACATGGTTGGATGTTGGGGACAAGAATACAATTTTTTTTCATAATAGTACAAAAAGAAGAAGAAACATTAATAGAATAATTAAGGTTAAAAATAGGGATGAAACCATTGTTGAGGACCCTCATTAGATTGCAGCTGAAGAAGTTATATATTATGAAGTTATTTTGGGATGGCTTGAAAAAAGGAGAATACAATACATAGGATGTGTATGAATTTCTCATCAAAAAATAGTAGAGACCAAAAAATGACATCCCTTTAAGGCTATGTTGGGATAAGAATTGTTTACCAAAGGCAAGATTGCTTGCATGGATAGCCCTGTAGAAAAATATTTTGATTGTAGATAGGTTCAAAAGAATAGGATATGAAGGCCCTAGCAGATGTCCTTTATGTGAGAAAGATGAAGAAACTGCATACCACATTTTATTTACATGTAGCTTCTCTAGTAAGTGCTGGAAATGGTTGTGTGGTAAACTAGGATGGTTTCAACTCTTCCTAACTCTATTTTAGGTTTGTTCCAAACTTGGCCTAACATCAACAAAAATGGTTTATATAGAAACTTATGGTTAATAGAACCTTCAAGTGTCATATGGGAATTATAGAAAGAGCATAACAAAAACTTATTCAAGGAGAAGAAAATGAAGTTGGAACAACTAATAAACAAAATTGAAGTTTCTATTATAGAAATCATAAATAGTAGAATCATAGATGTACCCAAGGTGGAATCTAGGATGACTTATTAGGATGAAAGGATGAGATGTAGGTGGGTATGTTGGATTAGGAGAGATAGGGTACTGGGAGGGGAGGGGTGAATCAGTGCCCACAAAAACTTTCACTTATAAACCTTTCAGATCTAAAACTGTAAACAATAGTAACCTTGCATAATAACTTGCATCAAATGCATGTATCATTCATCTAATCAACTTGTAAAAGTAAATAAAATGAAATCAACAATATAACAGTCCCATAACACAAGTATTTTGGTAACACAAAAACCCTTGTTAGAAGGTAAAAATTGTGGTGGGGATGACACCCACAAATTCTTCACTACTGCAAATAGAAAAGGTTTGCCTTTTAGGGATACAAGTTTTGATCACTTCTGGTGATCTTACCCTGTTAGGAGTAACATATTAGATCAGCTAGATCTACCTAGTGATAGGATTTTAGCAACACTACTTGAGTGTGCACTCGGTTAAGAGATTTACAAAAAGACTGTCAAGTCTACTATGTTAGGAGATTTTACCAAAACTCTATTATAGTGATTAGAAAGCAATAGGTAATTATCTGCTAATGAAAACTCAACTTGTCTGATATAGATCAATAAAGTATTGAATATATATCACCTTATACTGTGTGAATCTCTACTCTAAATTGCTCGGTTAGCCTACTCTGATTCTGCTCAATCTAATTTCCTCTGAATGCTGTTATGCTCTATCAACTGATAATCTTGAAGGTTGGCTAGTGCTTCAAGTGCTTCTTTTCTCATACATCAGTTCCCATAAAAAATGATGTAAAATACAAATATATAGCATACTGCTTTATGTCGCTTATAGAAAATTAGGTTTCAACAACTTAGAGAAAAACCCTAAGATCTATGGTGTAAAAAAATAACCTAGATCAAACAATTACATAAGATCTTCATCGCATTTAATGAATATCTCAACAATAAATTATCCTTGATCTTGGTAAAACATTTTCTGATTCTATTGTAACCGTTTGCATAAATAGATGTGCCATTTTTGATTCCTATGCCATTTCTTGTGATCCTCGGTAAACACTATAAATACTGCTCGGTAATTACTCTGATGCTCAGTGTTTACTATCTCTCAGTATCAGTGTCTAATGTTTTGTAAAATTGTCTGGTGCTCGGTATGAAGAATTAACCGACTGGCTTGTATTGCTTACAGTTACCGATTGGGTTCATATAAGTAACCGACCGATGTCTTTGAATTCCTTTGATACTAATGACAATCATTAATGCTCAATAGAGATAAAAATCTCTCCCTTTGGCATTAGTATCAAAACCTTAATGTATACAGACCTTATGTCTCAAAACTTATATCTCCACCATATACATATCAAAAATTTCTAAATACTCCCCCTCGATGCATGCTCCCGATAATGTGTAGTATACTTAACATCTATTTACATATTTGGCATATACATTATTATCCCTCTTTTGATATTAATGCCAAATACAAAAAAAATGTATACATACAGCTTGTCAAAAATGTACAGATGGGTTTTCTTCAATGATTCCAAGAGGTTTTCCCATTCCTCTTTCAAGTTGGTGAGAGCAAGGTGCTCATGACCGACTTGTGCATGCATGTCAAATATGTTGTCCAACACATAAATCTCTAGTGTTGCAACAAGCGTTTGTGCCCCGACTATATGCTTCTCAAATTTTTTTAGGTAGGGTAGGAGCTCAGTTTGTAATTCAGTGACCTGATCATTGACTCTCTCTTCTTGTTTCCTGAGATCTGCTATCAACTGCTTGAGTTCATGAAATCTCAATATATGCTTTGAAATAGCTTGTGGCTCGGTTGTAGCGGCTTGTGCAATGGCTATGAACTCATTTTCAAATTGTTTTATCTTTTCATTGATCTCAACAGTGAAGGTGTTCACAATGCATAGTGTAACAAGATTTGAAAAATTAACTTAGTAATACATTGAATTTTAGTTATTACCTCTGATAGCTTAACCTTGTTAATTGCCACTTCCTAGCTTATTCTCTCTGCAAGTTTATCTTGTATCTTTGACTCGGCCCTCTCTTCAATTCTCTTTTTAGCATCAACATCTGGGGCATTTATTCCTTCAGCGAGAGTAGCAAGTTGGTCCATAATCAAATTATCTTCATCTATTTTTATCTCAGGTACTACCTGTTGTAAGATATCCTGGACATTTTCTAATATCTCCTTGCTTTTTCTCTCTTGTCTCAACTTCTCCTGTGCTACTTTTCTTTTGCATTACTCTGCATATTTGCTTAGTTCTTCGGGGCTAAGGGTCCTCAGGTCACACTCGGGTATCACAATTACTCCATCTAGAGTGACTGACCCTTTTCCTTTATTTTTCTTCTTCTTCTTCTTCTTCTTCTTATCCGGTTCCTGTGGTGAACTCTTGGCAACTAGAACACTATCTTTTTCTTTTGCCCTCAGAGTGTTCTTCCCGGTTGACACATTATTATCCTTTTTCTTCTCCTTGGTAACCTGTGTGTCGGTTGACTAAATGGCGCCTCTGATGTTGTGTCATGTGGGGTAGCCTCAGTTGCTTTGGGCTCTTCTTGTGCCTGTGTGTCTGTGTCAATATCCTCTTTGCCTTCAGGCTTGTTTGTCTCTGCAGGTGTCTCAGTGCTTTGTTCCCCTGTTGTATCTTTAGGTTGCTCGGGGTTTGAGCCATTAGGTTTTTCTTGAGATAGAATCTCTATAGCTTCAACAAGTACAGGAAGCTCACCCGATAGTGATGGAAATGCACACTTGGTAATTTGTGCTTCATCCTGTGTGTTGTCTTGTGCATTATACACATCATCATCTTCACCCCTATCATCAAGATCACCATTTGTGATGTCCTCAATGAGTACATCCTTGTCATTTGTGTCCTCAATTTGAATCACTTCTGGATTCAGTGCATCATGTGAATTGTTCTTAATTTCTTGACCAATTGTTGTATCAATTACCTCAGTAAATGATACCTTTGACTCTTTAATCTTCTTTGCTACATTTTCCTCAATGAATATTCCTTTACCTTTGGAATTTTGTCTCTTTTTAGACAAATTTTGAAATGCAATTTTCTCATTTTGTTCTTTGACAGCTAAAAGTGAACTCCAGATAAGTTGACTAGTCTCATCAAGATCTGCCAGATTCTCATCTATTATTTGCATCGCTTGGTTCTTGACTTTGAATCTCTGCACATAAGTATCCATAAGTTCCTTAATTTCATCAAGAGATAAGTCCGATGAAATCGATACGAGGGCTTGTTCCCTCATCCTCTTCTCGGTGTCCAAGGCATATGACCACTTTTGATTCATTCGGTCCTCTAATGTCTTGGGAAGTGATAATTCAAACTCTAATGGTACTCATTTGAAGCGTATCATCATCTAGATGACTTCTTCCTCAATTTTGTTTTGGTCTTTAGTTGACATACTGTCAAACTTACTAAGTTCCAGATCTGCAAGATTTCCATTCTCAATTATATCTGTAGCAACTTCATCAATTGACTTGTTCTTATTATTGACAACCTTGAATTGATTGTTGTCATCTTCGTCATCCTCAAGGTCTTCTCTCTTTCTTATCAATCGTCTCCTTTTCTTTGGTGCATCTGCTACAGCCTTGGGTCATTTTTTTACATAAGTCTTTGTTGGTGTAGCAGCCTTTCATTTTGCTACCTTCTTAGCTACCTTCTTCTGTGGTGGTGAAGCTGTAGTTGATGACCTTGTGCGTGCACCTGTTTGCACTGGCAATTGCCTCTTCTTTGGAGCTTGAGTGGGAGAAACTGGTATGGGTTCTTGTTCTTCTTCAGACTGAGTTTCTTCACTGTCATATGGTTTTTTAGCCAACATTTATTGACCTTTGGTTGCAGTTTCAACCGGTGACTCCTTAGATGAGTCAGATTCATTCCCAAACTTCTCAGATAAAAACTTCTTCATTTTCTTTTCTTTCCTTGTCATTTTACCGATGACCAAACCTATTTTAATTCTAGACTTAGCTTCTTCAAAGGTTCCAAACCTTTCGACCTTTGTGTCCTTCGGTAATGCTAGCAGTGCTTTAATAGATTTCAAACCGAAATCGTGATCCATTTCATAGCCCATAGGTGCTAGCCATTTTATTCTTGGCTCAACTGCTTTAATTATAGTGTGGTTAGTGTTCACTAAGAAACAAATGTCCATCTCATATTTTTTGACCAATGAACTCAGAATTCTACTTCTTAAATTCATCTTTATTTTAAAATCCTCAAAATAACTATTTATAACATTTTCAACATTATCTCCCAGACCTTTCATAATATCAAAAACTTGTGAAGTGATTGGTGTGTCATCTATCCAGTCAGTGTGACCGACAGAGGGAAAGAATTTCTGGAGATAGAAAAATAAACATATAAGTAATGATCCAAACTTACAGGTATTGCACTTCTATGTACTGATTGTTTTCATGTTTTCTTCAGCTTGTCTCAGTAGTAGCTCGGCAAGGTCTATCTGATGACCCTTCTTTATCAATTTGTGAGCCATCTCGACTGCGCTACATGGTACACTATTTTCTCTTCTTGATTGAAATATCTTGTACCCAATTGATGAAACTTTCAGTGCTCTACCGTCCCATGCTGCGCTAGTATTTTTCTCAATCTCAACTCATGAAGAGCTTCATAATGCTTTGGCTTTATCGGTAGTAGGGTAACCAGTAACCCCACTAATCATTCTTTTTGTAACCTTGATTGGTCTGTCTAGTGTTGGTTCCCCTTTTCATTTCTACTTGCAGGTTTACACTATGATTAACAACTTAATGTCACTGACTCTATCACCACTCCAAAGTCTGCAAGGAAAAGGGCCAATTAACAAGGATCAAAGAGATCCTCCTACACTTTGAGCCTAGATGCTCAGGTGGGTGTACCTTTGATTCACTTCTTGAAAGCAATCACAAAATGTTATGCATTATACCCTTTATAAACTGATTGAAAGATTTTATCATTTATATTGTGTGTGTGATTGATGATGATGAACTGCTTCCAGAGAATGGACCAATGCCTTAACCAAGGGCATAGAGTCATCAACAATGCATATCAACTAAAAACCCCAACTCAAACACTCTTGGACTCAGAATAAGTGCTTTGCCTATTATTCCTCGCCCTCATATACCTAGACATCAAATTATTATCTAGCCATGAACTCATTGAAATCACCTTAAAGATTTTAATCCTAACTTTGTTAGGAACTCAAAGATAACTCCACAATACTCTTTGTTTACCATATGCTAACTCACTTTGTGACATTAACATATATGAGCCCAAGAACAAAATAAGAAAACATACACAAATATAAGATTGGAATCCAAGTGTATTCTCATTAAAATTTACAGAATCAATATATTACCATAACAAAATGCTTAGGAGACAAAAACTAAATCCAAGCTCTCCTTGTTCAGTCTTTACCTTGACTTTCAATATACACCATCAACCCTTAATATAGAAAAAACTTTTGCAATATATACCCCTAGTCATCTTGGAATCCCAAAAATAGGATGCAACAAGCTACGAATGACTAGGGTTAGGGTTTCACCCACCCAACCAACTAGAATCAATCAAGAATTTATTACAGTTGGGGGAAAAACCAAGCAGCTTGGAGAAAGTAGATCCAAGAATGATCTGTAATCATGGTAATCCCTAAGAAAGTACTGAAAACCATGAATTCACCATGCATTATTAGTTTGATTAGATGCCTGCAACATTCCCTGAGCAAAAAATTTATCCGTTTCCCCATGGTATAGTCCTACAATTGATCGGTAGATAGCTTGGACAGCTCTGCAACAATCGGCGAGATCATTCCTACCAAACCCAGCCGCTTAAACATTTAATTCTAGTCCTTCATGTCGTTGGAAACCCTTTGAAAATTTGAAATTGAAAGAAATGGCTAGTTTCATGGCGCCAACAGCAAATCGGTGGTCAACATTCAAATTTGGATCAACTTTATATCATGATTGTTAGATCTTCATCTTTTCCCGGGCCTCATAACTTAACTCTATAAGAATCCTAGCTTACAATTAGCAATTCTGTGACTGAAGAAACTCAAAGTCGTCGAGACATTCTTTAACCCTGGGTTTCATTATGAGAACATGCGAACACAAGCCTTCACTGATTCACCAAGTGATTTTCTTAACTAGGGTTACATTTTGAGAATGCGCGACTGCCCTCAGTCGCCCAATCGCTGAATACTTTATAACCTCGAGCCTACTGACAAATTCCAACTTAGCGGTCTTTTTGACATCATACCCACTTGGACGGTCCTTTAGCTAATAAAAATCATGCATGTCAGCATCATGTAGCACGTCTGACCCACTGCTTATAAGCCTTTAATCAGATGGTCGGCGTAAGATCGCATGAGTCAAAAAGATTCCATGCACTCTTACGCCAGTCGTAGATCTTGAATCTGTCATCCTCTTGAATATTTCGGGCCCACTGACACATCTAATTCATCAATCTAGCAACCAATCAAAATAAGGAAAATCAACTCCACCTATCAGAGGACCCACCCCTATCATTGTCGCCTGAGAAAAACAAAATCAACGGCCAACATAAGATCTCATGACTCTGACGAAACCCATGAGAACTTACGCCAACCGTAGATCCCCTGTAGATGTCAAGACATTTAAGGACACATTGGCAACTAGGTCCCATTGACAAACTCTAGATGTCACTCCTTAACCAATGAGAAACCGCCAAGTTAGCCTGCGTGGCAATGGACCCACAAAGAAATATATCAGAAGATCGAGCAGTCGTCGCATGATCTCAAGGGATCTGTCAGAGTCATGACATCATGCGCTCACCGTTGATTTTGAAAGACTAAAAAATGTTGGGCCTATAGACCACGCAAACACGCGAACAAAGAAAAGGAAACTGCCATGCCAAGTCGCTAACTGTTAAGAGAAAACTACCAGAAAATGAGAGACTACGCAAACACTGTAGTCGGGTAATCACCGAATGGAAAGATGTAACCGCCAGGAACCAAGAAAACAAGTGACTGACTGTATTCGTGAAATCAATGAATGATAAAGGGACATGAAACTTTGTTAAGCGATTCAATGAAGACTGGGAAAAAAAAACCACGTGCAAAAAGGGAATCTAAGTGGCCCGAAAAGGTAACGAGGAAATATAACAAGGCCAAGGTGCACTAGGGTTTTTTCCATGCAACGACTAGAAATATGAAATTTGAACAAGTGTTTAAGCCAGAGGCAAGAAAAAGGTTGCAGAGACTAGAGGAAAATTGGCATAGCCACAATTTTTTTTTCTAGGTGCTAACAGTGGCTCTATCTGGGGATGTATGCCTCCTACAGGCATAGCAAGGATCTAGAATCATTGGTTAAAGCAGACCACCCACATGAACAATTGAACAATAGAGAGCAACATGACAAAAACTCTACAAACCAAGACAAAATGAGACAGAGGGTTGGCAACTTTACAAAATTTACAAAATATACAGACCTAACTACTGTTCTTGGAAAGAATGATACCTTCAATTGAAGTATCTCTTCAAGAATTGTCCATGAACTGGAAATTCTTGAGTATCACCATTTAATTCTTTTACAATTTATGAATCTTGGCCCCATTTCTCATGAATCAGATATGGCCCTAACCAGATTGGGTCAAATTTTCCATGTTTCCCTTAATCCTCCAATCTAGCATTCCAAATTAATACCAAGTCACCAGCCTCAAACTTCCTATCAACAGTCCTTTTGTCATACAAATTCTTGACCTGCAACTACAACCTAGCATTTTTTGCAACTGATTCTCTCCTAGTTTCATCCAGCCTGATGAGGTCCTCAATCCTCAATTGCATTTCATCATCTATATCATCATCATATAACTGAACAAGCTTATACATGTCCAATAGATTGTTCTGAGGCATCCTTGCATGTATCCCATACACCAGGTCAAATGGTACACAACCAATTGCCTTCTTCACAGTTACCCTATCAGCCCATACAGCTAATGGCAATTTTGAGCTCCATGCTCTTTTATTCTGGTCAAGGATCCTCTTGAGGATTTTTATCAGGCTCTTATTTGTTGATTCTGCCCATCCATTCCCTTGTGGATGATAGGGTGAGGAGTATGAAATCTAAATTCCTAGACCTCAGCATAATTCTTTGTATTCAACAGACCTAAAACACATTGCATTATCACTAACTATCCTTTCAGGGCAACCAAACCTTGTAACAATATTATTTAATAAGAAATCAGTCACCACCTTACTAGTTGAATTCCTTGTGGGGACAACGTCTACCCACTTTGTAAAATAATCAGTGGCAACCAAGATCCAAGAGTGTCCTCCACTTGACTTGTTTGGTATCTCCCCTATGAAATCTATTCCCCACTACTGGAAAGGAGCTTGCACCTCGACTGGCCTTAAAGGTACACTGCCTAAAAATTTAAGCTTACCAGAGAATCTCTGACAAGCATCACACCTCCTTACCAATTGCTCTGCATCCTTGAAGATTGTGGGCTACCAGAATCCTGCTCTCAAAATCTTTTGAGCAGTAGTTTTACCGATGTAATGTCCACCACAAATTCCCTCATGCATTTCTTTCAACAACTTGTCAGCCCGACTTTCATCAACACATTTCAAAAGTATGCAATCCAAATTCTTCCTATATAATTTGCATTTCACAATCACATACTTGATGACCTATAATTTTAATGTCCTCTTCTAATTATCATTCATTCCTGCTGGACATTTCATGTTCCTTAAGTAAAATATAGCATCTTGATACCAGATACAATCATCCATATCACATGTGTAATCAACCTTAGCTTGATTTATCTGGTTTGCATCAAGATTGGATTGAGCCATCAGTTTTGCCAATCCTTGTCCTCTGATCAATTTGGTAATCTGGACATCGATATTGAATTCTTGAATTCTATTGATCCATCTACATCTCCTTCCAGACACCTCCTGCTGTGAGAAAATATCCTTAATTGCTGCACTTGGCACAAAAGCAATCACAATTACTCCCATCAGATAACATATGAAAGCCTTAACAACCTTCACCAACAAATAAGCTTGTTTTTCATTAATATCATGTTTCAATTCAGTAGCCTACAAAGATTTACTAAAAAATGCAATAGGCTGCTCATAACCTTCACTATTTTTCTGCAACAAAACTGCATCAATAGTATGAAAAGATGCAAAGGGAAAGATATGCATTGGAAAATTGTAATTAGGTGCCTTGAGCACAAGTGCATCTTTGATAGCTTGCTTGATATTCTTGAAAGCTTCATCAGGCTCACCCTCCCAATTGATAATAGATCCCTTCTTTAACATCTTGGATATTGGCCTGGTAACCTCAGCAAAGTTTGTAACAAATCTTCTCAAGAAATTCACTTGACCAAAGAAAGACTGAATTCCCTTAACATTTTTTGGTCTTTGAATCTTGTCAATGGCTGCCACCCTCTCAGGATCAATTCTAACTCCTTGCTTCCCAACTAAGTGGCCAAGCAACTTACCCTCAGTGACACCAAATGCACATTTCCTTGGGTTTAATGAAATGCTATATTCCAAAGCCCTCACAAATATTTTTTCTAGATGAGTACAATGGTCTTCT
This sequence comes from Chamaecyparis obtusa, assembly GCA_027943335.1. NCBI lineage: Eukaryota > Viridiplantae > Streptophyta > Pinopsida > Cupressales > Cupressaceae > Chamaecyparis > Chamaecyparis obtusa. Next base: position 589,013 of record BSBK01000364.1, read on the forward strand.
TCCTTCTTGGAATAAGTAGTTAAATCATCTTGATAAACAACAAGGAAATCATTTATGAAATCTGAAAAGGCAACATCCATTGCCCTCTAAAAAGTTGCACCAGCATTTGTGAGACCAAAAGGCATTCTCACATAAACATATGTCCCCCAAGGTGTAGTGAAAGCTGTCTTAAATTGTTCTGATTCTTTCACAATTACCTGATTATAACCAGAGAAACCATCCATCATAGACATTAATTCAGATCCGATCACTCTTTGCAACATAGCCTCCATATTGGGCAGACAATAGTTATCCTTCAATGAGCTGATGTTCAAATTTATGAAATCCACACAAAGTTTGATGTCACCATTCTTCTTCGTGATAGGGACCAAATTTGACACCCAAGAAGAATGCCTAATGGGCTTGATAATTCCAACATCTCTCAGCTTCATTAATTCTTCTTGCATCTTAGGTGCCAAAGTAGGATTTATAGGCCTTTGCTTTTGCCTAAAAGGTTTAGCATCTCCTTTCAAAGGAATAACATGTTGAAACAAGTCTTCGCTATAAACCTTTAGGTCATCATATGACCATGCAAAAAAATGCCTGAATTTTCTCAATAATTCAATCAAGGACTTCCTTACCTTGTGAGACATGCCCCTACCAACGTATACCTTCTTGTGTTCCAAGATTTATCTCCTCTAAATTCATATGATCTTCCCTTTTAATATCCTTTTGAACTCTGTCTTGATTATCAAATACAATTTCTAGAACAACAAGCCCCTTAGGAACTTTGTTAGTCTTAAGTTGAATAACCTCATTGCCAAAGACAAATTCCCTTCCTTCTACAGTCTCAACCAAGGCTAAGCAATGAAACTCCTGACCATGATACTGATCTTCACAATTCATAAATTTCAAGATATCCTGGTCATCCTCAAAAACTTGCCAATTCTCAACATTATCTAGTATACTAGGCCTAGTTTGAATTTCAACTTTGGAGAGGCCATCAAAAGTAATATCACTGGAATTGATTGCAATATTGGCTAATAAATCATCCATCTTGTTATTACTTCTATCCTTCCACTCAATATTAAAGGCATCAAAACACTCAATCAAATCCCATACAACATTTCTATATTGTTTCAACCTTTTGTTCTTGGAAGCATACACTGACCTGACTTGAGACACCACCAATTCAGAATCTCCAATAACTTTTATACATTTAATTCCATGCTTTTGTGCCAACCTCAATCCTAACAATAATGCTTCATACTCTACTATATTGTTGGTACAAAATAAACTCAATGTGAAAGAGAATTTGTAAGTATTTCCATCAGGAGAAATAAGTAAAATACCTGCTCCTGCTCCATCTTTGCAATTTGCACCATCAAAGTACATCACCCAAAAATCACCCCTCACAGACATAGAACCTACCTTTTCAAAAATACTTGGCAATGCAGGCTCCTTCTCAAGCATAGGGATCTCTGCCCTAAAAGCATTAATGTCAGTATCCACAAAACATGTAGTCTCATTGTCAATATTCCTTTCAATCATGTGGCATACTCTTGACTCTCACTCAATCCTAACAAACTGATCATCAATCTTGAAGGTTGAAAAAGACAAGTCACATTGTAAACTTCCACCCATGGTAGCACTCCATCTTCTAGATAATAGCATCCCATAATGAGGAGGGATATCCACCACCAAAACATTCATGGTCAATTCTTTCTCTGGATAGGCTACCAACCTATAGGGCATAGCATTTATGGTCCCAATGACTGGTACTTCTCTATAATCCATTGCACAACATCTGCCTTGAAATGTATCAACTTTAAGACCCAACCTTTCCATGATCTTAAAAGGCATAACAGTATTAGAGGCACCTAAATCAATCATACAGTTTCTTAGTTTCATTCCATTCACAAGGACACTCAAGAAGAATGGATCTATGTTCTCAAGGCTAGCATTGACAGAACTATCTAAATAAATAGGTGGAATCTGAGACACCATTCCATGAGCTTCTACTTTTTTCAAAACCTTAGCTTGAGATTCATTGCATGTAGCATCATTATTATGAACATTATCTACCCATGCAATAGCCTTATCCTTATGTTCAGGGATCCTCAATAATTCTGACAATGGAACCTTAACCGTGATCTGAGACAATACAGCTAACATATCAACTGGAGCAGAGGGAGGGACCTCAATTTGCACTGCTTTAGTGTATTTTCATTTATCTGATACTTTAGATGTATTGGTGACATTCATCTTTTCATTCTTAGCCATTGTGCTAACTAGCTTCTCTATCTCATTGGAAATTTTTTCAACTCCAACTCCCTTAGGTTCCCACTTCTTACCTTTTACATTCTTGAGTCTTGCCAAGTGATCATCCTTTGACTTATTTCCATTGAATTCCTCAGAGTTGGTGTTCTTTATAAACATTCCTGCAGCTTTCCCATTTGTACCCCTTTCCACCATGCCTCTAGTTTGCACTTGGGCTATCATTTCTGCAATAATTCTATCCATCTCTTCTCTTGAAGGTCTTCTCAAATTTACTATCTTTGAGGAAGAAATCATATTACATATTTTCTTATCAATGTCTTCACTATCAGAAAATACCTCCTGATGGAAAAGTGCCCTATTGTGTCTTTTCAAACACACATCTACTTCTTCATCAAAATCAGAATCATCTTCATATCCTAAATATGAAGTTTCCATATTGCATCCAATATCATCATGACTTTCTTCTTGATCTAATCCCTCATCATTATCATTTTGATCTGCAACCATGGATTGTGCAGTCACACAATGCTCTGCAGAATGAGGCGATTGGCATGCTATACACCATGGTGTATCTTCTACAACATTTATAGAGGACCTTTGTAAAGGATCAGTGACAACTCTATCATTATTTCCTCTTGCAATAGGGAAAACAGGCTTGCCATCCTTCCATTGAGTGTTGTAGGGATAATTATGCAATCTATTCTACCTACTGAAATTATTGTTGAATTGAGGCTTTTAATTGGTGGGAGCATTATTAATTCTATTAGCAGGTACTTTTAGGTCCTTCAATGCATTCAACACCTTATCCAACTTATCTTTCTCTTGTTTCTTATTTCCAACATTCCTTTCATTATCCCTCTTGCATTCTTTATCCCCAAACAATCTAGGGTCATCTCTTTTCCCACCCAATTTTCTTGATATTTTCATATTATTTTCAATATTGACAGCAATCCTAAAAGCATCTCTAAGAGTTCTTGGTTCTTTGTCCCTCAACAAATATCCCATCTTTCAATCAAAAGCATTGAAGTATGTGGTCAAACAAACATTGTCATCTAACTGCATGACTTGGAATAGCTTATGCATACCCTTCTGAAATCTCATATTGAACTCAGCTGCAGCTTCATTATGATTTTTCCTTATGGTATTGCATTCATTTAACATGAAACTAGCATTAGGCCTATCACCATATTGTTCTTTGAAACTGTTATACACTAAGTTTTCACCCTTGTTTCAAGCTCTCATAGTCTTGATAACCTAGTATAACATGGGAATCATCTCCAGGTGTGGGACCTATGCTAACTGAGATGAGACCTCCAAGTTCTAGGCTAGTTCCTCTTGGATAATCACCTTAATTTTATTCTTGACATGAAAAGTAAACTTTTGAGGGAAATGGATAGAAGGAATGCTTAGAAAGGGAAATGACTTGAAAGCAAACTACCTACTAGGTGATACACCAAAATTAGGGTATGAATTGTAGCATAGAGGGATGGAATCAATGAAAGGATTAGATCTAGTAGGTCACAACTTACTAAATGGGCTTGCATAAGTAATTCATAGGAGGGCCTGAACATAAGACACAACCTATGACCTGTAAGCAGACATTCACCTCTACGACTCGGTGTAGGATTGAGAAAAGACTGTTAGGGGGGCTGAAGTATACCCACAAAAACATCTAAATCAGATCAAACACAATAACACACACAATTATAGAAAGTAAGGGGGATCAAGAACCCTAAGTTGTCATTGAAAACATGCATATACTTCGATTCAATAAGAGATACTTCAAACAAGGAAGCATAGGGACATGAAGAATTGTCACAAAATACCTCTGCAATGTTTGAATTACCAATGAAAGATTTACAACTGTATAAGCCAGAGGGTAGAAATGATACCACATATGACCCTTAAGAAAAGTAGAATTCTTTTACAATTGTCCAACTGTGAGCTCAAAAGCTCTAAAAATACAATATATACATCCCCTCTTGCATGCAGGAAAGAGTCAAAACCTAACTAGGGTTACAAAATTAAACAATGATACCAAACCCTAGGGTACTGATCACCTATTATGAAAATATCTAAGAACACCAGTGATCAAATCATATCTTTCTTCATGGGCATCCATCCTATACTGAGCTCACCTGCAGACACAACAACCTTGACCTACCAACCCACCTGCAACTCCACTAAGCCATGAAGGCTCCAAATCTGATCTGGAAGATATCTGTATTTTCAATAATAACACTGGTGAAAGGTGGTGCCAATCCATTTAGCACCTTTGACATGACATGGTACCCTACAACACTGGCCAACAGTCATCTCCATCACCCCCTCAACCACAATCATCCTAAGACTTTATTTCCTGAGCTACCCGACATCGTGCATGGTTGAAAGAGCAGAAGAATAGCAAAACCCTCATAGAGATATTCAAATTCAAATCATAACGGCTAGCGGGTCTGAAATTAAAACATGAACATCGATGAGAAACCCTTCCCAGTAGATGAATGACTACAATGCACCTGAAAACAACTTGAAAACCCATCTCTGACAAGTCAAAGCCACCGTGGAAGTCAACGGCCAATGAGAATCGAGCATGTCGACACACCTGTCATTTTGGCCCCACCTCAAGCTTTTCCTTCTTAAGTCATTCGGTGACTACACGACTAAAGAATTTTCTCTAAGTCATGAAAAACTTCTCATAACCCCAGTCCGGTTAAGCGACTACGTGAACAAAGCAGTTGCTGAATTTCTAAGTCTTTCGGCTAACCCTGGTTAAGTCTAGTGAACAAGAGAGAACCCCTAGTCACTGATTCATGGAAGCTTGCTAACCTTGGGCCCATTTTTCACCTAGCAATCTTCTATTTGTGCTGACTGCCCCATCAGAAAACACCTTGACAGGCTTTGACAATGGACCCACTGAGAACTGGATTCCAATCTAACAGCGGGTGCATGATCTCATGGCCCCTGAATATTCCTTCAAATCATGCGCCAGCTGCTGATCCTTTTAGAACTGAGACCCCAAGACACATCAGATCTTCTGAAAAATCCCGGTCATCACACAATAGCCAATCATATGCAAGCACATCAGTGCCAGGTAGCACATCAGACCCACGATCCAAAGATCCTCATCGGACGGTCATCACATGATCTCATAGGGTCAAAAGATTCTATGAGATCATACAACCACCGTAGATCTTTTCCTTTTTGACACATCCACAGACCCTCTGACATGGTCCCACTAATAGATCCAAGCTGTCATCTTGCCAACCAATAACGAATGAGCACGTCAAAAACTGAGGACCACTTGACAGAGCCCGAAGATAAAGTAAGATCAATGGTGGGTGCATGATCTCATGCGTCAAAAAAGCTCCTTCAGATCATGCACTAGCTATTAGATCATCATCGACTGACAACCTGCTGGGCCCATGCTGACATGGTGCCAAATCACAAGCCTTAACCAATCATAAGTGCATAGCTCAGACTACGTGGCCGGACCCACTGACAAAAGATGACTCACTATAGGTAGGAAGATCGACAATCATCACATAATCTCATGCCTCTGACAAATCTTATGAGAACTTATGCTCATCGTTAGATTAAAATAGTTTCAGAGACCCTAGGCCTAGAAATAAAAGGCATTAGGACTTAGGAAAAAATTAAAGTGCTAGGCGCTTAGACTTAGGGAAATATTAAAGCACGTGGAAATATGATTGCTTAAGTGGCCGAAAAGGTAATGCAAAAATATAATAGGCCAAAAGGAATTTTTAGGGTTTTAAGGTTCCAATGGCTACTTTATGAATTTTTTGACCTACAGACCAGGGAGTAAAACAATTTGCAGAGGCCAGAGGACAAGGCACAACTTCATGAAATTTTCAAGGATGCTTGGCAGGATAAAAATAGAGACCTTGGGATGGATTTTTAGCCAAATTTGTATAGAATAGGAAAATTATGGTAACATTTTGGCAATTTCTGCTAGATCTCAGCCTACTAGACATGGAAAACCAGTGGCCTTGATATATTCATTGGGCATGGGGTCATCAAAGATCAAAATTTCTCACAGGGAGACAGGACTAAAGCTATGCTCAGGGCACTTCTTGAAAAATAGGAAACTAACCTAGAAAATAGGGAAACAAGAAAAAACACACATATCTACAAGAATTACAGAGAGGGATTAACCTCAAAATAGGGCTTCAAGTGGAATCCATTTACTGAGATAGGCAAGGGAACTCCTTCAAGATTTGATAGATGAAAAGCATTAGGCCCCTTACACTCTGCTATAACTAATGGTCCACCCCAAAATGAGTCAAATTTTGTATGTCTTCCAAGCCTTGATTTGAACTCATCCCATTTGAGGACTACATCTCCAACTTTGAAATTCCTGACCCTGGCTCTTTTGTCAAAACTCCTCTTTGTTTGAATTTGATGGAATTCCATATCCTACATTGATTTGTCTCCGATCTCTTCCAATTCCATCAATTGAGCATAACTGACCTGCAAGGGGTCTCTTTCTTCAAATAGGGCATACTGAGTAGCCAAGTCCAGAGCTGGCAATTCAACTGAGATAGACAACTTGGCTTCTCTGCCATACACTAACACATAAGGAGAATTCCCAATGATCTTCTTTGGAGTAATTCTGTCTAGCCATAAGGCAGACCTTAGTTTAGTATGCCAATCCCTCTAGTTGTCTTGTAGAGTCTTCTTGATTATCTTAATCAAATTCTTATTTGTTGATTCTGCCAAACCATTGCCTTGGGGGTAATAATTTGAACTGGTATTCAGATAGATGCCATTCTTGATTGCCCACTTTGAGACTTTGAGACTGTGAATGCTAATGCATTATCTGATATTATAGAGTCTGGAGTGCCAAACCTATGAATTATATCATCAGAAAAACTCAATACAACATTCTCATTGGATTCTTTTAATGCAACTGCCTCTATCCACCTAGTGAAATAATCTGTTGCAGTAATTATCCACTTATGTCTTGCACTAGATGGATGATTAATCATTCCAATGAAATCTATGCCCCACTTCATGAAGGGTTGGTCTATTTTGACTAGCTGTAAGGGCAAGGCTGCAAGCCTCTCTTTTCTTGCAAACATGGCACACTTGATGCATTTCCTCACATACTCATGACTATCCCTGAAGATAGATGGCCAATAGTATCCAGCCCTCATGATTTTAAAAGAAGTAGTCCTAGGAGAGAAATGACCTCCAGAAGGTCCATCATGAAACTCAAATAGGACATCAAGTATCTTTTCTGAATCTATGCATCTTAAAAGGACAGTATTGTGATCCTTTCTGAAAAGAACTTCATTTATCAGCACAAAAGGAACAAATTGTAACCTATAATACCTTCTTTTTGCTGAATCTAGGCCTACAAGACATTGTCCTATCTTCAGATAATTGATCATATTAGGCAACCAGCTTGTTGCCTTGGCTTGTTCTTTTGTAGAATGCACCACTAGAGATGCATCTATTTGCTCTAATTTCTTTGAAGTCTCATCTGATGCCAAATGCTCACAAAGACCTCTTCCTCTAACCAGCTTGGTAGTTTGAATATCTATGTCATATTCCATCACCTTGGTGATCCAACCAGCTCTTTTCTCATTTAGGTCCTTGGAAAGCAAAAAATCTTTGACACTTGGATGAGTAACTTTTAAATGTACCTTGCTATGGGTCAATAGATATCTAAACTTTTTAAGGCTCTTCACCATAGCAAGTACATGTTTCTCTACAAAAGAGTATCTCTGCTCATACTCTTCTAAACCTTTGCTAAAGAAAGTAATAGGCTGCTCTAATCCATCTGAGTTTTCTTGAGTTAGCATAGCAGATATAGCATCATGACCTCCATAAGCATAAAGGATAAAATCCTTACTGAAATTTGGGTTTAGGAGAGTAGGGGCTTCTGTTAAGGCCTCTTTGATAGCCTAGAAATTGACTCTCCCTTCTTTGGTCCAACTAAAAGCTGAACTCTTCTTTAACATGGCTGTCAAAGGCTTTAGTAAATCTGCAATGTTAGGCAAGAACCTCCTAACAAGGTTAATCTTTCCTATGAAAGATTGGAGACTTTTCTCGTGACATGGTAGGGGTAGCTCTAGGATAGTTGTAACTCTCTTAGGATCCACTATGATTCCTTCTTTGGATACTACATATCCCAACAATTTTCTTTCAAGAACTACAAACACACATTTCTTGGGATTAAGAGATATCCCAAATTCTCTACACCTTTCAAAGATCTTCCTCAAATGTTTGATGTGATCTACTGCATGCTTAGAATAGATAGTTATGTCATCCAAGTAGACTAGTACAAACTATTACATGAGGCTTTTAAAGGCCATATCCATTGCCTTTTGAAATGTAGCACCTGCATTTGACAAACCAAAGGGCATCTTTTGATAAGCCATGGTTCCCCACTTGGTTGTAAATGCAGTCTTGTATTGATCCTATTCTTTCACTAAGATCTGATTATATCCTTAATAGCTATCCAATAATGAAAATCTCTCAGATTTAGAGACACATTGTAAAATTTGTTCCATGGAGGGCAGTGGATGGCGGTCTTTTAGAGAGGCCCTGTTAAGATCCCTGAAGTCAACACATAACCTCAACTCCCCATTCTTCTTCCTGATAGGAACAAGGTTGGAAACCCAAATAGTATGCTTAATGGGGTAGATGATACCACTTTCTATTAGTTTGAGTACTTCCTTATGCATAAGTGGCTCAAGCTTGGAATTAACAGGCCTTTGCTTTTGCCTTACTGGTTTGGCATTAGGTTCTAATTCAATAGTGTGCTGGGCAAGGGCAGGATCAAAACCCTTGAGGTCTTCATATTGCCATGCAAAAAAATCACTGAATTCTTTGAATAACTGAGTGTAAGCTTTCTTTTCCAATTCAATGTTTACCTTTCCGAATTGTAAGCTCCTACTTGGTTCCAACTCTAATTCAACACAGTGTTCTTGTTGAACTACCAGGCCAACTTTGCTTCTCTTAACTTCATCATCCTTGTTGAAGATAGTCTCTAAGGTAACAAGACCTCTAGGCATCTTATTAGACTTAAGTTGTATCACTTGATCACCATAGTTTTGTGATAGCCTATCTTGATTATGCTTTGAAAAAACATCTTCTTCAAACAAGAATTGCAAAATTTGTTCATCGTTGTCAAACACCTACCAATTGACATTATTATCAGGAATAGAGGGTTCGAAAATAACCTTAATGTGTTGTTGGTCCATTTATTTTGAAATGCTATTGGAGATATCAAACTGAGATCCAATAGCAACCCTATTTGCATTTTGATTTAGCTTCCTAGGGATAAAAACAATATTGAAAGCACAAAAGTCTTCAATTGCATCTCAAAGTCTATGTTTGTATGCTTTCAAAGTGTCATTTTTCATTGCACTTATCCCTCTTACTTGGATGACAACTAACTCACTGTCACCATAAACTTTTAAGGCCTTAAGCCCTCTTTTTCTAGCCCACTCTAGCCCATTGACTAGACTTTCATACTCTGCAGTGTTGCTAGTGTAGGAGAAACTGAATCTAAAGGCAGTATAATGCCTTTCTCCTTTTGGGGACACTAGCATAGCACCACCACCAGAACCATGTCTATTTCTAGCTCCATCAAAAAATAGTTCCCAAACCTAATTGCTCTGATCCTCTGAATCAGTGTCTTCTTTGAGAAGGCTTGGCTCTATGGATCCACTTTCTTGTATCAAATGACTTCCCAAACCAAAATCCTAGATTATATTTTCTTGGGCCTCTAAAGCTCTTTCATCTAGAAGAATATCAGGGATACTCTCTATTTTCATGCTTACTTCACTAATGGTTTGGAAGTCACTGTCATCAAATATAGGGCAATTTACATTGATGGTATTGGACACATATGGTTCTATATGGTGTGCTGCCAATGGTTCTAATTTAATGGTAACCTTGGTCCCATACCTTGTATGAAATAACATGTAAGACCGATCAGAAGATAGGTAGCCTCCTATCTTAGCTGTAAACTCCCTTGACAAACATATGGCAAATAAAGCAGGGAGATCTATGATATATATATTAAGGAGGATGGAGAAATTAGGACTAGCATGTAGGATTAGACTGGTATCTTTGGCCACACCTATGGTATTGACTGAGGATCCATCAAGTTGGGTAACCTTCTTTTGAAAGGGTTCATATTTTAGTCCTAATTGGTCAGCTACTTTCTTGGGCATTAGAGTACTAGTAGCTCCACTATCTACCATACAATTATGCACTAAAGATTTTCCTATAATTAGAGATACATAAAAGGGAGGTGGCCTTGAATTCCTACCTTGCATGGTATTGGCCTTGGAGTTGCTACTTGGAGCCTCCTTTTCTCAATCAGTGTTAACCAACACTGGCTTTGTAGCTTCTTTTGTAGGTTAAGGAGTTGCTGCATCACTCATGGCCTTCTTCAAAATCTCAGGCTGTCCTGGAAGAGCCAAAGAGTCCCACATAGACATGGTGACATTCACCTTCTTCATGTTGTCTACAATATTGAAAGGTGTCACAGTGTGTACTCTTTATTGTGCTTTCACTATGATGGGCTCCACCTCTTTGAGAGTCTAGCCTTCTTTGCTTGTAATGATAGGAGCCTCCTTAGGTGTGATGGGATTAGCTTGTTGTAGTGGCTCTGTAGATGTAGTGGCTTTGGCATTAGAATCTTCTCTCTCCATGTCTTGAGCTCTTCTCTTTGCTCTTGTATAGGCAACAAAGGCAACTTCATCATTGACTCCATTGAAGTCTGGCTGCTCCCAATTAAAGAGAGCAGTCTCATTCTCTTGTGATTCTTGTTGAGGAACTGACCCACTATATGAAGCCTCTGATTGAGCTTGTGAGGCATTCTGAACCATTAGTGCTTGGTTCATCCACCCATTTAAACATGTAGCCTGATTATGAGGCCAATTACAAGGAAAACACCATTCATTATCCATAGCCATATTATTTTGACTAGGAACCATATCCCTCACTGGATTTGTAGAATTTAGAGGTGTAGGGTTATATGGTTGGAATGGTCTCTGATTAAAACTATCTTTGTCCTTGATACCCTCCTTGGTATGGTGGCCTATTTTATTGATAAGGCTATCCTTGATTTTGATATTATTGATTAGGACCTTGGCCTTGTGTCTGAAAGGGTGGTCTAATTCCTTGACCTTATTTCTTTAGATTTGTGACCTCTTTAGTCAAGGTCTGCAACAAGTTTATCATCTCTTGCTGACTGCTTTGTTGGCTATTCTTTATCTCTTGCAGCTCTTGAGAGAAACTAGTTGTTAGCTCTTGACCACTGGTACTAGCTTGAGGTGCTAATATGGTGGGAATAGGGGTAAATGGGGGTACTTGTGTAGGTGCAGTGGTATGAAGGCTAGGAAAAATGGGCATTGGAGGCCTTCTAGCAATCATGCCTGCTTGGATTAAACAATTTTCAGCCTTGACAGCTATGTCAAAAGCTTGGGGTAAAGAAGTACCACCCATAGATTGGATCATGATAGAAATTTGACCATTCAGACTTTGCAAGTAGTAAAGGAAAGCATGGTCAGCTAATGGTCTCACTGAGACTGGAATTCTATTCCATGTTTTGAGGAATCTACTATTGTAGTCTGTCATTTGTTCTTGAGGGTCTCTCTTAATGGTTGTTAACCGCTCAACTAGAGACAAGTTATCTGATTTATCCTCAAAATGCTTACTTAATGCATCCCCTAACTCATCCCATGAAGTAATAGAACCAAAAGTTAGAGTTCTAAACCATTCAAGAGCCTTACTTTTTAGAGAGGCCGCTAATAATTTTGTGGCCACATCTTCTTGAGTAATATTATGTATGTTGCAAATGGTGGTCACATCTCTTATGTGTTCAAAGGTAGTTGTCTACCCTTCACCAGTGAAATCAGGTATACTCTTTAGTGCCACCAAGGGCACATCATGATGTTGAGCAAAGGCTAATGGATTGCCTTGGTTGAATGGTGCAAAGGAAAACTGTCTAGCCATTGCAGGAGTTGTGATCTGAAGATTAACAACTATATGGGCTATATTTGATGCTAGACTTGAATCCTCTTCTAAATCTCTGGTTAGAGATCTACCTCTTCTTCTAGAATGAAAGGGAAAAGGTCTCCTTTCTGAGGTATTAGGAGGCGTAGACTGAACTCTCCTTGCAGGGGATGTTCTTTGAGTTGACCTGCCTTTGTGACTTCCTTTTGAGGGTAACTCTAAAAATTTAGTGGGCTTTGAGCTTCTAGTCTCAATCTTTCTCATCAACCTTGAACAAGCTTGGCCTGGATCTTTGAAATCAATGGAGTCACCAGATATACCCGATGAAACAACTTCTTCAAGTTTGTATTATGCAATTTGTATATTAGAGATAACATAATCTTCAACAATGAATTTCTTTTGTGGTCCCATCGGGCATGCCAAAATTGTTATACACTAAGTTTGCACCCTTGTTTCAAGCTCTCATAGTCTTGATAACCTAGTATAACATGGGAATCATCTCCAGGTGTGGGACTTATGCTAAATGAGATGAGACCTCCAGGTTCTAGGCTAGTTCCTCTTGGATAATCACCTTAATTTTCTTCTTGACATGAAAAGTAAAGTTTTGAGGGAAAGGGATAGAAGGAATGCTTGGAAAGGGAAATGACTTGAAAGTAAACTACCTACTAGGTGATACACCGAAATTAGGGTATGAATTGTGGCATAGAGGGATGGAATCAATGGAAGGCTTAGGTCTAGTAGGTCACAACTTACTAAATAGGCTTGCATAAGTAATTCATAGGAGGGCTTGAACATAAGACAACCTATGACCTGCAAGCAGACATTCACCTCTGCGACTCGGTGTAGGATTGAGACAAGACTGTTAGGGGGGTTGAAGTATACCCACAAAAACATCTAAATCAGATCAAACACAATAAGACACACAATTACAAAAAGTAAGGGGGATCAGGAACCCTAAGTTGTCATTGAAAACATGCATATACTTTAATTCAATAAGAGATACTTCAAACAAGGAAGCATAGGGACATGAAGAATTGTCACAAAATACCTCTACAATGTTTGAATTTCCTATGAAAGATTTACAACTGTATAAGCCAGAGAGTAGAAATGATACCACAGATGAACCTTAAGGAAAGTGGAATTCTTTTACAATTGTCCAACTCTGAGCTGAAAAGCTCTAAAAATACAATATATACATCCCCTCTTGCATGCAGGCAAGAGTCAAAACCTAACTAGGGTTAAAAAATTAAACAATGATACCAAACCCTAGGGTACTGATCACCTATTATGAAAATATCTAAGAACGCCGGTGATCAAATCATATCTTTCTTCATGGGCATCCATCCGGTACTAAGCTCACCTACAGACACAACAACCTCAACCTACCAACCCACTTGCAACTCCACTAAGCCATGAAGGCTCCAAATCTGATCTGAAAGATATCTGTATTTTCAATAATAACGCTGGCAAATGGTGGCACCAATCCATTTAGCACCTTCGACATGACATGGTACCCTGCAACACCAGCCAATAGTCATCTCCATCACCCCCTCAACCACAACCATCTCGAGACTTTATTTCCTGAGCTACTCGACGTTGTGCATAGCCAAAAGAGCAGAATAATAGAAAAACCCTCGCAAAGATATTGAAATTCAAATCATAACAACTAGCAGGTCTGAAATTAAAACATGAACATCGATGAGAAACCCTTCCCGGCAGATGAACGGTTACGATGCACTTGAAAACAGCTTGAAAACCCATCTCTGACAAGTCAAAGCCACCATGGAAGTTAGCGGCTAATGAGAATTGAGCACGTCGGCACACCTATCATTTTGGCCCCACCTTGAGCTTTTCCTTCTTAAGCCATTCGACGACTACATGACCAAAGACTTTTCTCTAAGTCACAAAAAACTTCTCATAACCCAGGTCTAGTTAAGTGACTACGCGAACAAAGTGGTCACTAAATTTCTAAGTCTTTCGGCTAACCCTGGTTAAGTCCAGTGAACAAGAGAGAACCCCTAGTCGCTGATTCGTGGAAGCTTGCTAACCCTGGGCCCATTTGCCACCTGGAAATCTTCTATTTGTGCTGATCACCCCATCAGCAAACACCTTGGTAGGCTTTGACAACAGACCCACTAGGAACTAGATTCCAATCTAATGGTGGGCGCATGATCTCATGGCCCCTGAATATTCCTTCAAATCATGCGTGAGCCATTGATCCTTTTAGAACTGGGACCCCAAGACACATTAGATCTTCTAAAAAATATCAATCATCACACAGTAGCCAATCATATGCAAGCACATCAGCGCTAGGTAGCACATTGGATCCACGATCCAGAGATCCTCATCGGATGGTCGTCGCATGATCTCATAGGGTCAGAAGATTCTATGAGATCATAAGACCACCATAGATCTTTTCCTTTCTGACACATCTATAGACCCTCTAACATGGTCCCACTGATAGATCCAAGCTATCATCTGGCCAACCAATAACAAATGAGCACGTCAGAAACCAAGGACCCACCTGACAGAGCCTAGAGATAAAGTAAGATCAACGACAGGCGCATGATCTCATGTGCTAGAAAAACTCCTTCAGACCATACGCCAGCCGTTAGATCATCATCGACTGATAACCCACTGGGCCCACACTGACATGGCACCAAATCACAAGCCTTAACCAATCATAAGTGCACAGCTCAGACTACGTGGCTAGACCCACAGACAAAAGATGACTCATTGTAGGTAGGAAGATTGAGGATCGTCGCATAATCTCATGCCTCTAACAAATCTTATGAGAACTTACGCCCATTGTTAGATTAAAATGGTGTCAGAGAGCCTGGGCCCAGAAATAAAAGGCGTTGGGACTTAGGAAAAAATTAAAGCGCTAGGCGCTTAGACTTAGGGAAATATTAAAGCATGTGGAAATATGATCGCTTAAGTGGTCGAAAAGGTAATGTAGAAATATAACAGGCCAAAAGGATTTTTTAGGGTTTTAAGGGTCTAACAGCTACTTTATGAATTTTCTGACCTATAGACCAGGGAGTAAAACAATTTGTAGAGGCTAGAGGACAAGGCACAACTTCATGAAATTTTCAGGGATGCTTGGCAGGATAAAAATAGAGACCCTGGGATGGGTTTTTAGCCAAATTTGTATAGAATAGGAAAATTATGGTAACAGAAACATCTCTCAAAAGAATCCCAAGTGTCAATACATTTGTCAAGAAGTCTCTCAAACCAATCTCTAGCATCCTCCACCAAAGATTGAAAAAATAATTTCATGACCACATCCTCATGCTCTACCTCATAATCATTTAGCATATCAACAAATAACCTAAGATGTTCCTCACAACTAATAGCATTGTTACCAGGAAAATTAGGTACATTATCTCTTATATCAGTTGGAAAAGCATTTGGGTAGCTAGGAATTCCATCAAAGCTAATTTTTCTATAGCCTTCTAATTGCATAGGTCTCCTTTGAAAACTTGAATTAATGTTAACCCTAGGATCAACATTTACATTTACATTCCCATCTACTTGTGCATCTAACTATTGCCTATGATCAACATTTATCCTAGCAAATGAGGAAGGAATTGAACTAGTAGTAGCATTACTAAGTGGAATAGTGGTAGTCATAGATGGCATACCTAGTTCAGTAGCAGATGGGCCAAGGGCATTAGCAGATGAAGCCTTCAAGAACTAGATCTTTCTTCTCTTTTCTGCAATGGAGGCTTCAATTTCAGCCTTTTCAAATTCTCTTGCATGGTCCTCATCTTCTTTTCTTCTTCTTTCCATCTTTGTATCCTTATTTTAATTGGGTGGTGGGACCCCTGGTATTGTCAATGATTTGCTTGTTTGATGCCCCACCATCTTTTGCTTTCCTTTTTCACTAGCGGCAACAATAGGCCTAGTGATCTCATGACCATCTTTATCTTTAGCTTTAGGGAGGGAAGCATAACTTTGAACCTGTCTAACCATAGGGCCCTCTGTATCAAACTCATGATCTTGCAGCAAGCACTCCTGCTCGCTTCTCAAAGCATCAAGATCACCAAAGACATCATGCTGCAAAGTCTTAGGAGCAGAAGCAAGCATCTTGTTTCTCTCCTTCATTTCATTAATCTTTCTTAGAAGAGACTCTCTTTCTACTCTCTCCTTTTGTAACCTCTTATGTATGGCATCCTGCTATGCCAACTGTAACCTTAGTGCATTTAAATCATCTGGGTCTATCATAATATCATCAAAACCTGGTGACACATCCATATCAGTAAGATTTTGATATGGGAAATGGACCTATCTCAGTCTCATGGGTTGCCTTATGAACATATCCTCATCAGGATCTAAATCTAGTCCAAAACCTCTTTCTCTAGCTTGTTCATCCTGACCTGGAGGCAATGAACCCTTGTCTTGAAATATAGCCTCTGGGGTATCATAAAATTTATCTTTAGAGCAACCACCATCTGATCTAGAACTTCTATCTTTTGAACCTTCCTCACTTGAGGAAACATGTGGTGCTCTACCTCTGGTATTTCTCTATTCTCTCATGGGAGCACTAGCAGACTCACCATTTCTTCTGATCCAACTCTTATTTTCTTGTCTAGGTAACTGTTCCAGAGTAACCTTTGGATTTTTCTTAACAAAGGACCTAGTATTCCTTCTTTTGTCCATGACTTGTAGTCTATAGCACTGGTTCTAATCTTTTGAGTCACCACCCACCAAAGTGGGAAATCTTTTAATTGAATGCAACAAGAGAAACAAGAATCCACTTAAAAACTTTATCTCTAGACTCTCCCTAGTAGAGTCTCCATTCTGTTGGTTCCCCTTTTCATTTCTACCTGTAGGTTTACACTATGATTGACAACTTAATGTCACTGACTCTATCACCACTCCAAAGTCTGCAAGGAAAAGGGTCAATTAACAAGGATCAAAGAGATCCTCCTACACTTTGAGCCTAGATGCTCAGGTGGGTGTACCTTTGATTCACTTCTTGAAAGGAATCACAAAATTTTATGCATTGTACCCTTTATAAATTGATTGAAAGATTTTATCATTTATATTGTGTGTGTGATTGATGATGATGAATTGCTTCCAGAGAATGGACCAGTGCCTTAACCAAGGGCATAGAGTCATCAACAATGCATATCAACTGAAAACCCCAACTCAAACACTCTTGGACTTAGAATAAGTGCTTTGCCTATTATTCCTCTCCCTCATATACTTGGACATCAAATTCTTATCTAGCCATGAACTCATTGAAATCACCTTAAAGACTTTAATCCTAACTTTGTTAGGAACTCAAAGATAACTCCACAATACTCTTTGTTTACCATATGCTAACTCACTTTGTGACATTAACATATATGAGCCCAAGAACAAAATAAGAAGACATACACAAATATAAGATTGGAATCCAAGTGTATTCTCATTAAAATTTGCAGAATCAATATATTACCATAACAAAATGCTTAGAAGACAAAAACTAAATCCAAGCTCTCCTTGTTCAGTCTTTACCTTGACTTTCAATATACATCATCAACCCTTAATACAAAAAAAAATTCTACAATATATACCCCTATTCATCTTGGAATCCCAGAAATAGGATGCAACAAGCTACGGATGACTAGGGTTAGGGTTTCACCCACCCAACCAACTAGAATCAATCAGGAATTTATTACAGTTGGGGGAAAAACCAAGTAGCTTGGAGAAAGCAGATCCAAGAATGATCTATAATCATGGTAATCCCTAAGAAAGTACTAAAAACCATGAATTCACCATGCATTATCAGTCTGATTAAATGCCTGCAACATGCCCTGAGAAATTTTTTTATTCATTTCCCCATGATACAATCTTGCAATTGATCGGTAGACACCTTGGACCACTTTGCAACAATCGGCGAGATCATTCGTACCAAACCCAGCCGCTTAAACATTTAATTCCAGTCCTTCCTATCACTGGAAACCCTTTGAAGATTTGAAATTGAAAGAAATGGTTAGTTTCATGGCACCAGTAGCAAATCGGCGGTCAAAATTCAAATCTGGATCAACTTTATATCATGACTGTCAGATCTTCATCTTTTCTTGGGCCTCATAACTTAACTCTATAAGAATCCTACCTTACAATTAGTGATTCCATGATTGAAGAAACTCGAAGTTGCCGAGACATTCTTTAACCCTGGGTTTCATTCTGAGAACATGCAAACACAAGCCTTTGCTAATTCGCCAAGTGATTTTCTTAACTAGGGTTACATTTTGAGAATGCGTGACTGCCCTCAGTCACCCAATCACCAAATACTTTATAACCTTGGGCCTACTGACAAACTCCAACTCAATGGTCTTTCTGACATCATACCCACTTGGATGATCCTTTAGCCAATAAAAATCATGCATGTCAATGTCATGTAGCACGTTAGACCCACTGCATATAAGGCTTTAATCAGACGGTCGACGTAAGATCGCACGAATCTAAAATATTCCATGCACTCTTACGCCAGGCGTAGATCTTGAATCTGTCATCCTCTTGAATATTTCAAGCCCACTAACACATCTGAGTCATTGATCCAGCAACCAATCAAAACAAGGCAAATCAGCTCCACCTGTTAGAGGACCCACCCTATCATTGTCGCTTGAGAAAAACAAAATCAATGGCCAGCGTAAGATCTCATGACTCTGACAAAATGCATGAGAACTTACACCAACCGTAGATCCCCTGCGGATGTCAGGACCCTTAAGAACACGCTGGCAACTAGGTCCCACTGAAAAACTCTAGATTTCGCTCCTTGACCAATGAGAAACCCCTAAGTCAGCGTGCATGGCAACAGACCCACAAAGAAATATATTGGAAGATTGAGCGGTCATCGCATGATCTCAAGGGATTTGTCAGAGTCATGAGATCATGCGCCTGCCATTGATTTTGAAAGACTATGAAATGCTGGGCCCGCAGACCATGTGAACACATGATGAAAGAAAAGGAAACCACCACACCAAGTCACTAACTGTTAAGAGAAAACTGCTAGAAAATGAGAGACTATGCAAACACTACAGTCAGGTAATTGCTGAATGGAAATATGTAACTGCTAGGAACCAAGCAAACAAGCGACTGACTGTATTTGTGAAATCACTGAATGATAAAGGGACATGAAACTTTGTTAAGAAATTCAACGAAGACTGGGAAAAAAAAACCACGTGCAAAAAGGGAACGTAAGTGGCCCGAAAAGGTAATGAGGAAATATAACAAGGCCAAGGTGCACTAGGGTTTTTTCCATGCAACGACTAGAAATATGAAATTTGAACAAGGGTTTAAGCCAGAAGCAAGAAAAAGGTTGTAGAGACCAGAGGAAAATTGGCATAGGCATGAAATTTTTTTCTAGGTGCCAACATCTAGCTAGAATGTGCCCTCATGATAGCAGCTCAACACAACCCTAATCCATTCATTCTTAAAATTCTTTAGGAAATTTAGAGCATTGGTAAGACCAAGTGTTTCAACAATTTTGTGCTCTGGTTTCATTTTAATTTTCTCATCACAAAGTGCTTGATATGCAACATACATATCGAAATCACCTATTCCCCAATTTTATAGTGTATGCATGATCGTATATCTTTAGTTAACAAAACCCTAGGTGGGATGCTTGAAAAAGAACCCATTGAATCCATTTTTGATGCTACTTCAGGGTGTAACTTATAAGGTGGTTCCTTTTAGCTTGCTGACACTATTAAATTAACTTCTTCATCCACAACTTTAGAAGAACTCGCAGTAGATGCCATTTCAACAAACTAGGTTTTCTGATAAGTATGAGAAATATGCTCGGTAGGGTTTCAACTTATTGAAAATATATCGAAGAGAGTGTGCTTGGTTTGATCTACAACTGCTTGAATTTTCTTGAAAGATTCTTGCTTGAACTTGCTTTGTGAAATTTTAGCTCTCCGAAATCGTAATGTGAAAAATAAACTCTGTCTTCCATGTATTTATAGAATTTTTGATATTCCCACTCAAAACTTTATGCAATAAATGCTTGACCTAATTTTTGGTTCATGACAACTGTTAGCTTGGTGACAACTACAAAATTTCATCTGTTCGGTTAACACAAGACTTCTTTTCTTGGTTGATACTATTATTCAGTTAACCTTGAATAGTGATTACCGACGGGTAACCAATGCTCGGTCTAATTTTTACCGACTGTATAACTTTGTTAGCTCAAAACATATAAACCACAATGCATCTTTATTTATCCATATTTGGTATGTGCACAACATGTATAAGGAACTGTATGTAAAATGTGATCATTTTGAAATGTCAGTCCCATACATACCTATATCACCTTAGGTGGAGGTACCGATGTCACCCAATCCAGTGGATGAGGTTTCACCGACATCATTACTTGACTCAGCATTCTCATTAGATGCCTTTCTCCATAGTGTTCCCAATTCTCATAATATCTTCCATAGTGTTTCCACTCTCAAATACATGATTTTCTTGTGGTGCTTGATTTCTGCAATCCTTTCTTAGATGACCGACCTTATGACAATGCAAACATGCCATTCCAATGCTTGTCCAGCTTCTTGATTATCTAGCCCATCTTTTCCTGTTTCAATTTGCTGCAATGTGCCCATATCTACCACATGCAATACAGTTAGTCCATGTGTTGTAATCCCAAATATAAGAGTTACCTTGTCTCTTCAGTTGATAAGGCTTGCATTGTGTCTTTTGCTTCGGAGTCCATACTTGCTTCATTTTTGCCTTACATTCTTGTGCAGTGTGTCCATGTTTGTTGCAAGTGTAACATAATTTCTCCATAGTATGATTGTTAGCATTCTTGTTCTATTTAGCTCTACACTCATAAGCTTGGTGACCAAATTTTCCATAGTAGTAACAATATCCATTAAATTTAGGAGTGACTAGAGGTTTACCTTGTGCTTTGCTTCTACACACATTAGAAGTATGTCCCGATTTTCCATAGTGATAACATGTCAATACTTTAGGTCTTTGATTTTGATTTTTGTTGACTGGTTCAGCTTGTTGTGATGATTCTCCTTTGCCGGTATAGCCTATTCCAGCTCTGCTTCCAAATCTTCTTTGATTAATCAAAAAATCATCAATCCTTTTAGAACTATCCTCAGCCAATTTCTTCATTTCATGATGTTGTTGTTGTGTCTTTATTTCATTTCTCAAATTTTTATTCTCTTCTTTGAGAACTCCTATATCTTCAAGTTTTCTTGATAATTCTCCATTAACTCGGTTGACCTCCTAATTCCCAATCACCATCTGATTTGATATTTCAAAATGATGCTTGGTGAGTATGTGAATATCACTTTCTTTTGCTTGAAGTTGTTCAGTTATCAGTCTTCAGTCTTCAATAGCTAGATTCCTTTCTTGCTTAGCCTATCTAGCATTGTTCATTACTTCTACCATTCTTACCATATGAGATTCCTGATTGATTTGCAATGCTTTCACTTGTTCAGTTAAGTGAAGATTCTTTTCAGACAAATCAGAGACTATACTTTTAGATCCATCATAAATATTTCCTGAACTAGATCCAATGTAATCAAATATATCATCAATCACTTCTTCATGGCAACCAATCTCATTTTGCAAAATATCTTGGTTCTTCCTTTCAACTAGTAATTTCTTTAGTCCATCTTTGGCTTGCTTATACTGCTCAACAAACATCTGCATTTGTATCTTCTAATTTTATATTGTCTTATCTAACTTATACCTCTCCATGACTAGATCTTTACTCTTCAGTGGTTAAACTATCCAGTAAGAGAATTGAGTTCTAATACCAATTGTTGGATTAGGAGAGATAGGGTACTAAGAGGGGAGGGGTGAATCAGTGCCCACAAAAAATTTCACTTATAAACCTTTTAGATCTAAAACTGTAAACAATAGTAACCTTGCATAATAACTTGTATCAAATGCATGTATCATTCATCTAATCAACTTATAAAAGTAAATAACATGAAATCAACAATATAACAGTCCCATAACACAAGTATTTTGGTAACGCAGAAACCCTTGTTAGAAGGTAAAAACTGCGATGGGGATGACACCCACAAATTCTTCACTACTACAAATAGAAAAGGTTTGCCTATTAGGGATACAAGTTTTGATCACTTCTGGTGATCTTACCTTGTTAGGAATAACATATTAGATTAGCTAGATCTACCTAGCGATAGGATTTTAGCAACACTACTTGAGTGTGCACTTGGTTAAGAGATTTACAAAAAGACTGTCAAGTCTACTCTGTTAGGAGATTTTACCAAAACTCTATTACAGTGATTAGAAAGCAATAGGTAATTATCTACTAATGACAACTGAAATTGTTTGATACAAGTCAATAAAGTATTGAATATATATATCACCTTATACTATGTAAATCTCTGCTTTGAACTGCTTGGTTAACCTGCTCTGATTCTGCTCAATCTGATTTCCTCTAAATGATGTTCTACTTTTTCAACTGATAATCTTGAAGCTTGGCTATTGCTTCAAGTGCTTCTTCGCTTATACATTAGTTCCCATAAAAAATGATATAAATACAAATATATAGCATACTACTTTATGCCGCTTATACAAAATTAGGTTTCAACAACTTAGAGAAAAACCCTAAGATCTACGGTGTACAAAAATAACCTAGACCAAACAATTACATGAGATCTTCATCGCATTTAATGAATATCTCAACAATAAATTATTCTCGATCTTGGTAAAACATTTTCTGATTCTGTTGTAACTGTTTGCATAGACAAATGTACCATTTCTGATTCCTATGCCATTTGCTGTGATCCTCGGTAAACACTATAAATACTGTTCGGTAAGTACTTTGATGCTTAGTGTTTACTGTCTCTCGGTATCGGTGTCTGATGCTCGATAAAACTATTTGGTGCTCGGTATGAAGACTTAACCGAATGGCTTGTATTGCTTACAGGTACTAACTGGGTTCATATAAGTAACCAACTGATGTCTTTGACTTCCTTTGATACTAATGACAATCATTAATGCTCAATAGAGATAACAGGGCAGGTTTAAAGATCCCCCCTTATGGTGGGGTGGGAGGGGAGGGTAATAAGCAAAAAAGAGCTGAATGTAGATGGAACCCTCCTAAAAAGGGATGGTTTAAGATCAACTTCGATGGTGCCTCGCGTGGAAAGCTAAGGAAAGTAGGTATAGGATGTTGCATCTACAAATTAGAAGGTAAGGAATTTGAAAGATTGGCAAAACTAATAGGTAGGGAAACCAATAACGTAACAGAGCTCACAAATTTAGTTGAGGGATTACTGATCTACAAAGAAATGAAGGTGGATAAGTTGGAAATAGAAGGGGATTAAAAAATAGTGATAAATACATTAATAAAGGGATCAATGCCAAATTGGAAACTTAGTGCATTAATCTCAAGGGATCTAAACTTAATCAAATTCTTTAGAAGAAGCACCTTTAATCATATATATAGGGAGGCTAATTCAAGGGTGGATAGATTGGCAAATGAAGGAGAAGATGGGTACACAATTAAGTGGAAAGATAGTCTATAGGATGATTAAATCTATTAATATATATACTGATAATGTGTTAGATCAGTTCTTTTATCAGTCATCTCAGCTTGATTCCCAAACTATTACCCTTCCTTGAACTATCTACATAAGATTGGTATGTATGATTGATCCATACTTTCCTTTTCACCCCTCCCTTTTGGTTGTTTTTTGAGGCTACACACACACATATCTATATATCTTTCCTTTTCATAATATATATATATTCATTAACACAGTCCCATATATCTATATATACTTATTCATTTACACACACACACACACACACACACACACACACACACACACACACACACACACACACACACACACACACACACACACACACACACACACACACACACACACACACACACACACACACACACACACACACACACACACACACACATACATATACATATATATATATATATATATATATATATATATATATATATACATATATATATATATATATATATATATATATATATATATATATATATATATATATATATATATATATATATATATATATATATATATATATATATATATATATATATATATATATATATATATATATATATATATATATATATATATATATATATATATATATATATATGTTTGTGTGAGTGTGTGTGTTGATTCCTATATTTATTTATATATTCCATATCTTTTATTTTCATATATTGTATTATTTTTTTACTTTGGGTAAGTGTAGAATGATGGGGGACAAAAAAGGGGGTATATGATGCCACTTTTTTTCAGAAATAAATAAACTTTGAACTTCGATGAGAAATTGAAGATAGTTAGACTCAAAAATTTAAGATTTGACAAGAATAAGAGTTGTAGTACTCTAAATCTAGATTCTAAAATACTAATTTATTTTGAAAATGGTAGAGATTAAGGCCCTAAAAAATGGGGAGCTCAAAATGTGGTCTTTTTTGTGAAAAAATGTAACATAGCATCTCGTGTGCTCCCCCTAAATGTTAAATTATAATTTAATTTAATTTTATTAATCACTTTAGTGAGAATTTAACTAACACCACATAGTTTATCTCGAATGTTTTTGCTAATTTTTTGATGAATGTGTGATTTTTTATGAATTTCCAAAGTGGGCACATCCTGAAAACGTGAAGTTTGTGCATTCTCACCTATAAATCATTGAAAACTAATAAAAAATCAAAACTTATTTTTTTTAAGGTTTGTAAAATGGAGTCTAGTTTCTAAAAATGTAAATTATTTCAAAATTTGAAGAATGAGCCAAAATCTAAGCCCAAAAATACTATAAGTTATTTTTTGACAAAAAATAGACATGCTTATTAAAGATGAAAAACTTAACATAATCAAAATTCAAAATAAATTATATGGTTAGATAGCTAATAGAGATTTCTATAACATCATGTCGTCTGATTTTATCATTGTTGAACCATGTACAACCCTAATGGGGAGCACACACAAAAAAATGTGGATTTTTTATATGTTTGCTGGAAAACACGTCTTAAATTTGTTTGAATCCTCTAAGCCTTTGTGTTGGATACCCAAGGAAAATCCAAGCCTTAGGCTTGATTGATCCCAATGTAGTTAATAGGGTGCATTCCCTATAATCCCTATAATCCCTATATGACGTGCACCCTATATATGTGAAAATGTTAAGCAATGTTGGATTCTGTGCAATATTTTACTTTTAGTATTTTACATAGGGTGTAAGCCCTATGTGTGTGTGTGTGTGTGTGTGAGAGAGAGAGAGAGAGAGAGAGAGAGAGAGAGAGAGAGAGAGAGAGAGAGAGAGAGAGAGTCCCTATGGGGTCCTAGGACCCCTTGTGACCTCTTATGACCCCTTACCATACACTAATGTATGTTAAGGGGTCCTGATAGGTCCTATAACACATTAATTTGTTCTAGGAATTGTTAGGACCTCTTACCATACATTAGTGTATGGTAAGGGGTCCTAAGGGGTTGCAATGGATCTTAAGGGGTCTTAGGACACATTAATGTGTCATAGTATGTTGGAAAGATAAAGTGCATAGAGTTCTTATTATGAGTGTATGTTTTCATTGATGGAGACTATGTGATGTCTTTATATGCTATGTATGTTCAAAACAAGTTTGGAGCTCATACCAGATATCTATTGATGATCTAAGTCAGTTCAGGATGGATATAAGAGTACATAGGCATGATACATAGGAAGGTCTGGTGGGATCTATAGAGGAAATATTTTTTAGTGCACACCTAAGAAAAGATTGAGGAATGTGTAAAGATTCCTCACACCAAATTTCAAGGAATATTGTTAAGATTTGATGAGGTTTTGAAGATTTGAGATGTAATTTTTGATAGTAAATACAATTTTAGGTCGACATGGTAATTAGATTATGGTGCAGACATTAATTAAAATGATTGGTGCTAATTTTTTTGATTGAACTATAAAGTTGACATTGTTAACCGCCTAATTTGATTTTTGTTGGATGGAAACACGATGAATTGAGGAGGTAGCCAACTTGATAAAATATTTTATATTTCCTAGAATGTTTTAGGGAAAGATGACTTGTTCATTAAGGTGTGTGATGTAGATCAAAGATTTTTTAGAATACCAGGAAGAAGAAGAGAATGAGATCTTGATGCAACACATAGTGAATTGATGTTTTGGTTGTGAAAACATGGTTGGAAAAATAATTAGTTTTGGTTTTTGGATCTACACAATATTTGAGCTTATATAGAATTGTAATAAGACATTTAGTAGATGTCATTTTGACAGTTCAACAATATAAGATCTTAGTGAAGATTATTTTGTAAGACAATAAGTCTTCTTTTGGATTGTAGCTTAAATATGTTGTTTGAACAATGATCTCTAGGTAGCGATCCTGATTGCATGTGCAATCCCCATATTCATATGTGAGACTTTATTTTTTTGAGTATTATGTTTGTGGGTGTCACTGTCATCCCCAACGTGGTTTTTTTATTAATAAGGTTTCCACAAGAAAAAATATTTGTGTTATGATGTGTTATGTGAGTTTGATGCCTTAATACTTTATGTTCTTACATGTTTGCATTTCAAGTGGATTAATATTATATGCTAAAAGTTTTTGTGAGTTCATAAGTTATTTCAATAAGTTTTAGAATTTGATAGTCAAAGTTTTCAAAGTATAAGAACACTGATTCACCCCCCTCTTAGTGTTCCTTCATTCCAACAATTGGTACTAGATCCCAGGTCCCTTGATAAAAGCCTAACAACTTGAGGGTGATTTTTGAAGGAACAATGGAATCTAGTCTACAATAGTATCTTATGATATCACTAAATGATCTAGATCAAACCAAGATAGAACTAAGAGAAGCCAAATATTTTATTGTACAACTCAAGGAACAACTAAAGCAAACCAAGATGAAGAGATCAGAGCTATGTGAGCAATTATAGGAGAAAGAACCAAAAAGTTTAGATGATGAATAGCTAAACCATGATCTAAAAGAAAATATTGTAGTGAGAAATTCAAACAAGATAATGCTAATCTAAAGAATGAGACGACATCCATAATGATGAAGATGACCAGAGATATTGAAGAAAGAAGAAAAAATGAAGAAAACCTAGAGAAAACCTTGAAAGATAAATTTGAGGAATGTAGAAGACCCATTGAAGAATTAAAAGAAGCAAAAGATCTAGAAAAAGAGTTAAGAAGTAAGCTTGCGATTTCAAATTAATATAAATACAAGTTTAGGATAAGACCAACCAAGCTAGACTCATTGCTTGAAAATTAAAAAAAACCAAGTGACAAAAGATGACTTGGATATGAATAAGGAGAAGCCTCAAAATCTACATGAAAAGGATCTGGATCTAATGAGAGAAATGAAAAATGAGTATCTACAAGACAATCCAATTCTCAAAGGAGTGGAGGTGAGTGCTTTATTTTTCATATAAGGCTATGGATTGCAAAAATAAGATAAATCAAGACAATGTAGCTTTTATTGTTTAATGTTTGAAGTGCAATAGATATGGTCATAAGATAAGTGATTGCAAAAGTGTTGTGAAAAATTCATCTCTAAACTTGAGAAGATTGAAGTGTTTTGCATGAAATTATTTTGGGCACAATTCCAAGAAGTTCACAACAAATAGAAAAGTAATGATAAATAAAAATAACTATATAAATGTTGTTTGTTATAATTGTAACATTTATGGACACTTTGCAAGAAACTGCTAAAGAAAAAAATGAACAATTGGAGGCAAGTGATCAAAGGCACAAAGGAACAATCAAAGGTATCAAAGGAAAACAAAGGAAAGGCACAATTATTAGTTGAAGAAGCACACAAGAAGATGAATACAAAATGGATCAAGAAAAGTTAAAATGATTAATCTAAAGGGTTTGTAATAGGATTTGAGGTCACTAATTCCATTGGTAATTGAAGGATGGCCTCTGGCCTACGGGGATTATAGCTGTTGAATTAATTGACATCCCTTGTAGAAGTCAATGCTTGATCTATTCAAGAAAAATGAAGTTACAATTTTCTCATTCATAAGTTTCTCATAGATCATTGGAATGCTCCAATAAATTTCAAGGGTGAGCAACCTGATTTAAGAGTCTCAAATAGTGAACTAGTGTTTACAATAGAAATTAGGGTATGATGCATTTATTAGACCATCAAATAAAAAAATCATATACATAAGGAAAAACTAATCCTCATTTGTAACTAAATATTTCAAATGAAGAAAAGGAGGAAGAGGTGATTTTTGGCAAATACAAAGGTGGGCGAAAGGATTTGTCAATCTACTTGCAAAGAAACTACGAAGTAAAGGTATTTACTTGTGAAAATCTCTGTCAAGAGAGAAAATATTAGTTTGTTAAGATGGATACACCTATTATTGTAAATATTACTGAAAGACCCTTCCCTAAATTCATGAAGCATCCCTATGAATCTATGAAGGTTGACCCTAAGGTTTCACTATCTGATGTTCCCTATGGAGTTTTGTATATCGAAGATGTAAGGGCTTATGTGCACTGCAATTTGGAATACTTAGGAACAAATCCAATTAAAGAATTATCTCACCAAACTGATGGGAGATGACAAAGTAGTCAAACTAGAATTTTGTGCCCTAGGAGAGAAAACGTTTGTGTAATTCATTATTTCCTATTGTACTTGAGGAAGAATGGATAATATATATTCTGAGCAGAGTTCATGATGAATTTATGTGGTTAAATCAACCCATGAGAATTAAAAAGGAAGTAATTGATAATGTTACAAGTTTATGGTCCACAGGAAAGATTCCAGAATTGAAGAAAATCAAGAATGAAACAGTTCGATAAGCTATAGGTGCAAAAATTGATGGAAGAGGTATGATTTAGTGACATTAAGGAAGATGATGTAAATTTTTCCACAATGGTCATTGGTACAAAATATATCATTCTAGTGGAGAGAATTTAGTCTCTGTAATAGTGATATACACAACTTATCAGCTGCTAAGGGAGAATATAGATTATGATCTTTGTGAAGTATTGAGATTGTAGTTGATAGAAAACCTGAAGAACAAGTATAAGGACACAAAGAATGCATTTAAATTTGGAACACATATACTCTGCATATTCTTCTACTTCATGCAAGAGTTTCCACGGATAGGTTGTATTGATTGGTCTGGAAAAGGTTTAGTAGCCTTCCAAATTAGAGAAGTCATGTGTGGAATGACTGAAGAAATGAGAACCACATAATTTTGGGGATATTTAAAAAAATTTCACAAACAAATGTATGAAAGAGAGAGGATTCACAAAGCTATTTTAGAAAGATACAAGCAGTATATATGTTTCATGGTAAGCATTGATGAATGTTTTATGGAAGTAGTGGAAGCAAGAACCTCGTGGGTAACTCCTATGGGGTATTGAAATGGATGAAAAAATTCTTGGCATGTATGTAAAGTACCTTCTAGAGAAGCCCAAGGACCCAAATGAATCAAGATTTGGAAACTATATTGAAAAAGAACTTCAACTACATAAGGAACTGAGAGAACTTGAAAACACAAGAAGAATAAGGAAGAAAGTAGAAATAGTTAAAGAATTTCTTGAATTTCATGGTCAACAAGTTGGAAAAGGTGACTCACCTATTGAAGTGAGAGGATTAAGTTCTGCACCAAATCAGTCTATGGGTAGACAAACAAGAAGTGCAACTATGATTAAACCACAAAAACTCACTCTAATAAGAGAAGAGAAGAGAAAGAAGCCTAATAAGAAAATGGATGAAAAGAAGAAAGGGGAGACAAAGAGTAAGAAAAAAGAGGAGGAAATCCTTATTCAAGATGATGATGAGAAGACAAACTTTGATGAAGGTATCAAATAGCTGAAGAGGTAGAAATTTCCAAAAGCATCCAGGTCTATGAGATCAAAACCTTTTGATGTGATTGGAAAAGTAAGTAAATAAACCACACTTGAATCTGATAAGCTAGGTATGCCTTTGAAAAGCATGGAAAAAATTATTACTATTAATGGTAACTTAAATCTAGTAAATAAGTTTTATGAAAAGTTACAAGATGAAGGGAAACGAGTGATTGAAGAAGTAGTTGTAAAGCATATGTATCGTATCAAGAAAGTATTGATAGAGATTACATAAGAAATTCCAAAGGCACTATATGATATCTTAGATGAAAGGAAGAACACAAGTAATGAGAAGGACAAGGAATTAAGAGAAAAAATATTTCTTGAGGTTTGTGGAGCAATATCAATTGGAGAACTGATGTACTTAATGAAAAAGGAAGAGCCATATTTTGGGAGCAAAAGAAAAACTAATAAGATAATGCCTTGATAAATGGAAGGAGTGGTTCAAGAAACCAAAAAGATAATGCAAAAGGTACTGTAGAAAGAAAATCTAGATGTACTCACCGATTCCCAAAAGGACAATATATCTAAGCAAGATAAGTTACCAGGCTTATAAACACAAGATGATGTTGATGTGCCAAAATTTTCAGATTTGGAGCAATGTGTCGAGATAGTCATGGAAGATGTACCAAAAATAATGACAAAAAAAATAAATGTGACTAATCAAGTCACTAATCAAGGTACTACACACATGAAAGATATAATGACATGAATTGAAGTTGAAAAGGAATCTAAAATAAATATGAATGTATGACAAGAAGTGCAAACACCATAAGTTGAGGAAAAATGAAAAATAATTGAGGCTCATCCTCTAAATCAAATGCACACATCCTTAGTGGATAAGTCCAAAGAGGCTGAGGCAATTCAAGAAGAAGTAAATGAGAGTTTGATCAAGAAAAGAGCAAGAGACATTGCTCAAACAATGCAAGAACTTATGCCCAAAATATCATTCGAGATAGATGATGAATTGAGATCAGGCCCAATAAAATCATCTATCCCATCCCTTGCTTAGAAAATAAAACTAGCTCAAGTGAGGAGATTATTAAGACTCACATCAAGGATAATGAACTCATGGATGAGACATTAGAAGTGTTGGGGATGTTGATACCAACACATGTCAAGGATAAATCATTGTCTCCCTTAGATCAAGTCATAAATTTACTTAGTGTAGTTAAGACACAAGTCAAATAACTTGAAAAAGATGCAGAATTAAAATTTGTAAAGGAGGTTAAAGCCAAAAGGTTTGAATATGTAAAGACCATACTATATTATGACATAACACTCTTAGATATCCACATCAAATAGATGCTGATTAAAATCAATGATGGTAAAAATGTTTACAAACCATGTCTATCAATGAAGAAGTTTGTAGAAGTAATTGAGAAGAAAATCCAAGAAAATGAGCACAAAATAGAGCATATAGCTCAATCATTTGATTATGTGAAAGCTTGTACATCTGAAATTGAGAGTCAAGTAATCTCTTTACATGACAAGATTAAAAGTTTGGAGAGGGAGAAGGATAAAATGAAATCAAGGGTCAATGAACTACAAAGTCTGATAGCTCCCAAACTTCAAACACTCTTGAGTGCAATCAAAGAAGCACAAGCTCCCTTAGCCTCATATATATATATATATATATATATATATATATATATATATATATATATATATATATATATATATATATGTCTCTAACATTTTGGTTGCCTTAGTCTAAGGGGGAGTGTCTATGTATGCATTAGACATTTAATTGCTAAGCCTTTTCCATTGACGTCAAAGGGGGAGTGTAAGGGTGTGAAAAATATAATAATGATGATAGTGATGGACTTTTTGAATCATTATTTTTGAGTCTATGAAGTATCACAATTTATGTATGTGTAGTTAGTTAGTTTTTTCACTCAGAGTTGCCATCAATGCCAAAGGGGGAGATTGTTGGCAATACACTATACAGATCGCTTATTATGAGTAGATTTTTTCATTGATGGAAACTACACGATGTCTTTATATGCTATGCATATCAATGAAAAGTTTGGAACTCATTCCAGATGTCTGTTAATGATATAACTTGGTTCAAGATGAAGAGTAGAGTACACTGGAAGGCTACATAGGAAGGTAAGGGGATCTAAGGGGTACTAGGGCACATTAATGTATTATAGGACCCCTTATGACCTCTTGCAACCCCTTAGAATCCCTTACCATACACTAATGTATGGTAAGGGGTTCTAGGACACATTAATGTGTCCTAGTACCCCTTTAGACCCTTTAGGAACTCTTACCATACATTAGCATATGCTATGAGGTCATAAGAGGACATTAGGGGTCCTATGACACAATAATGTGTCCTAGAACCCCTTTAGACCCCTTAGGAACCCTTACCATACATTAATGTATGGTAAGGGGTCCTAATGGGTTGTAAGAGGTCATAAGGGGTCCTAGGACACATTGATGTATCTTAGGACCATTTATGATCCACTAGGACCCCTTACCATACATCTTAGAGGTTGTAACAGTTCTTAAGGGGTCCTACGACATATTAATGTATCCTAGGACCCCTTAAGACCCCTTATCGTACACCAATGTATGGTAAGAGATATTATGACATATTAATGGGGTAGGACCTATTAATCTATCCTAGGACCCCTTATGACCCCTTAGGACCCCTTACCATACATTAGTCAATGGTAAGGGGTTGTAAGTGGTCTTTAGGCATGCTAGCACTAGTAGATTTGAGGTCAATTTTTGATCAAATTTATCGACCAAAGTGGAAATGGTCTTAAAATTTTCTTTTTTTTTCCTTTTATCCCCGTGTTGGTCAAAATTTTGACCAATACGGGGATAAAATGTAAAAAAAAAGAAGAAAGATGCATTTCATTTTAACTTTACCCCTTTCTTTTTTTGGCGCAGGCGACAGCGGGCGAGAAGGCGGGGACAACTATGTATGTGTATGAATTTTCTGACTCATAAGCTGCATTTGAAGATCTTGTATCGGCTTGTTGAAGAACTTAAGTTAAACATTGATGCATATGAGTTTCAAAATTCTCTATTTTAATTCGGTATGATCTAAATTTGGGTATCCGATATTGTGACCGAGAAACCTAAAATAAGCTTGATGTTGTATGAATTGGTTCATTAAAGCTTGGGTATTTTACTAGTATCGATTTTGATTAAGAAAGGAGTTTAACAAATTGTGATTTCTAAGATCTCTGTTCATTTTAAGGAACTCAGTTGGGTTCGATGGGAATCTTGTTGAAACTGTTTATTATTTTATTCAAAATGATTCTGTTTAAATTGTGAATCAGTTTTATTGTTTGGAAACGGTGTGCTCAGTCCTTAATACATTACGGTTTTATATCTGTAACAGCCTCGGAATGTTTGAATTGTGTTGAAGATAAATGGATTGTTGTTATCGATTTATGAAAGGCACTACAGAAGTTCTAACTATTATTTGAAATCAGTTTTTATAAGTGAATGCTCTGTTTGCATATCATAATAGTGAAATTAAGGAACCTAGTTTGGATATGAAGCATTGAATGGTTTTGGACGATCAAAAAATTAATCTTGGGACTGGCGACATGCAATGTTCTGGTAACAGTTAAACTGAGACTTCCCTATTAATGAAAGTTGAATGTATTAAAGTTTAAACTATTTCAAGAAGCAGTTAAATTAGTATCGGTAGATCATCAAACATTTGGAATTGTTACACCGAGTCGGTCTTTGCTTATTATTATAATAAACTATTAAGGGAAGTTTCGAATGAAATAGTGAAACAATGGTTATAAGTTTGGGTTTGACAGATCTTTGTTTGATTGGTTCTCTAAGAAGCCCTGATGTGCATTTTGAAAGACTATAAGTATTTGCTCAATATTCAAAAAAGGAGTATAATGAGGAAATTGAGCTATTGCATTATGATCAACGGCAAATTGAAAATCTTTTGAATATCTGATTAATGCTTACAAAGAAGAACATTTGAACTTTGCAGATTTTCTGAATATTTTTAATATTGTTGTGTTGGGAAAAGTTTTGAAAGAAATGCAGAATTGAATCACTTGTCAAAATTCAAGTTAGGGCCATTTGAATGGCTAAACCCTGAAAACAAGGGTTTCTTAGACCAGCAGACAAGAAAATTGAATAACTCTGATATAAAATGACTCGAAGTTATCAAACCAATTCTAAAAGCATAAAATGGAGATGCTCCAACTTTCAGACAGGTTTTGATCACCCCTTCACATCCGTACACCGTACTGTCACCGTGATTTGCACAGAAAATTGCTCTGAAACAGGTAGTTTTATTGATTTGAAAGCAATTTGAATACAATGAGGATTTCTTCGATTTCCTTAGTCATTTGGAAGCCTAAATAGGCTCTCCCCACCATTGGCTTAACCATTTTTATGATTGTAGCCATTTAACCAATTCAAACTCAAAATTGCTTAGCAACTTTAAAAGTTGCATTACAACTTTAAAACAACTTTTGCCGGGTAAGACAAAAAGTCTATTTTGGAAGACTAAAAGACCTTATTTGATGTTTTAGACTTTCAAACACTCTTAAAACACCTAAAGACACCTAGATAAAAAAATTTAATCCAAGGGACCAATCGATACCCAAGGTTTATTAGAGTGACTGTCCTCATTTGTTGAAGGAAAAAAGCATTAATGTGGTTCAATAGCAATGCATTCAAGTGGCAATTAAACAAGGGACAGTCACTGTGAGATGTCCTCATTTTTGACAAGGATGGTCACACATGAGGACATCTCACAGTGATTCTCCCTTGTGTAAGTGCCACTTGAATGTATTGCTATTGAACCACATTAATGCTTTTCTTCTTCAACAAATGAGGACAGTCACTCTAAAGACAACATGATAATGTACACTCACTATAAGGACAGTCACAAATGAGGACATCTCACAGTGACTATCCCTTGTGTAATTGCCACTTGAATGCATTGCTATTGAACCACATTAATGCTTTTTTCCTTCAACAAATGAGGATAGTCACTGTAAAGACAACATGATAATGTACACTCACTGTAAGGACAGTCACAAATGAGTACATCTCATAGTGATTGTCCCTTGTGTAATTACCGCTTGAATGCATTGCTATTGAACCACATTAATGCTTTTTTCCTTCAACAAATGAGGACAGTCACTGTAAAGACAACATGATAATGTACACTCACTGTAAGGACAGTCACAAATGAGGACATCTCACAGTGACTGTCCCTTGTGTAATTGCCACTTGAATGTATTGCTATTCAGCCACATTAATGCTTTTCTTCTTCAACAAATGAGGATAGTCACTCTAAAGACAACATGATAATGTACACTCACTGTAAGTGTACATTATCATGTTGTCATGATAATGTACACTCACTATAAGTGTACATTATCATGTTGTCTTTATAGTGACAGTCCTCATTGAAGTGGCAATTACACAAGGGATAGTCACTATGAGAACTTCTCATTTTGTGAAATTACACAAGGGACAGTCACTGTGAGATGTCCTCATTTGTGACAATGGCAATCACACATGAGGACATCTCACAGTGATTCTCCCTTGTGTAATTGCCACTTGATCGAATGTATTGCTATTGAACCACATTAATGCTTTTCTTCTTCAACAAATGATGACAGTCACTCTAAAGACAACATGATAATGTACACTCACTATAAGGACAGTCACAAATGAGGACATCTCACAGTGACTATCCCTTGTGTAATTGCCACTTGAATGCATTGCTATTGAACCACATTAATGCTTTTTTCCTTTCAACAAATGAGGATAGTCACTGTAAAGACAACATGATAATGTACACTCACTGTAAGGATAGTCACAAATGAGGACATCTCACAGTGACTGTCCCTTGTGTAATTTGCACTTGAATGCATTTCTATTGAACCACATTAATGTTTTTTTCCTTCAACAAATGAGGATAGTCACTGTAAAGACAACATGATAATGTACACTCACTGTAAGGACAGTCACAAATGAGGACATCTCACAGTGACTGTCCCTTGTGTAATTGCCACTTGAATGTATTGCTATTCAGCCACATTAATGCTTTTCTTCTTCAACAAATGAGGATAGTCACTCTAAAGACAACATGATAATGTACACTCACTGTAAGTGTACATTATCATGTTGTCTTTATAGTGACTGTCCTCATTCAAGTGGCAATTACACAAGGGACAGTCACTGTGAGAACTTCTCATTTTGTGAAATTACACAAGGTCACAAAAATTACAAAACAAAAATAATATTACAGTTCACAAAAATAATTTTGTGAACTTCTAATATTATGACACATGAGGACAGTCACTGTGAAGACAACATGATAATGTACACTCACTATAAGATCGATGTCCTCATTTGTGACTGTCCTTAAAGTGAGTGTACATTATCATGTTGTCTTTAGAGTGACTGTCCTCATTTGTGACTGTCCTTACAGTGAGTGTACATTATCATGTTGTCTTTAGAGTGACTGTCCTCATTTGTGATTGTCCTTACAGTGAGTGTACATTATCGTGTTGTCTTTACAGTGACTGTCCTCATTTGTGACTATCCTTACAGTGAGTGTACATTATCATGTTGTCTTTAGAGAGACTGTCCTCATTTCACTGGGCATGATGAGAAAGGCAGATATACCTATCAAATAATAGAGGCAAGAATCTTTGATTACAGACATATTTATAAGAACCTTGCTTAGTATTTGTTAGCATATGTGCAATGACTATATTTATGATCTTTGCAGGCATATCAATGTCCTCATTTGAAGAGCTAGCACAAAGTATATGTGTGAAAATTTATTTCTAATTATTAATATATTGATGGAGGTGACTAGAGCTCTATTACAAATGAAAGATAAAATATTAAATTATTTAATTAGTTTCAAGTTGAAAATATTGTAACAATTAATGTATCTATGAATTGATGGAAGGATTCATGTGTTTGTATCCATTTATCCTGCTTAGTCTAGTGGAGTAGTCACTTACTCCCTACTTAGAAATTTCCAAATTGTGGGGTGAGAATGCTAAAGTCCTCATTTTCATTTAAATGAGAAAATAAAAATGGAGATGATGTAGGTTTTTCTTCTCTTTTTTTTAACCTTCTTGGTCTTTGGATTTAAAAAGAAGAGAGGCATGAGGAACCAAAAAATCAGCAAGATACTTATCCAAAAAAGCTAAGAGTAAATTGTCCCATATTTGAAAAAAAATTATAATTTGTATTTGGTTATTATTTGAGATATGTGATGTTTTATAGATTTGAGATTAAAAGATCTATTATTTTTTTTAACATTTGACAAATAGATTGCATACTCGATATGCTTCAATATTTTGCATCCATCTTTGCATAGGTATACGACAAAGATAAAATCTTTGAAGACATTTATTTTCAATATTTCTAATTATTATGACTATATGTCAACATCCACTAAAATAGGTATGTTTATTTATATCACATTTTTATTGTGCACACATTTACATGTGTAGTTAGCTTTAAACAACTCCTCCAAAAGTATTTAATATATATCTAGGTTCAAAGTGCTTCTAATTTTTATACTTGAGTTTTTTGTGTGAATTTTTTGTAGGAGATATTTTGTAGTCATTGCAGAAGATGGAAACATACAAGATGTTAGAAGCTTGTTAGTGATTGTTTATTTGTGTTTCACAGAAGAGAAGATGGGGTTAACAAAGGAAGAATTAAGTAACAAAATGTTGCTTATTGTAGACTTAGTGATATATTGATGATCTATCATGTTGATTTATCTAAATTTGAATATATTTTTTAATTTAATTTAAATACATCTTGGGTTTAAATTGATTCAATGTGCAATATATTTTTAAAAATTTGTTATGTAGGAGCTGCCAAGAATTTATTTACTTGTGAATTAGACCTTCTAAATTATAGTATGAATTTTTTTACTTGTGAATTAGAGTTTACTCAATTATAGAATCATTGTACATAGAAGGGAGATGGTCACTTTATTGCAAGTGGCATCTTGTTTTTTAGAATATTGAACTTAGATGATTATCTTGTTTTTCATAAGGGGGGTGATTATCGTTTATTTCATACTATTTCATTCTCTAAAATTGATTATATATAAAAGAGATAAGAATCAACATAGATAAGAAGGAGATGATTATCATTTATTGGTTATTTTTTATTGTGTAGTATGTTATTTTCTAAGAATCAATGTAGATAAGATGGAGATGATTATCTTTTCTTATAGGGTATCTTGTTTTATTTTATTTTGTTTAGACAAAAGTGGAAGAACCACTATATATATTTATATTTATAAAAACTGATTCAAAAAGAGCTCAATCAGGAAAGAACCAGGAAGAAAACTCGACATCGTCGCTTTATATAAAAAGGTTTAAAAGAAAACCTTAACGCTATTTGATTAGTTTGTTACATTCGGAAGGTCGTGGCCACCTTTGAAGAATGCAAGTGGTTAAAGACCCATACATTTCAAATTTTGAACTGCTAGTGGCTAAATTCAAAAATCAAATAGGATGCATCTCTAAACCAATCCCATAGGATGCATCTCTAAATCAAACTCTTGCAAAATAGCCATCTATTTCTCGTGACGCTCTCCCAAATCTGACTACATAACCAATCTCTTGACCACTTGGTCAGGCATAATGGCATATATATTGCTTCTCAAGATATATTGTCTAAACTTCTTGAATTATCTAACCAAGCTGAAAGCTTATTTCTCGAGGGCCCAATACCTCACTTCAACATTATTGAAAGGTGAACTCATAAAATTGATGCAGAGGCTTAGGGTGTCCAATCTAACACCTTTTAAAGCTTACAAAAATTAACACAGATCTCCTCTTGCTTCTTCTGTACATGCACCAAATTTTCCACCCAAGTGGAGTGGCGGATAGGAAAAATTATCGTTGCAGCAAGTAACTTTTGAACTTCCTTGAAGATTAAGGGTTCTATCAACAAATTAACAGGTTGCTACTTTTGTATGAATGACTTTATGTTAGACTTGAGAGTTATGTCATGGGTGATGATGGAAGTATCAAATATCTTCAGATCTTCATATCAAGTTGTGTTAACTTACCGATGACTTGATGCTTGACTCTCAGTAAAATGGTGATATAGGGTCCTTATATTACACATAATTTTGATTAAAAGTTAAAATATAGCATTAAAATCTAAATGATAAAGATATTTCATATGATGTTTTTGATATTAAAATGGTTGATAAAATGGTTGTTCACTAACAATTTTTATCAGTAGGTTGCAAACAAATCATCCTTCTTCCACCAACGAGTCATTCCATTCAAGAAAGACCATGTCTGACGATATCAACGCACAAACAAATAGGGAGACAATTGCTAGACTATGGTCTAACTTAAAAAGAAAGGGTGATGGAAAATGTTATTATCCTTGCAAACTTTGTAAGGGCTTAAAGACGTGAAGATATCTAATCAAAACAGCTGAGGAACATTATAGGCAACATGGTCACATTGAAGGGGGAAACGAATTTCATCCATTGGTATGTATTTTAATATTTTATAAAATACATAAGACATGATTTGATGATGACAACATGATCATGGTTAATATAAGGTCATCATTTTCATATAGGTCAACGTCCCTCAATTTCATGTTATGGACCATGACAATCTGGAGAATGTGGATTTCCAAACGAGGGAACATGGAGGTGTGAACATAGAAGTAGAAGGTAATGATATCATGGAAGAAGACCACGATGATGAAGAAGATCAATATGATCACGATGATCAAGATGATGATGATGTTGATGCAAAGCTTGATGTACCTTTACTTGAGAAGGCACACGAGCCCCTATATGAAGGCTCCGAAACAACTCTTCTTGCCGCTGTATTGTTGTTGGTGAACCTGAAGGTTATGAATGGTTTATCCAACATAGAAATGACACGTATGTTAAGGTATGTCATCTTTTTTCATTATTTTAGTCGTAATTCCCTTGCAATTAATATTGGATGAATCGTGTAGCAATTAATATTCTTTAAATTAACAAATTATATTTTTGGTCGTAGGTTGGTAGGTGAGTGTTTGTTACCACCATCAAACATCCTACCTCGCTCGTACCGAGAATTATCTGCCATTATGAAAGATATTGGAATGGAATATCAAACAATACATGCATGTCCGAATGATCATATTATATATTATAAATAGCATGAATTTGCAACAGAATGCCCTATTTGTCATATTAGTAGATATCAATCAGATCGAATAACAAAAAAGGTGCCTCACAAGGTTCTTCGACATATTCCCATTATTCCACATCTGCAACGATTATTCAAGTGCAATAGCTTGGCACAATTTATGGATTACCATGCACGCAATAGAAGTCAAGATGGCATTATGCGAATGTCTGCAGATGGCTTAGCATTTAAGGAAATAGAAGAAAAATGGCCACACTTTAAAGAAGAACCTCGTAATCTCAAGCTTTCATTGGTAGCGGACGGTGTCAATCCGTTTGGAGAGATGAGATCTACTTACTCGGTGTGGCCTATTTTTGTTATCAACAATAACATTCCTCCTTGGTTGTCCATAAAGAGGGAGCACATAATGTTGTCACGGATTGTTCCAAGTATTTTTTGATTTAATGGTCATCTAAATTAATTTATTATTAATAATCCATCAAAATGGTCATAATAATTATGTAATGTTTTTGTTCATTCAACTAGGTAAGTACCAAGTTAAAGATATCAATGTATATATTGAGCCCCTTATCGATGAGTTGATGGTGTTATGGAATGGGGTCACTATGTATGACATCTCTAGACCAATAGGACAAAGACAATTTCAATTCCATGCAATGCTTGTATGGACAATACATGATACCCCTGGGCTAACACATTTTTGTGGTATGTTCTCTTCATAACGCCTCTTTTTTGGTATGTTATAGTGCTAACACAAAGTTAACACATTTAATCCAATTAGACATGATCTTGTAGGTCTTTAGACAAAGGGAAAATTTGCATGTCCAGTTTGTGGTCCAAAGACAAAATCTCGTCATTCAAAAAGTTTGAGAAAGTAGGTGTTCGATGAGAATAGACACTTTCTCCACAGAAATCATAAGTACCGAATTACTGAAAAACATCTTTTCAATGAGAAAGAAGAGACTAAATCAAAGCCATGGAGAATGACACCTCGCCTATGGAAGTTGGCATACAATAAAATAAATCGTCGAGATAATGTCATTCCATCTGATGGGTTTTGATTCAAATTTATCTTTTGATATTGTGTTTTGTTTACTGATGATGTAATTGATGCTTGTGAAGGTCGTCAAGGCATCAATGACCAACTTCCAAAAGGACTCAAAAGTTATCCTATGCAATTTACTAGGTTGTCGTACTACGAGCAACTCCCAATCATGCATTTGTTTGATCCTATGCATATTGGAAAGAATGTAACAGAGACATTATGGAAAATATTGGATGGAAGGCATGACAAAGACCAAATCATCAAAATTTGTAGTGACATTGAAGAATCCAACCATGCAATGAAAAATTTTATTCAATCCAATCAAAATGGAGACCAGATTGATACAAGTGCTCTTCCATGGTTATTGTCAGAGCAGTAGAGCAATGCTATAAAAGAAATTATAAAGAAAATATGATTTCCTACAGGATTTGCTGCGAACATAAATGATCTCATATCAAAGAAAAGTGAATTTGGGCCAGGGATGAAAACACACGATTGGCATATATTTATTAAGGTAATTCATATTACTTTGTATTCACTATATATTTGTATACTGCATGTGGTTTTCATTGCATTCTTTTATAAAATATTGACGAGATCATTTTACAAATATTGTAGTATGTTCTACCTCTATCTCTCCCACACCACTTTGCCAACGGTGTCAAACAAGTTATATATGATCTTGGAAAATACATGAGGTGGTTGTCATCTAAAGAAATCAATAAAGAAGATATAAAATACTGGAAGAGAAAAATTCCTCTTCTTATGTGTGAAATGCAAAAGTGTCTACCTTCAACTTTTTTCAATGCACAAGAACATTACCTCTTACATCAAGTTGAGGAGATTGAATTGTGTGGACCTGTACCAACTAGGTCAATGTGGATGGTTGAGAAGCACTTGAAATTTTTGAAAGGCTTGGTTTGACAGAGAGCACATCTTGAGGGTTCTATGGTAGAGGGATATATGGTATACCAGACCATGGTGTACATTAGTGAATATCTTCCTAAGTTTGCAGCAAAGATCCATGTAGATCGTATTTGGGATCCCAACTCCATTAACAAATTTGAAGGGGAGCACTTGATGGGAAAAGGTAGATTGAGGAAAGTGAGAGGTAAATCTAAGATGTTATTGTAGTTAATTAATTCTTATAAATTTGGTCGAGAGTTGGATGCAATAAATCTAAGATGTTTTTGATACAGTTGGTCGAGAATGGGATGCAATACATTTGTATATTGCAAACAATCTTGATTGGATGACGGTATGGATTGAATGATGTCAAAAAAATGGTTGCTCATTAACATGGGAAGGTGTTGCTTCATTGGTTAGAGAAGCTCATCGTAATAGAGATCCCAATGTTACTCCAATGGTAATTGATCTAGCACATGGTTTAAGAGGTGGACAGGTACGTACAAATTTATTAATGATCATGACTCGTATGTTTCATATCAACTCATGATACAAATAATTTACACACTTTAAAAATTGCAGGTCAAGCACCACAAAGCTATGTACTATCATGGCCACAAATTTCGTATAAAAAAGTTGGATGATACAAAGAAAACTTGTGATTCTGGGATAAGTGCAGTTTTCGAGGTCACCAATATATCATCTAGAAATGACCTACATCCTCAACAATCTCAAAATCAATACTATGGCATCTTAGATGATATAATTGAGTGTGACTTTAACTCCTTCAAAGTAGTTCTATTTGTCATCAAATGGTACAGGCTACGACTGAATCAAAATGATCCAGATAGAACTGTTATTCAACATGATAATGGATTTAAAATGATTAATACAAGGTCATTTGAGCCAGTTGGAGATGAGCCCTATGTTCTTCCAAGCCAGTGTGAGCAAGTGTTTTACTCAGAGGTTCCACATAAACAGGGTTAGTCATTTGTTGTTAGACATGATCCAAGAGGAAGGCCGATAAAGTATAATGTTATGGAAGAAGAAGATACTGAAGATGATGAAGAAGCAAATGATGATGATGATGATGATGATGATGATGATGATGATGATGCTGATGGTGGTGATGATGATGATGATGATGATGATGATGATGATGATGATGATGATGGTGATGACGATGGTGATGGTGATCATGGCGATGATGATTGCAGTGATGATGTTGATGATGGCGATGATGGCGATGGTGATGGTGATGATGATGATGATGATGATGATGATGATGATCAATGACATAATTGAAATGGTTACAT
Source organism: Chamaecyparis obtusa (assembly GCA_027943335.1). Lineage (NCBI taxonomy): Eukaryota > Viridiplantae > Streptophyta > Pinopsida > Cupressales > Cupressaceae > Chamaecyparis > Chamaecyparis obtusa. The sequence goes on from BSBK01000364.1 coordinate 632,567, forward strand.
ATTTATTGTGTTCAATTCTAATGATTACATATTTATGTTTTGCTTTAAATTGTAATGGTTACATATTTATTCTGTTCAATTCTAATGATTACAACATATGTGATTTATAATTACTAATTTTTTGTTTACGATGCTCATTAATTGCTGTTGATACATGTATATTTGTGTTTGATTATCACCCTTTTTGCAAATAGGCAATTGACTACAGACATTGTCACCCTGGCCTTCTGTTGACGATCTTGCATTCCATACATAAGGTAAATTTGTTCATGTTTACGATGTTGCATATTGTTCATGTTATCTTCTAAGTTATTTGTAGCATACGTATCATGTAATATTTAGCTAACTTAAGATAAATTATTAACATATGCAGTAAATTTGACCCCTTTGGCATGGATCGTGCACAGTGACATGGATCGGCAGGTATAAGTCAATAAATAGACATAATTTTCTTATATTCTTCTTGTTTATCACTGAGCACGTATGTTATAAATAGACATATTATATAATCATATAATATATATATAGACAAAGAACTATATAGAAATATAATATATAATCACTTTCAACCTAGTACATTTTATATCTCTCATGTATAGACAAAGAAGAACTGTACGTATGGGTCACGACTTGATTATTCTATATATATTGATGTGGCAATATCTCATTTGATGGATTGCAGCACCCACCAAATAGGTACTTGTCAGATCTATCTACATCGAATGAGGAAAATGAGGGAATGCTAGATGAAAGTTCTACATGTAGTACGGCTAAAACAGGGAGATCAACTAGAGGTCAAAAGATTAGAAAAAAATTTGACAAATGCATGCAATATTTCCTTGCTAATGGGGGGTCATGTTCTTATGATGATGAGACCAAAGGCGACATCAAGGTGCCCTTTCGGTACACACACATTGAGAAAGAATGGGTACCCAATGAGCTACCTCCAATTAATACTAATTTTTGTGTTAATGAGAGGATATATCGCATTGCTCCATCCTCATTACATGGTTTGGGCCTATTTTCCATGGATGGGATAAAGGTATATTACAATAGAGTTGTTGAATTGTTCGAGTATGTCGGTCTGTGTTACAATTACAATGATTGGATGCGGATTGTTCAATATAAAAAAAGTATGCGTAGGTATGCACTATCAGCTAATTATATACAAAGGAAAGAAAATGATCAAAGTAAAAGATTTGCAATGTACATTGATGGGAGACCAAAAGCAACAGGTAATATTGCGGGTTTTATAAATAGTACGTGACCTTCATCAACTAATAAGCAACCCAATTGCATATTTGAGGCGCGCGAGGGGAATCAAGTTTTTGTATGTGCAATAAAATCAATAAGTGCAGGGGAAGAACTGCTAATAGATTATCATTTAAATCGCATAAATACAAACAAAGTTACTATCATGAGGGTGGTAAGTACTATATACTATTTTATTAATAAGTTTTTTTTTGCTAAGTCTATTGCTTTTAGTTCGCTAAAGTTTTTATATTTAATCTTTGTCACAGGATGATATGGATCCCGCACATGATAGAGGCCACGAGGATGCTCCTCCCACTTGTTCTTCAGCAAAGGTAAACCTTATTAAAATTGTACAAATTAGATAGTTGAAAAATGTTATATTATTACGTTATTTTATTTATGGTTTTGGAGTTTTTATGATAGTTTTACTGATATTCCTATCACAATTTGATGTTCAGGATAAGGGAAAAGCACCCTCGATAGTAGAGGCAATAGCTACCCCTGATGATGATGATCTTTTTGCAAATTCGCCTAATGTTATAATCATGGTAAAGAAAAAAATGAAACAAATCAATAAAGATATAATTAACATTTTATATGAAAGAAATCCAAGTGAGGAGATGCTCAGGAGGCTAACTGAATTGAAAGCACTCAGACATCGGTATCAAGTAAGCAGTAATGAATCTTTAGTTATAACAAAATTTCAATAAAGGTTAATATTTTATACTCTTTTATGTTGTGAAGTAAAATATATGTAATATGTGTTCTTGTTGTAAGATTTTATGGAATCTCTAGTACCTGGTCAAGGACAATGTGCAGATGAGGCCGGTACTAGTAGACCTCCAGCTGCCTCAGGTAAAATAATCCTTTAGTTGACAAGTTACAAGGAATTTTTTCTTTGGAACATTCAAAAACTTCTCAAGTTAACTCTTACTTTTATTATTTGAAAATGTCTTTGCTAACAATGTATTGTTCAGGTCCTCAATTGCAGGAGACTCCTACTAGCCAGGTTACCCATAGAAGATTGTCAAGTGCAATGTCGGCCACAAGGGCCATGCAAACATCAACGCCTTCAAGGGCTATGGCAACTGGTAAATCATTGTTTTACTATATTTGGTTTTGTGCTAATTATGATTTCATAATTTGTACTTTAATCTTGGGTGCATCACATAGTGGATTATTTTTTTGGAGCAGGAGATACCCCGGTGGCACCACTTGGTACACCTGGTACCGATCAATCTGCATGTATTGGTAAAAATTCACCACCATTTCCTGGATCTACCCGTGTTACTAGCACGGGTGCGACGCAGACGTCATTATTGATTGACAATAATGAATCAATGCCTATAAAATGTCCTTAGATTCCAGGTACTTTAAATAATTATTTTTTATATTGTAATATGCATTTACCTATTCATAACAAGTTTTGGATTGATTATCCCATGACATTTTTTGCAGGAAATGATATGTTTTATAAGAAACTTTATGACCTAACATTGCATATATTCGGGCCCACCATACGTAAAAGGTGGAACATCATAAGTGAACTAAGTTTATCCCACTATTTTTTTTTCATATCATTAATTGGTACAATATTTTTCCTTTCATTCCGGTCTTTTCTTTTAGTGGCTATATCTAACAATTTTGTGTTTTTCCTTAAAAGGTGGAATTTGCAAGAAAAAAGTTTAAAAGATCAGCTCATCAAAGATTTACAGCATGAGTTTGGCAATAATATTTTTGATGAGAAGAAAATTTTGGAAAGAGCTTGCAAACATCTTAAGACTGTGAGGGACCAATATAGAAAGAGTCTCGTCCAGAACCCAAAGTACGAGCGTCCTCCCTTTATTTCAGTGAGGGATTGGAGTGAATTTATTTTAGATGCAAAGGAGAAAGCGGACGCTCAAAAAGGAGTTTCGCCAACAAATGCGAGAAGGTATGCAATAGTATTAACTACTAGTGATAAGGTGTTTGGCATGGACTTTTGAGATGATAATTAAATTTTGAATGCAATCATCATTTTTCAATATAATATCTTGGTATGATGTTTTAGACATTTTCACCATTGAAGGCAATGTGTTCAGCATTTCAAAGTTTCATTTGTTATTCCATATACATGTTTTTATAACCATTTTTTCAAACTTTTCATAGGTTGCAGGACACTTCAAAGGCAACAAAGGCCAGGCTGGAAAAGATTGGGCAACATAGACTTGGCGCTGGCGGATATTTGAAAATTAAAGCTCGCATTGTAAGTAGCAGTAAATGAATTGCAGAGAAAAATTATTTATAAAATGCAAATAATTTTGTTTAATCAAAAAATGTAGGGCTCTGATTTTAATTTAGAGGCCACGGAAGAACACAGAAAAATTGCCTTCAAGGAAGGCTATCAAGGCATGGCTGAACACCTACGGCAAGCTTCCACTGGCCCAACCGAAGAGTCTCCTGCATCATGTGCACAGGTAAATATGCCAAAAAATATATTAGAAATTGAATACTTGAGCAACAATCAATTTGATAATAATGTCCATTACATTGCAATGTAGCCTACAACGCCGCATCATGAAGCCGCTGATGTGGAACATATTGTCCAAGGAGGTGCTCATTTGCTATTTAAAACTAATTATGTAATTATTAATATAATTTAACATCTTAAATTGAACTTGGTGTAACATTTTTGGGTATATTTTAGAGGATACAGAATCAGGTCATGCTGAACGAGTGCCGGAGGATGTTCAGACTGATCACCATGTAGATCATGTGGCACATTCAGGTAAAGAAAATGTATGTTTTGTTCTTTTAAATTAATTTTTTGATTTATAGTTCTTTTACTTACATAAATACTTGTAATTCAATAATATAAAAGTGTGAATTTAACTCGTGAAGTAGTTATTGCAGTAGACCCCCCTTCAGCGCAGCGACCTCCTATTCCTGAACAGATGAGGAGGAGACACACGTTGGGATTAGACTCAATAGAGGAGGGGAATGATGAGGACATTGAGCTTCCTCTTAGAAATTATATGATTAAAAAAAACAGCAAGAAACCCAAAAAGAAATGATTGTAATTAACATTTATTGCTAATGAAAGAACTTTGTCTTAATGGATGTAATTTTGTACTAGTAATGTTGATGAATGATGTGTGTTAATATGTGTTAATGAATTATTCGTGAATGTTGTGTGTTAATGAATTATGTGTTAATGAATTATTTATGAATGTTGTGTGTTAATGAATTTTATGTGTTAATGAATGTTATCATGTGATTATAATGAATGTTATCATGTGATTATAATGATTGAATGTTATATTTCAAAAATGCCGGATGAATGAATGAATGAATGAATGTTATTAAATGTTAATGGGGAATTTAGAGTGATGTTAGGGGGGGGGGAGGGGCCAAATGAGCTTCCACCTTCACGTGGTTGGCCTTGTTTAGTAGAGAATATTAAACTATTCTCGAAACCAAGTGAAGCTCAAATTTTAAAGACAAGCTTAGAGTTTTTGATGCAGAGCCTTCTAATATCCCCTTAAGGAACCCTGTTCAACTCGAGGATTCAACAACGTCTTGGAATCCACTCAAGGAACTAGAGTTCAACTCGAGGATAAATAAGAAGTTCTTGACTTTAGGATATCAACCAAACACTCCTCTGCAACAGGTTCACTGCCTTGATTCATTTTAGACAATGCTACTTCCCAGCAGGTCACTCATCCCAATATTATTCTAGCTCAAGTGCTCTTTACTACAAAGGTTCCTCCAATGTTAAGCCCACTTTGCTTGCAACCTGATGCAGAGCTGGTGTGTGGCATCCATATTGATTACCTCAGACAACAAATCCACTCCACTTTGCAATTGCTTCTTTACCTCAATATCCCTCAATGCCTTGACTCCCAAGTGTACCTAGTTTCTCTCAAAAACCAAACCTTCACACAAGAATCCAACCTTCATTTTAAATTCAAAAAACATCTTTTTATGACCTATCCACCATATTCCCACAACCCATTTGATTTGGACAACCCATCTTCTATCCAACACACACAATCAGTCCTTGAAGCTTGTAGCCCTCACCAGTCATTAAATTGACTTTTCCTCTTACTTTCCCCAAACAACTAAGTAAACTCAAATATTATCTAAATACCCATTTGGGCTCTTTAAATCCTTTGAAAGATTCAACCTATACTCCTTTGGACCATACCCAAGATCCAATACCCCTAGCCTATCCTCACCAGGCCTAATTCTCCACTTTTACATAGCAACCCCTAACTCCACTTGCTCCCAAGACTCAAAAGGCTGAAACAATCATTCTAGAGGTTGAGAAATGACACATTTCCAACTCACCAAGTCTCCACCCTTCACTTAACTCGTTTGCCACCAAACCCTTGCTTTTAGGGACATACCATGAGGGTTTGATCAAAAGGACCCCTCCCATCAACTCCTAGCCAAACTAACTGTGTAAACACCTCACTATAGACCCCCTTATAGGTAATCCATCACCAAACCTCTTCAATCACGAAGCAACCAACTTTCAACATGACTGGTGTCTGTTCAAGCTTAACCTCCATCAACAAATTATCATCCAACATTGCTCCTTCACCAAGCTTCTCTATTCTCCTGCATTAGATCATTATGATACAAAGAAATACATGGTTGTGGGATCGTGTACGTGTTAGTGGTGGTGCATATGGAGGATTTTGTGATCTAGATTCACATTCAAGTGTCTTATTATCATTCCTTTTTGTTACTCTATGCTTGAGATTCTTCAGCTTGATATGAGTTTTAAACTCACCTCATACGGCAAAGAAGTATGGCAGAAACATACTTCATATTTCTGGTATGGTTTTCAACATTCATTTCAATCTATGTTTTCTTGGAAACAGTCAAATTTTTAATGCTTTTATTTTAATAGAATTATACATTTCTAAATTAGAATTTTTGAAACCAGCATAGCCATTGCTAGAGCCAAGACAAGAGGTACCGCACAAGATCAGATAATCTATCCATTCATGACGTGGAGGCAACTTCATGGGAGACTATTCCAACTACACTATCTAGAGCACTTGGACCTCAGTCACAATGCCTTCTTCCCTCCTCTTGCCATCCCATCACACTTTCACAAGCTCAACAATTTAAGGCATTTAAGCTTGTACGACTCTATTTTCGTTGGTCAGATTCCAAGAGAGATTGGTAACATCTCTAGTTTAATTAAACATTTTCCATTCTTCTTAGACTTACAGATTTTCATGATGGTGATCTTGTTTAATTAAACATTTTCCATTCTTCTTAGACTTACAGATTTTCCTTTGTTAATTCATTTCAAGGATGTATTTGTGCAAACATTTATGTTGCAGCTGGCTGTATTGTCTAATCATCAAAATGGACGGGATACCCATATTCGTCAAGTAAAGATTTATGGTCCCTATCCGTAAGTATTGTTGTTGCCTTCATATTTTGAAAGACTGTTTTAGTTCATTTTAGTATAAAATGGTGGCACTTTTTCTTTAGTTTCTATATCTTATGCTTAGTGAAAAATAAAACATTTTCATCATTTCTCATCATGTTTCTATTTTGTGCTGAAATAGAAATCCAATTCCCCTCCAGGAGTTCCAGTTTAATTCGTTTGAGTTTACGATGTATTTGAACCTCAAATAACAAGTGGATCTACATGTTCAAAACCTTACCTTTTATTTATTGAGCACAAAGCTTTGTATTTGATAGCCATACATTTTTCAAATATTTGAAAAGATAAAAATAACACTTAATAATTGAACTATGGGTGTATTTTAGTATGTCTCTTTTGTGCCTATGGGGTAGATTAGTACATTGATACCACACTGTGTTTTCCTATACATCTTCGTTTCTGTCTTGTGCTGTTCCATGAGAAATAAGCTTGAATTTCTTATGCTTGAGAAATGGAAATTCATTGTGTTGGCTTTGCATTCCATATTTTGTTGAAGATTTAGGGACTCTAAGTCTATGTGCTACATTATTTTCTTGTCAATTTTTTTGTGTGTTTATATTCTTCAATAAATCCTAATACATTGTATGATGGAAAGATTAACAACATAGGTTTTTGAAGATTACTATTTAATCACGATTGCTTTATCTTTGCTCTTTCTGTCTTTATTACTTTAAATTCTAGATCAGATATATATTTCTTAGTCATTTTTGAAATGCTATTGTTTATGGTATTTGTCTTCTTTACGCCAACTATTGGTATTTATCAACTTTATGATTGCAGGTACCTATGGATCTTGTTGTTGACCACTCAGTGCAGGTTGATGTGGCAAAAGATTAGAAAAAAATTTGACAAACACATGCAATATTTCCTTGCTAATGGGGGGTCATGTTCTTATGATGATGAGACCAAAGGCGACATCAAGTGGGTATCACCAATGCATGCAGATTGATCAGTATCTGGTGTACTTTAATCTTGGGTGCATCACATAGTGGATTATTTTTTTGGAGCAGGAGATACCCCGGTGGCACCGCTTGGTACACTAGATACTGATCAATCTGCATGTATTGGTGATAATTCACCACCATTTCTTGGATCTACCCGTGTTACTAGCACGGGTGCGACGCAGACATCATTATTGATTGACAATAATGAATCAATGCCTATAAAATGTCCTCAGATTCCAGGTACTTTAAATAATTATATTTTATATTGTAATATGCATTTACCTATTCATAACAAGTTTTGGATTGATTATCCCATGACATTTTTTGCAGGAAATGATATGTTTTATAAGAAACTTTATGACCTAACATTGCATATATTCGGGCCCACCATACGTAAAAGGTGGAACATCATAAGTGAACTAAGTTTATCCCACTATTTTTTTTTCATATCATTAATTGGTACAGTATTTTTCCTTTCATTCCGGTCTTTTCTTTTAGTGGCTATATCTAACAATTTTGTGTTTTTCCTTAAAAGGTGGAATTTGCAAGAAAAAAGTTTAAAAGATCAGCTCATCAAAGATTTATAATTATGTTCATTGGCTAGTAATTTATTACCTCTAGTTGATTTGAATTATTCTTGTACAGGAAGGAATAGCAGTTGGCAGAACTTTTGCACTGTTCAAGAACTACAATATTGATGGCAATAAAGAGATGATTGCCATTGACATGATGAACATTGAAGGTTCATGCACATCTTGCTACATCACAACTGGTAATCACTCCAGCACTCCTAAATTGCTAAGCTACAAAATATTATTTAATTCTAAGTTTTTATTGAATTCAAAGCATTGTAGCTTGAATCTATTTTTCCAATTCAAGCTACTTAAGAGAAAGGTGATTTGTCTATGTTTATTTTAAAAGCTTATTTTTCAATAGACATAATGAATGTGCTATGTGTAGGGTCAGCTTCCTGAATTTAGTCATGCAGCTTCCTAAATGTAGTCATGCTTGATTCAATTATTTATAACCCGTCTTTCAAATAACCCATCTTTCAAATAACTCATCTTTTGAATAGTAGTCATTTTTAGATTAAGTTTTGGTAGAATTTCAAAAATGTCATTTTTAGAATATATTATGTTAAGCATAATATTTTAATGAATTGCATGATGGTTTTTGATATTGAAGAAGATAGTCCATACGACTACTGTTCTCCCTCCCCTTAACAGTTTATAACTTTATATATTATTTGTTATTTGATGTTTTGAGTAATCCAAGAAATAGCAATGTCATGAGCACCCATTCACCATAACCCTTCTCTTCTGAGCTCTTCTGCTTTGACACATCTCTAATCCACAGTCTTCATTACATGGATTGTTTATTGGGGACCTTAATAAAGTTTACAATGTACGCAGGATAATGAGATGGATAATGGATGAAGAGGAGCATCTTTCCAAGCTGAAGGAAGACACTTTGTAGTATGTTATTATAGATATGCCATAAGTTCTGAAAGCTTACATATTTGATGCATCATTTCTTTTTTGTAAAAGGATTTCCCTTCACTTGTAATCGGTTTTCTAGTAACAAAACTATGGAGTAGAATAAAATGGAATAAATGCACCCTAATTTTATCATATACAACCATTCCTATTTCCTTTATTCTGGGATTTAGATATACAGCTGTATATGGTCAAACTCCAGTAGGTTTGGTTTGTATTGTACTTTGGTGTTGCTTTTCATTCTCTTTTTTCGCTTATGCAGCTGTAACCACTATTGACACCAGTGGAATCAAAATGCTCAAAGAGCTCAAGAGAATAATTGAACTGAAAGGCCTTCAGGTAACTATTATCATAATTTTGGTTTGAACAAAATATTATTTTGGTTTAAACAATTTATTTTAAGTTTTGATTTGTTTATGTCATTCATCTAAAATCATTTAATAAGTGGGTATTATTGAATTAAGTAATAGCATTCCTAATAAATTTAATAAGTGGGTCTTATTGAATTAAGTAAAAGCATTCCTAATAAATCAACCAAAGAAATGAAAGCTTAGAATGTGTTGTTTAAACGTGTTCAGTAGTATGTACTCTGTATAAAACATGTCAACTATATCAACACTTCATAGAATTTTGGTTTAAACAGTAAACTCTAAACTTTGACCTTTTTAAATTGCGTACTGTTTCATTACTGGCCTAGAACCTACATATAAATCAATAAAAATCCAAGTGCTCACCAAGCTTACAAGTTTTAAATAAGTGTGACTATCTTTATGTTATAACAAAATTTAACAAAAATCTATTTTGTATTGTAAACAATGTGAATTATACTAACAAGGAGTATACATGATCTTTAGCTTGCATTGAGCAACCCTGGGTCAGATCTCATGGAGAATCTTCAAAAGGAAAAGTTCACTGAAATTCTGTGACCAAATTGGTTGTTTCTTACAGTTGGTGAGGGTGTTGCAGTTTGCAGTTCTCTTCTCCAAGCTCGTAAGCTCAATAGATAATTGAATGTCAACGGTAATAACCAGACCGGTCTCTACAATTACAGTTTGCATGGTTAAAGACTAAACCTGAGAGTTACCCTTGTCTATCATTTCATTCTTATAATGAAGAATGTCCTCACTTACCTCGCTATATTTCTCTACTGAATATTACTTATAGTTTACAATACTCAAAGGTTGTAAGAAGCCATGGAGGCTTTGTTTTTAATTTGATGAATCACCTTGCAAGCTACAGTGGTGATTATGAAGATGTTAAATAATATGAATATAATGGAAGGGCTAAAATTTTGTTAAAATCTAATTAGAAACTTTTTTTTTGCCTATGTTTCCATCAAGGTTAAAACGTTATGTGGGAAGACTCGATACACTCTTTGGGAAATTTTACTATGGACCATCCAAACCTAGAAATCTTCTTTAAACAACCACTTGTAATGTTAAAGAGATGAGAAGAGCTCTGCCTTTGAGGTTCAAATTACTCAAGAGCAAAGAACCCTGTAACAGCTGCTCTCTATCCTCTACTGTAACAATCAAACTGAGGAAATAGAATTCTAACTTCCTTGAAGAAAACCATCTTCCAGGTACTCACCTTCTTGGATGCATTTTTTGAGTAAAGCCTCTGTCACTGTTTTGTCTCCAAACATTTCTCCTATATTCCTTTGAGACTGTAATCTTCCATTTGACTGCAACCTTTTGAAGATCTCAGTCTCAAGGTAATGTATCCTCAATCAATGCTCCTTTTTTGAAGACTGATCCTCTGTCTCTGTCATTGAGACTATTCTTTGTCAAGGACCCATTTAATGCCTATAAACCTAAAACCACTTAGACCTTAACCCTATATGACCATTACATGACATTTTGACTCATTACATGGGATTTTCACTTATTACATTGCTTTTATAGCATTATTCCTTATTACATTACAATGACCTTTAGACTTGATTATGAATTTTGCTTTGAATATTGAGTCTAACATTGCAATTGAACATCTCTGAATGCCATTCCACTCCTGGGCTCAGGTGCCCTGCTGGATGCCCCTGCATCATCAACCAAGTGGTACAAATGATCAAATCCCACAGATGGTCTGGAGCTATGACAGAGTCTGAAAAGGTAGAGAGACCTACACTGGTGACTCAGAAGAAACTTCAGCTTTAAAAAACAAAGCCAATTAGGTTGGTAGACTTGTGGATCGGGCTGACATTTGGTGGAAGAGGAAGAAAGATGACTAGAACTCTGGAGGCCCACTATAATGGATTTTTGTATTCAACCATGAGAGCAGAAGAGAGAGATGATATCATGTATCAAAATATTAAACATGCATTCTTCCAGCCAGTAGAGAAGGAGATGATTACTTTGCTTCATTTTCATTTGCATAACCATATTATGGTGGGAACTAAGAAGACTAAGGATGTCCAGTTTTATGTGGAAGTAATGGACGTGGTCCAAACTTTAGGAGGGGCAAGAAGGTCCATGTATGATCCTGATGAAATTGAGGAAGAGCAGCAAGAGAGGCACATGAAAAATAAAATCAATGGAGAGTTTGAAGGGTTTGTTAAATGAGTAACAGAGCTATGGGAGCAGCCTCATCTAAAAGATTTTGAACTGGAGTTTGATATACCATTTAGAGAGCTAGGTTTTCATGGAGTTCCTTTCAAAGCCTCTGCTTTTATTGTTCCTATCGTAAACTATTTGGTAGAGTTGGTGGAATTGCCTTTCTTAGTAATAACCATTAGTGAGATTGAGATAGTTAACCTTGAGAGAGTAGGACTTGGGCAAAAGGCATTTGATATGGCTATTGTTTTCAAAGACTTCAAGCGGGATGTACTCCGCATTGATGTTATTCCTCAATCTTCTCTTGATAGCATCAAAGAATGGCTAAACTCAATGGATATAAAGTATTATGAAAGCAGAATGAACTTGAACTGGCGGCCAATTTTGAAGACCATTACAGATGATCTAGATAAATTTATTGAAGATGGTGGCTGGGAATTTTTGAATTGGGAAATCCATCTTCCATTTGGGTGACAGAATCCAATAGATGCTTCAAAATGTTTGAAGTTCTTTCACCAAGCTTTATCAAATGGATCTCTCATGAGAATGAATGGAACAGTTAGCACTCATTGGCTCTAGGTGATTCTTATGGAGGTGAAGCACCGGGACTTCCTGGGAGGTCATCCATCTCAGTACCACTCCAGCTTGAGCATGCTTAACTACGGAGTTTCCTCCATGGTTAAATCCACTCTGCTTGCATCCTCATTCGCAAAACCTTCACCAAGTGTTATGCCTTATGAACCATTCATTAGAAAGCCCCTTAAGCTCATCAATTGATAAGTAGGAGATATTTTCCACAACAAGTCAAATTGTGATATTGCTATCAAGATTCAACTGTGTAGTTTTTTTAGTCAAACTCATTGACCCGTGATTCATGAGTAGTGGTTCACACGAACCCATCTCTCATCAGAATGAATGGAACACTTAGCACTCATTGGCTCTAGGTGATGCTCACAGAGGTGAAGCACCGAGACTTCCCGAGAGGTCATCCATTCCAGTACTACTCCAACTCGAGCGCACTTAACTACGGAGTTTCCTCCCTGGTTAAACCCACTCTGCTTGCATTCTCATTTGCAAAACCTTCACCAAGTGTTGCGCCTTACGAACCAATTGATGAGCTTAAGGGGCTTTCTAATCAATGGTTCATAAGGCACAACACTTGGTGAAGGTTTTGCAAATGAGAATGCAAGCAGAGTGGGTTTAACCACGAAGGAAACTCTGTAGTTAAGTGCACTCGAGTTGGAGTAGTATTGGGATGGGTGACCTCTCAGGAAGTCCCGGTGCTTCACCTTTGTGAGCATCAGCTAGAACCAATGAGTGCTAAGTGTTCCATTCATTCTCATGAGAGATGGGTTCGTGTGAACCACTACTCATGAATCACGGGTCAATGAGTTTGACTAAAAAAACTACATAGTTGAATCTTGATAGCAATATCACAATTTGACTTGTTGTGGAAAATATCTCCTACTTATTAATTGATGAGCTTAAGGGGCTTTCTAATGAATGGTTCATAAGGAATAACACTTGGTGAAGGTTTTGCAAATGAGGATGCAAGCAGAGTGGGTTTAACCATGGAGGAAACTTCGTAGTTAAGCGTGCTCGAGATGGAGTGGTACTGGGATGGATGACCTCCCAGGAAGTCCCGGTGCTTCACCTCCGTATGCATCACCTAGAGCCAATGAGTGGTAACTGTTCCATTCATTCTCATGAGAGATCCATTTGATAAAGCTTGGTGAAAGAACTTCAAACATTTTGAAGCATCTATTGGATTCTGTCACCCAAAAGGAAGATGGATTTCCCAATTCAGAAATTCAGAGTTCTTTTCATTAACCTGTGATTCATGAGTAGTGGTTTACATGAACCCATCTCTCATGAGAATGAATGGAATAGTTAGCACTCATTGTCTCTAGGTGATGCTTACGGAGGTGAAGCACCGGGACTTCCTGGGAGGTCATCCATCCCAGTACCACTCCATCTCGAGCACGCTTAACTACAGAGTTTCCTCCATGGTTAAACCCACTCTGCTTGCATCCTCATTTGCAAAACCTTCACCAAGTGTTATGCCTTATGAACCATTCATTAGAAATCCCCTTAAGCTCATCAATTAATAAGTAGGAGATATTTTCCATAGCAAGTCAAATTGTGATATTGCTATCAAGATTCAACTGTGTAGTTTTTTGAGTCAAACTCATTGACCCGTGATTCATGAGTGTGGTTCACACGAACCCATCTCTCATGAGAATGAATGGAACACTTAGCACTCATTGGCTCTAGTTGATGCTCACAGAGGTGAAGCACCAGGACTTCCCAAGAGGTCACCCATCCCAGTACTACTCCAACTCGAGCGCACTTAACTACGGAGTTTCCTCCCTGGTTAAACCCACTCTGCTTGCATCCTCATTTGCAAAACCTTCACCAAGTGTTGTGCCTTACGAACCAGTTGATGAGCTTAAGGGGCTTTCTAATCGATGGTTCATAAGGCACAAAACTTGGGTGAAGGTTTTGCAAATCAGAATGCAAGCAGAGTGGGTTTAACCACGAAGGAAACTTCGTAGTTAAGTGCACTCGAGTTGGAGTAGTATTGGGATGGGTGACCTCTCGGGAAGTCCCGGTGCTTCACCTTTGTGAGCATCAGCTAGAGCCAATGAGTGCTAAGTGTTCCATTCATTCTCATGAGAGATTGGTTTGTGTGAACCACTACTCATGAATCACGGGTCAATGAGTTTGACTCAAAAAACTACACAGTTGAATCTTGATAGCAATATCACAATTTGACTTGCTGTGGAAAATATCTCCTACTTATTAATTGACGAGCTTAAGGGGCTTTCTAATGAATGGTTCATAAGGCATAACACTTGGTGAAGGTTTTGCAAATGAGGATGCAAGCAAAGTGGGTTTAACCATGGAGGAAACTCCATAGTTAAGCGTGCTCGAGATGGAGTGGTATTGGGATGGATGACCTCCCGGGAAGTCCCGGTGCTTCACCTCTGTAAGCATCACCTAGAGCCAATGAGTGCTAACTGTTCCATTCATTCTCATGAGAGATCCATTTGATAAAGCTTGGTGAAAGAACTTCAAACATTTTGAAGCATCTATTGGATTCTGTCACCCAAATGGAAGATGGATTTCCCAATTCAGAAATTCAGAGTTCTTTTCATTAACCTGTGATTCATGAGTAGTGGTTTACATGAACCCATCTCTCATGAGAATGAATGGAACAGTTACCGCTCATTGGCTCTAGGTGATGCTTATGGAGGTGAAGCACCGGGACTTCCCGGGAGGTCATCCATCCTAGTACCACTCCAGCTCGAGCACGCTTAACTACGGAGTTTCCTCCATGGTTAAACCCACTCTTCTTGCATCCTCATTTGCAAAACCTTCACCAAGTGTTATGCCTTATGAACCATTCATTAGAAAGCCCCTTAAGCTCATCAATTAATAAGTAGGAGATATTTTCCACATCAAGTCAAATTGTGATATTGCTATCAAGATTCAACTGTGTAGTTTTTTGAGTCAAACTCATTGACCTGTGATTCATGAGTAGTGGTTCACACCAAAGAATCAAAACTCAGACTCGGCAAGGCCGACTCGACTCATGACTCCCCGATGACTCGGCAACGACTCGACTATGACTCGGCAAAAAAAAATAAAATAGATTTCTTAAAATTTAAAACTTGTTTCAGGCACCCATTATTGAATAAAGCTTAAAAACACATCACATCACATCTAAAGGTCAAATAACATCTAAAGGATATGGTTAAGAGAACAAAGTATGATCGATAATGAAGGGAACAAATGGTAATTGTTATGAACAGTCACGTCACTTCATTATGAACTAACATGTCATTTCTAATGTGAATAGTCACGTCTTTTCTTATTTGCTAGTTCAATATATATAAATATTCAAATGTGTAGATTCAATCAATAACCAAGGCAATTTGATCACTGTTTTTTCCATTACATTCACTGTCTTCATTCCATCTCTCCAATTTGAATCTTGTGGATCATTGATTCTTAGCATTTCAATCTTCATTGTCCCAAGGCGTTTGTCCTACTGTTCCCTTTAACAACTCATGAATGCTCATTGATGAATCATGGCTGTTCTAACTGATATTCTTGTGATAAATCATTAGCTGTTCTCATTTCTTTATGATTCTTCTTATTTATTCATTGGCTAACTTTTTTGACATTCCTTGGACTGCTCTTCATGACCTATCATTTACTTATTGTTCTGATCCTTATTGTGACTGCTCTAACAGTGAATGTCACTGTTTCTAACAGTATATGTCATTGTTTCATCATGTAATCACTGCTATACATCACTGCTCTGATCGATTTTCTTTTCACTGCTATCACATTGCAAAACACTGCTTTTAATCATCTTTTATCAGTGACTTTTCATGACTAATGACTGCTTTAGGATTCATTCTTCCGTTTGCTGTCTTCTTTCTTTGAACACTGTCCTTGAACACTCACTGAAGACTACTGTCATCAGAAATTCATGAAGCCTACTGTCATTAGAGATTCATGAAGATGATCAATGTCCTTAGACATTGATGTGACTGTTTGTTAATTATCATGTCCTCTCATAACAGTCATGATTTTCACCGATATTCTTCTGCATTTCTCCATTTTTGATCACTGTCATAAAAATGAAAGCCACTGTCCTCCAGCATACTATCTTCTACATCCTTTTGTTTGCTGCTCTCATTCGTGGATTATTGCTCATATCATTGTTATTATGACTGCATCATTGGCACAGTCTTCCTTCTTGAAACAACAGATTATTGTCTTGTTCTAAGTGATTGTCACAATTTTTCTCATCCTTCAACAACATGTATATCACTGTTGTTGACAAGTCTATGGCTCGGGCCTGCTATGGCGCGGGTCATGAGGCACGGACCCGCGAGTTATGGCCATGACCCGCTGACTCAGTGAGTCACGTGGGTCATGCCCCATAACTCGGCCGATGACTCGGCTGGGTTACCAAAACCTGGGAGCCATGGCTCGACCCGCGAGTCAGGATAACTCACCTGACTCGCTGTGGGTTTTGATACTCTGGTTCACACAAACCCATCTCTCATGAGAATGAATGGAACACTTAGCACTCATTGGCTCTAGCTGATGCTCACAGAGGTGAAGCACCGGGACTTCCCGAGAGGTCACCCATTCCAGTACTACTCCAACTTGAGCACACTTAACTATGGAGTTTCCTCCCTGGTTAAACCCACTCTGCTTGCATTCTCATTTGCAAAACCTTCACTAAGTGTTGCACCTTACGAACCAGTTGATGAGCTTAAGGGGCTTTCTAATCGATGGTTCATAAGGTACAACACTTGGTGAAGGTTTTGAAAATGAGAATGCAAGCAGAGTGGGTTTAACCACGGAGGAAACTCCGTAGTTAAGTGCGCTCAAGTTGGAGTAGTACTAGGATGGGTGACCTCTCGGGAAGTCCCGGTGCTTCACCTTTGTGAGCATCAGCTAGAACCAATGAGTGCTAAGTGTTCCATTCATTCTCATGAGAGATGGGTTTGTGTGAACCACTACTCATGAATCACAGGTCAATGAGTTTGACTCAAAAAACTACACAGTTGAATGTTGATAGCAATATCACAATTTGACTTGCTGTGGAAAATATCTCCTACTTATTAATTGACGAGCTTAAGGGGCTTTCTAATGAATGGTTCATAAGGCATAACACTTGGTGAAGGTTTTGCAAATGAGGATGCAAGCAGAGTGGGTTTAACCATGGAGGAAACTCCGTAGTTAAGTGTGCTCAAGATGGAGTGGTACTGGGATGGATGACCTCCCGAGAAGTCTCGGTGCTTCACCTCCGTAAGCATCACCTAGAGCCAATGAGTGCTAACTATTCCATTCATTCTCATAAGAGATGGGTTCATGTAAACCACTACTCATGAATCACAGGTTAATGAAAAGAACTCTAAATGCACCTTACGTATGTAACATTTAAAAAAAAATAAAAAATAGCATTGGTCAAAATTTCGACCAATGCCACCAAAAACTTCCACCAAAGGATGGTCGAAATTTAGACCAAAACAACAAAATTTCCACCAATTGAATGGTCAAAATTTTGACCATCTCATCCGTCGAACGTATAGCATCTCGGTCGAACATTTGATGTTTTCGTCAAAATTTTGACCAGCATTTGGTGGAAATTTTTGCTGCCACTGGTCGAAATTTTGATCAATCCTAGGTGGAAATTTGTTCGACAATTGGTCAAAATTTCAACCATTATAAAAAAATGACGACAATTTTGGAGCATGGACTCAGTCAAATTTTTGACCTATGTTTTAGTTGAAATTTTGACTGATTATAAGTACGTCAAAAATTTGACAAAAAAAGACCGACGAAAATGTTGGTCGTAAATTCGACTAATTTCTGTCAAAATTTTGACCAATTCTTGGTCAAAATTTGAGGCCAAATTTACTAGTGTAGGACCCCTTAACACCCCTTATGACCTCTTATGACCCCTCACCATACACTAATGCATCATAAGGGGTCCTAGGACACATTAGTATATGGTAAGGGGTACTAGGGGTTATATGAGCTCATAAGGGGTCCTAGGACACATTAATGTGTCCTAGGACCCCTTAAGACCCCTTAGGGCCCTTATCATACATCACTAATGTATGGCAAGGGGCCCTAAGGGGTCCTATGACATATTAATGTGTCCTAGGACCCCTTAAGACCCCTTATTAATGACAAATTAATGTGTCTTAGGACCCTTTATGACCCCTTATAACCCCTTATGACCCCTTACAACCTCTTAGGACCCCTTACCATACCCTAGTATATGGTAAAGGGGTCCTAAGGGGTCTTAAGGGTGTGTGTGTCTCTCTCTCTTGTTGGAAAGTTGGCTATACTAGTGTATATGAATAAGATTTAGTGTTGTCATTATGGAAACAAAGTCATATAGAGTTTTGGTGTCAGTGCAATAACTTGGAAGATAAGAAATTGACTAAGTATGGAGAACAAAGCAATCACTAAAGCACTCGATGAACAGAGCATCAAAGCATGTGTGTATGATTGAGTTTTGACATGTGCCCCTGAAGATAAGCTTTTGAGTATGTAATAATGCTAATTCTAAGAATGCATGATCAAATGAGTTAGTATGAAGAAGTTACAACGAGTTGAAGTGACACAGTCAGTGAGCGGTAGTGCAGAACAGAGCATGCAACTGACATGAAAGATTTTGATTAGCGATCATTATTTTATTTTGTAAAGGCTATGCGCCTATTGTAAATGTGCTGTAAACATGATAATATCAATGTATATAAACACGCTTGAGCCAATTCATTTGGAAGTGTTGTATGGAATAGGCTATAGGCTGACTTAGTAAATAGTTTTGGTTGCACCTATATATAAGACATGCACCTTTGTCTTTGAGCATGGAATGATATATAGAGTTGATAGAAGAATAGAAGAAGTCTGCGAAGAGCAGTTAGAATGATATAGATCTTTACAAGAGGTTAAAGCATCAACGTACAATAGGAACTGATCAGACAAGCAGTGTCATAGCAACAGTTCACCATTGTAGATATAGTGTGTATCTGATATCTAGGAGGTTGTAGCCTTCTCTATTGAGAAATGAGCTCTGGAAGTGAGCCAACCACCCCTAACAGGGTTTGTTACTAAAGATTCCTAACAGGGTCTGACCCTTGACAAGGTCATTGTACTTAAGCATTGTAATGATAGCTCCTAACATGGCTAAGGAACATTAACAGGTTAATAATACACAAGTATAATTATTAGTGGGTATTAATTCATGTTGGGGTTTTTCCTTTGGACAAGGTTTCCCCATAATCATATTTGGTGTTATGTGTTATGATTGTTTACTTTACTTTCTTTAATATCCAGTTCAACATTTAAGTAATAGTGTTAAGTTTCAAGAGATCAGAAATTAATATTATAGAACACTAATTCATCCCCCCTCTCAGTGTTCCCATCTCTCTCTCTCTCTCTCTCTCTCTCTCTTTCTTTCTATGTGTGTGTGTGTGTCCCTCTATTCTTTTCATGACCTCTATCTTTCTATCTCTTCCCTTCTATCTCTCTCTCTACCCTTTTCATGACCTCACCCTCTCTCTCTCTCTCCATATTATTACATAGGGCGTACTTCCTATAGGGAATATGCCCTATGTAAAATACTAAAAATGGTAAAAAAGGCAAGGAAAATTTGGGTGTTTTGAATTTTTATTTTGTTTTTAAATTTACTTTCCTCATAGGGTACACGTCCTACAAATTAATATACTTGAGCCTAAGGCTCAAGCATGCCAAGCCATAGGACGTGCACCCTATTGTTTTGGGGGGACCAAAAAATAAGTTGCATCTTTTTGGTCCCCTATCTTTGTGCACTTACCCCTTTTATATATGTTGTCATGGTTCTTCTTGGTATTTAATTAGTAACCCCTTTCCTTTTCACTGTTTTCATACCTTAAGATTGAAAGATGACCTAGAATGGAAATGTGTGCTCTATGACTTGCCTTTTTCATGAGTGTGTGATCAAAATCAATACAATTAAACATGTGGAAAGCATTAATCATGAGCATTAATTGATCCTAAAGAAGGATCCATAATGCTAGGGGGTTTAAAAAGCTTTCTCTTGAGATGATTTCTATGATTTTTGTTTGATTGCCTAAGGTTAATTATTGTCCTTAGCTCATGAGTGTTCATGGAGAATCCTATTAAGATTGGGGGGCTAATAGGAAAATGGCCTTTGACATTGAAATAATAGTGGATAGGATGAGGAAAATCCTCTTGTTCAAGCATGGATTAGTTATAAGGTCCATATTCATGATCCTAGGGCATGCTTTTAAAATCGACATTGATAAATTTAGAGCCAACCTAGACATACCTGCGATGTTCATAGCCCTTTTTATACATA
This sequence comes from Chamaecyparis obtusa, assembly GCA_027943335.1. Classification (NCBI taxonomy): domain Eukaryota; kingdom Viridiplantae; phylum Streptophyta; class Pinopsida; order Cupressales; family Cupressaceae; genus Chamaecyparis; species Chamaecyparis obtusa. The sequence continues at coordinate 653,164 of BSBK01000364.1, forward strand.
TCTATAAGGACAGAGATGGAACAGGTAAACTTTGTCATTGTCTCTTTAAGAAAGAGATACTGGTGGGAATAGATAGAGTCTTGGTTAATATTAGGGAAGACCTAACCATATCTAAGCCCATATTCTACGATAAAATAATTCTCAATAACCTTTTGGTCCCTACCTACCCTATTTTGGTCACCGAGAATATGGGGGAATTTATGGAAAGGAAGCCTATCATCCAAATAAATTTGGAATTTTTTCTATTCCTCATGCATGTCAAAAAGCCCCAAAGTGATAATTGGTTTGATGAATATATGGATGTAGATGAGGTAGGTGCTTCAGATATGGATGAAATTGATGACTTAGAGGAAGAGCACTCATCACAGGAATTCGAGGAAGGGTCAAGGTATACTTCAAAGGACTAACTTAAAGATATGAAACCCTAGGAGGTTGATCAGAAGGGTAAAAGCCCTAAAATTAGAATATGTTGAGCTGCCAATTTTGTTTATTTTGGCCTACCGTAGATACTTTAAGATCATAGTTTATTTTACTCGAAAGGGATAGCTTAAGCTATCTTATTAGACTTTGGATATTTTCTCTCTCCCATTTTGATACCTTAGACACATGGCTTATTCTCATTCTTGATACATAGACCTGGTAGTATGATGAATATGATTATATATACGACTAATCAATATATGTATATTTTAGGTTTATGATGCTTTGTTGTTGTGTTTTGATTCATGTTTATTTATTTATTTTCTCTCATGGTATCTTCTGTTCACCAGGTTCTAATGGTTATTTATTAATTATTGTTCCCTCATTTGGGGCTAGGGTTTATATATATATATAGATATATATATATATATATATAGATATAGATATATATATATATATCTATATATATATATATATATATATATCTATCTATATATATATCTATATATATATATATATATATCTATATCTATATTTATATATATATATATATATATATATATATATATCTATATATATATATCTATATATATATATATATCTATAATATATATATATATATATATATATATATATATATATATATATATATATATATATATATATATATATATATATGTTGGTATAATTGATGCATAGATTGTTGAGTGTTGATTGGTATAGGTTTGATGAAAAATATATGTTGGCATAATTGATGCTTAGATTGTTGAGTGTTGATTGGTACATTCTTGATGACAAGAAGATCCGTTATTGTGTTGTCATTGATGTTAACTAAGTATTGTGTTGGTTGATAGTGCGATAAGTTCTTATCTGATGAATCCTATGTGCGGTGAGTATGTGAAGGAATTGAAGTGTGAAATTATTGTTGGATACTCAATGATGCATCTAGATGATGTATGTATGGTCACACATGATGGAAATAAGTATGGAGTGAGTTATGATTGATTGAAGAGAAACTAGGCAGACATGAGAACAGATAGTGAATGATTTGATTGTTCTATCAAATTGGTATGGATCCAAGTGCTGTGGTCATGATATGTTTATCTTGAATAGGATATGTTGTTGAGGGTATGATCGCAAGATGATTTGAGTACCACAAGGCATTATTTTAGGTAACATAAGATAATTTTGTGGAAGACGACAAAATGTTTTGAACAAGTTTGGACAGTTGATGTTAGATCGATGAGAGGTGATGATGTAGTCAGTTGTGGAGAATGTTTTTGTGATCTAGGTGGCATGGTGACATGGCATAATTTTTTTTATAATGATGATTTGATGTTACATTGTTCGAGGTGATTAGATCTATTAAGATTTGGAAGCGTGTTGGGGAACTCAAAAAAAGTTTGTCTGTTCTTGTGTAAAATTGATGTGCGATGAATTTTGAGGCTGACATGAATTTGTAATTGAATGTTGTAGATTGGTAATATGTTTTAGGGGTCAAGGCTTGAGTAGGAATGATTGTAATTTAAATGTAATATGTTTTTTTAATTCAGCTTAGGCCCTAATGAGCATGTAATGTAATTATTTATAAATTAGTGAATTATGCGTAGGTGCGTGAAGATTGAAGATTTTCTGTAAGAGAAGTAGTGTTTGTTCTTAATTGGATCTAAACAAGAAAAAGAGAAGTGCTACACCAAGATCATTGCACTTGTTCATTCCTAATAGTTTTTGCAAGAAAATCCCATAACCAGATAGACTTTAATAGGTCTGAATTATAAATCCTTTAACTAGGTGAATCTTTAACTAGGGTTTGAAGTCTTTTAACAAGGTTACTTCTAACAGGGTAAAGCTCCCAATAGAGCTAGAGGTAAATCCATTAACTAGGTGAATCCTAATAGGGTCTTCTCCTAATCAGGAATCATTATAATATCCTAACAAGGCTAGGCCTTTAACAAGGTGTATTTCAAAAGAGTGCAAATTATTAGTGGGTGCTAATTCCCACTGTGGTTTTTACCCTTAATCAGGTTTTCCACAATAAAAATACTGGGGTCACTTTGTTGCATGTTTGGGTGGTTGTTTGGTTACTTTTTTTTATTGCATGCATAAAGTTTAAAGTTGATGAATGTGGTTGATGTTGTTGAAGAATTGTGAAAAGTTTCAGATCTCATAGATCACCGATTCACCCCCCCTCTCAGTAATCTTAGACCTTATAGTATTAACACTATATACACACATACATTCTTTGATATATTTTTATATTTGGATACACATATTTTTCTTCATGCTAGTTATATAAGAACACACACACAGACATAGACACAAAAACATATAGACATATAGTTATTCTTATTTTGTGCTGATATCATTGTTATTCTCCCACCTCTTCCATTATTACCCTAACCCTTCTGTCTCCTTGCCTTATAGTTTTCTTTTATATGGTTAATTACTTCTATAACACAATTTTAAAATAGTTGTAGAGATTAAACTCCTTTTGACTTGGTTACAAACATATTTTATCTGAAAGTATAGGGATTCACATAAAAAGAAATGTGAAACAATCTTCATTACCAGTGTTCAAGGTGAATTATTTATCTATGAAATAGTATTAGAAACTTGATACTTTAGTCTAAAATAGAGAATAGATGTAATTATTTTGTTAATCATTAATGGATGGTTTTGAAGGACCGATGAAGTGGTAGGAAAATGTTGGTTGAGATCACTTTGTTTGGTTTTCTTTAGTCATTAAATAGTATGGTAAAAGGTTTTTATGATAAATTTTTCTATTTCTTTCCACCTTTTGGTTTTCTTTAGTCATTAAATAGTATACTAAAAGGTTTTTATGATAACTTTTTCTATTTCTTTCCGCCTTTGATATGTTGATGGACATTATGATTTTGATTAAATATATATCTACCTTAGGTATATAATCCTATACAGAGATTTCATAATATGTAGGGGTATATACATTTATTGCATTGTATTCAATTCTTAGACTAGAATTGGCAAGAAATGAATGTTTATAATGGCAAGAATTTCACAACTGTTAACCTATGTGGCAAGGTAAGTGTATTGTTTGCAACCAAAATAAGAATTATGATACCATATAAAAAAAAATGTAAGACTCAATGAGTCAATTAGGTGATCTAGAGTTGATTCAGGAATGGAAGGATTGATGGTCATCCTATCTCTTATTTATTTATTGCAACTGGATTGAATCATAATAAATTATCTACAATGTTTTTATCATATTGTCATAGAATTCCTTCACATTACCCGTGTATGTAAAATGATGTAACCATTTAATCTTTCTATACTTTCTAGGGAAAGACCAGAGGCCTTCTCCACTCGACTCTTTCCTACCAGTGCCCCTAGTGAGCCAGGATGTAAAATAGGTTTAAGATTAATGAAATGATTTGGTCATGGCCAATTTCTTATAAAAAAATAGTATAGTAAATGCATGTTTTTGAATTGAAATAAATAAGTGATGGTTGTTTATCTATAATAAATGTTCCTATACTCTTTCCTACAATTCATGGGTTTTGTTTTTGATTTTGAAAAGATGCTTTGCATGGTGGAAATGATCATTTGAACCAACTACCACTTGGAGCTCCCAATGGCTCTGACTTTGAAGATCATTTATTGTTATATCAACTATTTTGACACATAGTGGAATTTCAAATTTTACTTAATTTCTTTTTCTTTGTTGTTAACAAAATCATTGGTTCTATTTAGTTTTCTTTTGTACACATTATCCTTCTAGGTGGGTAACACCTTAGTTTGAATTTCAGTAAGAGGATGTGTATATATATCCCTTTGTAGTTATTTAGAAGTTAAGTTTTTGATACGAGAAAGTTTTCACTAGTTATTCTACAAGTATTTCTAAGTGTAAACAAATGCTATTTTTAGTCCTTCCAAGGGCCAATTTAATGCAAATTTTATTTGTGTATGCAATTTTGAAGTACTAACTAATCTAATCTATTAAATAAATTAAAAGAAAACTACAATGAAGAATACAATGAAAATGAAGTTAAAATAAAGCTTTACCTTCACCTACCATGTAGCTTGTCTCCATTGGCCTCCTAGCCTTGATTCCTTGGATGTGTTTAGCTCTTAGATTTCCAATTTGAAGCTCCTTGCCCAAGGTGTCACCAAAGTGTGGAGATTGAATGGATTTGTATGCAAAATGGCCTTAAGCTTGATTATGCAACTAATGAATAATGGAATACAAATGGTCACAAAATGATATGGATTGCTTGGATACTTGATTGCTTGATCTCTAGAATGCTTGAATGCTTGAAGATTACTATTGCCTATTAGCTCACAAAGGGGAAATGAGGCTCCTTTTATATATTTTTGGAGGACTCAAGCCTAGGTGGCACAATCCTAGGGGGGAGATTGAAAGGTGGAAGATCCTAGGACTACAATTGACTTGGTTGAAGGGGTTGAGAGAAAGGGGGATGTAGTTGGAATGTGAGAGAAAGAATAGGGAGGATGTTCCTCCTACATTGACATGGCAGAGAAGAAGGTGGAAGGGAAAGACACATGTCAAGTGTCTCACAAAGACCATTGAGAGGAAGGGGGAAGGAATTTTTTCTTATAAGGACTCTTGGTACAAGTGTCCCATGAGTCACCTTTGACTCTTTGAGGTGGTTTGAGAAGCTCCTTAGGAATAGGGATTGCTTCTTGACTTAGTGTAGGGGAAGACATGTGGTCATCAGACCAAGTCTTATGAGGCCACATAGCCCTTAAAAATAGGGCATGTGTGGGTGAGGCTAATGACTTATTAATAATTAATAATAATTAATTATTTTAGCCAAGGTGATGTGTCAGGTGACTAGGTGGATGAGATGGACTAGGGGACTTAGTCATATTTAGTGATTGTGTAATTGATTAAATCACTTTAATAAGCTTATTTAGAGGACTTTAGGATAGGGGAATAGACTATAGTGAATTGATCAAATAAATTTAATAATTTATTTAATAAATATAGGAAATAAATATTAATTAAATAATAAATATTTAATTAATTCATCAAGTCAATGTTAATTAAATAATAAATATTTAATTAATTAATGAACTCACTTTTTAGTGTATACATTTTGCCCCTCTTTGAAATAATGTGTTGGTCGCATTGTTTCAAAGAAAAATTAAGCATTTTTCCCCTGCCCAGACAATGTCTCAAACGACCTATGCATGCCCCCTCGAGAGATTGATTGACAAAAAATTATTATTATTATTTTTTGGTTGACAATCAATCTCACGAAAGGATACAGAAGAAATGTGGGTGAATTAGAAAAGGTTTGATAGGTAGGGTCCACAAATTAAGAAAAATGGGTCTACAAGCTATATATAGTGTCAAAGGGTCCACTATAGGGTCATTGTGCACACTTGTCATTTGGAGATTGGAGCTTGGAGAGAGAGAAGAGGAGAGCTAAGAAGATGTTGTTCCCACTATCAGATCATCATTTTGAGAGGGTCAGACACTTCTAGAGGGTGTCAAATTCGGGAGAGCCAGTAGGTGACTTATGTTGCTTAGTCAATTTGTGAATTTTTGCATGTTTCGGTTGAATTTTAGCATGTTTAGGTTAGATTAATCCTTAGGTTAGGCTAGGAATTTTTTTTCTTAGGCGAAGAACAAATGCACAGTTGCGGTGCATGTTGTTAGATTAGGTGAAAAACTAATCTCCCAAGAACACTTGCATGCATAACCCTGTCACATGGAAGAAGCAAAGAACAGAAACCAAGAAAATCATGGAGGCCAAAAAGCCAGAGACATCTTATGGACATGAAAAGAGAAATTTCTATTATGATCCAATAAGTGAATTAATAAAATACAAAGAGGGAATCCTTATAAAAGGATACCAAAACCCTAAAGGTGAAAACCCTAAAGAATAATGAGATGCCTAAGTCTAACTTAAGTGTAGAGAATAATAGACTAATAATTAAATAAATTAATTATTAGCTATAATATGACAACTCTAACACCCCCCCTTAAGTGTAACTTAGGGAGAAGCTAAATAACTAAGGACTAAAAGATGCATGAAAACAAAAATGCATGAAAGAGCAATGGGTCCCGGCAACAAGGCCTGATCAGGTACCCAAGTACAAGAAATAAACTAGATGAAGGAAACAAAGCCTCCAATCTAGGGAATGTCCCAAAGAAAGGAACAAGAAAGAGCATGAAGCATCTCCAAAGCATGAAGCTGCAAACACTGTCAGAAGAATACTGCTGGAACCCCCACTGAAATAGTGCATGACCAGGTAGAGAAGACAAAGTCTGAAGAGCTGATCAATCGAAGAGGTGACCTCCAAAAAAGGAATGAATGAGTGTCTATATAGTAGATGATCCATCTCACCGAAATGCATAGGTGCCTAGCCACTGCATCCGCCTAGTACATAGGAACAAAAACTGAATATGTAGATCACTCAACCGAACCAAGGAAGCAATAGAGCCAACAGGTGAACCCCCCCATAATGCTGAATAGAGAGAGGGGTGACAGGAACACTGAAATGCAATGCCAGAAATATCTGCAAGAAGAAGAATCAGGAACACCAACAGTGCAACAGAAGTACACGCACAGGATAAAGGGCGGTGTCAAAGAAGAAGAATAGATCTTCTAGACACACAGCATGGGCTAATGTCATGGAAGGTACACTCACTTGACAAAGGTGGATGAGCACAAAAGGAAAAACATCATAACCCCCCATGGCACTTTATAACTGAGTGCGAGTACAAACAAACACAAGGAGTACAAGATCCTAGATATACAAAAGCAAGAACTTTATCTCAGTGCGTTTATAGAAAAGAAATGCTACAAAAGAGAAGCATACAATGCTCAGAAGTCAGAAAGAAGAGTGAGCCAGAAGAACAGAAGAAGAGATCCCAGGACCTGTAGAACCCAAGTACTCCGCCAAAGTGTGAAAGTGCAAAACTCAGAGGAGAGAAAACCTGGAGCAGAATCTGGATTAAAAAACCTTGCAATTGAATAACTCACAGAACCAGCTTTCCAACGATATATGGTGAGCCCAAAAATGAGTCCGGATGAGCGAGATATGGCTCCCGGAAGGCAAAAAATAAATATCACCTTTGACAGAAAAAAAACACTGTCAAAATAGAAGATCTAAAAACTCTAACCTCCATAATTGGAAAGATCTCGGAAAGAGCTTTCCGACGATATAAAGAAGTCCAAAAAAGACCTCCGTATGCTCCAGATAGAGCAAAAAAGGCCCAGGTACCCTTAAAAAGCACCAAAAAAGAGTTTTAAGCCCCTGGGGCTAGAAAAAAATAGAGCCATTGGGCGCATGGCGCATGTAGGGGGCTGGAGCCAGAGCTCCTGGTCACCCATGTGACCACCGCTAGGGCCCGCAGGGCTTAAAACCCCGCCGGGCAGCCGGCGGAGCGGTGGGCGGAGCGGGGCCGGCGGAGGAGGCTAGCGGGGCGGCGGAGGAGCCGGCGGCGGCTCTGCAGTGGAGCGGGGGCCGCGGATGGATACAGAGCCTGGGGGCGGAGCGGCCGGTGGTGGCGGAGCGGTGGAGGCCGCGGCTGGGCGCGGGGTGGCCGCTCGGCGGTGCACTGGTGGCCGCTGGGCGGCACCTTTTAAAAACAAAGGCTGCGTTATTTTTAACGCAAAAATCAATTAAAAATTGATTTTTTTGTAATTTTTTTTTTTGATTTTCGAGCCGTACGGCCCTAGGAGGGAAAAAATTTTCTCCCAGAAGTCACAGTGGCCAAAAACTGCAAACTTTATATGATTTTTGACTCTCCCGGACCTTATAACGTCCTGCAGAGAGTACCAGAACTGAAATTTTTCTGAAACCCTCCTACATCTGAATCACTTCAACAAAACACGAACAACGAGCAGCAAGATGACTCTGATACCATGTTAGATTAGGTGAAAAACTAATCTCCCAAGAACACTTGCATGCATAACCCTGTCACATGGAAGAAGCAAAGAACAGAAACCAAGAAAATCATGGAGGCCAAAAAGCTAGAGACATCTTATGGACATGCAAAGAGAAATTTCTATTATGATCCAATAAGTGAATTAATAAAATACAAAGAGGGAATCCTTATAAAAGGATACCAAAACCCTAAAGGTGAAAACCCTAAAGAATAATGAGATGCCTAAGTCTAACTTAAGTGTAGAGAATAATAGACTAATAATTAAATAAATTAATTATTAGCTATAATATGACAACTCTAACACATGTATGTGCAACAATTGGTAATGTTTGCACAATAAACTGCTAGTTCTGCGCATACATGTGGGGTACCTGCGCATTTGTGCTAGAGGAAGTTTTGGTGGTGCATTTGTGAACTAAATGTGTGCAACTGTAGTTCAGAACATTTGTCACAATTGGTTGTGCAATTGTTTAGGTTAGTTGCACATATGTCTTTTTTGTGCAAATGGTAGGGGGTTCTATGCAAACACTTTTCTATGCTGTGTATTTATGTCAGATGATAGAATATTAGAAAATAAGAAGTTGGATTAGGTCAAACTAGATATCAAAAGGCTGATATGATCTGTCAGCTTGGTATTTGATCGATTAAGTCAAGATAGGTAACATCATAGTATGGTCGCTAGTTAACCTTCCTAATTGGAGATAATTAATAGAATTATCTATTGGTACATGTGATAAACATGTATTCGATTGATAGGATAGGATAGATGGATAGATCAGTTTGTTCAAAATCTGATAGTTGGATTGTTTTATGTTCATTATAGGAGGATATTATAGATACTCTGATGTCGTGGGAGAGATATCCTATGATGCAGAATCTGAGGCCAACACTGTTAGAGATAGACAAGCTTCTGATAGGGGTTACGTGACTGTATCACATCATTTATATGCCTGAGATTCAGGCGAATCTAAGCATGCTTACAACATTAGCTGAGAGATGGCACTTGGAGATGAGTACCATTCATCTCCCCATAGGAAAGATGACTATCACATTAGAGGATGTGTATTGCATCCTTCAGCTACCGATTACCAGAGAGTTGGTGCAGTATGATCGGCATAATGGTTTAGCGGAGTGTAGAGTAGTTTTTAGGGATGGTGACATTGATAAGTCAGAGATCAATTAGGAGGACATGGTTGATTTCTATGAGCCACTTCCTGTTGTTTTGGCTAGAGCTATCAGAGGCTTCATCTACCCAGATTAACAGTCTCATGGCTTTGTAGTTGGTTGGGGCTGCACACTACAGAGGATGATGGATGAGGGGACCTATTTTTCTTGGGGGGTGTGTTTGGTAGCGCATCTTTATCATGATTTGCATCAGGTGGTATACCGAAGAGGTTCATCTTTATTAGCTAATGTTACTTTGCTCCATGTATGGGCATGGGAGCATATAAATATTACATAGCCTACAACCATGAGATTTTGAGGCCCTAGACAGCCTTACATTTTTCTTTATGCATCGATCTAGTCTTAGGATAAGCTGGGATGTCTGGAGTTTTGGCATTACACATTTGATACCATTGATACAGTGATTTGGAGACCCTAACTTGGGTGTGAGTCATGGGATGATGAGCCTCAGCTTGGATACTATTTTGAGTCCCAATGGTTGATAGGGAGGACTCCTTATATTATAGAGAGATAGGTTATTAACAAGGTCATGCGGCAGTTTGGAAGGATCTAGGGGATGCCTTAGGGAGTTACATAGTTTTCTCATACTCATCAGGAGAGAGGAGATTGGGGACCAATGGTGTCTTTTGAGATTTCTCGGTAGGAGTTCTTAGACATGGAATTTCAGTCATGGTCTATGAGACAGGGGGTCGTAGACCCAGACATGACTATAGATTATGAGAGACTTCTCAGGGATCATCCATTCCCAAGATTGGTTGATCTGACAGAGAGGCCACCACAGAGGGATGTTGGAGAGAGATGCTAAGATAGGAGATGAGGCCATGACATGAGAGGCCAAGGGAGAGGTAGAGGTGGTGATGGTAGTGATGGTGGTGATGGTGATGATGGCGGTCCTGACGGAGGGAGGGGTGACAGAGTTGGGCCTCGGATGAGAGGTAGAGGTGTGCGACTGCGGGGGCTGATGCCACCCCCTACAAGATAGGTACGGAGATAGTCATCAACATAGATGCCTAAAGGTTCCCCACTACAGTTACCAACAGCTACCCCTATATAGGTGGATCCAACAGTATAGGTATAGGTACCTATATAGGAAACATAGATACATGGCCTAGTACATGATCATGCAAATGATGTACTTGGTCAAGAGGGACTGATACAGAGGGGTTTCATACAAGATGAGTAGATGCTTGACATAGCTAGAAAGGATATGCAGATGCCTGATGTTGGTGCCCATGATGAGTAGGAAGACATGGATGTTGGGGGTCAGGATCCCTACTTATAGATGGATGCTGTAGAGGAGGAAATTGATATTGATGCATTTCTAGTCAGACTAGCAATGACATAGGTACAGGTAGATTATGTCCCGGGATTGGAGAGATGGGTGGAGAGATTAGAGGGTGACGTTGCAAAGGTGAGACATGAGTGAGATGTTGCCATAGAGTGACTAGGGGAGGATGAGACTCTACTGGATGATCTTGAGTCTATAGAGGCATTGGGACCACATGCATACAACCTATGAGTGATGATGCAATCTAGTAGGGAGATCACCTACTAGAAGGATGCCTATAGATAGGATATTCTTAGGGATCAATGGATCGAGAGTTTTAGAGAGAGCTCATATGTAGTCAGGACAACTATGTAGCATAGGCATGGACTGACTGGTAGTGGAGGGGCATCATCACATCCTCTAAGACCTCCCTCACTTTCAGGAGATTCAGTAGCACCAGTACCATTTATTGCATCACATAGACATCTACAGGCTAAGTCTGGAGGCAATGGGTCTTAGACACTGTGTATACACTTTTATATCTGTAGCACCATTGTATCAGTATGTTTCATTATGTTTATGACTTGATGGACACTTTTGGACACATTATAATTTTATGAGATATCATTGGACATTTGAACTTTTGATTTGTTTTTATGGACTCTATGTGATGGACTATTTATGCATGATGCAATTCTATTATGATTGCGTTAATGATTATATATACATGTGTGTACTAAAATATGTAGGATGTAATGATTTACTTTGATATGCATAGTACTTATGTTCTTTAATGAAATTTTTTTATTTTCATGTGAAATCACAATGGTTAATGATTTATGAATCACAACTTATGAATCATGATGAGGATATCATTGTGTAAGAACATTTGATTGCATTTGCTTGTCTGGTGAAAATACTCCTTTCTGTCCTCTAGGAGTCATGACTATCATAGATCCACTTGCCAAACTAGGTCGAGGACATGCCCCCAGCTAGGTGATGAACTGACTTATTATGGGTGAAGAAGGACACAAAAAGACTAGGATGAAGACTAATACAATAGACCAAGCTATGGTGGGGTTTTATTATGGATATTAATGGGGAGGCTAGGATAGACTAGCTTAGTCTATGCCCTTGATCCTCTCTAGGATCCAAGAGTTCTTCTGACACCCCTGATGGTCTATAGGATTCCTTATTCCTCCAAGGATCCCTTGACCTACCTAACCTACCCACCAAGTTAAACTATCTCATCTACCAACATTACAAGCTTTGCTCTCAGACTACTAGCCCTTACATAGGCTCACAAGGGTCTTTTAGGCTTCCAACTCTTTCCCAAACTCCAACAGTGAATTTTATGAGTTCCAAGATGTTTTTAAGGCATTTGACACCTTTTCAATGCATTGGCTTGTTTGGGTCATCACCCAATTTGAGGGTTGCTTTGTATTTTAGGGCTACAAGGAAGAGGCCTAATTAGCCCTCCTTCTGATTTTATAAGGAATTTGACACCCTTTCCACAAAGAATCACCACCCCTATTCTAAAGAAAATTTTCTCCTAATGACCCATTCTCAAAGATTTTTGGGGTCTTAGGCTTCCAACAGGCCGTACAATACCTTTGCCAAATTTAAGGGTTTTGAGGGTTTCAAGGTCACAGGGAAAACTGGTCTACAATAGCACCTCTCCAGGATTGTTCAGACTCCCTCCTATCAGCCTTTCATCTTTAGTCATGTACCTTGACTCCCTTCAAAGGGCTAGGCTTGGAACTCTTTCCTCTATCAATGGGAGCACAAACTCTGCTGACCACTCCTAACCGGGCTAATCCTTAGCTCGCCTAGGGCAAGGTCAAATAAATATTTGCACTTACATTCAAGGGCCCTACATAAATAGTTATACAAAGTAGGGTTTTTACCTTTAGAATCCAAGGTTCCATGGAATTCCCATGGTGGAAAGAAAAGTTACAGACCTATATGCACATGTCTCTCCAAACTAGTAGAGAACTAGTTACAAACAAGAAATGAACAAAACACTCAACCAAACTGTAAGAAATACACCAAACTCACAAAAATGAAAGAAAAAACACTAAATATAGTACACCATGCAAAGAATCCAAAAAATTTCTTCTATTTTCTTCCAAGCATATTCATAACAATGACTGTCACATAGAATTTCTTAGTTTTGACTTGTCTCTTCCGTACAGAACCATACAATATGTTATCCAACCCCAAAATTAGGGTTATTCAGGTCTTAAATAACCTTCTCCTCAGGGTAAGTGTTTGGTTTAGGGCTTTTAGCCACTTTTCAAGGATTAGAAACTTCAAAGTAAAAAGTTGCTAAGCAACTTTAGAAAAAATGCTAGCAACTTTTTGTTGCTTGAGCATCTTTGCTCTTTCACTACCAAGACCATTTCTAGGTCTCTCCAAGGCACACTTGTGCTCACAATCTTGACCAAACACATAGCTTAAGACTACTAACCACTTAGAAAATCAATGAACATAGGATGACCACATTCCCTGAGTCATTGTGCTCTTACAAGAAAAGACGAAACTGAAACTCTAGGATCTAACCTAGACCTAGGCACACAAAATGAGCCAAGCTCTTATTTTAATTACATGATTCATTTAAGAAGTGCTTCACAACAAAATTTTGTTGGTGGGAGCCCTTAGAAGGGTGCTCCTACACCATACTCCCCCTCAACATAAACTAAGGCACTTTGGGGTCAAGAAGAGCCAAACCAATACCAAACTTCTTGAACTATCCTTCCTCAATCTAGGTGGCTTTAGATTCAGGCTGATCTTTCCATTTGATTAGGTGCTCCATGCAAACTTGATGCCTTGTAGTTTACTTCACTCTAGATTCTAAGACCTTCTCTACTTTGGATGGCTTCTTCTTGGGCATTACATTTGTGTCTATATCTTGCAGTACCTTTGGTGGAGCTGTACCTTGTTGACTGATATCTCCTTTGAATCTAATTAGGTCTACAACATTAAACACTGGTGAGATGGCTAAGTCTGATGGAAAGTCCACTTTGTAGGCATTCTCTCCATATTTGGCTAGAATATTGCATGGGCTTACTCTCCTCATCTGTAGCTTGGTGGGCATGCCCTTCTACATCCTTGCTTTGCTAAGATGGACCATAACATAGTCCCCAATTTGAAACTATACTTCTTTCCTCTTTTCATCCACTTTAGCTTTGAGTTTATGAGTGGATTCCAAAGTAGAATTCTTCACTTGCTCTTGCACCTCCTTGATAGTTTGAGTGAAATATTCAACTTGTCCACTCTTCAACTCCATGGAACTTAAGTCTCTCAACTCACACACTCCTCTAGGGTGTCTTCTATAGAATATCTCAAAAGGACTTCTTCCTATGGTCCTATTTACACTGTCATTGTAAGCATATTTAGCCTAAGATATAACAAGATCCCAAGTCTACCCATACTCCTTTGTCAAACACCTTAGCAAGTTGCCAAGAACCTTGTTGATGACCTCAGTTTGACCATCAGTTTGAGGATGGTATCCTGCACTGAAAGAGAGGTTAGTTCCTAGCCTTTCCATAAGGTTTGCCAAAAATGGCCCATGAACTTGCTATCCCTATCTGAAACAATACTCAAAGGGAGTCTATGGATCCTAACTATCTCTTTGAAAAAGAGATGTGCTACATAGCTTGCATCATGACTAGTTTTGCAAGGAATGAAATGACTCATTTTAGAAAACTTGTCTACTACAACATAGATGCTATCCATACCTGATTTGGTTTTAGGGAGTCCAACCACAAAGTCCATAATTAAACACTCCCAAGGCCTTTTTGGAATTGGTAGAGGTTGATAGAGTCCTGCATTGCTTGAACCTCCTTTAGCTCTTTGACATACTCCACATTGCTCTACATAGCTCTTGACATCCCTTACTAGCTTAGGCCAAAAGTAGTATCTCTGAACTAACTCCAATGTCTTGTTTATGCCAAAATGTCCACTTAGGCTACCATTATGCTTCTCTTGGATCAGATTTTCCCTCATGGATCCTCTAGGTACACAAAGCTGATTACCTTTGAACAACAATCCATTTTGAAGGGTGTAATCTACAAAATCACCATGAAAATGGTTCTCAAACTCTAGGCACACCTTGTAGGCTTGTGAGAAGTCTTCATCCTCCTCATATAAGTCTTTAAAACCTAATATTCCAATGCTTTGCAACTATACCTCTTGGACAGTCAATGACTTCCTACTCAAGGCATTTGCTACCTTGTTGAGCTGCCCTTTCTTGTGCTTGATTGTGAAGGTAAAGGATTGGAGATACTCCATCCACTTCAAGTGCTTGTTACTAAGCTTCTCCTGAGTGTTGATATAGCTTAGAGCCTGATTATTAGTAAAGACCACAAATTCTTTTGGCAAAAGGTAATGCCTCCACTTCTTGAGAGATTGTACCAATGCATACAACTCCAAGTCATAAGCTGAATACTTCTTCTTTTCCTCATTGAGTTTCTCACTGAGGAATGCCATAGGCCTTCCTTCTTAACTCAACACACCCCCTACTACTACACCACTTGCATCACATTCAATGGTGAACAACTTATCAAAAGTTGGCAAGAGTAAGATAGGTTTTGTGGCTACCTCTTGTTTCAATGTTTGAACTACTTTCTCAGCTGCCTCAGTCCATTTGAACTTTGTTTTGAGTCCTCCTTTGATGGTGTCAAGAATTGGTGCACATATCCCATTGAAGTTCCTCACAAAATTTCTATAAAATTGTGCCAAGCCATGAAAACTTCTAACTTCAGTCCCCGTTTTAGGGGTAGGCCAATTCAAGATTGCCTCCACCTTGCTTGGGTCCATTTTCAGAGTACCCTTGGACACCACAAATCCCAAGTAAACCAGCTCTTGCTGCATGAAATCACACTTTTCCAAGTTGATGGCTAATTTCTCTTCATGTAGCTTCTTCATGACCAACCGTAAGTGCTCAAGATGCTCTGCTTTTGTTTTTCTATAGATGAGTATATCATCTAGATACACCACCACAAATCTTCCTATGAAGTCCTTCAAGACCTCATTCATTAACCTCATGAAGATGCTTGGGGCATTGGTAAGCCAAAATGGAATTACAAGCCATTCATACAATCCATCTATGGTTTTAAAAGTGGTCTTCCACTCATCACCCTCCTTGATTCTGATTTGGTGATACCCACTCTTTAAATCCAACTTAGTGAAGTACATAGCACCACCTAAGCAATCCATCAAATCTTCTATTCTTGGAATTGGGAACCTATACCTGATAGTGATCCTGTTGATAGCCCTAGAGTCTATGCAAAGTCTCCATTTTGCTCCTTTCTTGGATGCTAAGACCATTGGGACTACACATGGACTAATACTCTTCTTGATCAGCCCTTGATCCAATAATTCTTACACTTGTCTTGCCACTTCCTTATTCTGATCCAGGGTAAGCTTGTAGGTTACTTTGTTAGGTAGAGATGCACCAGGAACAAAGTCAATTTGATGACTTATAGCTCTTCTTGGAGGTAATGTTGCAGGGGTTCCATCACTCACTATATCTCTGAATTCTTTCAGCATTTGCTACACTTCCAATGGTGTTTCTACCTGCAACTTCTTGTCTTCCTCCTTTGGCTTCACCATGATAGAACATCCTATGGTCTCCTCATCATGAAATTCTTGTAGGAACTCTTTACCACTACTAAGCAACACATTAGGTGTCTTAGAAGTTCCCTCTTCATTCTCTATTAAGGACTGAATTTTGAAAGTCCTCCCATCCTTCTTGAAAGAAATGGAGTTTTCCTCTCCATCATAGATCACCTTCCTATCAAATTGCCAAGGTCTTCCCAATAGAAGATGGCATGCATCCATGGGAAAGACATCACAAAGCACTTTGTCTTTATAGCCTCCAATGGAAAACTCTACCCATGTCTAGTCATTAACTAGCACACTTTGCTCCTGGTTCAACCAAGTCACCTTGTATGGATTTGCATGGGGAACCTTTGTAAGTTTTAGCTTCTTTGCTGCTTCCTCTGCTATGATGTTATCAGTAGACCCTGAATCTACTATGACCTTGCATACTTTTCCTTGTATCTTGCACCTGATTCTAAAAAGAGCCCTCCTTTGCTTGGGTTCTCCTTGATTAGGCTACCTTATAAGTACCCTCTTGAACATTAGGTTCTCACCCATTTCTGATTCTAACTTGCTAACTTCATTAGTGCGTGAGCTGCTACTGTATTCTTGGGTATAGGCTACCCTCTTCTCATTATTTTAGGCTGATGGTTTATCAGGACACCTATAGGTAGGGTGTCCAAGTTGTCCACACTGATAAAACTTCATAGTGGAAAAGTAGGAGTTGCTTCTTCCTGCTCCTCTTCCTCTGTTTCCTTGAGAACCTCTTCCTTTACCAAAAGATCCTCTTGTACTGATTTCTAAACTTTGTTCCAAGATTTTTCTCTCTCCTTGGCTTCTTGAGTTACAACCTCTACTAGAACCTCTTCTTTGACCCCCTCTAGAGTCTCTACCTCTTCCCCTATTCTTGGAGTTAGGTTCTTGATTTCTTCTTTGTTTCTCTTCAAGCTTTTGTGCCATATGATGACATCCAAGTACTATGGTGGGAGTAAAAAAACTCATTTCCTCTGCTATGCTCCATTTCAAACCACTTAGATACCTTGCCACTTTAATACTTTCTTCTTCTTTGATCTTGGATCTCAAGCTCAACTTGTGGAACTCTTCAGTGTAGGTGGCTACATCCATCTCCTTCTGTCTAAGATTCAATCTCCTCCTATGCTGCTGGATTTTACAATATGCTGGTAGGTATGCTTCCTTCACTTTATTGACCATCACTTTCCAATTAGAGATTGGGTTCTTTCCCTCTTTCTCTCTTTCACCTTGAAAGTAGTTCCACTAGGTTAAAGCTTGTCCTCTCAACCTAGACTTGGTCACTTTGACCTTTTGTGCCTCTGAGATCTCTTCACATTCAAAGTGATTCTCCATGCCTTCAATCCATTACATCACAAGCTTTGTATCCATCCTACTAGTCAGTAATGGGACACCTTCAAGTGCCTTGCCAGTGATAGCCTTCAAGGCTTTAAGAAATTGTTCATCTTGAGTTGGAGGATCAGGTGTAGGTACATCATCATCAATGGTTGTCTCTTTCCCTTTGGCATCCTGCTCCTCCATCCTATCTTTCACCTTATCGACTTTTTCTTGGACATCATCCAAGAGTTGCTCCATTTGCATCAATCTTTCCTAGAGGAGTCTATTAGCTTCCTCCTAATCTTCCACCTTCTTAGCAAGCTCTGCATTAGTCACCATTTCCTACTTGTGTGATGATCCAACTAATTCTTCTGATGGTTGAAACATCCACTATTCACTTCCCAAGCCTTAAGAGGCTCTGATACCAATCTGATGGAGAGGCTAGGATAGACTAGCTTAGTCTATGCCCCTGATCCTCTCTAGGATCCAAGTGTTCTTTTGACACCCTTGATGGTCTATAGGATTTCTTATTCCTCCAAGGATCCCCTGACCTGCGAAGAGACCAGTCAAAACTGAGAAATTTTGTGTGACAATCATTGTTATGAATATGTTTGGAAGAAAATAGAAGAAATTTTGTGGATTCTTTGCATGGTGTACTATATTTAGTGTTTTTTTCTTTTATTTGTGTGAGTTTGGTGTATTTCTTATAGTTTGGTTGAGTGTTTTGTTCATTTCTTGTTTGTAACTAGTTCTCTGCCAGTTTGGAGAGACATGTGCCTATAGGTCTATAACTTTTGTTTCCACCATGGGAATTCCATGGAACCTTGGATTCTAAAGGTATAGACCCTACTTTGTATAACTATGTCTATAGGGCCCTTGAATGTAAGTGCAAATATTTATTTGACCTTGCCCTAGGCGAGCTAAGGCTTAGCCTGGTTAGGAGCGGTCAGTAGAGTTTGTGCTCCCATTGATAGAGGAAAGAGTGCCAATCCTAGCCCTTTAGAGGGAGTCAAGGTACATGACTAAAGATGAAAGGCTAAGGAGGGATTCTGAACAATCTTGGAGAGGTGCTGTTGCAGACTAGTTTTCCTTGTGACCTTGAAACCTTGAAAATCCTCAAATTTGGAAAAGGTACTGTACGGCCTGTTGGAAGCCTGAGACCCCAAAAATCTTTGAGAATGGGTCATTAGGAGAAAATGTTATTTAGAATAGGGTTGGTGATTCTTTGTGGAAAGGGTGTCGAATTCCCTATAAAACCAGAAGGAGGGCTAATTAGGCCTCTTCCTTGTAGCCCTAAAATACAAAGCAACCCTCAAATCGGGTGATGACCCAATCAAGCCAATGCATTGAAAAGGTGTCAAATGCCTTAAAAACATCTTGGAACTCATAAAATTCACTTTTGGAGTTTGGGAAAGAGTTGGAAGCCTAAAAGACCCTTATGAGCCTATGTAAGGGCTAGTAGTCTGAGAGCAAAGCTTGTAATGTTGGTAGATGAGATAGTTTAACTTGGTGGGTAGGTTAGGCAGGTTAGGGGATCCTTGGAGGAATAAGGAATCCTATAGACCATCAGGGGTGTCAGAAGAACACTTGGATCCTAGAGAGGATCAAGGGCATAGACTAAGCTAGTCTATCCTAGCCTCCCCATCAGATATACATAGTGGATAGTATGCTATGAACTGGCCATTTTATTATGATATATACATGGTGGAGATGGAAAATGACTAGCCATTTTATTATGGGTATATACAATGAGTAGACATGCTAGAATAATAATAATAGAGAGAGGAGCTAACTTGTCACAAATGGCACTTGTTTCCAGGTTTTCACCACATGTTTTTATTGCAATTTTCTTTTGATTTTTTGATTTTTTGATTTTTTTTTTGTATTTTTGAGTTTTTTATCTATATACATAACCCTTGCATTGGGATTTTAAGCATATAACTTCTTGAGGTGCATGCTATTAAGAGGCTCATCCAAGAGATCTCCCTCAGATGTAGACAACTGATAAGCCCCAGAGCCATAGACTGTTGTAATCAAAAAAGGACCTAACCAATTAGGTTCAAACTTGCCCTTCTTCTCATGATGTTGCTGATTTTAAGGATTCTCACAAAGGACTAGATCACCCACCTGAAAGTCTCTGGGTTTCACTTTATTGTTGTACTGATGAGACGTCCTCTACTAATAGACCTTCGAATGATCAAAGGCTCTTTGATGGTGTTCATCCAACAATTCCAATTTAGTTAGCCGTGCAACCCTATATTCTTCATTTGGAATTAAATCTTTTAGGGATACATGAAGAGAAGGCAACTCGACCTCGAGGGGACCTCGAGGGGCATAACATCTTCAGAACCATAGATGAGGGAATATGGTGTGGCTCTAGTGGGAGTACGAATGGAAGTGCTATAAGCCCATAAGGCGGGATTCAATTGGACATGCCAGTCATGACCAGCATCATTGACAGTCTTTTGAAGGATCTTGACAATCATTTTATTAGATGCCTCAGCTTGGCCATTACCCTAGGGATAATAAATGGTGGAATATTGATGTGTGATGTGGAATTTCTCACATAATTCATCCATATCTTGATTTTGGAATTTCTTCCCATGATCAGTAATAAGATGCATAGGGATACCATATCTATAGATGATATAATTAAGGATAAACATGGATATATGCTTGCCAATAGCAGTGATCAATGGAACGACTTCAATCCACTTGGTAAAATACTTAGTTGTGGTGATAATGTGCTTATGGCCATTGGAAGATGGAGGGTGAATTTCACCCACAAGGTCGAGTCCCTACTGACTGAATGACAATGTGGTTGTAAAAGGATGGAGTTGCTATGCTGGTGCATGAATAAGATTCCCACATATCTGACATTTCTTGCATTTCCTCGCAAAGTGAAAAGAATCTTTCTCCATAGTAGGCCAATAGTAACCCATACACATGAGCTTCTTAGCCAAGGAAGGACCACTCGAATGTGTCCCACAAATACCCTTGTGAACATCTTGTAAGGAAGTTTGAGATTCATCGTGTTCAAGACATCGTAAGAGAGTACCGTCAAGACCTCACCGATACAGGGTGTGAGATATTAGAATATAACAAGAGGCTTGGTGTAAAAAGGTTCATTTTTGGTTTCTGGATATGTTAGGTGGAATGGTATTGTCTTTCAAGTAGGAATATATCTTTCCATAAGTCAGGGAATCTTGTTTGATACTATGACATATGATACTTGTATTAGGATCATCATACGCAGGATAAGTCAAAGATTCCACTAAGAACTCAAAAATGGGCTTTTGTTTCTTCTGCATCAAATAGATAAGAAATTGTAGCCATAGCATCTATAGCTTTGTTATCATGCCTTGAAATTTTCTCAAAGGTGATGATTGAAAAATATTTCTTAAAGTCATCCACCATACGTTTATATGGTAATAACTTGTCATCCTTGGTCTGGTATTCATTATTAACTTGATTGATAATTAATTGAGAGTCTCCATAGACATTCAATTCAGAAACTTTCCATTGTAGAGCCATCTTCAACCCAATCATCAAAGCTTCATACTCAGCTACATTATTTGTACAAGGAAAAAGTAGCTTGTAAGACTTTGGTATTGTATATCCTTGCAGTGTGACAAATAACACTCCAGCTCCTGAACCATGATGAGTATATGATCCATCAAAGTACAACTTCCATGTTTGTGTAGATAATGTTAGGATATGTGCATCTAGAAATTCTATATGTATAGGTTGATCATCTACCAGTGGTGCCTCAACTAATTGATCTGCAATTACTTGTCCTTTGATGGCCTTCCTATCCACATACTCAATATCAAATTCACTAAGTAACATAACCCACTTAGCCAATCTTCCTGTTAATGTTGTCTTGCTTAAAAGATATTTCAAAGGATCGATCTTTGCAACAAGCTTGATAGAATGAGACAACATATAATGTCTCCAATTTTGTGAAGCAAAGACTACTGCTAGACATGCTCTTTTAATTGGAGGATAATTTAGTTCATATCTCATGAGGGTGCAATTGATATATTATATAGCCTTTTCCTTTCCTTCTTGATCCTGTTGGGCTAGAAGAGCAACTAGTGAGACTTCTGTAGCTGAAATATAGAGCAAAAGTGGCTTTCTTGGAATCGGTGACATGAGAGTAGGAGGATTTACCAAATATCGCTTGATCTTAGTGAAGGCTTCCTCACACTTATCATCCCACATACATACATACACACACACACACACACTTATATATACATATATATGTATACATATATATCTGTATATGTATATATATATGTGTGTGTATATATATATATATGTATATATATATATATATATATATATATATACATATATGTAGACACACACACACACACATACATACATACATATATGTATATATATATGTGTGTGTGTGTCTATATATATATATATATATATATGTATATATATATGTATTCATATATGTATATATATATATATATATATATATGTATATATATATATGTATGTAGATATATATACATATATATATATATATATATATATATATATGTATATATATCTATATATATATATATATATATGTATGTAGACACACACACACACACACACACATATATATACATATACAGATATATATGTATACATATATATGTATATATATGTATATATATATATATATATATATGATGTAGGAGCATCTCGGGTCCTTGGCAATCCTGTGTCACCAAAAAAAAATATGTTTGAAGTTTTCTGTGTTGCTCGGTTGCTTCTTTGACCAAGTTGGTTTGATATTGCTTGGTTTCCTTTGTTCATTGGTGGTGGTCAGTTATCTCTTTGGTACTCGGTAATTTCCCTGGTGCTTGGTGATGCTTGTCTGGTGCTCGGTTATCCTTGCTTACTGAGTTGTTTATTTTAGATTTTTGTTGAGGCTGACTCTTGCATTTATTATTGATCATAGATTTAATGATGGTATCTATCATTGGGAAGTGTGTGGACCTAGATCTGGTTGTTCCTTCCATTGATAGTGGATCTAAAGGCTGACTTGTTCGGTAGCCTCTTCTATAAATGTAACTTTGTTTGGTTAGAGTTTTAGGGAGTCAATGGAGTAAGAAGATAAAAGCTAGAAGATTAGAGATTTTTGATAGATCCTCGCATGTTGGAGGACTTCTATAATTGATTGTAATATTTGGCCTAAACTGGGAAGGCCTTATAGCTTGACATGTATGAATCAATTGAAGTTAATATATGAAAGTTTCTACATTCTTTCTCTCACTTTTGTGTTTTGTTTCTTCCACATGTGATCTCTGCAAGGTGGATTTGGTTAGGGTGTGCCTTTGGCTCCTCTCTCCATCCTCCTTTGCGTTAGGTAGTATCAGAGTGAGGTGAGATCTAGATCTAGGTTTGCGAATCTAGTTTTGAGGGTTCCTTCTTATCAAACCCTAGTTGATTTATTGTGGGGTAGTAGATTGCGATCTGACCTGCAATTGTAGAGGGTTTCAAGATGATTCATGGGAGGCAAGATGCAAAGCCAAGATTGGTAGACATGTTGAGACAACTTGCTGCTAGATTAGAAGTTGTTGAAACAACCCAGAGAAGAGGAAGACATCTTAAAGATGTTAGTGATGACAAAATTGAGGACAAACAAGGTGATGTAGAACCTACATTGAAGATGTATCAAGGTGAGGAAAGATTGTTGAAGGCTTTGACAAATCTGAAATCTACACCACACTTTAATTCTCCTAAGTATAGTGGAAAATTAGATTCTGATGAATTGGTGGACTGGATCACTGAGATGGAAAAGTACTTTGAGTATGAAAATGTACCTGAGGAAAAGAAGGTGAAAATTTCAAGCACAAATTTTAAAAGTCATGAATCCTTGTGGTGGGAACATCTGCAGTTAGATAGAAAAAGGAAAGGCAAAGACAAAATCAAGGTATGAAATAAAATGGTGAATAAATTGAAAGGAAAGTTCTTACCTTGTGATTATTAGATTAACCTAGTTAGGTGAATGCAAAGTTTGAGGCAGAAAGATAGCTCGGTAAAAGAACATACTGAGGAATTCTATAGAATAGATATTAGATATGGACATGATGAAGATGATGTGGAAAGAATTGCTAGATACCTGAATGGTTTGAGAGTTTCCATCCAAGAAGAAATTAGTTTGGTCAAATTGGAGAACATTGAAGAGGCTTATCAATTTTCATTGAAAGCTGAGGAGAAATTAAACAAGAGACATGAGCAAAGACAAAGAGGTAGAGGTGGTAGATTCCCTAGAGGAAGAGGTAGATCTTATGGTGAAAACAGTAGATTTGAACCTGAAAAGACAACTCTGGATAAAGGCAAGACCGAGTGGAAAGGGGAAAGTTCATCTAGAGGAAGAGGCAATAACTACTGAGGTGGTTATAATAGAGGTGGTTTCTGAGGAACTTGTTACAATTGTGGAGAAGAAGGACATAGATCATTTGAGTGTACACATGCAAGTAAGAAGGTCAGTAATAGTAGAAATGCTTTGGTGCAAGAAGAGTCACTGAATGAACCTGAGAAGGAAAATAACTTGATGGTAAGGAGAGCACTTTGGAGTGAAAGTAATAAAGAAGATCCAGTAAGGAAAAGTTTGTTCAAGACCATATGTAGAGTTTCTAATGAAGTTTGGAAGGTAATCATTGACAGTGGTAGCTTGAAGAATCTAGCATCTGAGGAAATGGTCACAAAGTTGTAGTTGAAAAGGTTGTAACATCCAAAGTCCTATTAGATCTCATGGATCAAAGATGAGCATACACTCTTGGTAAGTGAACAATGTTATGTGAATTTAAAAATTGGAAAGTACTATGATAAGGTGTTATGTGATATCATGCCTATGGATTGTTGTCATATTTTATTGGGTAGACCTTGGCAATATGATAGACATGCTATATATGATGGGAGATTGCATAAATATACTATTTGGGCTGATGGAAGAAGAAAAATCTTGTTACCTTTGATTGAAGAACCTATTAGTAATGTTTGTACATCTGTGAAAGTTTTCTTGATGGAAGGAAGAAATTTTGTTAAGGATGTGAAGAAGAATGATGTATGTTTTTTTGTGATTCCTAACAAACCGAGTGAGAAAATAAAGGATAGTATACCTCAGGAGATTTGATAAGTTACTCACCGAGTACAGTAAAATTATTTCTGATAATGTACCCAATGGTTTTCCAGTGAAGAGAATCATTGATCATTGCATGGATCTAATCCCTGGAGCTATTTTACCGAATAAGGCACCACATTGGTTGACACCTACCAAGAATCATGAATTGAACCAATAGATTCAAGAATTATTGCAGAAAGGTTTCATTAGAGAAAGTTTGAGTCCTTTCCTAGTACATTTGACTTGGTTTTTCTACCAAAACTTTCGACCATGGTATAAAAAAGTTTTGGTTGGTCGAGTATAGAAAGAAAACTTTCATTTTTTTTTAATCCATGCCTGTGTTAGTCGAAAGTTTGACCAATCCATGCACTACGTAAGTCAAAATTTTGACAAACACAGGGGCATAACTTAAAAAAAAAAGATTTCATTTCATTATTATCATCAGTGAATTTTTTCATTGCAGTGCGCGCGCAAAACCTCATTGGCACTGTGTATTGGAAGCTCATCGGCACTGTGTATTGGAACCTCACTTTTGAGGGCAGATTGGGCACTGAGGTTTGAATTTGAAAAACCAATAAAATTGTAATCTTTTTCAAGTTCAAAATGGAACTATTCTATTTTATTGTCTTTGTGGGGAGAACATTCTATTTTGAATCCATGATGTTGAAGTTTGTGTGATAATTCTATAAATACTTTATTGTAGTTTTGGTACTTTGCCCACAAGACTCTAAATTCCTTGACAGCTCAACTTAGAAACCCTATAGTCAGCCCTACCATGGAAACTTCATCTTGACTTGCATTTCTTCTTTTGGGACTCAATGTCATTGGATGAGAAGTAGGAAGGACCATGTATTTTAATTGTTCAAACACTCAAATTGCGGAAGAAGTTACATTGCTTCTAGATTAATGCCCTAGGCTAGATATACTTCATGTATTTGGTCGGGAAGAGAGAATGTATTTGTAGCAATGCCCTAAGAATAAACTGGGCTCGAGGACTTAGGAATCATCAAAAACCCTCCAAACGGTTGGCTCCATCCTAGGTACCCACTGTCAAACCAAAACTAGTTGACCCTAGCTAACCTGATCAATTAGTCTAGTGTGATTTTATGTTAGTCGACAATGCTGGAGCACATGGTCAAACTGTGCAAAGGAATTTACATGAAACATTGCAGATAGTGTATTCTAACTGAAACATTCCACTAGATCCTAGTCCATTGTTTAATTATGGGAAGAAGCACTGTTGTAAACCAATAGAGAACTACCAGGGATAGTGAACTCCACACTTGGAGACTTGAAATACCTACTAATCAGTGAATGTTAAGTGAGTAAATTCTTTTTATATAAAACCAAATAGAAATTAGAATTGGAGTAGGAAAACAACAACAATTAGTATTCATGGAGGGAATAGTAACTCTAGGAAGTCACAAACTCAATTGAAGGAATCTGTAATTAAGGGAACCCTCTTTGACTGAAAATATTGGAGACATTCAAAGACTTGAATTATATTGATAGAATTGAATATTTCTTGAAGAACATTAAAGTAAGTGAGAATCGTTACTCTTTGGATAGAAGGGTTGTCCAACTATTGCTTCTAGTTGTGAATGGATCGGTTTGTAGACTAAGATTGTAGTTATTTGGGTGATCAATGAATTTGATCTTATTAGATAAGTTTAATAGTGTGATGTAATTGGTCACATGATGGGAGAATTTGTGTCAACGTGATGGAAAAACCATGTCTTCTGTAAGTTGCGATGATCAAATTCCATGAGAAGACATGTTGGGTCACATGGATTATTTATCATGTTGGGTCACCTAAATGAGAACCTTGAGATGAATCAGGAACTTTTCTACAAAAGAGATCAGTACCTTGAGAAGCTCTCCACTTGTTAGTTGAATTAAAACCTTGGATCATATATGGCTGCCCTTTTTTGTAAAATGAGGAGTGAGACTGTCTTTCCAAAGGTGGCAATGAACTTACATTTGAGGGATAATGCCCAACATGAGTAACCTGGTTTCCCAAGTCCCATAAATGAAAGGCCATTGACGAATAGGCATTTCTAATAGAAATATTTATGGTGCTAGAATGAAGTGCATGACCAAATTCTTTGCCTGCTAAACCAATTTGAGTCTTCATTTTAGATAATGTAGATGCTTTAATAAACCACTATCTTCTTTACTCAAGCAACATTTGGTTCATCTGCTCGACTGGGGCATGTTTGGGAATAGACAGTCTCCATTTAAACTCAAGTCTCTGGAAGCAGTTATATTTGTTAGTGGAGGAGATACACCCATTGGATTTGCAATAACTTTATGCTCACTATAATTACCATTTCTCTTCAATTGGGATACTCTTTCCGAAATTGCATCTACCCTTTTACCAATTTGGGAAATCAATGGGTCTATTTGTGGACCTCCAAGGTGTTGGTCACCTAAATGAGAACCTTGAGATGAATCACGAACTTCTCTATGAAAGAGATGGCTAGCATTGTAACATGGATTATTTATTGTAATATCATGATGTGGATTATTTGGAGATATAACATGGACCAAGATTGGATGTGGATCATATTTACTGTCTCATAATGAATTACTAGGATAGGTACCAATCTTACTATTATGAGACAGTAAATAATATAAGCTCCTCAAGCATGAGTTGGATGATGTGGATACATTAGTTCTTATATCTACATAATCCACATCATCCAACTCATGCCTGTGGACCAAGATTGGATGTAGATCGTATTTACTGTCTCATAATGACTTATTAGGATAGGTACCAATCTTACTATTATGAGACAATAAATAATATAAGCTCCTCAAGCATGAATTGGATGATGTGGATACATTAGTTCTTATATCGACATAATCCACATCATCCAACTCATGCTTGAGGAGCTTATATAATAATCAACTGATTAATTTTTTTGGTTTTGATGTAGTCCTCTCCAACTCATGCTTGAGGAGCTTATATAATAATCAACTGATTAATTATTTGAGGGATGTTTTAATTGCCTATTCTAATCACTGATTTGAGGAATAGTGACAGTGACTGTGAATGAAGACTGTATTCTTATTGTTTTGAAATTTTATGAGGGGTTTTATGTAATCTTAGGTTGGAATTAAATCCATTGTTTGATTATGGGAAGAAGCACTATTGTAAACCAATAGAGAACTACCAAGGACAATGAACTCCACACTTGGAGACTTGAAATACATGCTAATCAGTGAATGTTAAGTGAGTAAATTTTTTTTATATAAAACCAAACAGAAATCGGAATTGGAGTAGGACAGCAGCAACAATTAGTATTCGTGGAGGGAATAGTAACTCTAGGAAGTCACATAAACTCAATTGAAGGAATCTGCAATTAAGGGAACCCTCTTTGACTGAAAATATTGGAGACATTCAAAGACTTGAATTATATTGACATAATTGAATATTTCTTGAAGAACATTAGAGTAAGGGAGAATCGTTACTCTTTGGATAGGAGGGTTGTCCAACTATTGCTTCTAGTTGTGAATGGATCAGTTTGTAGATTGAGATTGTAGTTATTTGGGTGATCAATGAATTTGATCTTATTGGATAAGTTTAATAGTGTGATGTAATTGGTCACACGATGGGAGAATTTGTGTCACCGTGATGGAAAAACCATGTCTTCTATAAGTTGCGATGATCAAATTCCATGAGAAGACATGTTGGGTCACATGGATAACTATTGTAATTAGTTATATTAGATGATAATTAGGCCTTTATAGGGATTACACATCCATTATGTTTCTAGGAGAAGGATTATATAAAGGAGATGGCTAGCATTGTAAGGCTAGGTATTTATTGTAATATCATGATGTGGATTATTTGGAGATATAACATGGACCAAGATTGGATGTAGATCGTATTTACTGTCTCATAATGAATTACTAGGATAGGTACCAATCTTACTATTATGAGATAGTAAATAATATAAGCTCCTCAAGCATGAGTTGGATGATGTGGATACATTAGTTCTTATATCTACATAATACACATCATCCAACTCATGCTTGTGGACCAAGATTGGATGTAGATCATATTTACTATCTCATAATGACTTACTAGGATAGGTACCAATCTTACTATTATGAGACAGTAAATAATATAAGCTCCTCAAGCATGAGTTGGATGATGCGGATACATTAGTTCTTATATCTACATAATCGACATCATCCAACTCATGCTTGAGGAGCTTATATAATAATCAACTAATTAATGTTTTTAGTTTTGATGTAGTCCTCTCCAACTCATGCTTGAGGAGCTTATATAATAATCAACTGATTAATGATTTGAGGGACATTTTAATTGCCTGTTCTAATCACTGATTTGAGGAACAGTGACATTGACCAATAGAGAACTGCCAAGGACATTGAACTCCACACTTGGAGACTTGAAATACCTACTAATCAGTGAATGTTGACATTACATATAACATGGAAAACAATGTAGTCAACCTTATTGAGAAACCTAAACCTATTCCAAAACCTAGGCTTGAACCTTGCATAACCTTTGATATCAAGGAAACTATTAAGGTTGTTGATGGACCCCTATACATTACTATGAAGATTAATCAAGAGCTCTCTTGAGGAGTTCTTATTGATCCTATGTATGGTGACTGTTATTACCAAATAACATCTCTTTACCTAACAATTTCATCAAGAAGCTTATGAAAAATCTGATGTCATGGTTAAGGTGCATGATTGTTTTACTTGTTCTACCATAAGTTTTATGACCCTTCCTATTGAAGTTGGTAAGAAGTTCTTAGATTGTCACCTTTGTCACTATTCCTAAATCCAATCAATTCCAAGTAAGACTAGGTCATCCTTGGCTTACTTTAATGAGAGCTATAATATTTAAGATTATGCAGTTAAGTGGTGAGGAAAAAAGTCTAGAGTTGGGTTGGGTTGGAGTTGGGTTAGAGTTGGGTGGGGTAATTTACTAATTTCTAGTGCCTACCTTTTTTACTGTCCAAATTTGACATCCTCAAAAATTGGTACTGCTATTTTTCAAAAAAAGATTTCAATTAATCCTATAACACTTTTATTTTTTATCCAGAACCTCTTCCTATAAAAATAAATCCTAAACAGTTGCATAGAACCCCAACCTTATTCAAGCCATATCTTAGGCTCATATTTCATGGTTGAAGCACTTGTGCCCATGGCTATATGAAATACCATCAAAAGAATCAAAACATAGTTGAAAGTCCGCTAAAATTTTGGCAGAAAAATGTCCCAAATGTTACAACCATAGGATTGATCAGATTGCTTTATAATGTGGGAAATCCAAACCAATAAAGGCCTTGAGACTCTAGAATGAGATAATACAATATTTAAATAGAAAACCCATAAGTCTATCAATGGACAATTTTAATACAAAAGGCATCTAAAACATTTTCAAACTCTTAATATCTGAAGTTTGTTTGCAAATGCAATTGCAACCCAATCTAATTGTGTGGAAGACCACTATAATTGATTGATTCTGCAATTGTGGTGTAGGCCAATATTGGATCAATACCTCCTTCGACAGGCTGGTTTATGGAAGATAAGTCCCATATTAAAGCTTGCGAGTCATCTCCTGCAGTACAAATATGAGTAGAGCTATGAGGAGCCCATGCAAGGGCATTAACACTTGCTTGGTGCTTAATTAGTGATACCCTCTTGATGGCCAACAACTAATTTCTCTTTAAATCCCCAATTACTAGCCACCAACCTTCTTCCTTTTCTTTGGGATACCTCGGTGCATCAAATGAACCTAACTCCTGTCTACCTTCAAGATCTCTTTCTAGAGTGACTTGCACTGTTACATTTTCTCCAGCCCTCACATCATTACTCTCAACTATATCATATGCTAGATCAATGTTTGGGAAGCGATTACAAAAATGAGTAATGTCTAACAGCTGTGAATCTATCATCTGTAACAATTCACACCTTTCATCATCCTCCATCTCAACTAAATCAAAAATAGTTTCAATGCTTTTACCTGGATTTTCATGGCACTTCTTAGCAAGTTCCTTGGTGAAATGTGGAAGTTGTAACATGACAGAATCATGGTCCCAGAGACCTTGTGAAACCATTTGGCTTAATTCCATTGCTGCAAGAGCTAGATTCAACCAGCCATTACTAGAAATAACATCCACCATAGCCTAAAGAAGCCGGTTAGCAGAAAGAAGCACTTCTCGCTGATCTAGTGCTAGGTTTCTAGCTTTGACATGCCTTGAGAAGTGAGTTTGCAACAATGCATTTGCCTTTACATGTGGATCAGTATATTTTGGTTTTTCGATAGCAAAATTTTGATGATTTATACCTCATTCTAGAAACATGTGAGGCCTCACCCCGACCCGTCATAGCATCTTTTCTTTCTGCATTTTGATACATTGATACACTTGTTGGTCTATTTTGATAGAGACTCGAGATATGATATTTTGATGGTGATTATTATATTATGTATGTGTGGATGTGGATCTAGAGTACATCTTGATTTTGATTATACATGGTTGGTAAAATGAATTATTCATGTTTAGATTTGATTACTGCACCTGATGATTTATGTACTTATGATGTTTGGATATCATTGAATAGAAATTGGTAATTTGAATTGAATTACACATATTGAGTTACGATACTAAATAGGAAATTGAATATGTATATTTCATGTAATGTTATCATCTTGAACTACTGATGCTCGATGTGAAGTGTGCAGGTAAGAGAACCATGAGAATTATTGGAGAATCAAAGTTAAACACATGTGAACTGAGTAAACCAAAGCTTAGTCCAATGTGGGATTACAAAGCCTCGTTGTAATGTGAACTTGTCGTAAAAGTGAATTTTCATGTGCATTAGTAGTTAGCTTCGTGTTGTCATTCATGGCATTTGTATGTAATGTGCAATTGTTAGTGTCACTTGACACTTGTAATGTGCTCATTTAAATTTATTTTATTCCAGCCACTTCTAGAGGCCAATAAGAAGTTCTAGGGGTCATTTTTGGCATAATTTAAGTATCTTAATGTTAGGGGTATGGGTTAGGAAGGTTTTGAGCATATCCTAAACCCCCTAGAGACTTTGGCAACCCTTTTTTGGACCCATTTACCCTTACCTACGAGATTGGATGGATCTTGACCCTTACCCAACTTCACCTTTCCTTCCAATCAAGCATTAATCATGGGGGGACAAGGAAAACCTAGTAGACCATGGAGTCAAGACTGCATTTATGATTGGTGGGTGGGTAGAATTTGGGGCCTTTTTAGAGGGCCTTGATGGAATTAGAGGGTGTTCACCCACTCTAATTTTAGAGACTTTAGGGTTTTGGAAAAAGGAGGACAAGTGGATTAGCTCATCTCAACTATCAATTGCCATCACACTTGTGAAGGTAGGTCTTTCATTTCCATGGAGGTTTTCTTGTTTTTGCTCAAAAGACTAGTTTATGTTCTTGCTCTTTCATGTGATTGAAGTATATCCATGTTGTGCTATTGTGTTGTATGGGAAGGGAATTTGATGTTGGATTCATGCTTTTCCTTTTTGTTTTGCTTGAATGAGGGTGTTCATGTTATGGGAGTATGACATTACTCACCTCTTTGGGAAGAGGAAGAAGTGGCTTGGGTGAAGGGGTTAGTTGAGCTCTCCATGAGGTGAGAGTCTCTTCTCTTGGAGAAGAGGAAAAAATTCATGGTGTATGGGCACCATGAAGCCATTGCAATCTTTGTATCATAAAGATGTTGACAAGCATCATGAAGCCATTGCAATCTTTGTATCATAAAGATGTTGACAAGCATTGTTGTGTTTGTAAGATGGATTTGTAGCCTTGAAGAGGCAATGGGATATTCTTGTTGAGAAATTTGTGGAAGCAATGGCATTCTCCCCTTGGAAAAGCCCACCTTCACCCTTCTTCAATGAGCTTGCAAAGTTCATTTGTGTAGACTTGGAGGGAGTAACTTGTTGTTATTGCATGTGTGTAAAATTGTGAGCATCTTGTTGTTTTGTTGCACCCCGTTTATCCTTGGTTCTCCAAGCTTGGGGGTGGTCTCATAAGAGACCTAGGTTGGGTGGTGAGCACCCATAGTTCTCCATTTCTTTGTATTGCAAGTTTGGAAGCCAAAGATTCATGTGGAAAAAGCTTGAAGAAATCCCCTCCTTGATGTGCTTGTATCAAAACCTTATGTGTTGTTGCATTGTTGATCTTGAGGAAGATTTCTCCTCTTGTTGTAAATTGTAAAGTTGTTACCCATTCTTAGGTCCTTTGTGAAGTGAAGTTGTTATGTTTATGTTGATCTCTCATTGAACATCTCCTTCAAATTCTATTATATAAATGGAATGTGAAAGTTCTTTCATCATAGAAATTTAGTAATGAATTTGATAAGATGACTATAATGAAAATGTCACTCATTTCTATCATGCCTATTAGAATTTGCTTCTTAAGATAGTGGAGTTATTTTCATGAAATGATATTCAAGATGATAAGAATGAAACATGATAGTTTTCAATGTCTTCCAAAGGTTAGCTTATGCATGGATATAGTAAGCTCTCTATTATAGTTTGGAAAATTTGTCATAGTTATGTAATCAAACTCAAATGAATAAAATTCTATGCTTACCCCTCAAAAATGTGTAGTAGGAAACAAGGAACAAAAGAACATAATTGATTGCTTGTAGAAATCTCTTCAATTAATAATCAATCCATCAAACTCATTAGTATGATTCACTAATAAATTGATGCATCTATTGTTTCAAATTTATAAGCAAGCAAGTAAAAATAAAAATAAAAATGAAGAAGAAACCATGCTTCTTTTAATGACACTTCCCAGAATTTTATTTAGAGCATTTAGCTCTCTGAATTTTGTATGGGGAAAGAAAATATTCTCTTCCCACAGAAAATATTCACCTTCCCCTCTTGACATAAACATCTAATAAAATTTAGTAGTCTAAACTACACTTAATCCCATGCTAACACCAATACCACATTGATGATTAACCAAGTAAACCTCAACTAATAAATGACTCTTTCTATGACTTGCTTCCACTTGATATTGTGGCCCCGACATAGTCCTTCTTCTTTCCATGCACAGGTTACTGACATGGAAATAAAGTTTTAGTTATTTTTTTTTTGGGTCAAGCTCACCATCCCTTGCGTGAGTGCTTGGGTATTTGTGACTTGACACTTCACCTAAGCTTTTTATTAACTCCCCTTCTCATACTTACGCCATGCACATGAGCTGACTTGGCATTAATTTCCACTCAATCAGCAATCTACCTTCTTCCCATGCGCACTTGCATCTGACATTAGCATTTATCATATTCATTCCTTCCATGGTAGTCTTCTCCATCCTTGCCATGCGTACCTCCACTTAAGCTTCACCTTGGGAAGAGCAAGGTACTTCTTGCTGACTTACCTTAACTTAATAATATTAACCTTCCCTTTTGGCTCCCTTGTAAATTGCGAAAATCCCATCCATGATATTTGGTGGGGCCCTCAATCTTGTCTCCTCTTGTCCTCTTGAAGTGCGCTCCCCTTTGACATTTATCATTGGTTAGTGGGTGTTGTAGGTTAGCCTAGGTGATAGTCTGCCTTTAGGATATTTGAATTTGTTATTTTGTTATTCATTTATGTTGGTAATTACATAGTGTTTTAATGATTTGTGTATGGAATTGATTAAGCATTAATTTTACTTATTAAAGATAAATTATTTTAGGGGAGAGTTAATAATGTTAGAGAATGTCTAGGAGATGTTACTTTTATATAACTTTTAATGTGTTAAAATATTAGATTAATGTTTTAAGTTTTTTTTAAATTTGGTAACCTGTTTAAGTAAGACCAGCTATGTTAAACATTGGAGACTTATTTAATTGATAAAATTGACACTTAAGACGACAGTCTAATTATTTATTAAATGTTTTAGTAGGACATGTATTCAATAATTTAATCAATTAGTTAGTAAGGGAATGATTACTCGTTAATATGTTAGATTCTTTAAGAGGAGAAAACATAATATTAGTATGTTAGACCCATCAATTAATCAATTGGTTAGATAGTGATAGGTATGGTGAACCATTAGACTAGGGTTATTGGAGCATGACATTAGTCATTTAGATGAAGATTATAACCTTTAGCCATTAAATTCTAATTTTGGAAATTAATGAATTAGACTATTAGTTAGTAGTATTAATGTTCCAACCTAACTAAGAATGAAGTAAATTATTAGTTTAGTAGTTTTTTCGGTATATGTTCATACACACCTAGCAGTGGAACTTCTTAACAAGATAATAGTCAATTCAATTAAAATTCATTCAAATAACAGGACCTTCGACATTTGCTAGATGAGGACTTAGTTGAGATAGACCTCCTTGATAGATCCATTTAATGTACTGTCATTTCTAGCAATTTCCTCATCGTTTTAGCATAGGAGCATCCATGTTGAACCTTGGCAAAGTAAATAGGAGTACATGACAATGACTTTTGATGTTACATTTCACCCTTCTGAAAAAAAATTTGTTACGTTTTTTGGTTGTTTATTTTTGGGCATGACAAAATAGTTACTTCCAAGATGGGACCACCCTCTCCACCAATTAAATGAAGTTCATCCACAATAAATAAGCTAACTTTCTACACTTGCTTACATTGTTTCCATCTATGGGACAGAGCATCCCATTTCTCAGGTGTACTTATAACAATCCAACCTTTCTCAAATAGCTTCAAAACAGTGAAGGTTTCTTTGATGAAGTTTGTAGGTACATTTCCCATTATACTCCACAATTTAATTACTGTATCAACTCACCAATCTGTGGTAAATGTTGTATGTCCATGGTTCCTTCATTGGCTTTGACTGTAACTCATCACCATGTGGGTCTTATTGTAGCACGGGCCGCCTTTCTTCAATCCCAAATATCGAGAACAAAGTATAAGCAATTGACTGTCGCATAGGAATGATAGTCAATATTCTTTGGCCGCTCCAAACAATACTACAATACACAATGTCGATGAGTTTCCAATACACAGTGCCAATGAGGTTTCGTGTGCGCGCTGCAATGAAAAAATTCACTGATGATAATAATGAAATGAAATCTTTTTTTTAAAGTTATGCCCCCGTGTTCGTTGAAAGTTTGACTTACGTAGTGCATGGATTGGTTGAAATTTTGACTAACAGGGCCATGGATTAAAAAATAAATGAAAGTTTTCCTTCTATAATCAACCAACCAAAACTTTCTTATACTATGGTCGAAAGTTTTGGTAGAAAAACCAAGTCAAATGTACTAGTTTTTGAGACAGTAAATAATATTCAATTCTGTCAATATAATTCAAGTCTTTGAATGTCTCCAATATTTTCAGTCAAAGAGGGTTCCCTTAATTGCAGATTCCTTCAATTGAGTTTATGTGACTTCCTAGAGTTACTATTCCCTCCACGAATACTAATTGTTGCTGCTATCTTACTCCAATTCCGATTTCTGTTTGGTTTTATATAAAATAATTTTACTCACTTAACATTCACTGATTAGCAGGTATTTCAAGTCTCCAAGTGTGGAGTTCACTGTCCCTGGTAGTTCTCTATTGGTAAGATTGGTACTAGTTTTTGAGACTGTAAATAATATAAGTTCTTATTGGAAAGTTTTGGTCTTATATGTTAATTATATATAGTTCCAGATTTATTCCTTATGAAATAGTGATGAGATTTATTCTTTTATCTTTGTTAATGTAATTATGGGTCTATTATTATCTAGGGGCAACCCAGGTAGTGCTAGGATTGGGGGAATTATTAGAAACTAGAAGGGTGATACATTAGCTAGCTTCTCTCGCCCCATCAATCCTACCACTAATAATATGGTGGAATGCAAAGTGGCTTTGGCGGGTTTAAAACTTTGCAAGGACCTTAATATATCCAATCTCATTGTAGAAGGTGACTCTCAGATCATAATCAATGCTATTCGATCTAAGAAGACCCCTAATTGGTCTCTAAATGCTAAATTAGAGGAAATAACTTCACTATTAGATAGCATCCCCAATTATGAAATCAAACACACTTACAAAGAAGACAACTTTGAGGCCGATAAATTAGCAAACTTAGGTGCAGATGGAATAATAACTTTAAATAAATTTAAACGTCAACCCCAGGATACACTCGGCTAATATACCTCCTTGATATTTGTAACGCCCCGCCAGGAGACCCAAGAGAATTACACTAAAATTAAACTAAGTTATGCAACATTTTTTTTTTGTTTACTAATGTTAACAAGCACATTGAATAAAGCATCACATTGTTCTACAAACATCAATTTAAATGAACACTTCATATGTTTTATTCCCAAGGGTCCCTGACGTAGAATTACGTTGTCTAACTAACACTACGCTAACATGATCGAATGTTAAAGGACTCTTAAGTACAAAGTAAAATTAAATACGTCACTTAAATCAATATTACATTACAACACATGATCACCTACATCCGCTACACATGTCGTAGGGTATGCGGTGATATTTAATACAATTACAAGTATCAAAATACATCATGGATCCACGTAGGGATCATTACTAATCAAATGAAACCTCTTACAAGTACAAGATAATATCTTCTATCAACTAGGTACATAAATCTGCAACAAATGTGTTAGACTGATCCAAGTGTTCAATCAGGTGAAAAGGATAATCCGCAAGAGTCTCAATGGAGGAGTACACTACCTCCCGACCATGTGGAACCCAGAGGTCCACCCCACCGTGCGAGGGAGATAACACCAGGCCCACACACACACTAAGGACCAATCTCCAAAACACATCTAGGATAATATATCTAATACAAGAGGGTATACGGGTTACCAGAGGCACTGACCTACGTAGGATATCTACGGTGTGAGTAGGAAGGTGTCATCACGTAGATCCACCCTCGAGTTTAGTCCCGAAGGTTCCTCACTGAACCGACGGCACTCAAGTGATCATACGTGGCATCGATATCTCTCATGAAGATAAGTATATCGATGATGCATCTAGCATCTTCCCGCATCCATCCTTAGTCTTAACTAGCACTCAAGGCATGGGCGAGGTATTTCAAATTATCTTTTTTTTTAATGTTATCCTGACTAAATCAATTTTTATAATGTTATCACTGGAATTAAGAAACTTGTCAATGGATGATCCGTCAGCCACTTGCGGGCCTCGGCGATCCATTGCAAGCCACCTTCTACACCACATCTAGATAACCTACCCTAGTTCCACAACAATACCCATCCTGGTTTGTGGCCACTTATGACACATTAAATTCCCATAACCAAATAAACAATTAAAGCAAATCTCATTTCAAAACATAAATTCACTTGGCCACTAAATCAAGTTTTAACCCACCAGGAGGAAAATACTAACAGGGATCAGTTTGACCACCCCATCAAGGTCTCACATTGACCCTAATCCAAAACAAGCAAATGAAGATAGAATCCACATTGCACCATAAATACAATCAACAAACAGATAACTGATAACCGCAACATATACCCGACCTCTGGATTTTACCCCCTATTCGGTTATCTAATCCCATATGTAAATCAACTACATCAACAAAGTATTTAACATGCACATATGATATACATAGAAGAGAACATCGTAAACAAGAAATTGACATTCCGTAAAGAAACCAAGACATAATGATCATATTAACAAGTAATTTTGCACACACTAATTAATCCCACTAATTAGAATATCCACGTCTACCATAAAGTGACCATATTGTTAACTCTAATATTGCCTACTATAGCTTGATAAATGAGAACGTTTCTTAACTAATGGAATGATTACTAATCTCGGAAACGCACTCCTAAAATACAACTAAAGGATAAAACAATAAGTTTACTAATAATAATGCTATAACACCTATTGTTAACATTCCATTGCCAAGGCTAAATTGAAATACCAAAAACCATAATGAATTCACTAATAGGATAAAAATAATGGTTAATAAAATCATTCACATAATAGAGTTAATATTCCAAATTCAAATTTAAGTAATATCTCCATTTTATATTGCTCAACTTATAACTAAAAAAAAAATAACATGCTTAGTGTTTGGTAAAACATATCCTATTAATGTCTAATCAAATTTATAATAAACCACCCCTAACACCTAGCACCTAGGACCTACCTTCCACATCATCATGCAAATCCATAATAATAAAAGAAAACATAAAACATTTTTTAAAATTTCCCCAAAAGGGCTGCGAAAATCAAGGAGTGGAAGTGACTTGGGGTGGGTCCCACCAAATCCCAAGCACTCCACACATGAACTAAGCCCAATACATGGCGTCCAAAGTCAATCCATGGCTTGCAAAAAGCAACTTTAATAAATTCCAAGAAGTGACACATGACCATCACCTAGGAAAGCGCACATGTAGGTGAAGTCAAGTTGTTTGAACAAGGAAGAAAATAAAAAGCTTGATGTTAGGAACTCACGCCACCTAATAGCCATTAAGGCCTGCTCCCAAGTACTTGTCCATGACATGGAGTAAAGGACAAGACAAGAGGTGGTGAAAAGAAAGCTTGGGGAAAAAAGTAACAAACTTTAATGCATGTTTTTAAAAACTTTTCCAAGCCCATACTAAGCCCTACGTACCATTCAAATTGACATAACTCAAACAATTAAAAGAAATCATTCTTTCATTTCAAGCTATAAATATTGTGCAAGGAGGGGTGCGAGCTCCAAGGTGGAGAAGTGATGGGTTGTATAAAGTAGTGTTGACTAGGTATTATTTATTTTTGTTTATAGTCCAAGGTGGCAGGAGATATAATTAAATAATGACTGTGTAAGAAATTGTATGGGAATTCTTTTCCCATACAATTTCCAGAGAGCTGAAAGCTCATATTTCTTTGTAATAGAACTCTTTTTGAAAGTTAATTTTGTTTTATTTCCTCCACTACTATGAGTATTCATTCATCAATTTTCATTTGTTTTCTTAAAATATTATGAAATCTATGGACATTAAGTTAATGGTATATCAACAAGGTTTAGATATGGTTTGATTTCCAAAACAATAGAGATATCAACATAACCAATTTGTTCATTTAATGAATAATATGACAACATTGGATTAAAATATCACTAAGTCCCATTGAGTTATGGAGTAACAAGTTCATTTCCATTCCAAAATTGGATTCACTAAAGACTGAGTTTGAGAAGGATTGCATGTTGGTTAAAATTTCACATTGCAAACTACTTTCTCACTGAACTAATGCTTCACTCTTCAATCTGAGGAGATAAATCTTTTCTCTCGTTTGATGGAAAGATTAAAATCTAATTTAGAACATATTAAGGAACTCAAATCTTACTTGGATCAACAAGCAGGCTGACGAAGTCCAGCCGAGAATACCTCTCCAATCCACAAACTAGAACTCTCAGTTGCTTCAGAATCAGCTCCCCAAATTGTCTTCTATTCTTCCTCTCTTCTCTTCCTCAACCCTTCATCTCTCTCTCCATTCTCTCCTCTAAATTTTGCATGAAAAAGTAGTGACAAGTCTCTCTCTTTTTGCCTCTAAATTGGCTTGGAAAGTAGAGAAGAAATATTTTATTATTTCCCCCCTACTATTCAAGTCAACTACCTAAAATGAGACAATTTAAAATTGTAGAATTTCTTTTTCTTTTATTTTTAATTTATCATTTGCATTAAGTTATAACACTCAATATTCAAGATTATATAATAAGCTCTATCTATATAAACATATAATCATACATATAAACTTAATATATATACCATTTATAATATTATTATTATAAGAGACTTAGAGAAAGCATATATAACTAATTATGTTATATCATACTAATAACATAATATTTACCAATGTGTCAACATAATTCAATAACTATCAGAGATCAGACATGAGATCCACAAGGTCAAAAATGTAACACCGACATGAAACAAAACCTAAGACAATATCATGCTCAACCGGGAAAACATATATCGGATTCATTCTACCAGAATGAATTCGATTTAGGTAAGTCAAGTAAGGTCTCATCCATGATTTTAGGATGGTTAGGTTAGGGAATTGGCCTAGGTGCTAACTCCCCTTCTCCACCATTGAGACATAATAATGGCACGCTCATCCTGTCAAGCCAGGGAAGTCGATGCCTGGTACCTGCAACCTGCATAAAAACCCATTGCATGTACATGTGCATATATAACATACTATCAGACAATGGTAGGGATGGCTAGGACGTGTGGACCCGACTAAATGCAGGTAACTACACCTCCTCCTCTACCATACATGCATGTCAACAGAAAAGAAAACATAATGATAACAAACATAATACCATACACATGCGGGTATGGGGTAAGTACCAAATATAATCATCATCTAATTACTTCAATTTATACATGCCTTTGAAACATCATATAAAATCCATCATTACGTAAAGTTCTGTTTCAGGTTCAAACATAACAATTAACATCCAAACTATAACTGTTTAATCACACACCAAAATATAAATATAACATGTAATATATGTCTGATCTAATCAACCAAGATAAAACAGTGTCAAACTAAACATAGTATCAGCAAAAGAAAGATGCGAGGGGTACTACAATATTGGATTATAAACAAAGAAACCCACTCGTTAATTACTTCCACCCCAGTAATTAAAACTTAACATCAGCTATTCTGGTTCTTGCTCCCTCTTACCCCATCAAGTATGTAATCTCTAGTAACTAGATCCATGGTATACTGCTTATTTATATGAAGATATACACGCACACCTATCTCCCCCCCTAGCTGAGTGATACTCCCCTATTTTAGTAATATTATCTCAAGCAATGGGCTCATTTAAATGATAGAGCAAGGTGACCCATGTTGTAGACTTAGGGACTATAACATTAACTCTAGCATATGTACAGTTTCTGTAAGGATCTGTAATAGACTAAAGGTTAATTAGTAACAAAGTCAATCTTGGATGTATACCAGTATAATTAGCAGGTATGGCTGTAGATATACTGTAACTTACAAATTTGATGTATATACAATATTTAATTTAATGAATAGTGTATGAAGGTGTATTCATGGTTGTGAGCACAATGTTTACTTTATTTGAACAACATATGAACTTTTTATTTAGTCTTATGATTAAAATTGCCAGGATGGCTTGTTTTAGTTCTTCTATTTGGATCAGGTCTCTTAATTTCTATGGCTTAACTAAGTATTTAAAGTAATCTCATTTATTAATCCACAAGCGGACCCTAGCAATCAAAAGCGACTCCACTTTGCTGGAGTTAATCTCCCCAAACAGATCAAGGGCTAGTTCCTTCCATGTAGTAGATTAGATTCCTGTACAGGGCTTTTCAAATTTATATAGATGAGTCTATATATATATAGACTTATGTATATATTAAAGGCAGCCATTTTCCCTGCAACTCTGCAAAGGGTCCTCTAGTACCGGGACTATCACTCATTGACAGGATTATATATATACTCTGTTTAGATTATATAGATATTCAAATTCAAATATTTGAAGAGTAATGACTAGTTTAGGGAAGTTTTGGTTTGTTAGAATTTTTAGATTTAACATTCAACTCAACAATTGAAGTTGGTTTAATTAGTTTTTGAAGTGGTTATTGTATTTGATAGGGAGTCTTTTATATGAGAGGGGAAGTCTCTGTTATAGTAACAGAGAACAAGACGGGTGTACGGGGTTTTTGAACAACAAGCAATACTAAACAGTTAAAACTTCGCAATTCCCTATTTTATCAACTCTTGAATTGATTGTTTGTATCTTATGCATTGACAGAGTTTATTTACCATTCCATTTGTTATTTGATGAGTTTCAAAAGATCAGAGAACTGGTGTATGTTGGCGAACATTTGAATAATAAGATTTCTTTGTTTTCTACTACCATATTCATTTCTAGAATCTAAATTGGGATTGGGTAATTTATACATGTAGTGACAAGAGTTTTGTTAACCAATTACTTTGTATTTCGATGAATTTCTATTAACATTGGATTGACTGTCACGCTGGTGTAGACCAATGACCTTTCATTAATTGTATCTGTTATTGCAGTAGGGTCGTAGGAGGAATGGGGTTGTCCCATGAACATTGAAGGCCTAGTTTTCATGGAATGTCATCTTCTAACATGTATCATATATCACTGATGGTGCATATGTAGGACCGAGTGGGATTTAGGTGATCACGGTGAATAACAATGTAACAGTGCATTGGACACGCATGCTCAAGTATAGCAGTAGGTAATCTGTCCAAGCAAGGGTGGATTTTTATGATGTGGAACATTGTATAATGTTTGTGAGATGGTGAATCATCCACTAATTTGGATTAGAAGGGTGTAGAATCGGGTGAATGAGAAAGCCCTAGATTACAAGGGTTCGGGAACAAATTTGGGGGTTTTGCAGTTGCAGGGCACGGGGGTCTAATTCCTCTCAGATTTGAGCATTTGAGGACATAAGAAGCCACTGTCCAGGGATTGGAGTTGGGAGGAGGTCTGTAACTTGTAATTCCTTTGAAAATTGAGACATTTTTATGCATTAGAAAATAGGGTACAGTCATGTATAAGTATATTGGTCCATGGTAACCATATAAAATCTTCTTCTATGTTATAAAGCTCTGTAAAGGGTATCTTGAAACATCACTACCTTGTCAATTATTGTGATGAAAGGCTGAGTATTTTCAATTATAAGTTGCTGCAGGAGTAATAGACTGGTTTTTAGACCGTTGTAATAGTTGAGAGAACTATATGTATTAGATCAAAGTCCTAGAACCCTTTAGTCTAAGTAGTTCAAGCCTATAAAACTAAAATCATCATTTGAAATATTAGGGAAACCTTGATAAGCCAAGTCTTTGTAGCATTTAAGATTGTTGAATAGGCCCAAGTGCCTAAACCTTTTAAAATTTGTAAGCTCATTGTGTTTTGAAGACCAACACCCTTATTGAAGGACTCATTTTATATTTATACTTATAATATATATATATATATATATATATA
Organism: Chamaecyparis obtusa; assembly: GCA_027943335.1. Classification (NCBI taxonomy): domain Eukaryota; kingdom Viridiplantae; phylum Streptophyta; class Pinopsida; order Cupressales; family Cupressaceae; genus Chamaecyparis; species Chamaecyparis obtusa. Next base: position 696,998 of record BSBK01000364.1, read on the forward strand.
TATATATATATATATAAAATAATAATACTAATAATAATTGGGATCTGTCTCGTTAAAGGCTAGTACCTGCCTTTTGCCAACCATTTATGGTTTCTCATTACGAGCCATAGATATTGATAGCTGTTAACTTGCTCAGATAAAGTGTAATCTGTTCTCATTAGCATCGGTAACCCACATACTTAAAGGAAAATAAATACCATTCCAAGGATTGCTTTCAGGAATTTAATCAGGCATCTAAACTAAGATCGTTGCTGCATTAGTAGCAGATAGGCAGGTCTCCAAACTAGTGGCAGATCTGGTTGAAGACCTTATATCATTATAGGAGAGTCCAATTTGTGTATTGATTGTGTTACCCCTCTGACAATGTCTTTCTGAAGATTAAACCGGAAATGGATATTATATATATAGAAATATATATACATAAATATTAGTAGTAGTGTATACATATTTATACATATATTGGTTTGGTTTCCATGAGACGGTCGGTCCAGAGACTGGCCTCCAAGTATTATCTTGCCACCCAGGCTCATTCTTTTTTCTATACCTATATATGCTTATATGTACACTTATATATTTATAGGGATAAGTTTTCATATATTAAAACCCATCCTCTCTATCCTAATTTCCATGGTTTCAGGACAACAATTTAATATTTAGTCATATTGGTTCTCCATAATTTAGAGAAGATTTGTTCACCACTCTATAGCAATGGACTCCTAGATTTTGAAGTTAACTAGAATGTTTAAATTTGCTAATTCTACATATGGCATATTTCTCTCTTGGTAGGATGAGAGTCATACGAAGTTAATCCACGAAGAATTTAAATACTTTCAGGTCTCCTTTTATTAGGGAATCAAACAAGCATATTGTGAATAGGAACTTTATGGTCCTTTGATAATATGATATATACTTCTATTCTCTATATAATCTTAGAAATATTTTCTTTGTAAAGTAAAACTCTGATTGAAGGTAATCTCTTATTACTAGGAAACCCTTATCACCTAAATTAAATGCAAATAGATGAATTCTTTATGGTCTAACGAGGTTTAACCACCAGAGATGGAAGTTTTCCCTTATTTTGCTTTGCAGGTGCGAGATCCATATGAAGTACATCTATTTTTTTTTCCTAAATAAAAGGCAGGTAAATTTATTTCTAATGGATAGTACCTAGCAAGCAATCCAACATTCTCTTATTGAAGATCATAGAGCGAAAATCTTCAACATCTGAAATAATTGTATGATTTTTAAAGTTGTATCATTAATAACAGCATTGTAAGATGTGTAATTGCATCCCTCAATTATGTCAAGCAGGTGGTATGCCCACTGAAAGCCTGTATTATAAGAAATAGCGATTGTTTTCAAGCCGTGGGTATGCCCACAGGAACTATGTTTTAACAAATCTCGATGATTATCGAGTTGTGGGTATGCCCACATATTTTTTGTATATGTATAGGACCTATGGTCCTAGGCAAGGCTGGAGGTTTTCTCAGCCCCGCTCTTTCCTATCAGCGCCTGCAGTGAGCGGGGTCACATTGTAATTCTTAATTTTATTAATAAAAAACTTTCAGGGCTTCGGCCTTTTACCGATCAAAAAAATAAAATAAAAATTATGGGTCTATTATTCACATAATGTCTGAGATATAATAATTCTAGAACCCCTAATTTTCTGATCTAGTTATGTCTTAGTTTATTGTATAGCATTGGAGTTCTACATTATGTCTGTACCAAAGATATTCTTCCAACTTTGATGTTACCATTGATTGCTGAGTGTATGTCTAATCAACTGGTTGGATTACTAAATTGGTCTTTTAACACATTCTCTCCTCTTGTTCGATGGCTTCCTCACTATTCTTTAGTATGATCTTCTCACAATTCCCCTTAATCTTCTCACAATTCTGACAAAACTAACAACATGCCTCATGTTATATGGAAAATTGGTAAACAAGGAGCCACTGTAGTTCAATTCCCCTTTTCTAAGTCCTTCATGGAAGTTGAAGTATCACTCTTTAGGAAACTTATATCTCTGGTTCAAAGTTCCCATTAAAATCATTCAAATATTCAAAAACAATACCCAAATTCGCTACAGTGGTAAAATATTAACAAATCATAGCCTCATAGTTCCATCAGTTTGACAATCAATGGTAAGAAATTCCTAATAATATTATATTATCTAAGTAAAATGTTGATGCTAAGAAAATTACTTTGTGACCATAATAATCCTACATATGTTTTTTTGCACAATAGATAAAGTCTGCTATTAATGTATATTGTATCAGTTCAAATTCCATACCTTTAATGTCACCCCGTTAAGAAGCACTTAAAGCTATCACTAAACTAGTTAAGTTTGTAGGCAGGTACTACACCATTAGGTTTGTAGAGGATCTCTTTCATCAAAACTCATGAGGTAAGCTTAGAAAAGATTACACCAAGCTTAATTAACCAAGATGGGGAAAAATTGACAAGACTTGAATTTAGGCAATCATCTCAGAGTTCGAAATCATTTCTCTTATAACGTGTCAATACCATTCCAAGAGAAACTCACAATTTCAATTGTGACCACACTAGCCTCATCGCAACAAACTTGTTAGAAACATGAAAAGAAAACATGTTATCAATTCCATCATTTGTCTGTTGTTTGGGATAGTCACCATAGAATTATTTGGACTGTCTCTCCTCTTGCCTTGCAAGGTTAAAATGACCTTTTTTTCAACCCTCCTTGAATAGACCATTACCGTCTTGCACTTGTGCAATGATAGGACACCAATGTTGCTAATTAAGGTTGGTGGGATGATTATGCATATCTTGAAAAAAGACTATCAAATCATTATGCTTTCAAATCAATTACCTATTGATGTATCCCTTGTGAGGGAGAGAAGCCAAACACATAAAGAACATGCACATAAACACAACAATTGAAAAACTTAAATGGAATACACCAAGAAGTACCAAATGATGAATGCTCAATTGTTGTAATGGCAAAGCAATATCAGAACTGTCCATTTATAGTCCTAATGATTTTGGAAATTGTTGACAAAGAGTGTTTCTTTTTTTTATTATAGTATAAATGATTTTTCTATAGTCGTAATGATTTTTCTTATTTCTTGTCTTTTGTCCCTTTTTGATTTCCTATGTCTATGCTTTGTGACAGGATTTTGTCACCTTCTTTTGATGGTATATTTCATTCACTCTATGTGGAATACTATTTTGTTCACTATTTTATTTTAGCTTCATATTTCTTTCATTTTTCATATACACACAGACTACACATGCTAATAAAAAAATGAGCTATTTGATTTAGGTTTACTTCTCATTATTGTAAATAGTTAATATTTTTGATGGTACTCCTTGGTGTATTTCATATAAAAATAATCATATAAAAATAATAAATGTAGTAATGATTGTGCGGTGCATTATTGATATAGGTTCGATGACTCTTGTCAATGTGCCAAACTATCAATGTGGTGGTGGGAAGTGTGTGTTGAAGACTTCACAGACATTGAACAACCCTAGACAACAATTTTGGTGCTACCCTAATCGAAAAAAGGTTGCTAATGTGTATATATTTAAAGTTTCTAATGTAAATACTATTCATTATAATATAAGAACTAATGTAGACTGGGTATCACAGGGAAATAATAGTTGCGGATACTTTACTTGGGTCGATGACAACTCATCTGCATCTATCTGCCCATCTCCACTTATCCATGATGAAGGATTTGAGTGAAAAACATGTCAGGCTAGGGAAAATTCTGAAATTATATTTTTATGATGCCTTCTCTATATTGTAATCACATATCTTTGTTGCGACCATATGCAGAGATGAACTCAGGAATTAGTTAGTTTAGTATTTTCATATTGTAACTAATATTTTAATATTGATATGACATAACTTCACTTTGCCTCAAGTGCGCATATATATGGTTTACATCTTTTTTTAGAATAATTCTTCATGTTTATGGCTCAAGTGAGCCCCAATCTGCTACCAATCACATGATTTAACATATAGTGTTTTCTTGGTTGTTCCATTTGTTCCTTGACCTTGACTATGGATTTACTATCATTTTCAAGCTTGAGCGAGGCTTCGTACCATGCCGCATCTGTAAATTTGTACGCAACGCTGATTTATGCTAGAGGTAAACTACATGTGTCATGTAAACAACATGGTTAAATGCAATCTCTTTTTCATGTTTTCAAGAGTTTTCCCACTAATACAAGCGTAAATAACGTATTGAATGTAATCTACAGATGCCTCGTGGTATGAAGTCTTGCTCAAGTTTGAGCGCAACATGGTATGAAGTCTCCCTTTATTCCAGTGAGGGATTGGAATGAGTTCATTTTGGATGCAAAGGAGAATGGGGATACTCAAAGAGGAATTACACTAGCAAATGAGAGAAGGTATAAACACGACAGCTGAGAAACATAAATGTAGATTTCACAATAGCTAAGAAACATAATTGTAGGCATCACAGTCATAATTTTTTGGAGACAACGTAATTGAGTTGTATACCCAAGCGATGGAGTGCAACTTCTGCACCTCCGATTCCAAGTTGACACTACGAGATACAAAGAACATAGATATGGAATAAATTTAGAGAGCGAAGGAGGTCCATAGCGACCAAAATAATACAGGATGAACCTCAAGTTAAATGAGGCAACTGCAAACATTTTAATAGATTTTTATTATTAAATAATGAAATTTTTCTTATACTAGTGTTCTAAGCCCCCTCATTACACGATTTATTATTGTAAGCCCCCTCTAACTTACGCATCTAGAAAATGAAACTACAACCTATTGGGATTGAGACAAACCTTATAGAACAACAACAACTAGGAATGATCGCTTTCCAACATCTATTGAATACATCTGTAGCTCATGAATACAAGGTGTAGCTCATGAATACAAGGTCCTCCAATAGATGTATTCAACAGATGTTGGAAAGAAATCATTCGTAGCTGTTGTTGTTCTATAAGGTTTGTCTCAATCCCAATAGGTTGTAGTTTCATTTTCTAGATGCGTAAGTTAGAGGGGGCTTACAATAATAAATTGTGTAATGAGGGGGCTTAGAACACTAGTGTATGCAAATTTTATTATTTAATAATAAAAATCTATTAAAATGTTTGCAGTTGCCTCATTTAACTTGAGGTTTGTCCTGTATTATTTTTGTCATTATGGCCCTCCTCTGCTCTCTAAATTTATTCCTTATCTATGGTCTTTGAATCCCGCAGTGTCAATTTGGAATCGGAGGTGCAGAAGTTGCACTCCATCACTTGGGTATACAACTCAATTACATTGTCTCCAAAAAGATGTGACCATGATGCCTACAATTATGTTTCTCAGCTGTTGTGTCCCAAGACCCCTTATGACCCTTTACGACCATTTACGACCTCTAAGAATACATCTTTGAGGTCTTAAAATGTCGTAAATGGTCATAAGAGGCTCCTAGGAGGGGCCAGATGAGTTTCCACCTTCACGTGGTTGGCCCTATTAAGTAAAGAATGTTAATTAAACTATTCTCAAAACATAATTGTAGGCATCATGGTCACACTTTTTTGGAGACAACATAATTGAGTTTTATACCTAGACGGAGTGCAACTTTTGCACCTCTGATTCCAAGTTGACACTGCGCGATGGAGAACAACTTGGAACTGGAGGTGCAGAAGTTGCTCTCCATCGTTTGGGTTTACCACTCAATTACATTGTCTCCAAAAAAATGTGACCATGATGCCTACAATTATGTTTCTCAAAGAATGTTAAACTATTCTCGAAACAAAGAGAAGCTCAATAATTTAAGGTCTCAGTACAAGCACTAGAATTGAGGTTTTTGGCACGGGTTGGGAAATTTTTGTATATCAACATGCGATAGATTTTGGACAAAAAACTCTATCGCATGTCGATATACAAAAATTTCCCGGCCGTGCTGAAAAACTCAATTCTACTACTTGTACTACATGACTGGTGCCAAAATAGGGCTCTCCCAATCACTGATTGTGACCCGTTAGCAACAACCAACATAATGAGTGTGGACACTTGAAGATAAATATCAAATAGGGGAAAATCATCTGCAACAATAGAGGCAATAGTTGTAGATACAGGTGAGGATATCACAGAAATCCCTAATTTAGTGTTTTAGAGAACAAATGATAGACTATGAATTAGGGATTTCTGTGATATCGTCATCTAAATCTACATCTATTTTATTTACATTGGAATGCAACCTGCCAATATTGATACTGCACCAGTCGAGCACAATGGAGGCATCGATTCTAATGTGAATTGTAGTACTCAAGGTATACATTTTCTATTCGAATTTTGATTAATGAATATTTAATACAAGAAAACATATTCAATTGTTTAAGGTGGATTAGGGGAAAAACACTTGCAACAACAGAGGTAATAGCTGTAGATACAGGTGAGGATATCACAGAAATCCCTAATTTAGTGTTTTAGAGAACAAACGATAGACTGTGAATTAGGGATTTCTGTGATATCGTCATCTAAATCTACATCTATTTTATTTACATTAGAATGCAACCTGCCAATATTGATACTGCACCGATCGAGCACAATGGAGGCATCGATTATAATGTGAATTGTAGTACTCAAGGTATACATTTTCTATTCAAATTTTGATTAATGAGTATTTAATACAAGAAAACATATTCAATTGTTTAAGGTGGATTAGGGGAAAAGCACCTGCAACAACAGAGGCAATAGCTGTAGATACATGTGAGGATATCATAGAAATCCCTAATTTAGTGTTTCAGAGAACAAACGATAGACTGTGAATTAGGGATATCTGTGATATCGTCATCTAAATCTACATCTATTTTATTTACATTGGAATGCAACTTGCCGATATTGATACTGCACCGGCCGAGCACAATGGAGGCATCGATTCTAATGTGAATTGTAGTACTCAAGGTATACATTTTCTATTCAAATTTTGATTAATGAATATTTAATACAAGAAAACATATTCAATTGTTTAAGGTGGATTAGGGGAAAAGCACCTGCAACAACAGAGGCAATAGCTGTAGATACAGGTGAGGATATCACAGAAATCCCTAATTTAGTGTTTCAGAGAACAAACGATAGACTGTGAATTAGGGATTTCTGCGATATCATCATCTAAATCTACATCTATTTTATTTACATTGGAATGCAACCTATTGATATTGATACTACACCGGCTGAGCACAATGGAGGCATCGATTCTAATGTGAATTGTAGTACTCAAGGTATACATTTTCTATTCAAATTTTGATTAATGAATATTTAATACAAGAAAACATATTCAATTGTTTAAGGTGGATTAGTTGTGATGATGAGACACGCCATTTAGATGTTAACTGTGATAGTCTCTTGGTTTCAGGCAATGCAAAAAGAGAAGCCTAGTTCAATATGCAATCTCAATTCATATACATAGGATATCAGGTGGAGTTGAAAAACACAACAGGGTTGCATTTTTTATAGAGATCTTTAATTGTGTATTTTAAGTTATAGACCATTACGAAAATGTAAACGTGTTGTATTTTTTCAACTCCACTTGCTATCCGTGCATATTCTACTTGTATTGCACGCGCATTCTCTATTCAGAGTGGGAAAAATCTTATTTTTGATGCGAGGGAGAGAAGACAAACACAAAGAACATGAAAATAAACATGATAGCTACAAAACATAAATGTAGGTATCACAATAGCTGAGAAACATAAATGTAGGCATCATGGTCCCAATTGTTTGGAGACACAACATAATTGAATTCTATACCCAGATGATGCAACACAACCACTACTCCTGCAGTTCTAAGTTGACACTATGGATCCAAAAACCATATATAGATTCCTTATCTTTGGTTTTTGGATCCTACAGTGTCCACTTAGAACTGTAGTAGTGGTTGTGTTGCATCATCTGGGTATAGAATTCAATTATGTTGTGTCTCCAAACGATTGTGACCATGATGCGTACATTTATGTTTCTCAGTTGTTGTGTCCTAGGACCCCTTATGACCCTTTATGACCCATTACGATCCCTAAGAATACATCTTAGAGGTCTTAAAGTGTCGTAAAGGGTCATAAGAGGATCCTAGGAGGGGCTAGATGAGCTTCCACCTTCACGTGGTTGGCCCTGTTAAGTAGAGAATGTTAAACTATTATCAAAACAAAGAGAAGCTCAATAATTTATATCTGAATACCAATTTTGTTCTTATCAAACCGTCAAAACATTTAAATAGCCTTTTAAACTGCTATTAAAAATAAAATATTTAATCAACATTTACTTATAGATTTGTGTGCTTGTCTAAGTTTGATACACAGATCAAGTTGTATGACCTTACTTGAACATGATCTATTCTGAAGGTTGTACAACTTGATCTGCGTATCAAACTCAGACAAGCACACAAATCTATAGGTAAACGAAGCTTTCTTAGTCAGTTTGATTTTTCTTGAGGCTGTGAATATACAGTACAATGAAAATGCTTTGTTCAATATCACCGTCACATTTTTTTTAACCAAAAATTAGTATTGGTCAATTTTTCGACCTTTAAATAACATTAATTTTGATGAGAATGCTATGCATTCGACATCAATTTCATCGAATATTGGTCGACAATTTCGTCACAATTTCGATGTCATGTTTGCTAAAGTTGGTCTCAATTCTGCTAGCTTCATGCGATTAGTTTGATGAAGAGTCGGTTGATAAGTCGATACTACTCAGGTCAAAATTTAGACAATGGGTTTTCCTGTAAAATAATCGATGAAAAAAAAATGACCACAATTTTAGTTGTCTGTTCGACCAATTGGTGTAGAAAATTTAACCAATTCTCATCGAAAATAGGGTAAAATTTACTAGTGCTTGTGTAGTACCTATTGTATTGGCACCTAAGAAGAATGGAGAATGGTGAATGTGTATTGATTCCAGAGAAATCAATAAGATAACAGTGAAATATAGGTTTCCTCTACCGAGAATGGATGACATAATGGATAGTTTGACTAGAGAAAAGTATTTTACCAAAATCAATTTGAAAAGTGGGTATCATCAGATCATAATCAGAGAAGGTGATGAGTGGAAGACTGCTATCAAGACAAAAGAAGGTTTTTATGAGTGGTTGGTTATGCCTTTTGGTTTAACTAATGCACCGAGTACTTTTATGAGGTTGATGAATGAAGTTTTGAAGAAATTCTTGGGTAAGTTTGTGATTGTATACCTGGATGATATTCTGATATTCAATAAGACTAGAGAAGAACATTTATTGCATGTTAAACAAGTATTGCAGAGGTTGAAAGAAGAAAAGTTGCTGATAAATATTAAAAAGTGTTCTTTCATGAAAGATGAGATTGTGTATTTAGGATTTGTGATTTCAGTTGATGGTTTGAAAATGGATCTTGAAAAGGTTGAAGCTATTTTGAATTGGCCTACACCTGAGAATGCTAGTGAGGTAAGATCATTCCATGGATTGGCAAGTTTTTACCGAAAGTTCATTAGAAATTTTAGTTCAATTTGTAATGCTATGACTGAGACTATGAGAGGAGATAAAAGAGAATTCAAGTGGACACATGGAGCTAATAAAAGTTTTGAGACTCTGAAGCAAAAGGTTATTGAATTGTCTATTTTGGCATTGCCTGATTTCAATAAGGTATTTCAAGTGGAATGTGATGCAAGTGGAAGTGCAATAGGAGCTGTATTGAGTCAAGAAGGTAAACCTATTACTTTCTTTAGTGAAAAGTTAAATGATGCAAAAAGGAAATATTCCATGTATGATCAAGAATTCTATGCTATTGTTCAAGCCCTGAAGAAATGGAGACATTATTTGATACCAAGTGAATTTGTATTGTATATCGATCATAAGGCTTTACAATATTTGGGTAGTCAGAATAAGTTAAATCAGAGACATATGAAATGGGTTGAGTATTTACAGAGTTATACATTTGTGATAAAGCATAAGAGTGGAGTCACTAACCGAGTTGCTGATGCATTGAGTAGAAGAAGATCTTTGATGACCGAGATGAAAATTGAAGTTCTTGGCTTTGATGACATGAGAGATTCTTATGAATTTGATCTTGATTTTTCTGAGCCATGTAGAAAGTGCAGAGCACCTATTCAAGATCAACCGAGTACTAAATGGGAAGAATATTTCATTCAAGAAGGTATGTTGTTTAAAGGTATTCAGTTGTGTATACCGAGAGGAGCAATGGGAACTAATTTGATAAATGAGAAACATAATAGTGGTTTGGTTGGACATTTTGGTGTTGATAAGACATTGAATTTGCTTAAGGAGAAATACTTTTGGCCACAGTTGTATAAGGATGTTCAAAAATTTGTGAAAATTTGTGGAATTTTTCAAGTTGCTAAAGGAGTAAGTCGGAATACTGGATTGTATACATTGATTTCTATTCTTGAGAAACTTTGGATTGACTTCAGTATGGGTTTTGTTCTTGGCTTACCGAAGATAGTAAGAGGTAATGATTCTATATTTGTTATTGTGGATAGATTTTCTAAAATGGCACATTTTATACCTTGTAGAAAGACATCAGATGTAGTACATATAGCAGACCTTTTCTTTAAGGAAATTGTCAGATTACATGGATTACTGAGGAGTATTATCTCTGACTGAGACAATAAATTTGTTGGATACTTTTGGAAGACCCTTTGGAGAAAGTTTGTCACCGAGTTGAAATATAGTTCTACATTTCACCCACAGACCGATGGACAGACAAAAGTTGTGAATAGAAGTTTGGGAAATCTTTTGAGATGTTTAGTTGGAGACACATTGAGATATTGGGATTCTATATTGGCACAAGCAGAGTTTGCATACAACAATTCAGTGAATAGGAGTACTGGAAAAACACCTTTTTGAGATTGTAAATGGCATACAATCAAGAGGTATATCAGATTTAACGGATATTGCTGATGAAAGAAAGAGAAGTGCTGAAGGAGTAAAGTTTGCTGAGTACATGAAGACATTGCATGAAGATGTGAAACATAAGCTGGAGAAAAGTAATTAGAAATACAAAGACAGAGCTGATAGATCAAGAAGATATAAGACTTTTGCAATAAGTGATGAAGTAATGGTTCATTTGAAGAAAGGCCAATTTCCTGTTGGAACATATGAGAAGCTAAAAATGAAGAAGTTTGGCCCTTGCAAGATACTGAAGAAATTTGATAGTGAAAATGCATATGAGATCGAGTTACCTGATGACATGGATATATCACTATTTTCAACATTGCTGATTTATATGACTATCATGAACCTGATGAAGACATGACAGTACCAAATGATTATCCTAAGAAGAAGACATAAGAAGTTGAGCATATTTTGGAGCAAAGAATTGGTAGAAGTACAATAGGAAAACAATATATGGAATATTGGTAAAGTGGAAGAATAGACCGATTAAAGACAGCTCATGGATTTCACAATCTGAGTTGGATGCAACTCGAATCATACTTGTTTCATGATTTGGAGAATCATTTTCAAATAACCCCAGGTGTCTGATGCAGGAGCATCTCGAGTCCTGGGCAATCTTGTGTCACCAAAAAAAAATATGTTTGAAGTTTTCTGTGTTGCTCGGTTCCTTCTTTGACCAAGTTGGTTCAGTGTTTCTCAATTTCTTTTGTTCACTGGTGTTGGTTGGTTATCTCTAGATGGCACTTGGTAATTTCCCTAGCCCTCGGTGATGCTTGTCTGGCACTTGGTTATCCTTGCTTACCGAGGTGTTAATTTTAGATTTCTATTGAGGCTGACTCTTGCATTTATTATTGGCCATGGATTTAATTATGGTATCTATCATTAGGAAGCGTGTGGACCTAGATCTGGTCATTCCTTCCATTGATGGTGGATCTGAAGGCCAATTTTTTTGGTAGCCTCTTGTATAAATGTAGTTGTTTGGTTAGAGTTTTAGGGAGTTAGTGCAGTAAGAAGATAGAAGCTAGAAGATTAGAGATTGTTGACAGATCCTCACATGTTGGAGGACTTCTGTACTTGATTGTAACATTTGGCCTAAACCGGGAAGGCCTTACAGCCCGACATGTATGAATCAATTGAAGTTAATATATGAAAGTTTTTGCATTCTCTCTCTCTCTCTCTCACACACACACACACACACACAATTTTGTGTGTTGTTGCTTCCGCGTGTGATCTCTGCAAGGTGGATCTGGTTAGGGTGTGCCTTTGGCCCCTCTCCCCATCCCCCTTTGTGTGTGTGTGTATATATATATATATATATATTACATTTTTTAAAATTCAAAATATATGTCACTTTGTATTGATTCAAACAATCTTAAACTTTCTCCCAAAAAAATAAATTAACTATTATACATTTCTCAATGTTATAAAAAATTAAACATATAAAAATGTGTGATATTTGAGTACAAATTTAGTATGTCTCGAATTCTAAGCCTATAATTGTGTTATTTTACATAATTAATTTTTATAGTAAAAATATATAATTGATTATTTATGTAGATTAGTTCAAAATTTTAATTTAATTGTAACATATATTATAATATGAAATCTTATAGCTTTTACATCATGATTCTTATGCAATGTACACATGAAAAGAAGAGTACACCAAAATTGTTTTTAATTAGATTAGCAAGGAAAACACCCCATCCCAATTACAAAGAAGACATAAACACTAAACAACCACCAATAAACATCATTAAAAGACAATAAAGGGAAAACCTATCACGACAAAAGAACATAGCCAAACCCTGCTAAAACTAAACATATACATCCTACTTGTAGGAATCAAAACTTTAACCACACAATCATATATGAAGCTACAAGCATTCAATAGATCAATCATTATAGAGAGAATTAATAACTTGACATATTTCAATTTGATGTTGTAAAAAGAGTGTAGACCAATTAAACAATTATATTAATGAATCTATTTGAAACTTGTGAACTTGTTTTCTATGGGGGTAGAGATTCAATATGGAATTTTAAGTGATTGCATTCACAAAGATACAATGCTTCAAGTCTAATATAAGAAATATTTTAAAATTTTCTTTTGTAAGATTAATAGAATTTTAGATGATTGTGTTAGAGAGACCAAGTCTAATATAAGAAATTCCAAAATTTTATTCATTTAATGTATTATTTGATTAATGAGCTAAGTGCTATCTTTCTATTGCATTTACTTTCCTAATTTAACCATTTAAAAATGTTAAATTATTAATCCTCAACTACAACTAATTAATCTAAATTACTTATTCTTATATTATTTATATTATTTATATATGTATGTATACTTAAATTAACCCAAGCTACACATAAATAATTCTTTCATTTCTTTTAAATATCATATAAAATATGATTTTATTAATATTTATTGTTATATTTCAATTATAAAGAAATATGTATATTATTTTATTTCTAAATTTATTATTAAAAATATTTAAAAATAATTTTAAATTAATTTTTCACATTTTATTTTAATAAATATATAATTACATTAGAATTTGACTAAATAAATACTCCACGTTTTCTAACTTAAACTCAAAAGTAATCAAATATACATGTCAAATTACAATGATCTCGAAACAAAGTTGCAATGGCTATGGAAAATCCAAAATGCATCTGACTAGACAATTTGTTTATATTTATCTTAGGGCTTAGGGAAGACTGCATTTTCCTTGTGGTAAATTTAAATTAAAAAAAAAAAACATTTGATAAAAAAAGAAGAGAAAAACACATTCAAACCAAAATAAACCCAAATTCGAGCTCCAAATATGACTACCTAGGTAATGAAGGATTTTACAGATATCGGAAGAAAAAGAAACAAATTTCTGAATGTACCAGATCATATCTCCATATGTATTATCAGATTTCATAAAATGTCATAAGTACCCACAGTCCTGTAAGGAACAGACACAAGCGAATGATATCTGTGTACAGGCCAAAAGTGTTAAGGCGTTCAAGCTTGCAGCGCTCTGCTTGCAGATCATCTTCCAGCACTCTTATTGCTCCTATCAATCTTTCAAATTTCTGGTATCCAATGCAAAGTATAAATAAATAAATTTGATCTTCTTCTAAATAGATAAATACAAACCGGACAAGAAACCTAACGCTCTGAAATTTCCACATTTGTATCTCGAAACAAACGAAGATAAACAGTGGAAGTATAAATAAATTTAGCTTCCTCGAGCTGAGAAGCTTTGTACCTCTGAATACTTTTCAATCTCAGCGGAAGGAGGAATTTTGGGCTTGGATTTGATGCCGCATCCTTCATTTGCATAAGAAAAGAATTAACCTCTGAAATGCCAAAAATAAACAATTTTATACATTGTTTCTCCGACTTTTCAAATCAGACATACCTGAGGACATGGATTGCAAGGACAACAGGAGGTGGAGAGCTTTAATAGACTGCGTCATGGCCTGTATTTTACCCCAATTTTATTATTAGTATTGTTATTTTGTGCTTAAATCGTCTATACTTAACTGGAGGAACATTGTACGGTAGGAAAACAGAGGAAATTTTAGGTTAGAAAATTGATGTTTTTTTAAAATTATTGAAGCCGTAAGATTTTCATGCAACTAAATGTGTTGAGACAGCTAAAATTAAGAAATGATATAATTGCGATGAAGACATTACTGAATCCTACTAATTATTTGAAATCATAGCTATATGTGTTTTAAACTGCTGATATTTTGGTTTTATCAAATAAATATTGCTAAAGAAGGATGCATCGAGCTTTGATGCTTAAGAAATGTGCAAATTTCTAAATTTCCCTACTTTTGCCCCCTATGAATTCTGAGCGAGCACATCTTTAAAATATAGTTCAATCTAACTCTACAGAAGGCGCAGCTCAAAGATATCTTTACACAGGTGTGTTATATCTCAGAAATACAGATGGCTCGAACGGAAAAAGGATTCCCACAGATCAAACCTTCAATATGACATAATTCGATCTGAAAATAGAAATCAGATGTTTCTATACACAACTTTCTCTCGCGGCTATCTAATTTCCAGACAAACACGAATAAAGAATATAAATAATTTTCATTTTAAGTTTAAAGTCGAGAATCTAAACCAGCGCTTGGCAGATCGCGGAAGAATTGCGAAACGTTAGCGAAAACGCATGAATACAGAAACTTAATGTATCAGGTATCAAATAAAGCGCAAATTCGTGGAATCGAAATATTAAACGGCACAATCAGTTCAAAATATCGTCCAGAAAACTGCAAAACGTGGCTTCTTTATAATAATTAACCAAGCAGACAAATCTACAACCTGGAAATCCTAGAAATCGTTCTTAAATAATGTACAAATTCATTTCAGTTCTCAAGTTTTGAAAGTATTAAAGAACATTGCAATTCGCACACATACCACAATTTGAAGGCGAGTTTCAGGTGAAGCGTCATCTTGTACAAGCTTTACTGTAAATACGACGAAGGAAAACCAGTAAGTAAATTCTGTATCGCATTTTTGGACATGAAAAGGGATAACATGAGTAATCAAACCTTCCGTTGGGCTGTTAAATGATCTGTCTTGCTGGATCACACTCCTCCCTTCGTCATTTTTCTGCAGCGATACATCGAAATTTCCCATATCATGTCTTGCTTGGAGGCTTTGGAGGCGTGCGAACGCCAAAATATAGGAGCTAAATTAGTACTGACCTATTCCTCAATTTATAAGGCGGGGGCTCCTTTAAGAGGGAATGACTACAATACCAAGAGAGATGAGCAACACTTCTTTTTGAAGCCATGTAGTTTTGGATCCATTTTGATGGAATGCCTTTTGATACATTTACATATAGACAAATTGTATATCAATGTAAAGTTGGTTTTTTTTTTTAAAGATCTTACTTTCATTTGACTATATTTTATGGTATTACATTTATGTCTGTATTTTTTTAAATTATTAATATTTATGTTAATTTTCATTTAATTTTTAATTATTTTGATGGAATGACTTGATATAATTATATATAGACAAATGGTGTATTGTTATGTAAAGTTGAACTTAATGAAATATGAGTCAATGAGTTTGACTCAAAAATTACATAGTTGAATCTTGTTACAAATATCACAATTTGACTTGCTATGGAAAATATCTCTTATTTATCATTCTATGGAAAAATTCTCTTCACCTTCATTTACATTTACTTAAAACACCTTTTGTCTTATTTTATGGATATATCCAAATACTTGTTTATTACAGCTCTCCTTGCACCTAATATATTTACGTATTTATGTCTTAAATCAATCCAATGTCTTGTGAGCTCAATTCCACAACACATCAATCACAAAATTGACCCAAAATTTAAAATTATCAATCCTTATAATCTCCCTAACCATTATGAGGCAACTTAGTACAAGTTTATGCAGTTGATTGTTATGTCTTGGTATTTAAAGGAATTAAGTGCATGTTCAATGACTATTGATTCTTCATTAATTTTTTTAGGCGTTGCAAGAAACATCATTGTAGGAATATTTCACTTTAAAGCACAAAAAAGAACTCTATTATGAATAATTTATCATTCTAGGACATTTGCATGATTCAAGAGTGTTGTCTTCAATTATTTTCATAGTCATAAAATTTTCCTAACTGAGGGGGTTGGTCTAAGAGAACATGAACAAGAAAATATACATTGATTTATTCTAGTTATTTTTAAGTACAACTAGTTATTTATAATCGTAAGAGCTGGTATAGAATGTTATATATCATGCAAGATCTCATTGAACATTGTAGCCACCTAGGATCTAGGAACTTCTATAAATGAAAAAGAGATCAACTATGAGATTATAATATTGTTATATTAAAAGATGCAAGTATATAGTGATTAACAACTTCCCATCACAAAGGGAACCCGTTGGTTATATACACATTATATAGGTCAAGGTGAACATAATATTACATAGTACTATGAAATATGTTTTAATCTTATGACTCGATACTTAAATGATAGGCATTCTATGTGTTCTCTAAGTAAAATTAGTGACACATGAATAAGACCTTGGTGATGAAATAGTCTGTAAAGGACCTCGTACACACCAACCCCTCCCCCCCCATTCCCCTAAATGCAACTTAGGGAGAATGCAGAAAATGAAAAGATGGAAATATGAAACTCAGGGAGATTTTGGCCATCTTTTACAGTAAATAAGACCTAAATTGAGATGCTAAAGTAATATCTAGGAAGAAAAAAATTTAAAAACTAGGTCACTCTTATATCTAAATAATTGGATTCATCATAAGATAAAATCCCTAGGGAAAAAACCCAAAGGGAGTGTAATCATGGTGAAGTTCATAAAATTAAAAAGGAAAGAAATATCCCCTACCTAAATAAGAGAGAAAAAATACTTTTTACAAAGATCTAGGAAAACTAAACTCTAAATTACATGAATAAGCAATACGTACCATATTTTCAAAAGAGATAAATAGGGTCAATAGATATGTTATAGTGGGGTATATAATTATCTTTACTATGCAAGGTTGGTTGAAGATTATAGCCACCAAAGATCAAGGCACTCCATTAAAGTACAAGAGAGATTAACAATGAGAGAAGAATTTTATTCTATCAATAATGCAAATGATACAACATATGCGAGGAATGCTATATTACAAAGGGGAATCCTTGGTAATATAGGTGAAGGTGAACAATGGATGATGTAAGATAATGGAAGGAGTCTTAATGATATGACTTGAGATATAAAGCAATAAGTTATCATCTACACAAGGTGGAAAAGTTATAATGTGATAATTACCACTAAAAGTAGAAAATTTACCATGTGCTCCCTAAGAAGAATTAAGTAACATGTGCAATTAGGACCTAAGTGTTGAACTACATAAGATATAATACCCCTTTTACACCAATCCTCCCCTTAAGTGAAAATTAGGGAAAATATATAAAAAGGCAAAAAATGCAAGATACAAGAAGGGTCCAAAATAGTAGGCATGTTATGTAATCATACACAAATGCAATGTAATCTCTCATAAATGGAGAAACACATAAAATATATTGGGACAAAATCCTCCCAAAATAGAGATAAAAATATAAAATAATCTCAATGAAGAATGAGATGGACACAAATACATGTGAGGAAAATGTCCCCCCAGAAAAGAGAAGAAGAAGAGAGACAATGTGATCCCATTTCATGTAGATTATCATGTAATGATGGTAGATAATCAACACTAAATTTTGAAGATGATCCAATGCTACCAAAAAATATTCCTCCCCTTAGGAAGAAATAAAACCAAGATGGTACACAAGATGTCTTCCCATTTTTGAAAGGCAAATGAGAGAAGAAGAATAAAATGTGATGTCACTGAAGCATTCTCAAGTGTCTATTTGTTGATTCCAATTGTTGTCACCATGTCCTAGTAGACATTCTAGGCCACACTATTGAAGATGAAAATTGAGAATCTCCTAGAAAATAATATGTAGTATAATTGAAATACAAGTATTTACCTCCTCTAAAGACAAAGAAACCTCCTCCAAATATTGTACACAAGTATCCACAATCATATCAAACTTGAAAGAATGATCATGTAGAGAATGAACAAGAGGATCATAGTATTCCCTCACAATAAATAAATAAGGATCATCTCCATCAAAGAAAAGATGAATGAAATATATGGTGTCAAGTGCACATTTTAAATAATTTTCAAGTGAGCATGTAATGAAACCATCTTTAAACGACTATATGTGAGTCCTATTGCACTAAATCACAAGGAGCCCAAAATTTAGCAACATAACTACCATCAAATGAAATAGTGTATGAAGGATATTGAATCTTAGAACATGTCTCTAGAACCTCAGAATATGAAAAAGCTTCAATATTCAAGTCATCATACTAAATCTTCTCAAATGTGTGACCCACACTAGATGCCTTATTGTATACATCAATTGAATGAATTTAATACCTGAACACAATGTAGATTTGTTGATCAATATCCCAAACTAATATCTCTACTTTTTAAAAATATTGTATAAAGATAGAATATGGTGTGAAATCAATACTCTTTCTGACTCCACCATATGCGATCTAATAGATAGAAAGGATATTGGTTGATAATCAAGGTACATGTAAAGAACATCATTAAATGCTTCATAGTCAATGTTAATAGATCCCTTCCCACAAACACACATATACGTGTGGTGTTAGCCATTATGATATGTGGTGATGAACAAGAATAAAATAAAAATAACACAATCTTTGGAGAAGAAATATTATATGAGGCTCCCAAATAAAGTTTCCCTCACAATAAATAAAGAAGAATCATCTCCATCAAATAAAATATGAATGAAATCTATGGCGTTGAGAACAAATTTGATAAGTAGGGCTACAAAAAAAACCTAGAAAATACTTGTCAAATGATCATGACATAAAACCATCTCTAAATGGCTAAGTGAGTCCTATTGCACTAAATCACAAGGATCCCAAAATTTAGCAACACAACTATCATAAAATGCAATAATATATGAAGGATATGGAATCTTAGCATATGTCTAGATAGAACCTTAGAATATGAAAAAACCTCAAGATTCAAGTGATCATACTAAATCTCTTCAAATGTGTTCACACTAGATACCTTATTGTATACATCAATTAAATAAATAATAGGAGAGAAATGTACATTTGTTGATCAATCTCCCCAACTAATATCTCTAATTTTCAAATCTTGAATAAAGATAGAATATGGTGTGAAATCAATACTCTTTCCAACTCCACCATGTGTGATCTAATAGATAGAAAGGATATTGGTGAATAATGAAGGTACATGTGAAAAACATAATTAAATGCTCCATAATCCATGTCAATAGATCTCTACCCGCAAACACACATATGTGTGGTGTATGCCATCATGATATGTGGTGATGAACAAGAATAAAATAAAAATAACACTTTCTTTGAAGAAGACATATTATATGAGGCTTCTAAATCAAGTTTTCACCTATCTTAATTAGAATATGCAACTACAAGTTCCTTTCCTTTATGTTTCTCTATCTTACATGATGATGAAGAAGAAGAGTAGGATGAACCCCCTTCAATATTGTTAAAGCATATTGATTTGATTCTTCTTCAGAAGGTACTTCAACTCATGAATTTAGTTTTGCACAATAGGAAAATGGGAATAAAGTAGGAAATCAATTCCCACAAATCCTAAGGTACATTGGAATATAAAACCACCTCAAGAAGAATATGATTGATACTTGACTGAAATGATGCCAACATAATATTTATTCTCTTGAGGTTTTCATTGTTTTTTCTTCTTAGAATTGGGAAAGAGATAGATAAAGCTACTACACAAATGATCAACTTTTTTGAAACTATAAATGGAAGCAAGAGAGAACTTGTGTGCACTTGGGATCAAAATAGGAAATGGGTCAATGCAAATCTTAATTTTTGATAATTCAGACTCTAAAAACTACTATATTTCCAAATATAAGCTCCAGCTATAGGCACCAAAATCTGATCTAAATTTGAACTAATACTTGGGGGTAAAAAATGCTTGAGGCATTCTATTCTCAGGTATAGATTTCGTAGGGAGTTATGAACCCTATAACTACAACTAAAAAGGATAGATCCAAACTTGTCTCAAAATGAAGAACTAGTTTCTTCTATTGATAGTTGTTTCCAAATCCATCTATGCCTAAAAGTATGAAAATGTGTGTGTGGGTGGCTATATAGGGGTTTTCCTTAGTCAAACCCCCGTTTGTGATTCCCAACTCCACAAATAGATAGTGTAATAGAGATATGTGTGTATGATCATGAATCTAGAGTATGTCTAAATTTATATGATGTAAAATATATAAGTGTAAGTAAGAGATCTACCCTAGTATGATAGAGTAAAACACTATATGAGAATGCAATCAAATGTGATTAAAAGTTTAGGATAACAAGAAACCATACCCAACCTAGGAGGTAGAGTACAAGCCAATCATCAATTAGTGATCTCTTAGTATTATTAATTTGAAAGTCTCATATTGATGTTGATGTGATTGAATGCTTGATATAGATAAATACCCTTGATTTAAAAATCTTTACTTCATGGGATGTCTTCAAATTGTGGCTCCAACCTTGCACTTTCTTTCACCTTACCTAAATGAAGTAAGATGCTTACTTTTATACTAAATAGGATGATAAAATCAAGAGATCTAGCCACAAATCCAAAATCCCTACTAATTAATGAGATGGGTCCTTAATTTAATTTTAGCCTAAACCTTGAGGAACACATTGCACAAGGCATTGTGCTCCTAGGTAGATAATTTGCAAGGCATTTTGTACCCTAAAATTAGGGCTCAAATCAAAACCATGACCCCTAGATAACTATGGAATGTTAGATTATGAAGTAAAATTTATTTCAAGGTCAAGATAGAATACAAAGGCCATAAATGGTAGCATGGGGGCTACGTGATTAAATAAATTATTGGGTGGGAGAAATAATAGTTGAGCACACTTAGAAACAAGGGCTCACATCGAGTATTGAGGAAATTGAATTAACATAAGACCCATATTTAAATTTAAGTGTTTATTAAGTAAATATGAAGTCCTATTATGCATGCTAAAATGAGAATACACTACGAAAAGTGCTAAAAAATCATAAAATTATACACACCAATTAGGTGTTTATAATTTATAGTGGTACATTTAACGTCCAATTTAGTGTCATATGAAACTATGTGCATATGCAAGCTAAAGTACATAAATAATAAATGAAAAAGGATATTCTAAAGTTATTGAATGAAGCTCCTAATGTGGAAATAGATACAATGAAACATTAAGAACCACATTGTACAAAACCACCTTTTTAGTTAAAAAATGATAAAACACCTAAGGCTTACTAAGAATGATGAAATTTCTTGGTAGGTATGTGCTTCCCTTTTTTGGGCTTTCCAATTAGGAAGGTGAAATAGGGTATCATGTTTACCACAATGAATTGTAAATATAAGTTTATATACAAATTCTATCAATGAGGTACAAGATGAACTCAAAATATTCCATAAATAATTTGGATAGATAGGGAGGCAAATCTTTATCTTAGTGCAACAAATAAGGTGAGAAACATATCTTTCTAGCTCAAGATATGAATGGTTGAGCGTGAAATGTAATAAATGAAGTATATAAAAGAAATAAAGTAAAAGTGAATTAGAAAACTTACTGCTTAAATAGTTCTTACATTCACTACTCAAAGTGTCATTTTCATCATTTTATTTTTTTGTAGTGAAGAGTTGAAGAAGGTGTCAAGGATGTTACCAATTATTTCTATGAGCATCGAGAATCTAAGATGATAAGTCAAGGATGGGATTTCGCTAGATGAGGTAGGCCATTCTATCACTGTGTTGAGTTTCTATCATTCAATATTTTCTTTTTGAGATTATGTTGCACATTACCCTAGGTTAGATGTATGTCCAAATAGGTGTGGTTGAATTGTACCCTCTGGGGTGATCTGTACCATGGGAAGCATTTTGTACCCTTCTGGGTGTTCTGTACCCTAGGAGGCAATTTGGACCATCCAAGGGGACATGTACCCTTGGAGGTGATATGTACCCTCTAGGGTGATATTTACCCTAGGAGGTGCTCTATACACTCTAGGGAAACACATACCTTGGGAGGTGAGCTATACACTAGGAGATGATCTATACCTAGAAAGAATATGATGTAGTATTTAGGGTAGTATAATTTTGATGTATATGTTGTGTACCAATGTTGAGCCATTGCCTTGTGATTGTAGGAATGTTTGAAGATGAGGGAGTATGCAAGTGCTCGAGTTATGATGTATCTTCATGGGAGGATGCATGATGTGAGCATCAAGGATTTGAGCTTATTTAGAGATGTTGGACTATACTAGGCATATCGCCTACCAATTATGAGGTACCATGATTCAATGTTGATGGCACTTATGGAGCATCGCGATGCTGATATGCCCACCTTCCATCTTCCTACAGGGAAGATGATTGTGACCTTAGAGGATGTGTACTATATTTTGAGACTATTTGTCTAAGGGAGGACTATGAGATATAAAAATTCAAAAGCAACTATAGAGTTTCATGGGGATCAAACATACTACCTTGGTAGAGTAGTACCTCATGATCCTATACACCAAATCTACCCTTAGATTTACTTTTCCATGCCACTCAAGATGTGTCATTGTTCAGGAAGGTGTTGATATGTAATCTAGTTATGGTAATAATGACTCTAGATTGTAAGGGAACTATATTCTTAGTGTGCCTTACCTATGCAATTTGGAGCATAGAGTAGAAGAATACTATATTCTCATGGGAGTTCAAATGATTGCACATCTATATTATGAGTTAGGTAAATATGTCTGCTCTGATAAAAAGAGCTTAACAAAAAGCACACTACTACATGTATGGATGTTTGAGCATATTACATGCACACAACTTACTAGATATCCTATTGAGACATCAATAGACCCACAAGATTATGGTGATCCACTAAGGAACTCATGGTAGTGATGCGACTTATTATTTTGTAGAGTTACCATTGATCAGTTGTAGCCAATTGATATCATATGGAGGTCATACTCACAGATGGATAGATGACCATATATGACAAGGAAGATGAGGTGCATGCAATGATACCATTTGTTATAAGGTCATCATATCTACATCGTAGTCTAATATAATTTGATAGAGTTAGGAGAAAATTGGCTTTTGAGAGGGTTCTCTTAGGATGTGTTGATCTATACCCATTGGAAACCATATAGAACAAGACCTGAGACCTTGCCTAGACCTATAGTAGGTGACATTGAGGATACCGATTCAGGATCTAAGGATGGACAAGATATAAAGGTGCCATGTAATGTTGAGGATTTAGGCATAAACATGGACTACACAAGATAGCTTGAGTATCATGGAGTACACCTTATCTTTTTGACAAGCTACCCCATAGGAAATATTAGGCATTGAGTGAGATTAGGAGAATTAGTTGAGGAGAGAGATGCGGACCAAGAGGAGGGGGGTGAGAAGCCCAGATCAGAGGATGAGGAAGGACCCATTAGAGGTGGCTAGGAGGGAAATGAGGATGAGGATATATAGGAAGTAGATAACAAACCCTTGAGAAGATGACCACAAAGAGTCACTTTAGAGTAGCCAGTTGTTAGTGACATAAATATATGCAAGCAAGAAGAGAATAGTGTGTCGGTGCCCCTAGCCTCATCCCACAATGAAGTACCACCAAATCTATCTATTTCAATCTAGGATGGAGGAGGGAGATTCAGGTAAGGAAATTGGGATATACATTTTATTTATGCATGTTTTATGAAATACATATGATGATGATTTTGATGTTATAATGTTTGACATCTTGTAGTGGGCAGTGATGGATGGTGTGAATTTGTGGGTTACCGAGAGATATGTATATGGTTACACAAATCCCATCATCATCAAAAATTGTGCATATACTAGAGAGAGAAGTAGGGAAGCACAAGGATATCTTATATCTAGTGAGAGTGGAGCTTCATATAGTGAAGGAGGATCAAGATAAATTTTAGCGTGAGAGTGATAGACTATAATGCGAGCTTGGTGAGGCTAGAGATGAGTTACTAGAGCTAAGAGGAGTCATGCAAGGATTCTATATGTGAATCTCCTTGAGGATCTAGTCATGATCAATGACAACACATAGGAATTCCTCCATTCCACAACTTCTCCATGCCAAGGACCAGAGGGCTCTGACAACCATCATCTTATAGATGATAGTTAATGGTTAATGTTTATATTTTTAGATAGACAACATTTTGGATAGTGGTGACTATGTTATTTATTATTACATGCGGATAAATACATACATATATATGTGTGTGTGTGTGTGTGTATATATATATATATAT